>CM066031.1:181875272-182538411 GCA_033557465.1 Ichthyophis bannanicus | reverse complement strand
CAAAAGTGGAATTAAAAATAGAAAATGACCACACCAAAAATTGTAAAAATAGTAATTCAGCTGGGGAACAGTTATAGTAATGGGCAAAACTAAAAAACACACCCAGGAAAGCTCCAGAAAAAAGAAATAAGTTTTGGAAAGGTCTACGGAGCGGAGACCCTTCAAAAAAACATGTCCTTATTTTGGAGCTTTCCTGGGAGTATTTATATGGTTGCCCAGTAATACCACTGTTGCCCAGCGTGCTGATATTTTGTCCCCCATTTTCCGTGGTCATTTCCGGGGTTTACTTGCACGTTTGTCACCAGACAGGGTGAATGTGGCCACAGTAAAAATGCGCAGAGCAGGGTTTGCGACTCCATCCTGCCAGGTTTACTATCTCCAGGGACTGCACTGACCCTGTGGCCACAGTGTGGTGCAGCGGACAGAGCCAGTACCTCTAGGACCAGAGGGTCAGAGGTTCAAATCCCAGCTGGGGCCCTTGCCAGCCCAGTCCCTATATTTTACCCACCACTAAACACAGATTGCACAGACACCCCTGCATTGCAGGGAACATAAGCATGGTGCAAACACCCATATTTTACCGTACACCGCACACACACCATAACAATGGGCATTACCTACAGCCGAGTCCCCCAAATGCAGTCACGGAGTGCCACAACGCAAGCAGGTCAGCTGCATTATCTGTGAGAGGAACATGCCAGCATGTTGGCGGACGAGTACAGGTGGTGGCGGGGGCAGTGGCTGCTAGCCACAGCAGACAGTGGCCTAGCCATGTGAGGTTTGGCACGTCCACTGCAACAGACAGGCCCTGTCGGATGCAGAGTCATGGACTTTCCTGGAAAGTCATCCAATCTGTGGCTACACAGTGGTGCAGTGCACACAGACAGTGCGTGCAAGAACAGAGGGTCACAGGTTCAAAGCCCAGCTGAGGCTACTGCCAATCCTGCCCACATATTTTTCCCACAACTAAACAGTGATAGTAAGGACACACCTTTCGTGCCGAGGACATATGCAATGGTAATACGTCTATCTTTTACCCCACTGAGCAAAGACACCATGAACAGGGGCAGTACCTAGAGCAGTCTCCCAAATGCAGTCCTGGTGGGCCACACACCAGTCAGGTTCCATGCTGCCACTCATACAAATGCCTGTGCTGTATATCTATGCACCACCCCCATGGCATGTAGATGTAGCTCATGCATATTCATGAGGGACAGCAGGAAACCCGAACAGTGTGATGCAAACCTGGACCGTAGTTGGGAATCTCTGCCGTAAAGCAGCAGCCAACAGGGGCAGACACACCCACACCCACAGGCCCCATTGGCCAATGTCTCCTGGGGAGGCAGAACATTGGACCCTGCGTGCATCACCCAATACTAGCACTTGCATACCTTAGCAATGTCACCCAACACCTGAGGTATACGGTACTCAGCTCTGAAACGTTTGCTAGGAGTACTGGCAGATAGATATCCCTACGTTACGAACATACTGATAGTTGACCCCATCCGAACAATCTGTTCGGAGTTTGCGGTGCGTGCTCCAGGCCTGGCCTCTGACGGTGTTTACCACCCTGGGGAGTGACCCCCAGCATTACTGCGTACCATATCCATGCCTGTGCCGTGCCCAGGACCGGTGTGGTGGGCAAGGCTAATTACCTCCTCAATAGTAGCACAATGCTGGCATAGGTGTGGGAGTGTGTGTCTGTCTATACAGTGTGTGTTGGTTGCAAACCCCTTCCACAGCCCACACTGTTGCCAGTATTGGCCTGCCAATGTGCATAATGAGTAGCAAGGTACCATGGGTATAGCTCTGACAGGGTGGGCTGACCAGGATGCAGCTGCACAGGGCATAGGGCACTGGCAGGGACATGGTAGTGCCCGGCCACCACCTACACAGACAGGGTGACCTCTGTATGTGCTGCATGGGGATCACTCTCACCCTGAGTGTGCAGTGACGACAGCATGGCTAGGCACCCCCATAGTGCTGTATTGTTTTTCTCTCATGTGATATATATGGGTTTCCTGTTGGGGCCTCTTCACTGATGTATCTGCTTGTGTGTGCTGCCACCCCAGTTTTGGGTGCATGCATTTCCATCAGGATGAACCAGCATACTGTTCACAGCTGGTATGTGTCTTGATGGAGCACCTTGCAGGGTGCAGCGGCTGTTGACTTGCTGCAGGAGAATATCAGATAGTGGTGGGGTGCATCTTTGAATATCCAGGCCTCATGTCTGTCTGATATTGTGTTGTGGATGTGTGTGTAGCTGCTTGGACTGCCCTGTAGGGTGTCTGTTCCCCAGCAGGACCGGGGTTGATGGTGCACTCTACTGCCATCAGTGCAGGGGGATAGGATGGGGATCTGTTGATGGGGGACCCTGTTTGCCACCCTCAGCTGAGGGGGGGGGGAGGTGCATGGCCCACCTGGGGGTCCATGGGGGGTTCCCCTGACTGGGACAGACAGATATCCAAGATGTTTCTGCAGCACCTACCTATCTCACAGGTTATTGCTGCTTTGGAGCTCTGGCATGGCCTCATTCAGCCATGGAAGGTGTTGTGGACCTGGTCCTGGGCGCCACATCACACCCTCAGGGTGAGCACAGTACCTGAACAATGTGATGGTGGTTAGCTACTCTTTGCCGGTAGTCCACCTGCTCAGTACCCCCTACCAGGCCGAGGTGGTGTGTGGGTGCACACAGACACTTCCCCCTACCAGGCCGGGGAGCTTTAGGGGTGCATTCCCCATCTTGTGTGCATCTGTGGACAGCTGATTTGCATGTGCAGTGCATCATGGGTACGGGTGGCCTAACCCTATCCTGTTTACAACAGCAGACTGTCTGTGAGGTGACGTGCAGGCTCTCTGCAGCCAGCCAGGGGCTTGCTTACAGCTATAGAGTTGTAGCCCAATGGTTACGTTCCTGCCTGTGCAGCCAGAGGTCATGGGTGCAAACCCACAGTGGGGTTCTGTGTTGGGTTGTCCAAAGCATATTTTTAATTTACTGTACATATGTTGCTGCCAGCAATAACACCCTCAGCATACTGTACCCATAAGGTGCCTCTGAGGGTGCTTTTTAGGGCGCCCTATAGGGCACTTTATGGTTGCCATCCATATAGGGTGCACTATACATTATCCTGTGTCGCAACATACATGGTGCCCTATAGGGGACATTCAAGGGTGCCTTGGCGAACAGTGCACTGTAACATGTGCCTTATGGGCTGCCGTATGTTAACATGCTGGGAGAGTGCGTTTGCTAGTAGTGATAACAAAATAAGATTAAAAAGCCTCCTACAGCACTCCACAACATAATACATACTGCCTCAGCTAGCATTTTTCACTGGGCATTGTGAGGGATTGAACCCCTGATCCCTGCACTATTGGTCAGTGTCTTAACCATTGTGCTGTGGCTGTGTTCCTGTGCTTGAGCATCAGCGCGCCGCCTTGTGCCCATCCGCGCGCCGTCTTGTGCCGCCCAAAATTAACAGCGCGCCGCCTTCTGCGCCATAAGGTACACTGCTTCCTAGGGCAATAATACCCATAACAGGTCATGTTTCAGCAAGCCGTGTTCATTGGGCACAGCGGGGGATTGAACCCATGATCCCTGCACGGGTGGCCGGTGTCTTAACCATTGTGCTATGGCTCTGTTCCTGTTCTTGCACATCAGCGCGCCACGTCTGCCGCCCACTTTTAAACTGCCTCCTCACACATCAGCACGCAGCCTTATGCCCATCAGCGTGCCGCCTCCTGCTGCCCACAATTAGCAGTGCGCCGCCTTGTGCCGCCCAAAAAGAACAGTGTGCCGCCTTATGCCGTCCAAAATGAACAGTGCGCCTCCTTATGCTGTCCAAAATTAATTTGCCTCCTGAACCGCTTTTACCCATTAAAGGTGGTGCCTCAGCTAGCCTTTTTCGTTGCGCACAATGGGGGTTTGAACCCGTGGCCCCTGCACCATTGGTTATTGTCTTCACCGTTGTGCTACGGCTCTGTTCCTATATGTGCCCAGCAGCGCCCCACTTAGCCTTCCCACGCGCTAATGAAGGCCCCGCACATTAGCGCGACGCGCACACATACGATCGTTTTTTTTCCTTTTTCTGCCTGAACCGCCCACTCCTTATATGGCACACGCACACTAACGGGGACCCGCACATTTTCGGTGTTTAGTAAACATACCCCTAAGAGTACTTCGTTTCTTCCCCCCTTTTTTAAAAAGAATACCTTTTCTAAATAAGATGGGTGTTTCTGTGACAACCTTATACTATTAGTTTGGTTTAGCAAACATGACACATTTTTTAGCCTCTGTAGACAATGCTAGGATTCCTTCCAACTTTACATATACTGCCCCTGAGATGTCTTTACTGCTTTGAAATTTGATCTAAGCCACGCCCCCTGCCTTTTGGCGCGCTCTTCAGCGTCTACATCATAGGTGTCAAACCTGTCCTGGAGGGCCACAATCCTGCCAGGTTTTAGGATAGCCCTAAAGAATATGCATGAGATATATATGCATTAGAGATAGCCTGCCAACCTGACTGGTTTGTGGCCCTCCAGGACTGGATTTGGAGACCACTGCTTTACACCTCTGTCATTTAAGATGGTGAGTGGGCAAGGTACAGATGTCCTAGACATCAAAAGGGTAGCTAGAATGTGTCACATTCATCCTCGATTCTCACCACCACCAAAAAGATGTCTAATGGACAATATTTTGGTGGTGGTGAGAAGTGAGGAGGAATGTGACAAATTCTATCTAACCTTTTTGATGTCTTGGACATCTGCACCTTGCCCACTCACAATCTTAAATGACAGAGGTGTAAAGCAGGGGTCTCCAAATCCAGTCCTGGAGGGCCACAAACCAGTCAGGTTGGCAGGCTATCTCTAATGCATATATATCTCATGCATATTCATTAGGGCTATCCCAAAACCTGGCAGGATTGTGGCCCTCCAGGACAGGTTTGACACCTATGGTCTACATAATTCGAGTTTCATTATCAGCCAAGCTTTTACAGACTACGTCGGAGTTCGTGCTTCTCTGAAGTATAATCTGCTAGGTAATATTAAAATTTATTAATACTTCTCCTAATAACAGCGCTTTTACTTGGTCAGTTTTTTAACTTGGTGGTTTTCAAATACACTTATCGATATATTTTTTGGAATAATAACTTACATTTAGCTTGATCAGTTTTAAAACGTTCCTCTTGGCATACGGCTCAGTTTAGTGCAGTAATTTATGTTTTACTGTTACATTTTTTGACCACTTTGTAGAGATTTTTAAACATATGTTGTTTTAATATACCCGCGGGTACATGATTTGTCCCGCCGAGGCTCAGCAAGCAATCTCCGTTTCCTTGCAAATTTGAGCAGTGCTCTGATCTAATCGCATACACGTATGGTTCACTGGATGGCTTCTCTTTCTGAATAGGTGGTAGTTCCAGCAGTAAATTCTGAAATTTAACGTCTTTATTTTCTTAGCTTATGCATTAATTGATTCCTTTGCTACTTCAATATACCTGTGGTTACATGACTCGGTTTGTTGAGGTTCAGCAAGTAATCTCCTTTTGTAGCAGTGCTCTGACCTAATCGCATACATGTCTGGTTCTCGAGATGGCTTCTCTTTCTGAATAAGTGTCTGTTCCAGCAGTAAATTCTGAAATTCAGTATTTATATATATTTTTACTTTCTTAGCTGATGTATTGATTCATCCCTTTGCCATTTTAATATACTTGTGGGCAATGTTCCCTCTAATTTTCTGTAAGCTGTGTGCGCATAAAATATCAGCTGTGCAGCTTTTGAAGGAAGGTTAAATTTTTGTGCGCCACATAACGACACTCGGAGTTATATACAAAATTTGACTACACATCAGAATACAGTACGTACACCACATTGATTGCACTAGAAAACATTGTAGAACTTGTGAAAACCATAAATACATAAGAACTTTTAAATTTTAAGATGTCTGTGTTGTTTTCTATCAGAATCAGAACCGTAATTTTTGTGCGCTCTGTTGTAAAGTATGTGCGCTCGCTCGGTAAGGTGTGCGCGCACGCACACGCGCACAGCTTAGAGGGAACAGTGCTTGTGGGTGCATGTCTCGTTGTGCCGAGGTTCAACAAGTAATCTCCTTTTAAGCAGTGCTTTAATCTAATCACATACATGTTTGGTTCTCTGGATGGCTTCTCTTTCTGAACAAGTGTTAGTTCCAACACTAAATTCTGAAATTTAACATTTCCATTTTGTAACTGATGCATTAATGGATTCCTTTGCTATTTTTTCCCCCAGATATTTAGTTATCTAACATATAGCTACGACGGCGCTATAATTCCTATCAGAGGATCGCGTCCACATTTTAAAGATTCACCCTAGTTTAGTAAGCAACTCCCTTCACCCTGTTGGTTTATTAGTACTTTTGGATCCAATTTAACAACTATTAGTTTTAAGTCGAGACATTTTTTATCTCGTGTAATTTTTTTATCTTGTGCAGTTTTTTTTATACAGGGTTTTAAACATCGTAGTGATGGCACTGCGTTAGCTCACTATTACACTAATTTCTTCATATGGCATAGGATGTACTTTCCCTGTTAAACAACCAAGCCTGCATTGAGATGTGTCACTTCTTTTGACAATGTCCTGCTTCATTTTGTAATCTTTTTTATTATATTTTCATCAGGATCTTCTACTGTTGAAGCTCTGGCTATTTGCCATTTTAACTTCACTATATGGTAACTTGCTTATGGTACCTGTTGAGTGAGTACCGATTATTTATATTATTTATTTCTTCTTTTTATATGTTTCCCAATATGGCTTAGTCTTGAGCTTTATTCATCTATTTATTGGTTTTATGTCCTCTTCTGCCCTGCGTTAATGCTTTTTTATTACTTTTCTATTGCTTTTGTATTGCTGTTTTATGTTTTTTATGCTATGATGGTGTTTAAGTCGCATTACATAATGCGTATATAGGTAATATGTATGGTTTTGGTAATTAATATTTTGTATGTATTTATTTTTATATGCTTTTAATTAATTACACAGGTACACTAAAAAAAAAATTTTTTAAACTGCCTCTAATGTTTCGATTGATTTTTACGTTTTTTGGTGTGCTGAATCCAAATCTGGTAACCAATTTGCTCCATCACGTACAGATTTTTTGCTATATTGGGTTAGCAGTTTGAGGTGAACATTTCAGATTGAGTGCGATCGAGATAAAAGTTTCTTGGATGAATTCTTTATACTAATTGTTTAGTAGTTATTCAAATAAGAATAAAGAAAATTGTAACAAGGCAGCACATAAGAATAGAGTAATGTCAACAAAACACACTGTGATGGTAGCAAAATTGTCTGCACTTAAAACAGCCACATACATGTGCACAAACATTAAGCATATAAGAGCGAGGTTAGACACAAAGCAAAGCAAAGAAATGTGCAAAAAATGTTGTACAGGTATGTATGTAAGAATAGAAAACGCAAACCGCACCATTGCAATACATGAAGACAAACACCCGATGGTGTGAAAATAAAATTCTAATAAATGAGATCCGACACTGTGGTAATAACTAGCTAATTTTTATTTCAAAGTTTAGTAAAAACAGGATATTTGTCAACACAGTTTAGATTTTAAATTCATTCTTGGGTCAATCAATCTCCTGGTGGGCCCGTTTCTTCTTCCCCCGAATGCTTCTCTTGGTGCGCTGCTTGGCGTATTTTTCATCTGGGGTTTCCCGCAGCAGCAACCAGCAGAAATCAGCCATCATAGTGGTGTTCCATCTTCCTTGGTACCTTCTCTATGCGTCCTTGATGTCCTGGTGAAACCTTTCACCTTGTTCTTCACTGTACGCCCCCAAGTTTTCGGGAAAGTAGTTCACATGGGAGTGCAAGAAATGGACTTTCAGGCTCATGTTACAGCCTTGTTCTTTGAAGGCATTGAGCATCCTGGCAACAATATCCTTATAGTTCTCATCCCGCCTGTTCCCCAAGAATTTGAGAACAACATCCTTGAAGGAATCCCAGGCTTCTTTTTCCTTCTCAGACATCGTTTCAGCAAATGCTCCATCTGAAATGAGTTTCCTTATATCAGGGCCAACAAACACTCCTTCCTTTAGCTTTGCTTCAGAAAGTCGGGGGAACTTTGAGCAAAGGTACCGAAAGCACTCACCATCTTTTGGAAGGGACTTGATGAATTGCTTAATGAGACCCAACTTAATGTGGAGAGGTGGTAATAGAATTTTATCACGAGGTACCAAGCTCTCATGAAGAACATTTTTCTCACCGGGTCTCAAATACTCCCGAATTGGCCAGTCTTTTTTCCCCCAGTGTAGGTCGCGGGCCCGGCTATCCCACAAGCAAAGGAAGCAGGGATATTTGGTGAAACCAGATTGCTGCCCTAATAGCATGGATAGAATTTTAAAGTCTCCACAAATCATCCACTTATGCTCATCATAACGAATCTTCTGAAGAATCAGGGCCAAATTCTCGTATTTTTCTTGGAGAATAACAGTGAGCAATAGGAACTGAAGCGAATGTGTTGCCATTATGAAGAACACCTTTTATGCTGTCTTTTGACGAATCAATGAACAGCCGCCATTCAGCAGGATCATACTTGAGTTTAAACTTTTCCATCACTCCGTATATATCGTTGCAAAATACCAAATCTTCCTCTTTGCTGAAATACTTCAAAAATTGTGTCTCGCGGTTGCGGTACCAATAAAAAGTTGTTCCTGGTGACAATAGATTTTTCTGTTTAAGCCGAGAACCTAGCAGTTGGGCAGCATCTTTTGGGAGTCCTAAATCCCGGACTAAATCATTCAATTCAGATTGAGAGAAAAGTTCAGGTTTCGGATCTGGTTCAGTTTCAAACTCGGAAGTACTGGACTCATCGGGAAAAGCCATCTGATGAGTCTCATCATGATCAGAACCGTCCACACAAATATGATCCAAAGATTTTGGTGGTTCAGGCACAGGTACTTCGTTGCTATGAGGCATAGGCCTAATTGCTGAGGGAAGGTTGGGGTAACTTATTACGTTCTTATTTTTTAAGTTGTATCCCTTCACAATGCAAGAGCAAAAATAGCAGTCACTGCTGTGGTCTCTTTGTTTACGCCACATCATAAGTATTCCGAAACGAAATGCTTGTTTTTTACCTTTCATCCATAAGCGTAGATCTTCCTCACATGTCTTGCACACTTTGTGAGGAGCCCACGGTTTGTCTTGATCGCCTAACTTCAAACCGAAATAGGCGAAATATACTTTTTTAATAAATGCAGAAATGTTCCTCTGCCGCTTTTTCACGGTATATTCCCCACAAATAAAACAAAAACTGTCCGGAGAGTTGACGCAACCTCTGGCTCTGTGAGCCATCACAAATACACAGCACTGCAAACTACAACTGTAGTGAACCACTTCAGAATAAAGCTGGATTACGACTGAGCAAACAAAAGGTAATAATGAACTTGCAAGAAACTGAAATTTGACAGGAACGTTCATGTCGCAACCACCGTGTTTGAGCGAGCAAACGAGGCGAGGCGAACAGGAAAGAACATGCGCCAGCGCGAGTACTGGATTTAGCCCCCCGCCTCCCAATTGTCCTGTTAATGTATAAAATGAATACAAAACACTCTAAAATATCATGAGGGAGTGTTTCTAGTTAGTTAACCATTACAACCTCTATTTTGGGCCAAGAAAATAAACTGCAGTCGGCTAAAAAGAAATTATGTGAACATTCCTTATATGGGTAAGAAATCTAATTTTGCAAGAAAACGTGACGTGATGGAACATTTTGGCTATTTTTCCTGGATTCAGCACCCCAAAATCTATAGGAATCAGTTGCAAAACTGGAGGCAGTTTTTTGGTAGTGTACCTGTGTTATTTATTTATTTATTTGATTTGAGTGTCCTAAGATGTAGATATGTTATTTCTTTTCACACCATGCCCGGTTAGCTTTAATATGTCCTTTTGACTGTTCAGTTTTTATTTTTTTAAACGGTTTTGATATGGTTTTATTATATGTTTGTAAGTGATTTTAACCCCCCGAGGAAGGCGTTCCGCCGAAACGCTTTGGGGAATACCAATAAAGCCATTGTGTCATCACCACTCTTGCTCCTTGTGTTTCCTGTTTGGACCTGCAAGAGCTACAGCTCTTTTTGTGCCTGACTGTATTTGCTCTCGCCACTTCCATCGGGCGGGCATTCCAAGCATCCACCACCCTTTCAGTGAAAAAGTATTTCCTGACATTGCCTTTCAATTTACCCCCTTGCAGCTTCACGTTATGCCCCCTATTTTTACACCTTCCCTGGTGTTATCAAAAAGATGACATGCTCAGTCTCCAAGCTGCTGGAAGAGGAACACTACCCAGAGGTGCAGGACTGGACTGGACTGGAGGAACGATAAGGAATCTGCAGTTCATGAGCCACTATCTTTAGAGAAAGCATGGCACTCTTGAAAACCTTTTTTCACCATCATGTCCAGGGCACTGATTCTTGCCCGGGGTATATGGGCCTGGAGCTTGGAGGATTTGTTGTGCTTGAGGGTTGCTTCTGATACCATGGACTGGTGAGGCAGCTGTGAAAAGGCATGGCCTAGTATCAAGGGTACTTTAAGCTCTAGGCTTCTGTATGTTGGTGGGATGGAAGACTGAGTTTTCCAGATGGCCAGTTATAGATTTTGTAGCACTTGGTGAACTGGTAATGCTTAAACCACAGAACTGTAGACTGATCAGAAGTCCTTTTTAATAGCAGCTGTTTGAGTTGACACAAGAGATAGTACCTTGGTAACCCTATGTAGAAACTTAGGGTAGGAGTATTCCTCATTAGGTTCCTGAGAAGTAGTTTCCTCTGATTGCTGAGATTGATGTTTTGAGATCAGGTTCCCAGTCATGGAAGTAATTGATGCTCTGGGGTAAGTGATAGCTCTTATTAAAGTTTGGTATATGGTGGATTTCCAGACACCAATCTTATGGGACTGGATAGACTGTTTGGAAGAATATTCTGGCTGTTGAGAATGGTGAGGTCTTGGTGACTGAAGCACTGGGGTAGGTTGTGATGGGGGAGGCAGACCCGGCAGGGCAAGAGGATAGTTGTAGTGTCCGGCACAAATTCAGAAGGGAGCTGAAAGAGAGCACTGTGGAAAGTAGGTAAAGAAGTTTCCTTCTGAGAAATATAGGGTTTAGGTTTGAGCACTGTCATTTCTTGGCTCAAGGATACAGTTGAAAACTGTGTAGTCTGGTCTTTCTGGCTCTCAGAGCCTGTGCAGGACCTCTTTCCCTCAAGGCTGTGAGGAGATGGGTGAGAGCTTTTTCTTTTGTGCTCATGCTTGAGGCTGCACCCTCTCAGTTTCTAACTGACGAAGGGCAGATTTAGTTGAAGTGGATTTGAGCTTGAATCAATGAGGTTTCACAGCTACCTATAACTATGCAGAAAGGATCTCTTTTGAAAAAAACTGGTGGAATAGGAAAAGAGCATCAGTCTCATTACAGGGGGCCAAGCGCTCTCACTGATGCTGCTGCTGCTGACAGGAGGGAAGTTACTACTGCCGGCATGGTGATAGTAGTGTCCTTTGAGGATTCCGCAACTGGTGCTAAGGCAGGGTCTAGTGGGGTCTTTTGAGCAGGTAAGGGAGATTTCCGACCATGAGCAGCCATGAATATGGCCCTGTGAGAACTGGTGATGCCATGGTAGGTATGAAGGAGGCTGATCAGCACTGAAGCAAATTGGCATTAAAAGAAAGTAAATAGTTCTTTCAGTTTTACTTATATTTTGGAGCCAGAGCCCTTCCTGCCCCCTTCCCTTATTAAAAAAAAAATAAAAATTGCTGTGGTTAACAGCATGGGAGGGGAGAAAGGCTTAACTGTACTTGTCAATGGACAAAAAATGACTGCCTGATAGTACCTCAGAAAGGGAATATGGGAACCAACCATGCAGGTGCAGAGAAGTCAAAAAGACTTCTCACAACTGGAGAGAGGCTCCAGACACTGGGTGTATCTGAGACATCACCATAAAGTGTGGTTCCATTGCGCTGCTTGTCTACAGAGAATCAGTCATTATTGAATGGATTGTGCAACTAAAACCCATCATTATGATCCAAACCTATATATTTTCACTCACATGTTTAATTTTATTTTTCAAGCAGCTGCCATTTTCCCTATAGTCCTGTAAGGAGAAATTTTCACTTACCGTTAATTTCTTTTCCTGGAATCCTGCTAGACCAGTCCAGACAAGTGGGTTTAGTCCCTCTACCAGCTGATGTCGAAGACAGAGACAAATAAAAAAATACCAGTAGGCTGACAGGCTGTTCCCTGGTAATATCTAGCTACCCCCAGTAGAGGGCGCTCCAGTATTGTAACAAGCCATAATGGAAAACAGATGTAACCATGAAGCAAAAAAAATAAAAAAAAACCCAACAATATTTACAAGAGGCGATAGCACTCCGCTGCAAAGTCTTGGCTGCTCCTCAATACACCTCTGAACCAGATAGTCAGAATACGGAGGGTCCTGGACTGGTCTAGCAGGATTCCAGGAAAGGAAATTAACGGTAAGTGAAAATTTCTCCTTCCAGTAACATAGTAAATGACGGCAGATAAAGACCAATATGGTCCATCTAGTCTGCCCAGTAAGATGGCTGGAGTAATATGGCAGGAGTAGGTGCCACTCTGTGCAGGCCACCCCTCCCCATGTCTTTGTTTAGGGGTGAACCCACCGCTCCATGCAGGACACCCCTATTTGTTGAGAAGTTCGATGGTTCAGTTTATTTTGATTTTATTCTGTTGCTATATAGTACATCCTGCTAGACCAGTCCAGACAAGTGGGAAATACCCAAGCTAACTGCCCTTTGGGTGGGAAGACACAGCCGCCGACAATATTTGCTCTGAACTGCGCTTCTTCCCGAGCTTGAGTATCGAGTTGATAGTGACGCACAAAAGTGGACAGGGAGGACCACGTGGCCGCCTGACAGATATCAAGAGGATGAACCTGAGAGCGCTCCGCCCAAGACGTAGCTTGCGCTCGCATAGAGTGCGCTCGGAGACCGATAGGAACAGATTTCCTCTTAAGTACTGTATGTACGCCAATTCAATTGCCAACCGCAACCACCGAGCGATTGTCGCTTGGAAGCAGCTTGACTCTTACGGGGTCCAGCAAAAAGTACGAAAAGATGATCCGAGACACGGAAAGGATTGGTTACCCCAAAGATATCTTCGAAGGATTCTGCCAAGATCCAGATAACGGAGTCCCTTATTTTTGCCCGCACACTGATCCTCCGAAAAACACGGTAGGAAAATCGGCTCATTGACATGAAAAGACGTAAGTACCTTTGGAAGGAAAGAAGGAACAGTACGCAAGAGGACCCCTTCGTTTGAGAAGGAAAGATAAGGGTCCCTGCAGGACAGTGCTTGTAATTCGGATACTCTCTGTGCCAAAGTCATTGCTACTAGAAACACTGTTTTAAGCGTTAAATCTCTCATGGTGATATGCTTACACGCTCAAAAGGAGCCCGCATCAAAACCCCTAAGACTAGGGACAGATCCCATTTCGATACCAGAGGATGAACCACCTTAACCGCTTTAAGGAAACGGGACACATCTGCATGGGACTCTATAAAGCGACCACCAATAGGCCCCCGAAAACAAGTCAACGTAGCTATTTGCACCCGGAGGGACCCCAGCGCTAACCCTTTATCCAGACCCTCCTGGAGGAAGGTAAGAATCTTCGGGATTCCTGTCTTCCAAGGAGAGATACTCCGCTGCACGCACCAAGCCTCGAAGATGCGCCAAACTCGGGCATACACTAACGAAGTCGACGGACGGTGCGCCTTTAGAAGGGTTGCGACCACACTACTCGAATAGCCTTTACCACTTAGGCATCGGCGTTCAAGAGCCAGGCCGTAAGCGCGTAGCGAATTGGGTCGTCCATCAGAATTGGGCCTTGACGTAGTAGACCCCGACGAGCACCCAGATGCAACGATGGTACTCGAGTTAATCGAACGAGGTCCGCATACCAAGGCCTCAGAGGCCAGTCGGGAGCTACCAGGTCACACTCCCCCGGTGTGACAGAATTTTCCGGAGTACTCTGCCGATGAGAACCCATGGAGGAAACACGTATAGTAGCTCCACCTGCGGCCATAGTTGAGCCAGGACATCCAATCCGGAGGACTGAAACTCCCTCCTGCGACTGAAAAAGACGGGTACTTTGGAATTCGCTGCCATTGCCATTAGATCCATTATAGGTTGCCCGCATGTTCAGACAATTCTCTGAAAAACCCAAGGGGCTAGCTCCCACTCTCCGGGATCGAGAGGACGTCGGCTTGCAAGTTTTGCACCCCGGCGATGTGTTGTGCCGAGAGAGCCTGCAGATGTGCTTCTGCCCAGGGAAGGAGAAGGGCCATTTCCCTGGATACTCCTAGGGACTTGGTGCCACCCTGGTGGTTGATATATGTCACTGTCGTTGCGTTGTCGCATAGAACTCGTACCGCCCGTGCCTCGAGGAGAGGCAGAAAATGCCACAAAGCCAAGCGAACTGCCCACGCTTCCAGTCGATTTATGGACCATTGCGCCTCCTGAGTTGACCATGTCCCCTGCGTTGATTGATACTGACAGAGAGCACCCTACCCGGAGAGGCTTGCATCCGTTGTCACTAGAAACCAACGAGGTGTCTCCAGGGAAACACCTTTGAGTAGATGATGGGGCGCCAGCCACCACTGCAGGCTGCGTCGGGTCTCCAGGAGGAGCAGCAGACGTATGTCGTAGATTTCCGACACAGGAGACCAGCGCAAAAGAGCCCTTTGGAGTCCCCTCATGTGCGCTCTGGCCCAAGGCACGATCTCGATATTGGCCGCCATGGACCCCAGAATCTGTAGGTAATCCCAGACCCTCGGTGCTGTCTGAAGAATGAACAAACGCAGCAAGGCTGTGAACTTTCAAAGCCTTTCTTGTGTTAGAAAGACTTTTCCCTTCGCCGTGTCAAAGCGCGCTCCTAGAAACTCGAGTTGCAGAGACGGTGGAAGATGACTTTTGGCTACATTTACCACCCAGCCGAGCTTCTCGAGGAAAGAAACCACTTGAGTCACTGCCTGACACACTTCCAGCAGGGAGTCCGCTCGAATCAACCAGTCGTCCAGGTAAGGATGTACTCTGATTCTCTGTTTGCGCAAAGCTGCTACAACTACTATCATGACCTTTGAAAAGGTGCGCGGAGCCGAGGCCAGGCCAAAAGGCATTGCACAAAACTGGAAGTGCTGACCCAGTACCGCAAAGTGGAGGAAACGCTGCTGGTCATCCTTTATGGGAATGTGGAAGTAAGCCTCCGCCAGATCTAGAGAGGCGAGGAACTCTCCTGCATGCACCGCCTGGATCACTGATTGAAGAGTTTCCATCCAGAAACATGGAACCCGCAGACACCAATTTATGCCTTTGAGGTCTAGAATTGGGCAGAAGGCACCATCCTTCTTGGGCACTACGAAATAAATGGAGTAACGCCCGCAGCCTCTTTCTTCTCGAGGGACAGGCTGAATAGCCCTCAAAAGAAGCAGGTGGCAGAAAGTGGAGCGAATCGCCGCTCTCTTCAGCGGTCCTCCACCTGGCGAGATGACAAACGCCTCGGGAATGGGTCGGCAACACTAAAGAACATAACTGTGAGAGACTATGTCGAGGACCCACTGATCTGGAGTAATGAGAGACCACTGACGAGAAAACAGAGTCAAACGTCCACCTATCGGAGGGATCCCTTTGGGCAGATCGCCCTCCCGAAAGATTTCCCGATGCGGACTGTCCGGCCAGTCAGCAGGAAGATTATGTGGGCCCGGCAAACTTGGAAGACAAGTAGTTTTCAGATCCCTTATGGGCACCCTGAAAGGATTGCGACCTCTGGCCAAAATGTCCAGAAGTCAAAAAGGAGGAAGGCTTATCCGGGTGATAGCGACGAGCGTTGCGAAATCTGGAGGTGCGTCTCGACATAGGCGAATACTGCTGAGAGGAACACCTACTAGAAAACTTAGGTTTATCTTCTGGGAGCCGCTGGGGTCAAACTTCCCCTAGGTCTTTGACCAATTTGTCCAGATCCTCCCCAAAAAGAAGCTTCCCTCTGAAGGGAAGTTTGGAGAGGCGTACTTTAGATGCCGAGTCTGCTGACCATTGCCGAAGCCATAGTCATCTGCGAGATACAGTGACCGCCACCACCGCTCTCGCCGAGAGGCGCAAGAGATCATAAAAGGTATCCGCCAAGAACGCTGCGACTGATTCCAGACAGGCCAAAGCTGGATTTTCCAGCAGACACTGAATTCACCTGAGAAGGGCTCGGGCCGCTAGACTCCCGCAAACAGAGGCCTGGAGAGATAAAGACAAAGCCGAAAAAGCCATCTTGAGAAGACTCAACTTTCCTATCTTGTTGGTCACGAAGTGCTGCACCGCCCTCCACAGGAATGGTAGTGTGCTTTGTTACCCCGGTCACAAGAGCATCCACCTTGGGGTATGTTAGCCATTTATCTAAGTCCTGATCCAAAATGAAAAATAAGCCCTCCACTTATACTTAGAAGAATATTTATGGTTATCACACAATGTTAATTGAGCATCGCCTAACTCTATCACTTGTGTGCAGATTAACCAGTGACAAGAGGTCTCAGACTTCCAGCGGCAATGCTCCAATTATTTTTATGAGCAATATGCCTGATTGCATCAACGACCTCAATATATCTCTGTCAATTTATCTAAGTCCGGCGACGCCCAGAGATAAAGCTGCTCTAGACGGCAGGCAGACCAGAGGGGGATATCTGGAATGTCCCATTCCCGCGACACCATCTTTTGCAGCTCTGCCAGGAATGGAAAGGCTCTAGAGGGCTTGCGAATGCCTTGTAATATTGAGTCTGGCTGAGAAGAAGCAGTAGACTGTGGATCTTGCTGCTTTTGATCCGTCAAACGTAGGGCTTCAACCACCTGCACGATTAATGCCGGCAACTCCTCTTTGCGAAACAAGCAAATATTCTGCACTTCTGCTTGGCCTTCCACAGAAAACTCTGAGGGTGACCATTCCCCATCCTCCCGGTCTGACAAGCCGTTGCTCTTCTCACCAGAGGACGGGCTGTCCTCCAAGGCTTTTGGCCAAGCGGTAGTAGCCCAAGAAATTTCCTTAGGAGACAGAGTATCTATCTTGGATATGTCTTCTGGCCTAGAGCGCTTGTGGGAGGCTGTGGCTGCAGACTGAGGAATCTGAGCCAGGGTATCCATCGTAGATCTGGAAGTATTAGTGTGCCAGAGATCCCAGGCTTGCCTAAAAAGTGCCAAAAACTGGGTATCCGAGGCATGCAGCGGCTCTTGTTGACTGAAAGATTCTGGAGCAAGAGGGGATAAGCGAGGAGGAGAGGCAGGTTCACCCACTGGAGGAAGCTGCCTGGGTCCCTCTAGCCCCTGAGGACGTGCAGCAGGACTGCCTCTGTCCTGAGCCCCCTTAGCCAATGTCGCAGAAGTCTCCCCAGGATGATCAAGGCACACACTACAAATGCCATCCTGCAAATCCTTATGTTTCTTAGTGCAGACCATGCACCGCTGAAGGGAAAGCATAATAGAGGCAAATAGCGATGGACCGTGGTCCCGAAAGGTACAAAAAAACAAAACAATATATCAAAACCCACTTAAAAAAAAAACCTCAGGGAGGCACAGACTGGCAGGGGAGGCAGAAATTAATATATGAAGATGCCCACAAAAGCCCTCCAAAAAACAGTTATACTGTAAAATTCCCACCAAAACAAAACGGCCACCGCTAAAAATCCAGCCAAGAAAAAGAGCTCCCTGAAGCCTTAAAACACGAAGAAAAATTACAAAACTAACAGATTCGAGGAGGTAGGGCTATAAGGACCCTAAATAGGGTGCTTATTCCCAAAAGGTGGCCCCAGATCGTCCCGATGAAAATCGGGAGGGGGGGGGAGGGGGACTTTGAAGATCAATTCACTGTGCCTGGAACAGAAGCAGTGCAGAGAAGCCAAGGCAGACAAGTCATAGCAGAGGAGAGATAAAGCTGTCAGGAAAAAAACTGCAGGTTCCCCCGAGGACCGGCTGCACAGCTCCTCATGAGCTGATGCAGGTTTTCTCCCCTACAGAGAGGGAAGCTCAACTGATCCTCCTGACCAGGAGCTCAACCTCAATCTGCCTGCACTCAATATATATTTAAATCAAAATTACCTTACTGGCATAACTGTTAGGAAAATATTTCACCAGAATTTAACCTCCTAATGCCATGGGGGAGGGACGGTGGTATTCAGTGGCTAGCCGTTGCTGCTGAAACTAACTCCAAGATATTCAGTGCTAGGGCCATATCCGGCTACTGGCATTGAATATCTGGGTTGGCTGGAGAAGCAGGAAGTTAACCAGGCAGGCGCCTAACTTTCATTGCTTAGTGATAACTACGCAGTGGCTCAATATTGCCACTGCCCAGTTATTGATAGGTGCCCGTCTGCTCTGCCCACGGAACGTCCCAATGCTAGCCGGCTAGTTTTCAGGGCGTGCAGCGGTGGCATCCAGGAATATTCAGCAGTACTAATCACATTAGTGCCACTGAATATCCCAGTGACTACAGTTAACAGGTCTGCTTACTGTGTTAATTGCACTCAATATCCCCCCCATTGCATCTTATTCTTTACAAATATCTACTCAGCTTCTAGCATAAGCCCAACTAAAAGCACAGGGCATGTCTCAGGAGAATTATTTAACAATTATGTCATACACTTACCTATGAACATATCATCAATGCTCTCTCCTGCCGAATCCATGTAATCCTCAATGCAAGGATCTCGCCCTTGTTCCATTAACAGTAGGACTTCAGGTTTTGGAATATCATAGCCTGTATGTTTAAATTGAACAAAATTACACAAAGTAGGATCATTTACATAACATTTTTTACAGTTCTAGTTACTGGTTTATTTTCTGTAGCTGTTTGCAGAGAGGGATTTTTAAGGTTTAGGAAAAGCTTTTTTTTTTTTGCTTCTGGAGTGTCTTTTTCCTCTAGCCTTCAAGTTCAAAGACAAGGGAAAGCAGCTAATACTCTCTGAAGCCATTGCACTGCTGAGCTGTTAGTTCCCTCCCTTCCACACCCTCCCCAGTGCTGAATCTTGCTATATAGACTAAAATCATCCGTTAAGGGATTAGATTTGATAGTTTTATGTTTGGGAAAGGAGCTAAGGAAATGGGACAAATTTAAAAGTTCTCTATGGAAATAAAACAAAATATTTTTCAGGGGTCTTTGATTAGCAGTACCTTAAAAGATCATTGCAGTGATTCTACAAAGGGAACACACTCAATTACAAACACCAGATAAATAAATGCATTTTGTAGCATGAAGAGAATTTCATTATTAAGCTCATACCTTTCCATTAGAGTACTGCAAGACAATTTAAATTCAGGTAGTCATTTCCCTGTCTCCAGAGGACTACAATCTAACAGGACGATGCAGAAAGTCAGCGCTTTAAGCTATATATGCGTTTTCATAGCATGCTAATAGCATGAGACTTCAGCGCCAGTATACAACAAAAGATGTGTATACAAATGAGCTGTGTGCAAAACTTTGGTGTAAAGTTGAAAGGAGGGAGTCAATGCATGCGCAAACAATAGACATGCTACAAATGGCTGTGTATGCATGCACGTAAGGCACAGTTACTTACCTGTAACAGGTGATCTCTGGGAACAGCAGGAATAAGTCTTCACATATGGGTATCGTCGGTACCGACGGACCCTGCACGCTCCCCAGCGTCCAGTAAGAAAGCTTTTGGGAGCATCCCACAGTGCCTGTGCGCTGCCTTCCTGCCTTTTCCAACCGCCTCTCTCCAGTTCGAGTTTTAAAGCTGAGACAAAGAGAGAGAGAGGAAAGGAAAGATAGATAGAGAGATACAACTCCTAGAGGAGGTGGGTGGGTTGTGAAGACTTATTCCTGCTGTTCCCAGAGATCACCTGTTACAAGTAAGTAACTGTGCTATCTCCAAGAACAAGCAGGAATGAGTCTTCAGATATGCGGACTCCCTAGCTGTAGATGCCAGGGAGAAACACCAGGTTGTGTGTCCTTGAAAAGGACTCTACCTCCTCCCATGGATCTCTGGCATCCGACCAGGGTAGGTGGGTAGGAGTTGATTAAGAATGAAACAGGTGTTTGAGAACAGCCTGACCAAACGAGGCATCCCAGCGGGAGTCCTTGTCCAAACAGTAATGGGCTGTGAAGGTATGAACCGAGGCCCAGGTGGCCGCTCGACAGATTTGGTCGATGGACATAGAGTTTAGATGAGCCATTGAGGCTGCCATGGCTCTCACATTGTGAGCTGTGACATGGCCCTCCAGAGAAATGTTCCTACTCTGGTAGGCGAAAGAAATACACTGAGCAATCCAGTTGGACAGTGTTCTCTTAAAGACTGGAAGTCCTAAATGAGAAGGATCAAAAGCAACAAAGAGTTGAGAAGACTTTCTATGTTGCTGTGTTCTTTGTAAGTAAAAAGCGAGAGCTCTCTTACTTACAATCCAAGGTATGAAGATTCCTCTCTGCATTTGATGCATGAGGTCCTGGAAAAAAAAAGACAGGTAAATATACCTCTTGGTTCAGATGAAAAGGTGATACCACTTTAGGCATAAAGTGTGGATTGGTCCTGAGGACTACCTTATCATGATGGAACCTTGTATAAGGAGGATTAGCCACCAAAGCTTGCAACTCACTGATGCGGCGTGCTGAGGTGACTGCAATGAGAAAAATAACTTTCCAAGAAAGGAATTTCAAGGAGGTGGTGGCTAAAGGTTCAAAGGGTGGCTTCATAAGATGGCCAAGAACCAGGTTTAAGTCCCATGCCACTGGAGGTGGTCTAATGGGAGGTTTAGTTAAAAGAAGGCCTCTCATGAATCTTGCTATAAGAGGATGAGAGGAAACAGGTTGTCCATTGAGAGGCTTGAGGGACGCCGCAATAGCACTCAAACGGACTCTTACTGAATTTGTTTTCAGACCTGCATGGGATAGATGCAGGAGATACTCTAGTAGAGAATTCAGATGTATTGCAAGAGGGTTTAGACCTTTCCCTGAACACCAAATGGTAAATCTTTTCCATTTGAAAGTATAGGAACATCTAGTAGAAGGCTTTCTAGAGGCATGAATAACATCTCTGACTTGCTGAGAGAGATGAAAATCTTGAAGGTCTAGGCCCTCAGCAACCAAGCCCTGAGATGGAGCGACTGGGGGTTTGGGTGCCACAACGTTCCCTCTTCCTGGGACAGAAGGTCTGGTGCAGAGCCCCAGGGAAGGAGCTTGAGAGAGATGCAGAAGTAGAGGGTACCACACTTGGCGTGGTCAATGTGGTGCTATGAGGATCATGGTCCCTTGATCTCTCTGACGCTTGAATAGGGTCTTGGGAATTAGGGGAATTGGTGGAAAGGCATAAAGGAAGTCTTGACCCCAGTGAAGGAGGGAAGCATCCTTGGCCTGAACTTCCTGACACGGAATTCTGGAACAGAACCGCGGAAGTTTGGCATTCCACGGACTTGCAAAGAGGTCTATGTCCAGGGTTCCCCAAATTCGAAAAATCCTGGCTACCTGGTCCATGTGGAGCGACCACTCGTGTGGAAGCAGAACTCGACTGAGTCTGTCCGCCCAAGAGTTTTGAACGCCTGGAAGATATACTGCCAGAAGATGGATGTGATGCTCTCTGGCGAAGGCCCACAGTCACAAAGCTTCGTTGCAAAGCGACAGAGAGCCAGTCCCGCCCTGCTTGTTTACACAGAACATGGCTACTTGGTTGTCCATATGGATGAGGACTGCCTGTAGCTGAGCAGGGAATGGAACACTCTGAGAGCTAAGAATATTGCTCTGAGTTCCAAGAGATTGATATGCAGAGAAGTCTCCTGTGGAGACCAGATGCCCTGGGTGGAGAGATCCTGCAGATGAGCTCCCCAACCCAATGGAGAAGCATCTGTTGTCAGAGTTGCTTGGGGTAGCGACTGCTGAAAAGGGGACCCCAGCAACAGATTTGGAGGGGACTTCCACCACTGGAGAGACCAAAATAGGCGACTGGAGTTTGCTATTTTGTCTGACAGGCATCCTGATGCCTGAGTCCATTGGGTGGACAAAGTCCATTGAGCTGCCCTCATGTGAAGGCGAGCATATGGAACCACATGCACGGTGGATGCCATGTGGCCTAATAGTTGTAACATCTCTCGAGCAGTTAAATGGGACTTTAACTGTATCTGGGAGGCTAACTGCACCAAGCATAGGCAAAGGGCCTGAGGAAGATAGGCCCTTGCAGTTGTGGTATCCAGCAAGGCCCCTATAAACTCCAGAGACTGAGTAGAGGTGAGATGGGATTTTGGGATGTTTATTACCAGTCCCAAAAACTGAAGGACACGCATTGTGCAGGTTAGAGAAATCTGGGCCTCTGACTGGGATGAAGCTCGAATGAGCCAGTCGTCCAGATATGGGAAAACGAATATTCCTAGAGTGCGTAGAAATGCAGCTACTACTGCCATGCATTTCGTGAACACCCTTGGTGCAGAGGCCAGACCGAAAGGAAGCACCCTGTATTGGTAGTGCTTTCCTTGAAAAAGGAACCGAAGGAACCGTCTGTGTGTTGGATGGATGAGGACATGGGTGTATGCATCCTTGAGATCTAGAGAACAAAGCCAATCCTGACTCTGAAGGTATGGCAGCAGGGTACCGAGAGAAATCATCTTGAATTTCTCTTTGAATAGAAACTTGTTCAATTCTCTGAGATCTAAAATGGGTCTGCAGCCCCCTGTTTTCTTTGGAATAAGAAAATAAGGGGAGTAGAACCCTGAGCCCTGTTGAAGAAGAGGTACTTCTTCTATTGCCCCTTGGGCAAGAAGGGTAGCAATCTCCTGACCCAGAAGGTTGAGGAGAGATGTTGGAGAATTGAACTGTCTCACCATGGTGTGGGGAGGAAGGTTCAAGAAATGAAGCTTGTACCCTTCCCTTACAATGGAGAGGGTCCATTGCTCTGCTGTAATTTGCTCCCATCTGGGAGCAAAGTAAGCCAACCTTCCTGGAATGGTGAGGGGCTCTGGTTCTTCCAGAGCCAGAAAGGCTAAGTTCTCTAGTTGCAAGTCAAAGGCCCTGGGGAGGCTGAGGCTGCTGAGTCGTGGGAGGCCTGGCAGCCTTTGACTTGGCCTGTTTAGGAGGTTGCTGACGCTTTGCAGCAAAACGACCTGCAGATGATGCCTGCTGACCATAAGCAGGATAGTATCTTCCCTTTTTAGAAAAAGTTGTCTTTTTGAACAACCTTTTCTTAGCAGGAGCAGAGGTAGACTTTGAAAGTCGATCCAAAGCAGAGTTCTCAGCATCCATCTGAGTAGCCTTTGCTTTCCAATCCCTGCCAAAAAGGTTTTCACCTGTACAAGGAAGATTTCCCAGTTCATCTTGGATCCAAAGTTCCAAATCAGAGGCTTGTAACCAAGCAATTCTGCGTGCACCTATGGCAATAGCCGAGGCTCTGCTTACACACTCCAAAGAGTCAAAGGCTGCACGGTTGGAAAATTTGGAAACATCTTGGGCATGTTTAAGCCAAGTGAGAAATTCCTGCCTTTTATCTTCTGAAATAAAAGGGGCTAAAGTCTGAAGATGATCTGTGACTTCTTTTAGAAACATCCCCATATAGAGACTATAGGAGTTGATTCTGGCAGCAAGCATATTAGCTTGGAAAACCCTTCGGCCAAAAGCATCAAGGGTCCTGCATTCACGTCCTGGAGGATTAGATGAGTGTCTCTTTGCACTCTTTATTTTCCTCATGGCAGACTCTACCACAATAGAGTGGTGAGGAAGCTGAGACTTATGAAAGACAGGACAAGGAGGGACATGGTACATGGTGTCTAATCTACGAGAATGAGGAGAGGTAGTAAGAGGAGTCTCCCACATGCTCAACATGAGATCATAGAGAATCTCATGAATAGGTAAAGTAGCTGCTTCTTTAGGAGCCTTAGGATATTGCAAAATATCTAATTGCTTGGCTCTAGGCTCTGACTCAGGGGCCACTGTAATGGAGAGGCCCCTAGCCACTTCCCTAATGAAGTCCTGAAAAGACAGGTCTTCTGGAGGAGACATTCTTCGTTTTGGAGAATCAGACTCCTGAGGAAGAAGTACCGGTGCATCGACAGAAACCTCCGACTCATCAGAGTCTTCGGAGGAATCAAAGTATCGCCTGTCTGGATGCTCCTGTAAAGCCCGATACGCATACCGAGTGGGATCGACATCGGGAGTAAGCGGTACCAGTTCGGTACCGATGGGCATCATAGGACAGGGTACTGTTGCAGTCGACACAGAAGCCGATGTCGATGCAATCGGTACCGACACCGGGAACGATGCCGGTGCCGGAGTCAGTACCGGCAACGGAGACTGTTGCGGTACCGGAGGCGTGGAAGCCTGCATAAATGCTGTTAGGGTGCGCTGCATGGACAGAATCTTCTGATCCATCGACGCCACCAGAGTCTGGATGTCGGTACCAGTGGAGGCCACCGGTACCCCAGAACACGGCAACAGGTGATCGGTCGAGGCCGAGCCATCGATGTCAACCTGTGATCCCATAGACAATGCTTTGGAAGCCGGAACTTCCCGCCGGGGTAATTTTACCGGTGTGGAATCCTCGAGGACAAGCCCGGAGGCATCTCGATGCTTAGAGGGAGATTTGCCCTTCGAGGACTGGCTAGATTTATGTTTGGTTACCTGAGATCCATGGGAGGAAGAAAAAGCCCTGGAAGACGTCGATGCCACCGAGGCTGCATCAGAGGGAAACAGGGTACTGAGCTTGGCTGCTCGGTTCTGCCGACCTCTTTTAGACATCATGGTACAGGACACACAATTCGTGATGGAATGGTCAGGACCCAAACATTTTAGACACCAGTCATGGGTGTCGGTGACAGAAATAGTACCGCCACACTTCGTGCACTTTTTGAACCCGGAAGCGGGCTTCTCCATGAGGAGAAAATATGTTCAGGCCTAAGGCCCAAAGCGAAAATGCACAGTTGAAGAAAGAAAAGGTTTTGTTTTTTTTTTAAAGAAAGAAAAGAAAAGACCGGCGGTACCGGTCTGACGTCGAAGAAGGCAGACGCGACACAGAAAAATAAAGAAAAAATAAAGAATTCTTCTGCGGTGTCAGGAACACGACCTGCTGGCTCCGCGGAAAAGAAGAACTGGAGAGAGGCGGTTGGAAAAGGCGGGAAGGCAGTGCGCAGGCGCTGTGGGATGCTCCCAAAAGCTTTCTTACTGGACGCTGGGGAGCGTTCCCGCGCAGGCTCCATCGGTACCGACGATACCAATATGCGAAGACTCATTCCTGCTTGTTCCTGGAGATATGTAAAATGCTCATGTTATACGAACAGGATGTGCAGGCTCTTTTGGCGCTCACCCCATAATAATCAATACTATTTTGCCCAAAAACATTTTTTATGAAATCACAACAGAGACCAAAAATAAAACATAGATAATATAAATGAACCCAAAAAACACACAAGGATAAGAAACAAAAAACTGGTGGCCGAGGTCCGATAAGTCTCTGGAGCAGCACAGGTCCAAAGAGGCAGCTAGGCTAGATAACGCAGGCTACAGCCCTTTCAGAGGCGAGCCGCGGGAGAACACAGACCCAAAGGTATCTGTAAAAGTCTTATCTCAGTCCTTAGGAGAAAGCATAGTTGCTCACCTGTAACAGGTGATCTCCGGGAACAGCAGGAATTTAGTCTTCACATATGGGTATCGTTGGTACTGACGGAGCCTGCGCGGGAACGCTCCCCAGCATCCAATTAGAAAGCTTTTGGGAGCATCGCACAGCACCTGTGTGCTGCCTTCCCGCCTTTCCCAACTGCCTCTCTCCAGTTGAGTTTTAAAGCTGAGGCAAAGAGAGAGAGAGAGAGGGAAAGAAAAGAAAAGAGAGATACAACTCCTAGGGGAGGTGGGTTGGTTGTGAAGACTAAATTCCTGCCGTTCCCGGAGATCACCTGTTACAGGTGAGTAACTATGCTATCTCCAGGAACAAGCAGGAATGTAGTCTTCATATATGGGGACTCCCTAGCTACAGAAGCCAGGGAGAGACCCCAGAAGTTGTGTGCCCATGTGAAAGGGCTCCACTTCCCCCCCATGGATCTCTGGCATCCTACCGGGAATGGTGGGTAGGAGTTGATTAAGTATGGAACAGGTGTTGGAGAACAGCCTGACCAAACACGGCATCCTGGCGGGAGTCCTTGTCCAAGCAGTAATGGGCTGTGAAGGTATGAACCGAGGCCCAAGTAGCTGCTCGACAGATGTCATCAATAGACACAGAGTGTAGATGAGCCATTGAGGCTGCCATGGCTCTCACATTGTGAGTTGTGACATGGCCTTCCAGAGAAAGGTTCTTACTCTGATAGGTAAAAGAAATACACTGTGCAATCCAGTTGGACAATGTTCTCTTGGAGATTGGAAGTCCCAAAGGAGAAGAATCAAAAGCAACAAAGAGTTGGGAGGACTTTCTATGTTGCTGTGTCCTTTGCAAGTAAAAGGCAAGTGCTCTTTTACAGTCCAAAGTTTGAAGATTCCTTTCTGCATTTGAAGCATGAGGCCTTGGAAAAAACACAGGCAGGTAAACCGCCTGGTTTAAATGAAAAGGTGAGACTACCTTTGGCATAAAATGTGGATGAGTCCTAAGGACTACCTTATCATGATGGAACCTTGTGTAAGGAGGATCAGCAACTAATGCTTGCAAGTCACTAATGCGACGTGTTGACGTGATTGCAATGAGAAAGATAACTTTCCAGGAAAGGAATTTCAAGGAGGTAGTAGCTGAAGGTTCAAAAGGCGGCTTCATGAGCTGCCCAAGAACTAGATTCAGGTCCCATGCCACTAGAGGTGGCCTAATGGGAGGCTTAGTTAGAAGAAGGACCCTCAAATCTCGCTATGAGAGGATGAGAGGAAATAGGCTGCCCATTTAAAGGCTTTAAAGAAGCTGAAATAGCACTTAAATGGACTCTTACTGAGTTAGTCTTAAGTCCTGCATTAGATAAATGAAGGAGATACTCCAGTAATGATTCCAGAGGTTATCGCAAAGGGGTGAAGACCCTTTTGCGAACACCATATTTTATTTATTTATTTATTTACGTTTCTTATATACCGCACTATTTGCGATCAGCGCGGTTTACATAGAACAAACAAAATCCGACAATAAACAAATGTCTGGTCATTACATTGAACAGGAAATTTATTTATTTATTTATTTAGCAAGTATTTGTATCCCACTCCTTCCAGCGATCAGAAGCGGGTAGGATTACATTGAGAAACTGCCGAATCAAGTCAGGTACAATTTTTGTATACATACAGATTGGTTATAGAAGCAGACCACACAGGGGTTAACAATTATTAGTTATGGGGGAAATCATTTACAGAACACACAGAGTTAACGTTTCTTAGTTATAGAGGAAGTCATTTACATATGTACATATAATCCTTTACATATATACATTCATACAAGATAGGCTTCCTGTGTTGCATATGTGGGATTAGTTATAGGGGAAGTCATTTACCTATGTACTGTCATGATGCGGGCACTAATAAAGCTGATTTTATGAAAAGAAATCCTGATTTAGAGGAACTAGAGGTGCAATTACCTCCTGGCACACATAGAGGGAGCGGGAGCAGACATACTGATCCTAGTGAATCTAATCACAGTAATGACCTGCAGCTGACAGAGAACCAGGAAGTCAGTAACAAAGGTTCTCTTTATAAACCACAGCAGAACGCTCTTGGAAGGAAGGAGGAGAAGGAGACGCAAAGGCAGGAGGAGAAGCGAAAGACACAGCAATGGAGATGGCAGCAGTTGCAAAGAAAGCCATGGACAAATAAGCAGTGGGAACAACAGCAGGAGCTGAGAAAGGAAGGAACTGGAACCGGAGCTGAACTAGAAGCTGAACCAACAGTAAAGCCTAGAAGCTATCAGAGGTACAAACCTGTTTGCTGTGAAAGAGGCCAAGCTGGAAGTTGGAACAGAAACAGACCACACGAGGTGGGAAGCCATAGAATCCAAACTAAGCCTATTGGGCAAGGAGAGTTTGGTAGAAGGTGCTCCAAGGTAAGAGGCGGTGCCACGCCTAGTTCTTTTACTCTGCCTGTTTATGATACAAGGAGAAGGAAGCTAAGAACCAGAGGGGAAGGTTCTGTAAGGAGTTTATCTCCAGAAAAGCACTGCTCAGTTTTACCCAGTCAGAAGGAAAAACAGTTGTATAAACAACAGAGGTTTTTACTCCATGAGCCAAGGTTTGAAACAGCAAGGTTTAACCCTAAGCACTGCACTGCTGGAAGCCATCTACAAAGAAAGCTTCTCTCTAAAAACAACCTGAATAAAGATTGGTATTCTAAATTACCACCAGCCATAAGAGTTCCTGCTTACCTAAAGCAAAACTCCCATGCTGAAGATTGTCAGGCTAACATAGACAGGGATAGTGAAACCCCTTTGACCCAATATGAGGAAGAAGATATGATGGAGGTAGATTTTCCCCATACTATTCCCTCATCTTTGCCGGAGGATATGGAGTGCGATTGGTGCACGGCCTACGCTCCCAAGTGTGCCTGCTGTAACGAAGAATGAATGTAAATATACTTTTGGTTGTTTATTGTGAAGAATATTACCTTTAAGAAAAACCTGCTATAAACTGTGAAGTAACAGTTCTAAAGCCAGAGAGCCTTGGCACCTTTTGAAACAAAGGACTATTTTGTTAAGCAACGTATCTCTAATTTGAACCCATGCATTATAACGGGGAATAAAGCCTTTTATTACCCTTCACTCAGGTCTTATTGTTCTTTATAGCGCTACATAGTGGCGCGCAATCTTTGTGTCACGACACCTTGTGGCAGTACATATAATCCTTTACATATATACATTCATACGAGATAGGCTTCCTGTGTTGCATATGTTGGATTAGATCAGATTGAAATGGTTTTGGAATATGTGCGTTTTGAGCTTTTTTCTAAAGTCTGTCAGGTCATTGCTAGCTCGTAGCACTGGTGGGAGTTGGTTCCATAGTGTTGGTGCTACATATGAAAAAGCCCTGTTGCTGGTGCTGGCTTTGGTAGATCTAAAATCAGGTGGTGTGTGGAGGATGTTGGCGTTGGTGGTTCGTCTGCTTCTGGTAGGAGGTTGTAAACTGACTAGGGTGGTGAGGAAGGATGGTGCTAAGTTGTGGATGAGTTTGAAAGTAGTTGTCAAAATTTTGTATTTTGTACGAGCTGCAATGGGTAGCCAGTGTAATTGAATTAGTACTGGTGTGATGTGGTCACTTATATTTTTCTTCATAATGACCCTGGCAGCTACGTTTTGTGCCATTTGCAGTATGTTCAGAGTTTTCTTAGGTAGACCTTGAAGGATGGCGTTGCAGTAGTCAAAATGTGGCATGATGAGTGCTTGAGCCACGGTTCTGAAGTCTTGGGGGTCAATGATGTTTCGAATGGGTTGAAGAACTCGCAGTTTGTGGAAAACTGCTCTGTTGGTCTTTCGGAGGTGTTTCTCCATTTTTAGGTCACAGTCGAATGTGACTCCCAGATACTTTATTTCATTTTTTGTTTGATAAGTGTTGTTGCATAGTGTTATTGAAGAGGGTGGGACAAAATTCGGTGCTTTGGAGATATACATTACTTCGGTTTTCTTGTGGTTAATTGACATGCTGCTTTGTTGTAACCAGTCTTGCATCTCCCCTATGCAAGTCTCAAGTGGGTTGTAGTCTGGGTTTTGAGAGTCGAGTTGTGAGTATAGCATAATGTCATCGGCATAGATGTGGTAATTGATTTTGTGCCGTGTAAAAATTTTGCAAGAGTGCTGAGAGTGCAGAGCCTTGCGGGATTCCTTGTGTTTGGGAGAATGATTCTGCTATTTCGCCGTTGAATTGAACCTGTTGCGTTCGGTTTGAGATGTATGACGAGAACCATTTTAGTGGGGTACCTGATATTCCTATTGATTTTATCCTGTTTATGAGGGTTCCATGGTTAACTGTATCAAAGGCAGCTGAGATGTCAATGAATACAAGTATATACATTTTATTTTTGTTTTCAAGGCCTTTAAGGAGGTTGTTAAGTAGAACTAGTAAAAGTGTTTCTACTCCACGATGTTGTCTGAAGCCATATTGCTGGTCATCTAGAGGAGCACTGTCGATCAGGTGGTCTTGGAGTTGTAGAAGGACCGCCTTTTCAATGATCTTCGCCAGGAATGAAATACTTGATATGGGGCGGTAGGAAGCTGGGTCTTCCCTGTTGAGTGTATTGTTTTTTAGAATTGGTCTTATAACTGATTTCTTTAGTTCAGAGGGCATGATTCCTTGTTGTAGAGATTGGTTGACTATGTGTGAGATGTGTGGTGTTATGTGTTGTTTAACCGCCTTGATCCAGGTTGCAGGGCAGGGATCTAGTGGGGAGGTGGTGCTGTTTATGCTTGTGATAATGGTTGCAATTTGTTGGGTACCGATTTTATGGAAGTGATTCCATAGCTGTTTTTGTGTTATGATGGTTTCACAGTTGTTTAGAGGAGTTTGTGAGGTTGGACCTAGGGGGGTGTGGGACTCGGGGCCGTCAGTTTGGTTGCGTAATGGGATGCCAATGCTTGGGCCTTAATGGAGTTGTTGAGGCTGTCGTTCTGGTCTGTTTTGGTTAATGATTTGACTAATTCGAATAACTCTCGTGGACGGTTTATCGCCTTGTTTAGGAGGTTGGTGTGATGTACCTTCTTGGCGTTGTTTACGTCATCTTTGTATTTTGCAAGAAGGGTCATGTATTTGGCTTTGAGCTCGGTGGATTTGATTTGTCTCCACTTTCTCTCTGTTTTCCGGAGTTCCCTCTTTGATTTGATTAGAGTTTCTGTGTACCAGGGTTCCGAGTTGCGCTTGCGTGAGACAGCTGAGAGTTTTGATGTTGGGTTAGATGCACTTTGAATACTTGCATTCCACTCATTCGTTAGTTCATCGAGGTCTGTGTTATCCAGGTCTATGTGGGATGAGATGGTGTTTATGAGGTGTTCTTCGTTTAGTTTGCTGAACTTCCTGATTGGATTGGGCATTCTCATTTCCTTTGCGTTTTTGGGTGGGCATGGTAATTTAATCTTGCAATTGATTTGGTGGTGGTCAGACCAAGGTACTTGGGTTATATTTATTCTAGGTGCCTCGTTGTTTGGTTGCAGGTTACTAGGTGTGAAAATCATGTCTAGGGTATTTCCTTTATCGTGGGTGGGGTCGTTCACTATTTGTTGGAAGCCTAGTTGGTCCATGGCTTCAAAGAAGGACTCTGTGTGGGTTGTGGGAATTGTCGCTAGGTTCAAATCTCCCAGAATGTTGGAAAACTTGGAGAATACATATGCAGATGAATTGCACAGGGTAAACTATATACATATGGAAAACCTTTTCCACTTGAAAGCATAAGAGCGTCTTGTGGAAGGTTTCCTGGAAGCACAAAGGACATCCTTTACTTGTTGAGAAAGGTTAAGACCATGAAGGTCTAATCTCTCAGCAACCAGGCCCTGAGATGCAGAGAGTGGGGATTGGGATGCCACAACATCCCGTCCTCCTGAGACAGGATCTGCTCCAGATCTCCTAACTCCAGAGATGGAGCTTGAGAGAGATGCAGGAGCAGAGGGGTACCACACCTGCCGTGGCCAATGAGGAGCTATGAGAATCATATGGCCTTTGTCTCTCTGAAGCTTAAATAGGGTTTTGGGAATTAGGGGAATGGGTGGAAAGGCATATAGGAAGTCCTGACCCCAATGGAGGAGGAAAGCATCCCTGGCCTGAGAACCCTGAGCCGGAATTCTGGAACAGAACCGGGGAAGTTTGGCATTCAACGGACTTGCAAAGAGGTCTATGTCCGGAATTCCCCAAATTTGAAAAATATTTGCTACCTGGTCTGCATGGAGAGACCATTCGTGTGGAAGCAGAACTCGACTGAGTCTGTCTGCCCAAGAGTTTTGAATGCCTGGGAGATACACCGTAAGGAGATGAATCTGATACTCTCTGGCAAGGGGCCATAGTCGCAAAGCTTTGTTGCAAAGTGACAGAGAGCCTGTTCCTCCCTGCTTGTTCAGATAGTCCTAATTCAGACAGACAATCAAGTAGCTATGTTCTATCTTGTAGCTCAGCTGGGTGTGGAACACTCGAAGAGCAAGGAAGATTGTTCTGAGTTCTAGGAGATTGATATGTAAGTGGGTCTCCTGTGGAGTCCAGGTGCCTTGGATAGAGAGATCTTGCAGATGAGTACCCCAAACCACCTGTGAGGCGTCTGTTGTTAGAGTGACCTGGGGTAGGGGTTTCTGGAAAGGGGACCCCACCAACAGGTTTTGGGTTCACTGCCACCACTGTAGAGACAAAATAACGCGACTTGTGTTTGCTATTTTGTCTGATAGGCAGCCTGATGCCCGAGTCCACTGAGTGGATAGAGTCCATTGGGCTGCTCTCATATGGAGGGGAGCATAGGGAACCACATGCACGGTAGATGCCATGTGGCCTAGTAATTGTAACATTTCCCGAGCAGTGATGAGTTTTTAACACTGCCTGGGAGGCTAACTGCACAATGTGAAGGCAGCGGGGCTGTGGAAGATAGGCCCTTGCTTTCCTGGTATCCAGCAAAACTCCTATAAACTAGAGACTGAGTGGGAGCTAGGCTGGATTTTGGGGTGTTTATGACCAGGCCCAAATACTGAAGGATACGCATTGTGCAAGACAGAGAAATTCTGGCCTCTGACTCTGATGGGGCTCGAATGAGCCAGTCGTCTAAGTAGGGGAAGACGAATATTCCTAGAGTGCGAAGAAATGCTGCTACCACAGCCATGCATTTCGTAAACCCCCCTGGTGCTGAGGCCAGGCCAAAAGGAAGCACCCTGTATTGGTAGTGCTTTCCTTGAAAAAGAAAACAAAGGAATATTCGGTGAGTTGGATGGATGAGAACATGAGTGTACACATCCTTGAGATCTAGAGAACAAAGCCAATCCTGACTCTGAAGGTATGGCAGCAGAGTTCCCAGAGAAATCATCTTGAATTTCTCTTTGAACGGGAATTTGTTCAATTCTCTGAGGTCTAAAATGGGTCTGTGTCCCCCTGTTTTCTTTGGAATAAGGAAATAGGGGGAGTAAAACCCTGTACCCTGTTGGGAAATGGGTACGTCTTCTATTGCCCCATTGGCAAGAAGTAAACTGACCTCTTGACCCAACTGAGTGTTGAGTGAAGTCTGAGAATTGAATTGTCTTACTACCGTAGGAGGGGGCATGTTGAAGAAATGAAGCTTGTTCCCCTCTCTTACAATGGAAAGAGTCCATTCCTCTGCTGTTAACTGCCCCCATCTGGGGGCAAAATGACACAACCTTCCTGGGATGGTGGAAGGCTCTGGCCCGTTCAGGGCCAGGAAGGCAAAGTTCTCTAGATAGGAGTCAAAGCCCCTGTGGAGGCTGAGTCAGCTGGGCCGGTTGAGACTTAGCAGTCTTTGTTTTCCTTTGCTTTGGGGGCTGCTGTCCCTTTCGGGCAGACTGACCTGCAAAATGCACCTGCTGGGTATAGGAGGGGTAAAACCTCTTCTTTTTAGAGAAGAATGGTTTCTTGTAGGATTTTCTCCTTGCAGGATCAGCTGTAGCCTTGGATAGTCTATCCAAAGTGGTGTTATCAGCATTCAGCTCATTAGCTTTCTCTTGCCAATTTTTGCCAAAGAGATTTTCGCCTGTGCAAGGGATATTCCCCAGTTTGCCCTGTACTCAGAGTTCTAAGTCAGATGCCTGGAGCCAGGCAATCCTACCAGCACCTATGGCAATGGCAGAGGTTCTGCTTATGCACTCAAAGCAGTCAAAAGCTGCACGATTAACAAACTTGGAAACATCCTGGGCATGTTTGACAAGTGTAAGATAATCCTGTCTCTTATCAGGAAGGAGAGGGCTCATAAGCTCTAGATCTCCTGTAACCTCTTTAAGGAACATTCCCATGTATAAGATGTAGGAACTAATCCTGGCAGAAAGCATAGAGGCCTGGAAGGTTCGACGCCCAAAGGCATCAAGAGTCCTGCATTCACTTCCTGGTGGATTAGATGCATGTCTTTTTGCACTCTTGATCCTTCTCATAGCTGACTCCACCACTATGGAGTGGTGTGGCAACTGAGTTTTCTGAAAACCAGGACAAGAAGCCACTCAAATACATGGTATCCAGCCTATGGGAATGAGGAGAGGTGGTAAGAGATGTTTCCCACATTCTTAACATGAGATCATGCAAGATCTCATGAATAGGCAAAGACCTCTAGCCACCTCCCGGATGAAATCCTGAAAGGATATATCCTCTGGAGGGGACATCCTACGTTTAGGCGAAGAAGGCTCCTCAGAGAGAAGTATTCCGGCATCGACAGAGCTGTCAGAGTCCTCAGAGTCATCGGAGGATTCAAAATATCTTCTGTCCGGGTGCTCTTGTAAAGCACCATACCGGTACCGATCGAAGTCGGTACCAGAGGGGTCCGGTACCGGCCTGTCGATACTGGAGGAAACAGCATGACTCAGTGTCGGTAACACAGTCGCCGATGTCGATGCTGACGGTACCGGTACCGATATCGGTGCCGGAACTGGTGTCGATACTGGTTGAACTGTCTGACGCGGTCCCGAAGGAACCGAAGCCGCAAGGAGAGCTGACAGACTGTGTTCAACAGCCAAGAACCTCTGGTCTATTGACGCTGCTGATGCTTGGGTATCGGTACCAGATGAAGCGGCTGGTACCCCAGAGCATGGCACCAGTAGTTCTGCAGAGGTTGAGGCCTCGAGAACATCCTGGAGCCCTGATAGTGCTTTGGAAGCCGAAGCCTCCCGCCGGGGCAATTTTGCCGGTACAAGTCCCTCAAGGGCAATGCCAGAGGCATCTCGATGCTTCGAAGGAGATCTACCCTTTGAGGACCGGCCAGATTTATGTTTGGTTACCTGAGATCCATGGGAGGAAGACGAAGCCCTTGAAGATGTCGATGCCACGGATGCTGCATCAGAGGGAAAAAGGGTGCTAAGCTTAGCAGCTCGGTTTTGCTGACCCCTCTTCGACATCATCCCACAGGCAACACACTCCGAGATGGAGTGGTCAGGACCTAAACATTTAAGGCACCACTCGTGAGTGTCGGTGACGGAGATGGTACTGCCACACTTGGAACACTTTTTAAAATCCGAGACAGGTTTTTCCATTCTGAAGGAAAAGTTGGGCCTAGTGCCCAAAATGGCGCATGGCACCCGACAGTTAAAAGACTGGAAAGTCCAGAAAAAAAGATTACAATTTTTTTTTTTAAGAAAGAAAGAACCGGCGGTACCGGTATAGCGTCGAGGAAGGCAGACGCTACCACAAAAAAGAATGAAAAATATGGGATAATTTCTGCGGTGACAGGAAAATGACCTGCTGGCTCCGTGGAAAACGAAGAACTGGAGAGGCAGTTGGGAAAGGCGGGAAGGCAGCATGCAGGCGCTGTGGGATGCTCCCAAAAGCTTTCTAATTGGACGCTGGGGAGCGTTCCCGCGCAGGCTCCGTCGGTACCGACAATACCCATATGTGAAGACTACATTCCTGCTTGTTCCTGGAGATCGGCCTTACACACACGTAGTGTGTGTCTGTCTTGCCCACAAATCAGGTAGCAGACACAAGGTAAAAAGCCCAAAATGGCAAAAAGGCACAAACGGCAAAAAGGTGCCCAAGTTCTTCTGTGCAGACTGTATTGTTCTTTGTGATGAGTCTCCGTCATAAGTCTGGTGATTGGTTGGCACAAGACAGTCCGAGGTGTTCTCAGTGAATCAGAAGGTAATGAACAGGTATTCATCCTGCAGGCCTAGGAGCCATAATGAGGGAAGATAACAGTATGCAGTTCCAGACATCCCAAGGCCAGTAGCATCGTTAATGGATGATGAAGATCAGAGAAGCAGATGTTCTTGCATGTAGACAACTAATTGGCCTGGGAAACTAATTGGACAGAAACAATAATCTTCTGTATGCTCAGGTATGATCACTTGGCAAGCATTTATGTGAAGGTCAGGTCTGAGACTGTAAGCACAGCAAAAGTCCTTTGTAGCAGGAAACCATCTTGTCTGGTCAGCTTTGGTTCAGGCTTCAGCCTCTGAATAGGCAGGAGATCTGCAGGCGCAGAATTGCAGGGGTACCAGCCCTACATCTCCCCCCCCCCTTGTAAGATGGAATATTCTACAAGGGAGTATATTCCATCATACAAACCTAACTAGCGTTACTACTGTGCAGGTCAGAACCAAATGACATATGGTTGACTAAAGCATAATAAGTGGGTAATACTTCAAGCACAATAGATACATTAAAGCAATACTGCATAAGGAATAATAATGTGAATACACATAAGCAATAAAAGAAGTTAAATAAAATGACAGATACAATCAAGTCAATGCAATCAATATAATGCGTGTTAACTTCAAACTCAAGAGTATATAGTACACTTAAACAAGAGGAATATAGGTAATGCAATACACTAACACATTATAACTCCAAACTGAACACTCAAATGTAATAAGTAAAACGTTTAGATGTGTTAGTAAAATAAACATAGGCTATCTATGATAAATGAGACAACTCAATTAAGAGTAATGGATAACTTAAAATAAAATGGCGGCACTATTCAAAAGTGTGACGTTCCAGCAAATCCTGCAGACGCATGGTAGGTAGTGGAGATGCAGAACGTACAATGCGAAAAGAGTAAAGATCTGTCTCTGTTGATACAATGGCAGCAAAGTAAAGGTTCCAAGCAAAGTTAGGGAACCGAAACAGAGTGTTAGTACTGTAAAATCTACCCTCTCTTTGGAAAGTAACTCTTCTCCTTCTGCTTCACAGAATCCTCCCAGGCCACCCCAGAATAACCAGTCATCTGGGTCTGAGCAGCACTCTGGGAACCAGCGTTTCACTCAGCAGAGCCAGAACTGGAAAAGGAAGCCAGGGTTTAACAAGATCCAGGAGCTGGAAAAGAAAATAAGTGAGTTGGCAGATATGATGAAGGTTGCCAATGCATTCAACCCCTCAAGAGAGGCTTCTGCCAATAGCGGGCCACCTAAACCACAGGCGAAGCCCAGTGGTCCCAAGAACAGTCCTAGGCCTCATAAGCCAGAGGAGGAACTGGTTAACTCCTCTTCCCCCTTCTAATTAGACTGAATGACTAACGGACTTTGTTTCTGTCCCACAGGTCACTGTTACACAGGTGCAGCGAGTTCAGATATCCAGACCAGCTGGAGAGGCCACCCCATTGACATAGTGTGACAGCCCCTCAGTGGACAGCGAGGGTCCAGCCTTCGACACCATCAGGAAGCACAAGTATTTTCTGGGTAAACTCAAGCCAAAAGGACAGAGGTACACTGTTCCTGTTAAAATTCAGCATTTCTCTGTAAGGGCCTGATAGATTCAGCCTCTGAGGTTACCTTGATTACATCGAGTCTCTTCGATAGGCTCACTGCTTCCTTGGGGAGTCAAAGGACCCTACACATCACATCCAGTGATTTGTCACTCACAACTTATGGGGATCAGGCCACTGAGTCGATGGGCCAGGTCTGGCTTACTCTCCAAATTGGGAAGTTGCAGGTGAAGCATCCTGTCATCATTACTAAGTGCCCTGGGGACGAACTCTTGATTGGCAATGAGCTCCTGAAAAAGTTACGCCCCATACTGGACCACGTCCAAGAAGTGATCTGGACACAGGTCACACACCCCATACCTTATGCTAAAGTAAAATATGACATCAGGGTCAGTGGTCCTTGTTCTGTGGAACGAAAGGACATGTCCATCAGGATTAATTTCCAGAGGTCTGCAGACCCCCAAATCCTACAGCTCCAGTATGAAGGGGCTGGAGATGAGGGTCAAGGAAGTAGTGATGTGGTTGCAATCGAAGCGGGTTCGGTAGCAAACATTGTCCTTGATGCTGACTTCCTGCAGATATTCCTGAAGAGGGAGGAACCCCTGGAGGTTTGTGAGGTACAAACCCCTCTTCCATCCAATTCCTGCCTAGGCCACCCTAGGAGACTGACAGATATATTCTCTGCTGGGAAAGGTCCCTTTATATATGTGCAGGTGGGCATGCCACAGAAGGAAAAGGCCTACCTATTACCTCACAGTGACCACTCCCTCATCAGTGAGACTCTTTTCTGTTGGCTCAAACCACAGGCCACCCTTGATTGGGTGACGGGAGCAAAGACTTTGTTCCAAGTGCCTGGGGAAGGCCTCAAGACATTAGTGGGCTACTGCAATCTCTCCTTGCAAGTTGGAGTCAACACCTTCTCCATCATTAGAGGACTTGAGTTGCCCCACTACATAGGCCCAGATTGCCTTATTAGACTAGGAACTTATGTGGATTTAGTGAACAACATCGTCTGGAGTAGGATGGAAGGTGAGCCAGTGGAGTTCTCTTGTACCAGCCCATCACTGCGGGTTGGTCAGACGATTCCTCATGTTTGTGAAGTGGTCAGTGCAGAAGACATCCAAATACCTGGGAGGGTACAGGATTGTCCCCTGCAGATACATGTGACCCGAGGACAAGTGATCTCAGACAGTCTGGTCTTCTTCAGTCCTAACTCCCGCTTTGAGGAGTTGGGTCTAGTCATGAGTCCCACAGTGCCCTCGCTGCACTTATTGGTCACCAATCCAAACCCAGATCGCATTCACTTCGTGAAAGGCGAACCCCTGGGATTCCTAGTTGAAGAATCATTCCCAAGTGTGGAATCGAGTCTCCAGATTATTGGGGAAGCCCCTGTTTCCTGGAACCTCTGTGAAAGGGGGGGAGGGGGGGAGTGGACTCCTGGGTGTGTAAGATCCTCACTCCGAGGCCTCCTCATCCTACAGTTTGTCTGGCCACATGGTGCTGTGACCTCTCAAGTGGACCTAGTGTCTGACCATCTGATTTTGTCAAGTAAACCCGATGAGTCTGTTAGTTCCCTCACCCACCAGAGGGGGTGCCCCATGCTGTTCAAGCCATCGAGGTGGTCTCTCTCCAAGATGAGATTGAGGAGAAGGTTGAAATATCCCCCGAACAAACCTGTTCTGGAATTTGACAAAATGGTTGTGGAAAAACTTGCTGAAGCAGACGCCTGCACTGATGAGTCAGAAAGGACCCAATTAAAAGAACTGCTGTATAGACATAAGGACCTTTTTGCCATTGACACCTATGACTGTGGTCTCAGCGACCTACATGTCACCCATATTCCTATGGATCCAAACAGTAAATCTGTCTTTGTGAGACAGTATAAAATCCCATTGGCCTCCTATGAATCTGTCCAGGAAGTCATTAATTCCCTAGAACAGAGATGAATTATACGCCAATGCAACAGTACCTGCAATGCCCCGCTGTGGCCTATCATCAAGAAAGACTCCAGCTGGTGCTTAGCTCTGGACTATCGCCAGCTTAATAAGAAGGTACCTCTATCCAGATGGCCTATGGTACATCTGGAACAGAACTCAGCCACCATCAAGGGTGCAAAGTACTTTACAAGCCTGGATCTGGCCTTAGGATTTTGGACTATACCTCTCCATCCAGAAGACCAACATAAGCTGGCTTTTTACCTTTGGTAGGCGACAATATACTTGGAATCGGACACTATTTGGGTATCTGAATGCACCAGCAGACTTCAATATTTTCCTGCATAAGGCTTTGCCAGATGCTGAGGCTAGAGGCACCCTTGTCTATGTAGATGACATTCTAGTGAAGAACACCAGTTTCTCTGACCATCTGCAGGAAATAGAGCATGTCTTCCAGCAACTGAAAGCTGCGTGAGCAAAGCTGTCCTTGTCAAAGGGCCAATGGTGCCGGAAATCTCTTAATTATTTGGGATACAAAGTTTCTGCTGATGGACTGCGGCCTCAAAAGGAAAAGAATTGCGGCCTTGCAACAACTCAAACGCCCAACCAACCTGAGCGAGCTGTGCTCATTCTTGGGTATTTGCAATTATTCCAGCCAATTTGTGGACCAATATGCGAAGATTTCCCAACCCCTGGTCAAACTCCTCAAAAGAGATGAACCTTGGGCATGGGGTCCCGACCAAGAGGCGGCCCTAAAAGAGCTGAAAGCTCCTTTGAGTCGAGCTCCCTGTCTCACCTATCCAGAGAGTGGCAGAGAATTCTTTGTGGAATTAGATTTCACCGATCACTCTATAAGTGCTATTCTGTATCAAATGCATGACACAGATAGGAAGGTCATTGCCTACACCAGCAAAGCTTTAATGGAAGTGGAGAAGAAATACTCAGACTGTGAGTAGTCCTTGTTGTCCCACAGTCTGGGCCCTCCAAGATTTCCGCAGTTACATCCAAGGTGAGAGTCTGGTTGTCGAGACCCATCACCAACCCATCAAGTTCCTGGGCAGTGATTGGATTAAATCAGGACAAATGTCGAACAGCTGCATTGTTTCCTGCACCTTAGCCCTTCATGGATGGCCCCTAGAGGTAAGGTATGCTCAAAGCCTCAAGGATGCTGCCGCACAGGGCCTGGCCGAATTGCACAATTTCACTGCCAGAGAACCATTAGTGGGTAATTTAGACCCCGAGATGGAGTCATGTACACCTGAGCCTTCTCGTCATCATCCTTATGATGAGAACCTCTGTAAAGGCTACCCCAAAGTGTATGTGGATGGTTGTGCTTACCATCGAGAGCCTAACCATGATCTGGAAGCAGGTACAGGTGTGATTTGGAACCAGAACTACCCTTATGAACCCTTGAAGTACCGTCTGGGTACCAAGACTAATCAGTATGCTGAGCTAACTGCAGCACTGGCAGCTCTCCAGTCCGCTGTTCAAGGAGGGGTTCGCACCTTAACTATCTGTACTGACTCAGACTACGTCCGGCAAAATTTTGTTTCCCACTTACCCATTTGGAAATCCAACAATATGCTAAATTCCATAGGGAAACCTGTCAAACATGGCAAATTAATTCTGGCCTTGGACAAGGTAGCTCATGAAAATGACATGACCATCTATTGGAAGAAAGTGAAAGGTCATTCCCTTGTTGACAATCCTGACAAGACTGGAAATGATTTTGCTGATCAGCTTGCCAAGGAGGGTGCTATCTCTGGAGACCTCTGGCAGTTGGAGGCACCCAAGACCAATGGGCTCAGAACTGTTAAGGCGGTTACCAGGCGACAAGCCCAACCATCATCTATGCCCCCTGTGGTTCAATGGTGTAGCGAGATCACGGATCTTGACCTCGTGCAAGCCCAGAAACAAGATCCTACTCTCAGATGTTTCTACTCTTTTCTGCAAAACCCCAGGAACACCCATTAACAATGGAGAATTGTCAGGACAATGAGGAACTAAGGATCCTGTACATCTCCAAGGACATGATTGTCTGAGATGTTCCATGACCTATAGAAAATTCTTATAGTTGAAACGGTACTTTGCACAACGCTTAAGCCCTAAACAATGTGTATCTGTATATAATGTATATAGTTTTGCACTGTTCTGTGCTGCTTAACTTGAACATTTGTTGTTTTCTAATTTTATTGTTTTTGGTTATATGATGTTACATGTAAAACAAACTCTGCTTTGTTGATTGTTGTTTATTGTGAACCGCAACTGATCTATGGAAGATGCGGTATATAAGTGATTGTTAAATAAATAAATAAATAAATAAATGATCCATCTCCAGAAAGACCTGTTGATTCGGACGAGTAAGCATGGTATTGTGCAATGGGTGGTACCTCGGGCCTTCCGTGGAGTTCTGTTACAACACGCTCATGATGAGCCTTGTGTCGGCCATAGAGGTGACAGAGTAACCTATGACATGTTGAAACAAGTGGCCTACTGGCCCCCACATGTACCAAGATGTCCAAATGTATACCCAAGGTTGTCTGACCTGTTGCAGATTTCAACCTGAAGCTCCTTTTCATAGAGCACCTTTGAGAAACAAAGGTCTGACCATGCCTTGGTCTAATCTACAGATTGATTATTATTTAAATATGCTTGGTGTTACTGTGCGTGCATACTTTTCCTTTACTGTTTATAGAAACATAGAAACATGATGACAGAAAAAGACCACATGGCCTATCTAGTCTGTCCTTCCATATCAACAACTACAACAGTCCCCTTTTTACCTTTAGAGATCCTCTGTGTTTGTCCCATGCTTTTTTGAATTCAGTTACTGTCCTCATCTCTACCACCTCCACTGGGAGACTATTCCACGGATCCACTAATCTTTCCGTAAAGAAATATTTCCGCATATCACTCCTGAATATATCTCCCTTCACCTTCATCCCATGTCCCCTCGTAGCAGAACTTGCTTTCAATTGAAAGAGGCTCTCTCCCTGAACATTTATGCCACGGAGGTATTTAAACATCTCAATCATATCACCTCTATCCTGCCTTTCCTCTAAGGTGTACAAATTAAGATCCTTTAGTCTGTCCTCATATGCTTTATAATGAAGCCCACTAATCATTTTATACTCCAAATGAGGTCGCACCAAAGACTTATACAGAGGCATTATCACCTCCTTTTTTCTGCTAGCCATTCCTCTCCGTATGCACCCAAGCATCCTTCTAGCTTTTGCCGTCGCCTTTTCTACCTGTTTAGCTACTTTAAGATCATCAGACACAACCACACCTAGGTCCCGCTCTTCTTTAGTGGACAAAAGTACTTCACCTCCTATACTGTTTTGCTCCCTTGGATTGCTGCAGCCCAAATGCATGACCTTACATTTTTTAACATTAAATCCCAGCTGCCAAATTCTAGACCATTCTTCAAGCTTAGTTAGATCCCTCCTCATGTTATCCACACCTTCCTGGGTGTCTACTCTATTGCAGGGAAAATTCTTTTACATGTGTCTGTGCAGTGCTGTGTATGTCTTGTAGCACTATACAAATGTTCAGTAGTAGTAGTAGTATTTGGTGTGGCAGAACTTGTGCGTATAAGCTGCATTATCTGCATGCAAAGGGCGCATTAGTCTTTCTGCATCAGCCTGTAAGTTTGTACTTCAGGCAATGAAGTGACTTGGCCAAGGCCACAAGGAGTGTCAGTGGGATTTAAACCCTTGCCTCTTTGGTCAACAGGCTGCCTCTCTAACCATTAGATTGTTGCAGATCCCAATAGGTGAGCAAACATGTAGTACTACACACAGGGAATCTGAACGGAAGTATTAGTAAAAATAGCTATTTTAATGTGAAAACTAACAGTACAGCTGAGGGCATGGTACGAACTTTGGATGATCTTTTTACTCATTTTTTTAAAATTATTTATTTAAATTTTCTTGAATACAAATATAAATACACAAAAGAAAAAAATCCAACCAACAGAATAATACATTCAAGATCAATATATCAAACACATCATGCAAAACACATCAAGGAAGAGAGAGAACCACATACTCCCCAAAGAGAGACTAGAAAAATCTAAAAGAAGAAAAAAGGAGTAAATAAAACTCCAAATCAGGGAGCCAAAATAAAGAGCCAACCCACCTACACATCTTCCCGCCTAATTACTCCCTCCTTATCCACAAGAAACTGACGCAAATGAGCCACGTCAATGTAAACATAATCATGACCTTCATAAGTTATTAAACAATGGCAGGGAAACTTAAAAAAAAAGGAAACCCCCAGAGCCACAACTCTAGCTCTGAGCTCATTTTTTTCCAATAGGTACCAAAGCTCCAATAGCAGAAATATAGCTGGGAAACATTGTGTTGTCAAAGCTGTTACCCCGTTACCATTTCTGCATCCATACAGAGGTACAGCCAGACTGTTGCTTTATCAGTTGCAGTCCAGGATAGTATCAGGGACTTGAATGGCAAAGCGAATGGAGAAATCTCTAAGAGGAGCTACAGAATCCAAAACCTGTGATAAAGTGGTGTGTCAGATATCAACCTGGCTGTCTAACGTATGTTCTGTAAAATCAGAGGAGCATATTTCTGGTAGATGGGCAAGCTCTTCGGGTTACAGCTTATGGAAATCTTTAATGTGCTTGATTGTTATAGTAACTGATTGTTTTAGTAACTGGAGAAGGAGCTGAAGAACAGGACAGTGTGGAGTAAGCAATGGTCTGGCCAAGAAACCAGAAAAAAAATTAAGATGAGAAAGATCAACAGTAGAAGAAAGAAAATCAGGTCCAGAAAGTGACCAGCTCTATGAGTGGGAAATAATACATGCTAAGTAAAGAGTATACATAAAACAAGAAATCTCTACTGAAGTAGTCAAAGGGGGCACATTAAAATCTCTTAAGATGTGAAAACTGAGAATAGCTATCTGAAACCAAACTTAAGAGATCCTTATGAGAGTCCTTAAAACACGAAGATGGATGATAGACAAGAAACGTGAGCAAGGAGTGAGTTATAAGTTGAAATTGTAGCGCATCAGAATATTGTAATGGATATAAATATAATGCAGTTATGTTAAGAGCATTCTTTAAAAAATAGAGCTACACTGCTACCTAATCTCTTTTATTAACTGGCATGTAAAAAAGAAAAGTTGTCTGGGGCAGCTTGCTGTAGATCATGCAAATCACCGGGTTTTAGACACATTTCCATTATACAATGAATATTTGAGGTAGAATCATTGATAAGGTTATGAATCATTGGTCTTTTATTACGAATGGACATAACATTAAACCAATTTTAATTGTGAGGGTATTAGAAAAGATGGGGGCTGGAGGTGGCTGACTGGATTGGTGGGAGTGGAGAAAGCTGGGCTAGGAGGCTGGCTTATTTTAAGAGAGGAAGGAAATGATGTTATAGGAAAGGGACACTGATGGAGAAGAATGGGATACGAAAGACAGACTGGGTGAAGAAGGGGGCTGGTGGCTGTGCATTTCTGCCAGTGGCCTGAAGGGGTGCCAGACTTACTAAGCTCTCTCTTCCCTTAGATATGAAATGTGAAAACAGCTTCAGCAGAATCAAGTTCTAAAGAAGCGGTGATAGATCTCTCCCCCCCCCACTGAACTTCAATGAAGACAATGGGGTGGGAGAAAGTCTCAGTCACTGGCTAAATTTTTTGACTGGCTCCTAAAAATCAATAGAAATTGGAAAAATAGTAAATCAGTATCTTAGAATAGGAGCTGTGATATACCTTTTTGGTTGGGGGGGGGGAGGTGGCAATGTGACAAATGCCTTAGAAGTTGGCTCTTAGATTCCGTAATCTATCCAAGGGAGCCAGGCCTAAAGAAAACAGGCAATCCTGATGTTCCAATACAAACTGTAACCACCTGCTGAAGGCAAAGAATACTAGCAAGTTCCAGGGCTGCACTGTTGCTTATACAGGTGACATTGTCACTTGAAATGTTATGTTCTTTGTCTTGGTTTATTGGTTGGGCAGTATAACCCATCAGTCTAGACTGGTCCAGCATAGGGGTTTCTCAATCTAGTCCTCGGGACACACCTAGCCGGTCAGGTTTTCAGGATAACCACAGTGCATATGCATATGAAAGATTTGCATACACTGCTTCCACTGTATACAAATCTCTCATGTGCACATTTCATTGCGATTATCCTGAAAACCTGACTGACTAGGCACATCCTGACAAATGGGGTCGAGAATCCCTCGTCCAGCAGGATAAGGAAAGATGAATTTCTTCAGAAAGATCAAAATATTCATTCTTTGTTCTATTCAGATCTGATTAAGTAAGTAGGGATTACCATCATTTACAACTTTCACTGCTAGATGGCTTTGTTTATACATTTCTCAAGCTTTTAAGAACTACGAGGGTTGCTCAGAAAGTAATGCCCCACATGTTTTTTCTCAGTCCAGAATGAAGATAGAGGTGTGAAATTGAAAGGGTAGTAACTTGGAACTTCAAAGGACACATGTGTATAATTTTACAGTCGTCCGACAAATAGCGAGGTGGTAGTGATCCTTCAAATGGTGTCTGTGAGTGACACATGGTACAAACAACGAGCTGTAATTGAATTCTTGGTGGAGGAAAAAGAAAGTGTGAGAAACATTCACAAACGGCTGTGTGCTATGTATGGAAGTTCTGCAGTAGATAGGAGCACCGTTGGACAATGGGTGAAGAGAGTAAAGGCTTCAGGAAGTGGTAAAATGGAACTGGAAGATCGGCCACGGTCTGGGCGTCCTGCCTCAGCCACCAGTCCAGACAAGTTGCAGCACGCTGACGACATTATTCGTGCGGATCGGCGCATCAGGAGTCGGGAATCGTCCGTACAGCTTTCCGTCAGTAGAGGTAGTGCAATGCAATTATTGACTCTATGGGATATTCAAAGGTGTGTGCAAGATGGGTTCCACGAAGTCTCACAACCGAACACAAACGCCAAAGGAAAGACATTTGCTCTGATTTGTTGGAGCGTTTTGAAGCTGAGGGGGAGGCCTTTTTGTCCCGGATCGTCACAGGTGACGAAACCTGGGCTCACCACTATGAACCAGAGACTAAAAGGCAGTTCATGGAATGGCATCATGCTCACTCACCAAGAAAAAAGAAGTTCAAGGCCACTCCTTCCGCTGGAAAAGTGATGATCACCGTCTTTTGGGACATTGATGGCGTAATTCTGGTGGATGTGCTTGAGAGAGGTGAAATAATCAATTCAGACAGGTACATCAAAACCCTTCAAAAACTGAAACGGCGTTACTTGCGAGTGCAGCCTAACAGTAATCCAGGAGACATGTTGCTTCAACACGATAATGCTCGTCCTCACACAAGCCTCCGAACCCAAGAGGCAATTGCCAAATTTTGTTGGACAGTGCTCCCCCACCCACCCTACAATCCTGATCTGGCACCATCAGATTTTCATCTGGACCACTAAAGGATGGCCTGCGTGGAACAAGGTTTGAAGATGACGTGAGCGTGATTCGTGCTGTAAAAAAAGGTCTGCATGAACAGGACATGAGCTGGTACAGAGGAGGAATTAATGCCCTCGTTTCTCGCTGGCGTAAGGCCGTAGATATTTATGGAGATTATTTATTTATTTATTTATTGCTTTTATATACCGCGCTCTTTAAAATCAGTGCGGTTTACATTTAACATTTTTGCGCATAACAGACATACTGCTGTGCACTTACAATGAAGAGGTACATACAACTTGGTTCAACTGGGGTAACTATCTACATCTTTTTACAGTTATATACAAACTTGACATGGCAAGGTGTATGGTTAAATTACTGGGTTGAATTACTGGATTGAGAGTAGTGTAGGAGAAAGAGGTGATGCTTTAGTGCTTTTCTGAATTGGGCGAGATCTGTGATTGCTCTGATGGTGGTTGGGAGTGCATTCCAACAGCTGGGGGCATAGAATTTGAAAGCTCGGTTTTTTGTTGCCTGGGTGCATTTTGTTATTTCATTGGTGGTCTGAAGGGTGTTGGTGGCGAATGTTCTCCTTGCTCTGTTCGCTGGAGTGGGGTGGAGGAGGTCCAATAGGGAGGTGGCTGACGACTTGTTAATGGCCTTGAAGGTCATCATGACTACTTTATAGGTGAGATGGCAGTAGATTGGGAGCCAGTGTAAGTCTTTTAAGATGTGATGTGATCTCTTCTAGAGGATCCATGTAGGAAGCGTGCTGCAGCGTTCATTGCCAGCTGTAATGGGTTTAGCGTGTGTTTGGGTAGTCCATGCAGGATCACGTTGGCGTAGTTGAAGTGGGGGGTCACCAGTGCCTGAAAAACTGTTCTAAAGTCATCCGGTTGCAGCATGGGTCGGAGATGTCGCAATGTTTGTAGTTTGTGGTAGATTTGTTTGATGGTGTTGCTGATGTGCGTTTTGAATTTGAGCTTCTGGTCTAGCATTACGCCTAGGTATCGGATGCTGGGTTTACTTGGAAGTTCAGTATCTCTTGTCTTTAATGTCGGCGGTGGGGAGGACTGATTTCTAGTAATGAACATTACATCAGTCTTGCTAAAGTTTATCTTGAGGCTCTGTGAATGGAGCCAGTCAGTTACAGCCTCAAAGCATTTTACTAACGGGGAGAAGTCCGGACGATTGACCATGAATGAGGTGAAAAGTAGCACATCGTCTGCGTAGATGAGACATGATATATGTTGAATGATCAGATTATTTCACATATGGGCTGCATGTATATGTTGAATAGGAGGGCGGAGAGTGAGGAGCCTTGCGGTACACCATGTATTTGCTGGAAGGACTTAGATGTTGTGGCTCCTGTTCGTACCTGCTGCCATCTTTCTGTTAGATAGGATTTGCACCAATTCAACGCTGAGCCAATAATTCCCTTGTCCTGCAGCTGTATCAAGAGTTGCTCGTGGTTTACGGAGTCAAACGCAGCAGCAATGTCAAGAAAAATTAAGGCATATCCTTGTTTGATGTTGTCAATCCCCATGATCAGTGTGTTGTTAAGTGTGGCGAGGAGGGTTTCGATGCCATGGGATTCCCTAAAACCATGTTGGCATGGGTCCAGGGGAGCTGTGGCATCAATGTGGTCCTGTATCTGGCGTTGTACGACCTTCTCAATTATTTTTGCTAGCAGCGGGATGCTCGATATTGATCGGTATGATTCCACCTTCTGGGAATTTAGCTTGGAGTTCTTCAGAAGGGGCCGGATTGACGTCTGCTTGCGACATAGTGGGAATTGTCCTGTAGAGAAGGATAAGTCGATGATTTTGGCTATTATGGGGCTGAGCTCTTTACGTAGGGATCTTATCCAGAACGCTGGGCAAGGGTCGTTTGGAGCAGTGGTGGTGTTGATGACAACGATGATGTCCACGATACTTGTAGCTGATGGTGTCATGAGGGAGGTAAGTGGCTTGGGTGGGTTGCTGGTGGGGCTGGACAGCGTGGCTTTGCTAATGTTTTTGGTTTTGGCTAACAGGTAATCTGCATAGTCCTGGGGTGTATTGTGGCTGGTTGTGATGAAAAATAATATGCGTTAAGGACACATTAATTTATACTGTGAGTGATTTTTATACATTTTGAATGAAAACTCTCCGAGAAAAATAATGTGGGGCATTACTTTATGGACAACCCTTGTACTAAACTCCTCTGGACATTTATTAGGGCACATTCTATAAGAGTGCTAGTTACTTCATTGGCAGAGAAAGCTCATGTCTCAGGGGAGATCTATTCAATCCTTTAACAACTACGCTATTAAAGAAAAGAATAGGAGGAAGTGACGTCACCCGCCAGTATGGACGCGTGAGGCGATAGCTCCGGTCCCCACCAAGTGAAACACGAGGGAAGGAGGCCCTTGCCGGGAGTAAACGGCGGCGAAAAAAGCGTTTGGAGGTGCCGCAAGAGCGGGGATGCATGGCGACCCGGAAGAAAACCGCCGATTTGCGGGACTATGCCTTCGGTGCGGCGGCGGTGAGCGGACAAGCGCCAGCTCCCAAAATGGCGGGGGAGGAGAAAGCGCGTGGTGTTCAGGCCGAGCAGCATGGAGAGGAGCAGGATGGCGGCTCGGGTGAGAGTGGAGAGCCTGTGGTGCACATGGTCACGAGGGAAGAGCTCAAGGAGTGGTTTGCAGAGCTGAAGGAAGAGGTGAAATCCACAAAGACAGCGCTGGGAGACATTATGAGGGGCCTGAGAGAGGAGGTGGAGGAAGTCACGCACAGGATGGGGGACCACGAGAATCGGCTCCAAACGTTGGAGCAGCAGCAGGACGAATGGGAGGCACATCACAAAGGCGAGGAAGCGTGGAAGGAGCAAATAAAGATGAAGTTGGAAGATTTAGAAAATCGTTCCAGGAGGAATAATTTGCGCATTAAGGGAGTGCCTGAGGAACCGGAGTTCCGGGACTGTACTAAAGTGGCAGTGTCGGTGTGTCAGGAGGCTTTGAAGCAAGGAGGTGAGGAGGGTGCAGCGGGAGAAATACAGCTGGACAGAGCTCATCGGGCCCTGGGTCCTCTGCGCAATAATAGGCCCAGAGATATAGTGGTCTGTCTGCAGGACTATAAGGTGAAGGAGCGAATTGCTGCAAAGATGAGGGGACTGCGTAACTTCATGTGGCAGGGGTATTCAGTAGCGATATATGCTGATTTGTCTACTGGGACGCTACAGCGGAGGAGAGCGATGGCACCCATTACCAGCCACTTGAGAAAGTTGGACTTGCGGTACAGGTGGTTATACCCCTTTGGCCTTGCGTTTACTAAAGGAGAACGGACTTGGAGGGTGCAGTCCCTGGAGGAGGCGTTGGTGGCTTTGAAAGCAGCAGGGGTGGCGTGCACTGAGACGGTGGCATTGGTGGAGAGTTCCAACCGGGATCAGGAGGTTGAGCAGCGGCAACTGCGGGAGTTGGATACTGTGGAGAGGCCGACTGAGATGGAGCGAGACCAGAGGAGATCGAACCGGAGAGGAGCCAAGCGCTGAAGCGTAATCTTGAGTCTGTGAGATTGGACTAAGGGGTGGCTGGCCAGGGCTGATTGGCCTACTGATTAAAGTGGACTGTATATGCTTATATGGGGGGGGGAGGGGGAACGGGGATGTTGTGGTTAATGGTATGTGGGGGAGGGGAGGTGTGGAGGGAGGGGGTGGGAGAGGCGGGGAGGCTGAGGGGTTTAGGCGTGAGGGAGAGAGCCGGGTGCTGGAGGTAAGGGAAGAGGGGGCAGGGCGGGTGGGGGAGTGGGTAGTAGGTGGGGATCTGGGGGTGGCGGGTGGTGCACGACTCCGAGATATCCTCGCGTAGGAGCGAGGGATTGGGGGGGGGAGTGGGGGGGAGGGAGGGAGAGGGGGACGGGGAGGGAAGGGAAGGGGAGCATGGTGCGGGTAGGGGGAGGATGGGAGCTCTGGGTAAATTAGTGGTAAGTACCCTGAATGTCAAGGGGTTGCAAACTTGGCGGAAGCGGTGGTTGGTGGAATGGGAGGGGAGGAGACTGCTGGCGGATTTTTTGTGCCTTCAGGAGACTCATTTGCGGGTTGGCCAGGAGGGCTTGATACGCTCGGCGAAGTACCCCAGGGTGGTGTTGGCGGGCCAGAGGGTGCACCCCAGGAGAGGGGGGGTGGGGCTCTTGATCGGGGCAGAATATAAAGATACAGTGCTGGAGGAGAGGAGGGATAAGCAGGGCAGGTGGGTGGCAGTACGGGTCGGGATCAAGGGGGAGCAAGTGTGGATAATGAGCTTGTATGCTCCCAATGTTCAGCGGGGGGAGTTTTTTTATAAATTATTGAGGGAGGCGGAGGGTTGGGGAGCAGTGCCCTTGATTATCGGGGGGACTTCAACATCACAGTCAATTCCCGGATGGATAATACGGGAGGAGGAGGGGAGGGGTGTGGGAAAGATTGACGGAGCTTATTGCGATTATGCGATCGGCTAGGGCTGGTGGATATGTGGAGAGGTAGGCATCATGGGGAAAGGGGGTATACCTTTTTCTCTACTGTGCATGGGACGTATAGTAGGTTGGATATGGTGTGGGTAAGTGGGTGTGGCAAGAGCGGGTACAGGAAGTGGAAATAGGGCATATCACGTGGTCCGATCATGCCCCAGTACATGTTAAGTTCGAATTAGGGGCCGGAGACCCGGGTGTTAAGTTCTGGAGGGTGAATGAGGGGTTGTTGGAGAAGCCGCATGTGGTGGAGAGATTGAGGAGCATTATAAAAGAGTATGTGGAGTTTAATTTGGATGGGGAAACGCCTATGGGTATGGTGTGGGATGGAATGAAGGCGGTGGTGAGGGGGCATCTTATAAGCTTAGCGGCCCAGAAGAGGAAGAGGAAAAAGGTGGAAGAGGAGCTAGTAAAGCAAATAGGGTTCCTGGAGCGGCAACACCAGACACGGGCAGATCCTATCATTTGGGCCAAACTGCAAAAGGTGAGGGGGGAACTGTGCCAGTTGGAGGCGGCGGAAGTGGCATATAAGATGACGAGGTTAAAACAAGGGTGGTTCGAAGGGGGGAACAAAATCGGGAAGCGGTTGGCACGGCGCTTAAAGGCGCGGCAGGAGAGAGCAACGATCGGGGGTATTCGGAATGGGAAGGGGACTATGGTGTATAGACCCTCAGAGATCCGGAAGGTGTTTGTGGAGTATTATGAGCGGTTGTACAGTAGTGAGGTGGGCGGAGGGGGGGAGCGGGAAGCAGAGTTTTTGGCTGAGTGTCAGTTACCTAGGCTATCGGCAGAGGAAATGGAGGAGCTGGGACGGCCGGTGGGGGTGGTGGAGGTGGGATGGGCTTTAGAACTTGAGCATTTAAGAACCTATTGTAAATAATTGAAAATATCTGTTAATTGTTAATCCCTGTTATCCATGTTTTTATTCCTTGTTCTCTGTAAACTTAACATTTGTTTTATGTTTAAGTACAAAATTTGTTAAAATGTAAACCGCGCTGATGTCAAGAGTGCGGTATATAAAAGCTGTTAAATAAATAAATAAATAAATAAGGCCCTTAAGGAAGGGAAGTCACCTGGTCTAGATGGGTTTACCGGGAAATTTTATAAGGTACTGCAGGCGAGTGTGCAGGAACTGTTAGTTCGGGTGTTCAATGGGGTGTTAGGGGGTGAAGAGCTGCCCCGCTCCATGGCGGAGGCGGGGATTACGGTTCTACCTAAGCCTGGGAAGGATCTTACTACCTGCGGGGCCTATAGACTGATCTCTCTTATCAATGTGGATGCGAAGATATTAGCTAAAGTACTGGCAGCTCGACTTCAAAACGTAATGCGACAGTTAGTGCATCAGGATCAGTCCGGGTTCATTAGAGAAAGATATGGGGGGGATAATATTCGTAAGTTGCTTAATGTGATTTGGAGTTTGGAGGGAACAGGAAAAGAAGGGGTCTTGTTGACAGTGGATGCCGAAAAGGCATTTGATAGGGTGGAGTGGGGTTTTATGTGGTAGGTTCTGGAGAAAATGAGGTTGGGGGGTAGTTTTCTGGGATGGGTAAGGGCCCTCTATAAGCGTCCGAGTGCCAGAATTAGGGTGAATGGGGGGTATTCAGAGAGTTTTGGTCTGGGCAGGGGGACGCGGCAGGGTTGCCCCTTGTCGCCTCTGCTGTTTGCGCTTGTAATTGAGCCCCTGGCAGCGTTTATTCGCCAACAGGTGGATATTGAGGGGATTTATTTTATTTATTTATTTTATTTATTTAACAGTTCTTCTATACCGCTCTATTCTAGATCAGAGCGGTTTACATCCAACATCAACCATACAACACAGGAACCCTGAGTTGCATTTACAATAAACAGGAGATCAACTTGGAAGTAACTGGGGGGAACTATGTACATTGTATAACATATCTACATCTTATTTACACTGGGGGTCCTGATTCCATTTCAGTGGGTATCTTCTGATCGATCAGTTGATTATCCTTTTTCATGCTGAGTCTGATTGTTTAATTGCAATGAGTGATTGTCTGAGGGGGCATATGTATGATTACTAGTGCTGGATTCAGGGTAGTATGTGGTGAATAGGTGCTGCTTTAGTGCCTTCCTGAAGTCGATTAGGTGAGTGGTGTTTCGAATAGAGGTGGGGAGCGCGTTCCATGCTCTGGGTGCGTAAATCGTAAAGGCCCTATTTGTCGTTGCTTTTGTGCATTTTGTTATTACTTTTGGGACCTCTAGTGTGTTTTGCATCATGGGTCTTCTGTTTCTGTTCTGTGGTACTTTATGTATCATCTTGCTGAGGGATGTGGAGGTCAGGGTGTTTGCGGCTTTGAAAGTTAAGGTTAGAACTTTGTGGCGGATTCTTGCTTGAACTGGTAGCCAATGGAGGTTCATCAGTACTGGCGTTATGTGCTCTCTCCGTGAAGCCCCTGTTAGTACTCTTGCCGCAGTGTTCATTGCAAGCTGGAGAGGAGCCAGTGTTGCTTGAGGGAGACCGTGTAGAATTACGTTGGCATAGTCGAAATGTGGTAATATTAATGCCTGATAGATCGAACGGTAGTCGCTGAAGTCAAGCAGCGGTCGGAGATGTTTTAGGGTCCTTATTTTCATGTATACTGTTTTTACTGTGTTTCTTATGTGGGTTTTCAGATCCAGTTGTTGATCCAGTGTAACGCCAAGGTAGCGGATTGTGGGTTTGGTTTTCAGCTCTGTGTTGCCGACCTTTAAAGAGAGTGGAGGGGTGAAGTCCTGGTTTCTTGAGATGAAAAGGACATCTGTTTTACTGTAGTTGATTCTCATGTTTTGTGTGCTGAACCATTCTGCTGTTGCCTCAAAACATCTTGTTAGCGGGGAGAGGTCTGGATGGTTGGTCCTGAATGGGATGTATAGTAGGATGTCATCTGCGTAGGCTAGACAGTTGACCTTGAATGAACGTGCTAGGGCACATATGGGCTGCATGTAGATGTTAAACATCAATGCAGATAGTGACGAGCCCTGTGGTACACCCTGGTTCTGTAAAAATGGTTCAGAGGTTGTGGAGCCTGACCTTACATGTTGCCATCTATTAGTCAGGTATGACTTGCACCACTTTAGGGCTGTTCCCTGAATTCCTTTCTCGCTGAGACGTTGTATGAGGATCTCATGGTTCACCGAGTCGAAAGCCGCTGCAATGTCGAGGAATATGAGGGCGAATCCTTGATGCATTTTGTCAGTTCCAGAGACTAGATGGTCAAATAGGTTGGTGAGGAGGGTTTCAACCCCATGTGCTTCTCTGAACCCATGCTGGGAAGGATCCAGTGGGGCTTCAGTATCAATATGCTGTTGGATTTGGCGCTGTACTAACTTTTCGATTATTTTGGCAAGCATAGGGATACTTGAAATTGGTCTGTATGATTCCACTTTCGTTGGGTCCATCTTGTTATTTTTGAGCAGTGGTCTGATTGATGTTTGTTTCAGACTTTGTGGAAATGATCCGGATGTAAGAGATTGGTTTATTAATTCGCTCAGATATTGGCTTAAGTCACATCGTAACTCTTTTATCCATAAAGCAGGGCATGGGTCATTGGGTGCAGTAGTGGGGTTGATTGCAGCGATCGTGTCTTCAACCTCTCTGCGTGATATTTTTTCAAAGTCGGATAGTGGTGATGGTTGGGGCAAGTTGTGCTGAGAGCTGTTTTCCGCGGAGTTCGAGCTTGCACCAACCTGGGTGACTTCAAGTTGTAGGTAGTTGGTTGCAGATGTAGTAGTCCGGATCATTTTTGACTGTAAGTAGTTGGAGTATGCCTGGGGGTGTGGCGTCTGTGACTGGTCTGCTGGAGGTTCTCTTATGAGAGATTTCACTATATTGAAGAGATCGTGTGGCTTGTTTAGTGACCGCTTCAAGATGTCGGAATGGTATTGTTTCCGCTTTTTTGTTAATTCATCGCGGTGTGATTTGGGATTTGGGTGGGAGATCAACTTAGTAAGGTGGCCCAGTTTGCCGACGATGTCATTTTTACACTCAGTAGACCTTTCTGGAGTCTGCCTAATTTAGCGAAAGCTATCGACCGATATAGTGCGGTGGCGGGACATAAGATGACCGTTAGTAAAACGGAAATATTGGGGTTTCATTTGGAGGAGGGGTTAGAGCAGCGGTTGCAGGCGGCGTTTCCGTATAAGTGGGTAAAGGGAAGTTTTCGGTATTTGGGGATTCATCTGGGGAAGGATTTGACGAATCTTAATAAATGGAATTATGGGCCACCTATCAGGAACCTTCGACAGGATTTAGCTAGATGGCAGGGGATACATTTGTCTTGGTTAGTGTGATAAGGAGAGTGCAGCCCAGCCAGGGAAAAGTGAAAAAAGGAAGAATTTTTCCTCTTTGCGGGGGATGGGCACACAGGATCACATAGTCCACAGCAGGAACCTGGGGAGAAACCTAGAGGGCAGACCTAGCTGGAAGTCACGCCCACACTCCAGGTCAGCCACAGACAGGAGTGGGAGGTACAGAAGGGCGGAGCCAGGAAGGGAGTTGCCCTGCTCAGTATTTGAAAGGGAGCAAACAAACACTAGGGGTAGTGTGGGTTGGAGGCCTGGTTCAAGTGCGGGTTGGAGGCCTGGTTCAAGAGCGGATTCAAGTGTGGGTTGGAAGCCTGGTTCAAGAGCTGATTCAAGTGCTGGTTGGAAGCATGGTTGGAGAGCTGATTCAGGAGTTGGTTCAAGTGCTGGTTGGAAGCATGGTGAGAAGCATGATTGGAGATACAGTTCCAGATGCAGTTGTTGTCGGAGTTGCAGTCCGGGCCTAAGTGGGAGTTGCAGCTCAGGTTCCAGTCCTGGTTCCAGAAGGTACAGAGGGAACAGCCCTGTAGCCAAAAGGAGCAGCAGAAAAGGGAACCGCTATAAAGACAGCCAGAGAAGGTATAAAGGAAGCCACCATACTCAGCGCAGTAGCCACCAAGGATATAGGGAAGGTTCCAGGGGGAGAACCACCTACCCTAGCAAGAGAGTGGGGAAGTGTTACCACAGGTCTCTGCCCTACGCTGAGGCAGAGGGAGTCCTGACTGAACAAAGCTCTAACCAGGAGGATATTGTAACAGAAGCCCAAGGTAGGAGAAGGGAGGCAGCAAGGCCTTCTAAGTATGTTTATTCTTCTGACTCTGATGAAACTGTTATACCACAGATAACACAGCACAAAAAGAAATGTTGTACCAGGAAGGTTAAGCCAGAGCAACTCATAGGAGACCTGCCTAGAGCAGGGAAGGCAAGAAAGTGGGAGAGCTTGTTTAACCTGCTAAAAAGTCTAAAGCAGAAAGTCCCTGAGCGGTACCTAGCAGAGCCCTGCTACAGCTCAGTGGAGAGTATGGACATTGAAGCCAAGGAGGCTGAGGTAAATTCAAATGTCTCAGAGATGGAATGCGATGCCTGCACTAAGGTAAATTAGTGCGAGCCAGAAACACTTGATATTGGAATTCACTGTTTTGTTTTGGACGTTTTGTTACTGGAGAAGTATCCATTATTTTCTTTTGTCTGGAGAGTACATGTGTTTGGGAGAAGTTGTATCCACTTACCTGAAAGGAAGCTGAATAAATTCCTGTGCGCTTTATAAACCACTCGGCCTCGTCATTCCTTACACAACTACAACCCTAGGAAATAGAAGAGGTGATCACACGTCCCTACTAGGCGGCCGCCTGGTAGGGGCGCGAGCGTCACATTAGGTAGGATAGCAACGATCAAGATGAATGTCTTGCCGCGGCTTTTGTTCGTGTTTATGGCACTACCGAATAGGGTATCGAGAAGGGTTCTTAAGAGTCTTCAGGATATAATTATGGGCTTTATTTGGGCAGGACGAGCCCCAAGGGTGAGTAGGGCCATGATGTACAGGGCGCGGGAGGAAGGGGGCCTGGGGGTCCCGAATGTTCGGTGTTACTATGCTGCGGCTCAGTTGAGGGCGGTGTTTACTTGGAGGGGTTGGGGAGAGACACCACAGTGGGTAGCAATGGAAAGGGAGAGGGGGGAGAATTTGGAGGCGGAGCTCTGGTGCAGTTTGGGGGAGGTAGGGGGGAAACGAGGTGAGAATCCACTAAAGGGGGTGACGTGGGAAGTTTGGGGAGAATGGAAGAGATTTTTACTGGAGGGGAAGCGATGGTCCCGCGAAATGTATTTACAGTATATGCCTGGGTCTGTGCCAGGGAGAGGAGGAGGGGGTATTTCAGGTTTGGGCGGGGAGGGGGTTGTGCCGGGTGGGTCAGGTGTTGAGTGAGAGTGGGGGGCTGGTGTCATTTCCAGATTTAAAAGATAAGTTTGGGGTGCTGGATACGGAATATTATGCGTATGTGCAGTTGTGGCACTATTTGACGCGGGGGGAGGTGCGAGCAGATCTGGCTAGGGGGGCAACGGAATTTGAAGAGCTTATGGTAAAAAAAGAGGGATTACAAGGATTGGTGTCCCGAGTGTATCAACTCCTTAATGGTATGGGGGGGGGGGGAGGGGTAAGGCGGGATGGCAAGAGAAGTGGGAGGGGGAACTTGGAGGGTTATGGGAGGAGGAGAGATGGCGAGCTATTTATGAGAATGAACAGAAGATGGGGTGGGGGACCAATCTGGTGGAGAACTGTTTGAAACTCCGCCTGCGAATGGTGTGGACACCAGCGCGCCTTCGGGCTTTGAGCAAGGGGGGTGAGGGTCAGTGCTGGCGGGGGTGTGGGCAGTGGGGGGACCTGGGGCATATGATCTGGGATTGCCCAATAATCCAGCAGGTGTGGGAGGAAGTGGGGAAGTTCTACCGGGAGGTGACGGGGGTGTGGATACAACCTGATAGGGGTGGGGTTTTGTTGTTGGATGGGGAAGGGGGGGGGATGCGGGGCATCTCAAGTTTTGGCATTACTATGTGGTAGCGTGTAGATTGGCGACGCTACAGAGGTGGAAGACGAAGGAGGGTCCAACGGTGGGGGAGGTGTTAGGAAAAATTGAATATTTGTGGCATATGAGTGCAGTAGGGGCCCATAGCCGGAACCAGATTCGGCAGTATGGGGATATCTGGCAAGCATATGCGGAGTGGAGGGAGGAAGGGTAGAGGAGATGGACGGGAGGGGATGGCAAAAGCTTGGGGTGAGTGGGTAAACTATGCCATGGGAGGTTTGGGGGGGCTGCAACCAGGGGAGACCATTGCCCGTGCGGTACATTGGGTGCACTCTTCAGGGGAAACTTAGATTGTTCAGAGGATGGGGGAGGGGGGGAGGGGTTGGTTGGGATAAGAATTGATAGGGGGGAATGATTTAGAGTTTGGGGTTTTGTTTCGCAGGTTGCAGTGTTTGTACCTGTTTAGCACACACAGTGTTTAGGTATTGGGTTATTTGGATTGTTGGTTTTGTGCTTACTGGTATATGTGTGGACTGTATTTCTATGTGAGAGTTAATAAAAATAAAGTTACAAAAAAAAAAAAGAAAAGAATAGTATGATACCCAGAAATGTGCTGCCAATTTTTTTAAGATATTCTCTACTACTACTTATCAACTGTATGGTGCTACAAAGCATACGCAGCGCTGTACACGTAAATGTGAAAGACAGTCCCTGGCTTTTAGCCTGGATTTGAATTCTCACTAGCTTGTTTCCACTCAGTAAGCATACTTTTTTCATAAGTTAATTTCAGGGGTTTCTGGAAGCATTCTGTGAGTGAATGTGAACTAAATCCAAATAAACAGTTTTCTTTTCTTTTTTAAATTACTGATAGTTTAGCTGTGCAGCCGTGTCCTGCACTAATCTTCTGCCAGTATCACTATATTCACATAACCGCTCTCAAGTCACTTTATCAACTTCCTATCCATTTCTGCATACAGTTCAAACTTCTGCTGACATAAAATGCATTCATTCTGTGGCTATTCATGACATCTCCTTTTCTCTCTCCCTATACCCCTCCCCGACAACTCTGCTCAAACAAATTTGTTATCTATGTCCTTCTCTTCTACTGCCAATTCCAGACTTCGTTCCTTCTACCTTGCTGCACTGTATACCTGGAATAGACTACCCGGGTCAATTCATCAGGCATGTGTGCTATACCCTGGTCCTATTCAAATCCAGGCTAAATAACTTCATCTCTTCAAGGTTGCCATTGGATCCTGATCCCTTATCCTCCTGTTTTCACCTATTTGTATTTTAATCATTTCCCCAAGAATTCCCTTGTCCCCAGTTGTTCGGTTTGTCTGTCTCAGCAGATTGTAAGCTCTGTGGAGCAGGAAAGGTATCTTTTTGTGTACCTCTACAGTGCTACGTATGCCTAGTAGCGTTATATAAATAAGCAGTAGTAGCAGTTCCACACCTTTGAAGGTACCATAAAGTTGCGCAGTTTTGAGCTGCAATGGAATAGGAAGTCTGTAAGCATAAGGAGTGGGTTGATATGGAACAGAATATGACTGGGGGGGGGGTCTCAGCACTACTCGGGCCGATGCAGAAAGCTAGCACGGTCTTTATGACTTCATAACGTCACGTTTAAGCACACTTTACGATCCTTTAAAATGCAGAAAATAGACTGAAATGCCGACGGAAACACTAGTGCCCAATTTACGCCATGCATATTTAAAATTATTTAAATCAGCTGCACATAATGATCTGGTATGCAAATCATGGCTACACCCGATGCAGAGACGGGCATAGAGGATTTCGCAACCAGCCATAGCGCCAAAAGTTTTAATGCAGGGTCTGAGGTGACTTAAACCTCTAATGTGTGACCCCAACAGTATTTTGATGGCACCGGATGCTTTCCCCAGTGCCTAGATCATCTTCTCCTCAGATGATCAGGCACTGAGAAAAGCCCCCGATGCCAGCAAAATACTGTCGGGGGCCGTGCCCGACAAAAAAGAATCCCTAGTGGCCCAGCTCCCCCCCCCACAGTATTTTGATGGCATCTGGGATGATCACAGCATCGGGAAAAGCCCCCAATGTCATCAAAACACTGTCGAGGGCTGGTGCCCCAACAGAAAGAAAGCACCTGCTGGTTTAGTGGCCTCTGTACCCCCCACCCCAACCCAAATTACAATAGAAGTCACCTGGTGATCTAGCAGCCCCTGTACCGCCCATTAAAAGAAAAGAGAACCTGGTGGTCTGGTGACCCTGTACCACCCAACCCAACCAAAATTAAATTAAAATAAAAAAAAAGTCACCTGGAAGTCTAGCAGCCCCTGTACCCCCACCCCCCACTAAAAGAAAAGAGAACCTGGTGGTCTAGGGGACCCATTACCCCCCACCCCACCCCAAAATAAGATGAAATTAGACTTACCTGCTAATTGTTGTTCCTGGGGGAACTCCAGTCTAGTCCCGAAGTTTTGGGTTGTCAACCTCCTCCAGCAGCTTGGAGACTGAAAACGTTACTTTTGTGATGTCACTGGTATATAAGCTCCAGTTCCGTCCTCTCCCACCAGTTACCTATTGACAAAGCAGACTCACCGGAGCAACAATTAAGTAGGAAATATCATTAACGAACTCATACCCACTATCTGAACTGCACTTCACCCCCACAACTATGTACATCACCTTGAAATGCTATATTAGTGCTTCGGTCCACTCTACCCTTTAATGGAGCCCGTGAACCCTAAGCGCACCCGGTACCTTACCTCACGGCTACCCCACAAGCTGCCACGTCTCTCCCCATCTTGCTTACCTGTTATCGTGCTCTGCTTCAGGCCCTAATCCACTGAAATTCCCCGGGCGGGTCACGGGACTAGACTGGAGTTCCTCCAGGAACAACAATTAGCAGGTAAGTCTAATTTCATCTTCCTGATCGTCCCTCCAGTCTAGTCCCGAAGCTTTGGGGATGTAACAGAGCAGTGAACAACTCAATGGGCGGGACCCTGTAGACCAGCCTGAAGCACCGCTGATCCAAATCAGGTATCCCTTTCCGCTTGAATGTCCAGACAGTAATGTTTAACAAAGGAATGCAGCAAAGACCAAGTTGCCACCTTGCAAATCTCCACCGGCGGCACCAAACTGCTCTCCGCCCATGACGCCGCCTGTGCTCTCTTCAAATGAGCCCTAAGCCCTTCCGGCACTGGCTTACCTTTCAAAATATATGCCGATGCAATGGCTTCCTTCACCCAGCGGGCAATGGAAGCTTTAGATGCTGCCTGACCCTTCTTCGCCCCAGCGAAGAGAACAAACAACTTTTCCGACTTACGGAAACTGGTCGTCCTGCGAAGATACCTCTTCAACGCTTGGCGCACATCCAAACACTTCAACTTCCCTGCCGAAGGGTCCGTACTGTTCCCTTGAAACACCGGCAAAGACACCACCTGATTCATATGAAACGCCAAAACCACCTTAGGCAAGAAGGACGGTACCGGCCGTAGAACTACCTTTGAATTAAAAAAGGAAAGGAAAGGACTCTTTCAGAACTGCAGGCGCTGTCTTGTAACTCTCCTCGCAGACGAAATCACTACCAAGAACACGACCTTCAGGGTAAGGTCCTTCAGAGTCGACCTCGCCAAAGGCTCAAAGGGTGCTGCATCAATGCGTCCAAAACCAACGGTAGATCCCATGTGGGTACCACGTGTCTACGCGGAGGTCTCAATAAAGCTCGCAAGAAATGCTTAACATCCAGATGAAACCCGAGCGCCACTCCTCGAACTTTCCCCCTATAACAGGATATTGCCGCTACTTGTACTCTTAAAGACGATGCTGCTAAGCCTTTCTGAAACCCCTCTTGCAAAAAGGCCAGAATTTGTGGTAGTGAAGCCTTCAATGCCACTGACTGTTTGTCCAGGCACCACGCCTCAAACACTCGCCACACCCGTATATAAGCCAACAAGGTAGACCTCCGACGAGCTCTCAGCAAGGTAGAAATAACTCCCGACGAATATCCCCTTGACCTCATTCTCGCCCTTTCAATAGCCAAGCCGTAAGCGAGAATCGATCCACCTGGGGCATGAACAGAGGACCCTGAGAAAGAAGATCCCTCCGAGGGGGAAGCTGCCACGGACTGTCCACTAACAGCCTCCTCAGGTCGGCATACCATGGCCTCCTTGGCCAATCCGGCACGACCAAAATCAGCAGACCTTTGTGTCGCTCTATGCGCTGCAACACTCGACCTATCAACACCCAAGGAGGAAACATGTACAGGAGTTGATCTTCTGGCCAGGGCTGAATGAGTGCATCCAGTCCTTCCGACATTCGCTCCCGATCCATCACTGGTGTACCCCAGCGGAGTACTAGGCTTGCAAACACTTCTGGGTGAAGCACCCACTCTCCTGGGTCTACCCTCACCCGACTCAAAAAAAAATCGGCCTCCAAGTTGTCCACTCCTGCCACATGCGCCACCGACATGGCCAAGAGATTCTCCTCGGCCCAATCGAGCAGACTCCCTGCCTCTGTCTCTAGAGCCACACTGCTGGTGCCTCCTTGGCGATTGATATATGCTACTGCAGTCACGTTGTCAGAGAAAACTCAAACCGCCGTCCACTGGAGATAAGGCTGAAACTGTTGAAGGGCCAGCGTCACTGCTCTCAACTCCAACCGGTTGATGGCCCAACTGCTTTCTTCCCTGGACCAGAGACCTTGCACGAAACATCCCTGGCAATGCGCCCCCCAGCCCGCTAGACTGGCATCCGTCGTTAACGATATCCACTCTGGCACCTCCAAGGGCATTCCTTTTTCGAGACTTCCCGGACGCAACCACCATTGTAGAGCCTTGCGTGTTACTGGAAGACAGGGCAACCGTTGCGTCAACTGATCGCGCTGGTGAGACCACCTCCGCAACAAGGCCCTTTGCAACGGCCTCATGTAGGCTCTTGCCCACAGCACCAGGTCGAGCGTCGCAGACATGGTTCCTAGCAGTTGCAAATAATCCCACGCCGTGGGAAACCTCGCTCGGAGAAACTTGCGAATCAACCTTTTCAGACCTACCGCTCTCTGCGGGGGCAGAAAGACCTTTCCCAGCTTGGTATCGAAACACGCACCCAGATAGTCCAACCACTGAGACGGGCGCAACATGCTCTTGGAGAAGTTGATCACCCAGCCGAGACTTTGTAGGAATGCCACTACCTTGGCTGTAGCCACCTCGCTCTCCACTCTGGACTTCGCTCTTATCAACCAATCGTCTAGATATGGGTGAACCAACACTCCTTCCCTCCTTAACGCCGCTGCCACCACCACGACTTTGGTGAACGTCCGAGGCGCTGTCGCTAGACCAAATGGAAGCGCTTGAAATTGGAAATGTCCCATTGGTACTGCGAATCTGAGAAACTTTTGATGCTCATGACGAATCGGAATGTGGAGATACGCTTCTGTGAGATCTAAGGATGTAAGAAATTCCCCTTTTCTCACTACAACTATGACCGATCTTAGAGTCTCCATCCGAAAGTGAGACACCCGGAGACAACGATTCACTCTTTTGAGATCCAAAATTGGCCGAAAAATTCCTTCCTTTTTTGGAACCACAAAATATATGGAGTATCGACCTACGCCACATTGGGCAGGCAGGACCAGCACAATGGCCTCGAGAGATAACGACCTTTGCACCGTGTCCTGCACAGCCAAGTGCTTGTGAGCCGCTGCGCACGGGGACTGTATGAAAGAAATCGCTCACTGGTCTTTGAAACTCTAAGGCATAACCATCTCGGATCACCTCTAACACCCACTGATCCGACGTGATCTGGACCCAGGCCGAGTAAAACTCCCACAATCGACCCCCTATGGGAACCGATTCCCCCGGGTCCCCCTGGCATCATTGTGATCTTTTAAGGTTCAAGGTAGAGGAGGAGGCTGCTCCGAATCCCCTACCTGCTCCCCGAAAACCTCAAAACCCCTGGTTTCTATAGGAAAAACGTCCCCTTTGGTTCTGTCCAAAACGTGGAGAGCAGAAGCGCCTAAAATCCCTCTGTTGTCCTTTAGGCATGGGTGCCGCTCGCCCCTGCTTTTGCTTGTCTTCCGGTAACCTACCGCCTTTGGACTCTCCCAAGTCCTTAACCAACTTATCTAACTCCTCTCTAAACAGTAGTTTCCCACGAAAAGGGAGTTTACTTAATCTCGCCTTGGAAGACCCGTCAGCCGCCCAATTACGCAGCCAAAGGTATCTTCTCGCTGCCACGGCTGACGCCATACTCTTTGAAAGACCCCTGATAAGGTCATAATGAATATCTGCTAGATAGGCCGCTCCGGATTCCAACCTAGACGCCTCTGCCGTCGCCTCTTCAGTTTGCTCTCCTTGAATGTGCTGCACCCAGCATAGACAGACACTCGCCACCCATGCTCCACAAATGGAGGCTTGCAACGAGAGCGCATTAACATCAAAAACCTGTCGTAACAAGGAGTCCAGTCTCCGGTCCTGGGCGTCCTTGAGTGCTGCACAGCCCTCCATGGGAATAGTCGTCTTTTTGGTAACCGCCGCGACCGCGGCATCCACTCTGGGAGCTTAAACAATTCTTTATCCTGGTCTACCAATGGGTAGAGCCGAGCCATGACCCAAGCTCCTTTCATCGCCGATTCCGGCAAATCCCATTCTTGCAGAATCATTTCCCGAATTACCCTATGTACCGGGAACACCCTCTGCGTCTTCCGAAAGGCCTGCAACAAAGGATCTTCCAGAGTAGGATCTTCTGACGGACCCCCCAGGGTATATTCAGAGCTTTCAGAGTATCCGATATGAGCGCAGGCAACTCCTCTCTCCTAAAAACCCGTACCACTCTGGCTTGATCTTCCTGCTCTGCAATATCGCCTTCCTCCAACTCTTCATACAAATCCAGGTCCAGATCCGGCTCCTCCGACTCTGACATCACTGATTGTTCAGACCAGTCCTCTGCGCACCTGAACCTCTTTGGCCCTAGGCCAGCTGCCGCTGCGCTCAAAGGAGTACCTGGCTGCTTTAGCCACAGGTCAGGAACAGGGACCCCTGGAGCCTGTGCGCCGAAAGCCTGCTGTATCAAAGCTACAAAATCTGGCGAAAAAATTGCCGCCAGACCCCCTGGAAAGAACTGCTGCGACCCGGAGAGATCAGCAGCCGAAGACGTGCCTGGCATCGAGTCTAGAGATGGCAGCATATTGGAAACCAGTTCTGGAGCAGCCACAGGTGTCCCGCTCTGAACCGCCTCCCCCCCCTTCAGGAGGCAGTTCCATCTCTGCAGCTTCGTGTGCGCAGGCCTTACACACGCCCACCTCTGACACTGCCCCCCGTTTTGCACCACAGAGCAAGCAGCGAGGCCTGGAAGGCATCCCCAGTCCCCCTTTCTAAAACTGACTCTCTGCTTAAGGGGGAGTGGGGTGGGGGGGGGGGCCTCCAACTAAAAATGACCAGCTAGATTGGTGCACTGCTATCCCCACTCCAACAAAAATCCTTCTCTTTTTTTTTTTACTTCAATTACCAACGGGGGCCTGCACTGCTGTTAAGATGAAGGAAATGCCAGCCCCCCAAAACAAACGAAGCTTACCATCTCCGCTACCGCCGCGCAAAGGGGAGCAAACCACCGCTGCGTTTCCCCTCGCAGCTGGGCCTGCAGCGTCGGTATATGCTCCTCAGCACGCCGTAGACTGCCCCTCACCTGATCCCCGACGCCGCGGTCCTTCTCCTCGGCCCGCAAATTGAAAAAATTTTTTCCCGCCGCTCCCTCGGATCCCACCTCAGCGCTCCTGGAGAGACCGGCAGTCGGCGGCCCTCCTCTAGAAGACTGCCGCCGTGCCCCGGCTCCGGCTTACTAGCGTGTGCAGGCAAACTCTCTGCGTACACTACTGCCAGCAATGGGTGTCCTGGTTCCGAGCTTCGCCGCTTCTCGTCAGCTGCCGACAGAGCACCGGAGGACTGGTACAGTGGGGGCTAGGGAGGAACCAGGGAGAGGAATGAAGCCTCAGCACTCTGAGCACTCCAAGTCAAGTCCCAATCTAACAAATGCAAAAAAACCCTCTTTGCTCTTCTTCTCTCCATTTTTTTTCCAATCAAATCAATTTAATCTTTAACCCCTAAACTACATTAAACGTCTTAATTGCTCCTCTAGTGAGCCTGAACCTCCAGGCTCACCAGTCCTCCAGCTGCTTGGAGACTGAAGTAACTGGTGGGAGAGGACAGAACTGGAGCTTATATACCAGTGACATCACAAAAGTGACATTTTCAGTCTCCAAGCTGCTGGAGGACAACCCAAAGCTTCGGGACTAGACTGGAGGGACGATCAGGAAAAGAAATAAAAATAAAAATCACCTAGTGATCTAGCAGCTTCTCAATTCAACCCCCCACACCTTAAAATAGGTGGGAGCGCTGCCTACGCGCGCCCACTATGGTCCGCCATCTTGTAAAATGGTGATGACTTGCCCCACGCAGTGCATCCTGGGATGCACCAGGTGGGGTTAGACTGCCATATAAGGCATAGTCTACCTTATATGGCATCTGACCTCACCGGTGCATCCCAGGATGCACTACATGGAGCCAGGCTCGCCATTTTACAAGATGGCAGACCAGAACAGGAGCGCATAGGTAGCGCTCCTGCCTATTTTAAGGTACGGAGGGGAGGGGTTGGATTTAGGGGCTGCTAGACCACCAGGTGATTTTTATTTTAATTTCTTTTATTTTGGGTTGGGTTGCGTTTGGATTGGGGGGTAGTGGGGTCACTAGACTACCAGGTGACATTTTTAATTTGGGTTGGGGTGGGGGGTACAGGGGCCACTAGACCACCAGGTACTTTCTTTCTGCCAGGGCACCAGCCCTTGACAGTGTTTGATGGCATTGAGGTTTTTTTCCCGATGCAGTGATCATCCCCGATGCCATCAAAATACTGTCAGAGGGAGTGGGGTGGGGGAACGGTGCCCGCTGGGCCACCAGGGATTCTTTTTTGCTCGGGGTAAATTTTTTGTCAGGTACAGCCCCCGACAGCATTTTGATGGCATCGAGGGCTTTTCCCGATGTCATGATTGACCCCTATGCCATCAAAATACTGTCAGGGCTGATATGCAAATTAGCCACATGGTGCCCGGAGAGCAAGCCAAACTAGCGCAGGCTTCTTGTGCGCATCTGTATGTCTTGCTCTCTCAGTTTAATGCTGCAATGGCTCATTTGCATGTGCACGGTTAATGCTGCGTACATTTGCATACCCCATCCTTCCTGCACTGCACACTAAAATGTGCGCGTTGTCAGGAACGTAAAAAAATTGCTTCAGCGCAGGTCTAGCACTGGCTTTCTGCATCGGCCCGTATGGCTTATGGTGTGAAGGAGAGTGATTGCGGAAAACTGGCATAGCCCATCCGATACCTCAATCTACACAGGGAGGGAGTTGGGATCAATGTAGAAAATGGGTCCTTAAGGACTGCAAGGTCTTTTGCTGGACCCCGTTGCAATTTAATTCAGAGTTTCCTCCAGGTGTGACAAACGTTTTTGTGCAATGGGAGTGGGGACAAACTATGGTGTCTGGGTCAGTTTCTAAGAGATGGGAAATGGTTAGGGGATAGACTCAGGAGTAATATGAGGAAATATTTCTTTACAGAAAGAGTGGTAGATGCGTGGAATAGTCTCCCAGTGGAGGTGGTAGAGAAAAGGCCAGTATCTGAATTCAAAAAAAGCATGGGACAAACACAGAGGATCTCTAAAGGAAAAAAGGATACTATTATAGTTCATATGGAAGGGCAGACTACATAGGACATGTGGTATTTTCCTGCTGTCATGTTTCTATGAAGTAGAAGAAAAATATGCCTCAGACAATGACAGATGATATGTAACAAACTTGGAGAAAAAGAAAAATGAAAAGCAATTTGAAAAAATGAAAATGGTAAGGAAATTTGGAAACTGCTTCGATGCAAAAAAGGCTAAAAATCATGCTGGGGGTGGGGGGAAAAATCCATCAGTCTATTATCAGTTGTTCTTAAGTGCCTTTGAGTCAGTGTCGACTCATGGAGACCCTCTGGATAGTTGTCCTAAACTGTGTTCGATCTTCAGTCAGGTGGCTCATTGTTGATAGAGTGGCACCCATAGCTGCTATTATTGTATCGATCCAGCTCATTGCTGGCTTTCTTCTTTTGTACTAACCTACTACCTTGCCAAGCATGATGTCTTTCTCTAATGATCTCTCTCTTCGTGTGATGTGTCCAAAGTATGAAAGTCGAAGTCTTGTCATCTGAGCTTCTAAAGAAAGCTTAGGTTTGATCTCAGCTAATACCAACTGGTTTGTTCTTCGTGCAGTCCATGGTATACACGGTATTAGCCGACAGCGCCAGAGAGACACAGAACCACCCACAATCCAAAGGGATCAATTTTCTTCCTGTCTATCTTTTTCACTGTCCAACTTTCGCATCCATATGATGTTATTGAAAATACCATGGCTTGAACAAGTCAAATCTTGGTATGGAGAGAGACATCTCTGCTCTTGAGAATCTTGTCTAGGTCCTTCATAGCCATTCTGCCAAAAGCAATGCGTCGTCTGATTTCTTGACTGCTTGTTCTTTCTTTATTGATAGTGGACAACTTTAACCTACTTGGATCAACTATTTCAATTTTTTCTCCATCATCAATGAACTTATTGATTTTGCCAGTTGTCAGGATCTTTGCCTTCTTTACATTAAGGTGCAGACCTATTTTAAGACTGTTCTTTGATCTTGAGAAGCAAATGTTTCAGACAGTCTTCACTTTCAGCCAGTAAAGCACAGTTACTTACCTGTAACAGGTGATCTCTGGGAACAGCAGGAATTAGTCCTCACATATGGGTACGTCGGTACCGACGGAGCCCGTGCGGGAAAGCTCCCCAGCTTCTTAGAATAGAAGCTTTTGGGACCTCCCACTGCACATGCGCACTGCCTTCCCGCCTTCCTGAACAGCTCTCCTCAGTTTCGAGTTTATAGCTGAGTCAACAGAGAGAGGACAGGAAGATAGATAGATAAAAGATACAACTCCTAGGGGAGGTGGGTGGGTTGTGAGGACTAATTCCTGCTGTTCCCAGAGATCACCTGTTACAGGTAAGTAACTGTGCTATCTCCAGGAACAAGCAGGAATAAGTCCTCACATATGGGGACTCCCTAGCTTAGATGCATGGGATCCCCTGTAAAGGTTCGCCATCTTCGTATGGATCTCAGGCATCCATTCTGGGAAGGTGGGCAGGAGTTGTTTAGGAATGGAACAGGTGCTTGAGGACAGCCTGGCCAAACAAGGCATCCCGGCGGGAGTCCTTGTCCAAACAGTAATGGGCTGTGAAGGTATGAACCGAGGCCCAGGTAGCGGCTCGACAGATCTGATCTATGGAAACAGAGTGCAGATGAGCCATAGAAGTTGCCATGGCCCTCACATTGTGAGCAGTGACATGGCCTTCCAGAGAAATGTTTTTGCTCTGGTAAGCAAAAGAAATACACTGAGCAATCCAATTGGAAAGTGTACGCTTGGAGACTGGAAGTCCCAAATGGGAAGGATCAAAGGCCACAAAAAGTTGAGAAGACTTTCGATGTGGCTGAGTCCTATTAAGGTAAAAAGCGAGAGCTCTTTTACAATCCAGAGTATGAAGGTTCCTCTCTGCATTGGATGCATGAGGAGCTGGAAAAAAGACAGGTAGATATACCTCTTGATTAAGATGAAAAGGCGAGACCACTTTAGGCATAAAGTGGGGATTCGTCCTAAGGACCACCTTATCATGATGAAATCTTGTGTAAGGTGGATTAGCCACTAAAGCCTGCAGCTCACTGATGCGGCGAGCCGAAGTGACTGCAATGAGGAAGATGACCTTCCAGGAAAGAAATTTCAAGGAGGTGGAAAACATTGGCTCAAAAGGTGGCTTCATAAGTTGACCGAGCACTAGATTCAAATCCCATGCGACCGGGGGTGGTCTGATGGGAGGTTTAGTGAGAGTCAGGCCTCTCATGAATCTTGCAACAAGAGGATGAGAGGAGATAGGTTGTCCATTTATATGTTTCAAGGATGCTGCAATAGCACTTAAATGGACTCTTACCGAATTCGTCTTGAGGCCTGCATTGGATAGATGCAGGAGATAATCAAGAAGAGAATTCAAAGGAAGTGCCAGAGGGTCAAGACCCTGCTGAGCACACCAAATGGAAAAACGTTTCCATTTGAAAGCATAGGAAAGCCTGGTAGAGGGTTTCCTAGAGGCAGAAAGGATATCTTTCACTGGTTGGGAAAGATGAAAGTCTTGAAGGCTTAAGCCTTCAGTAACCAAGCACTGAGGTGAAGGGATTTGGGGTTTGGGTGCCACAAAGTCCCCTCCTCCTGAGACAGGAGGTCTGGCGCAGCTCCCAGATCCAAGTAGGATCCCTGGGAGAGCTGTAGAAGTAGAGGGAACCACACTTGGCGTGGCCAGCGTGGAGCTATGAGGATCATAGTTCCATGATCCCTCTGGAGTTTGAACAGAGTCTTGGGAATCAAAGGAATGGGTGGAAAGGCATATAGGAATGCCTGACTCCAATTCAGGAGAAAGGCGTCCGTAGCCTGAGCTCCCTGACACGGAGTTCTGGAACAGAACCGGGGAAGTTTGGCATTCCACGGACTTGCAAAGAGGTCTATGTCCGGGGTCCCCCATTCCTGAAAGATTCGGTTTATTTGGTCCAAATGTAGGGACCATTCGTGTGGCAGCAGAACTCGACTGAGCCTGTCTGCCCGAGAGTTTTGAACTCCTGGGAGATACACTGCTAGCAGGTGAATCTGATGCTCTCTGGCGAAGGCCCATAGTCTTAGAGCTTCGTTGCAAAGCGACAGAGAGCCCGTCCCTCCTTGTTTGTTTATGTAAAACATGGCCACCTGATTGTCCGTCTGAACTAGGACAGTGAGGTTGGCTAGGAGGGAGTGGAAGACCTTGAGGGCAAGGTAAATTGCTCGCAGTTCCAGAAGATTGATATGAAGGGTGGTCTCCTGTAGAGACCAAGTGCCCTGAGTGGAGAGAGTTTGCAGATGGGCTCCCCACCCTGTTTGGGAGGCATCTGTTGTGAGGGTTGCTTGGGGTAGCAATGGTTGAAATGGAGCCCCCAACAACAGATTCTTGGTGGAAGTCCACCAGTGGAGGGACCAAAACAGACGATCGGAGGTTTGTATTTGGTCTGAGAGCGCTCCTGACGCCTGAGTCCACTGAGTGGCCAGGGTCCATTGAGCTGCTCTCATATGAAGACGAGCATAGGGCACCACATGCACTGTGGAGGCCATATGACCCAGTAGGCGTAGCATTTCCCTGGCTGTCAAGTGAGTGCTGGACTGAGCTTGGGAGGCCAAACTCAGGAGGCGCTGGCCTCGAACATGTGGAAGGTAGGCCCTTGCAGTGATGGTGTCCAACTGGGCCCCTATGAATTCTAGAGATTGAGTAGGGATGAGTTGGGACTTGGGAAGGTTTACTACCAGTCCCAGATACTGCAAAAGGCTCCTTGTGTGGTCCAGGGAAATCTGGGCCTGTGACTGAGTTGGAGCTCGGATGAGCCAGTCGTCCAGATATGGGAAGACAAAGATTCCCATGCCTCTTAGAAATGCGGCTACGACTGCCATGCATTTTGTGAATACTCTTGGAGCAGAGGCTAGACCGAAGGGGAGTACTCTGTATTGGAAATGTTTTCCCTGAAACAGAAAGCGAAGATACTTTCTGTGGGATGGATGGATGAGTATATGTGTATACGCATCCTGTAGGTCTAGAGAACAAAGCCAGTCCTGACCCTGGAGGTAAGGAAGGAGAATGCCGAGAGACAGCATTTTGAATTTCTCCTTGAAGAGAAATTTGTTCAATTCTCTCAGATCTAGGATTGGTCTGAATCCCCCTGTCTTCTTTGGAATGAGAAAATAAGGGGAGTAGAAACCGGACCCTTGTTGAGGAAGAGGAACCTCTTCTATGGCCCCTTGGGCAAGAAGAGAGGAAACCTCTTGACCCAACAGGGTTAGGAGAGATGGGGGAGAATTGAATGGTCTCACCATATGATGGGGAGGAAGGCTGGAGAAATGAAGTTTGTAACCCTCTCGAATGATAGAGAGGGTCCATTGTTCTGTTGTGATTTGTTCCCATCTGGGAGCAAAGTGAACCAACCTTCCGGGTATGGTGAGAGGTTCTGGTTGTGTTAGAACCAGAAGTGGCAAGTTCCCTAGGAGCAAGTCAAAACCCCTGAGGGGTTGGAGCCTGCTGAGCTACAGTAGCTGCTGCAGGCTTAGCTCGTGCTTGTTTGGATTGCTGACGCTTAGCAGTATAGCGAGGTTGAGAAGACTGCTGGCCAGTATTTGAAGCAACTCTGGCCTTCTTATAGTAAGGCCTTTTAAAAGACTTTTTCTTAGTAGGAATTGAAGTGGACTTTGAAAGTCTTTCCAAGGTGGCATTTTCAGCATCCATCTGGGTGGCTTTGATTTGCCACTCTTCCCCAAATAAGTTCTCACCTGTACAGGGCAGATTCCGTAAGCCATCTAGAACCCAAGGTTCCAGATCAGAGGCCTGGAGCCAAGCAAGACGTCGGGCTGCAATAGCAATGCCCGAAGCCCTACTGGCTCCCTCAAAGGAATCATATGCTGCCCTATTAGAGAACTTAGAAACCTCTAAGAGTTGTTTCACTAGGGAAAGGAATCCCTGCTTTTTATCCTCAGGGATAAAGGGGGCAAAATGCCGCACCTTTTTGGCAAGTTCTTCCAGGAACATGCCCATATAGAGACTGTAGGAATTAATCCTGGCTATAAGCATACTAGCCTGGAAAATTTTCCTACCAAAAGAGTCCAAAGTCTTACATTCCCGTCCTGGAGGGGTGGAAGAGTGCCTTTTGGTACTCCTAATCTTCTTCATTGCAGACTTCACCACAATAGAGTGGTGGGGCAATTGAGTCTTTTGGAAACCAGGAGAAGGAGGGACCCTATACATGGTGTCCAACCTACGGGAATAAGGAGACAAAGTCAAAGGATTTTCCCAGAAATCCATCAGTTGTTCTTGAAGGATTTCATGGATAGGCAGGGTAACTGCCTCCTTAGGGGCCTTTGAGTATCCCAAAATATCCAGTTTTTTGGATCTGGGTTCCTTTTCAGAGGATGTGGTAATAGAAAGGGCTGTAGCCATATCTAAAACAAAGTCCTGGAAGGACAAATCCTCTGGAGGGGACATTCTCCTTTTAGGAGAAGAGGGCTCCTCAGGTAAGTTGAGTGAAAACTCAGCAGAATCATCAGAGGAGTGAAAATCCTCAGAGGAATCGGTGCTTTCCTCTAACGCACGATACGCGTACCGATCGGTATCGATATCGGGCGTATCGGGTATGGAACCGGTATGGAGCGAAAGCCCATACGGTACCGACTTGCGTTTAGAGGTGGACGGCCTCGATACCGGCATGGCGGACGATACCGGTATCGGGCCCGGAACCGCTGAAAGCGGAACCGATGGCGTTGCAGCTTTAATGAAAGCCATGACGGCCTGCTGCATGGACTGTACAGTATCGCCCATGGACGCCATAGCTGCCTGGATGTCGGTACCGGAGTGACCCGGTACCCCAGAGCAGGCTAACAGGTGATCTGTCGAGGCCGTAGCATCGATATCAACCTGAGACCCCTGAATTGGCGTTTTTGGAAGTTGGACTTCCCGCCGGGGTTGTTTGGCTGGGGCAGGGTCCTCAAGTTCTAAGCTAAGAGCCTCTCGATGCTTTGAAGGAGATTTGCTCTTTGAGGACTTGCCCACAGAAGGTTTGGTTACCTGAGATCCATCCGGAGAAGAAGACCTGGATGACTGTGATGCTGTATTCTCTGAAGCAAACAGCACATGGAATTTGTTGGCCCGGTTCTGCAGCCCACGTTTAGACATGTGGGAGCAAGATGGGCAGTCCGGTATGGAATGGTCAGGCCCCAAACATTTCAGACACCATTCATGGGTGTCTGTGACTGAAATAACAGCATTACATTTGGTACACTTCTTAAATCCAGGGGCTGGCTTCTCCATGAGGAGAAATTGAGTAGGCCGAGAGGCCTCTCTGAAGTGACCAAAAAGCTAAAAAATAAGAAAAAAGAATTATAATTTTTTAAAGAAAGAAAGAAAAGACCGGCGATACCGGTATCGGTATGGGGAAGGCAGGTACGCGGTCTAAAGAAACAAATAAAATAACAATTTCTTCAGCGGTGACAGGAACACGACCTGCTGGCTCCGCGGAAAAAGAGAAACTGAGGAGAGCTGTTCAGGAAGGCGGGAAGGCAGTGCGCATGTGCAGTGGGAGGTCCCAAAAGCTTCTATTCTAAGAAGCTGGGGAGCTTTCCCGCACGGGCTCCGTCGGTACCGACGTACCCATATGTGAGGACTTATTCCTGCTTGTTCCTGGAGATAGTGGTATCATCAGCATAGCAAAGGTTGTTGATGAGTCTTCCACCAATCTTCACGCCTCAGTTGTCTTCATACAGTCCTGCTTCTTTGATAATTTGTTCTGCATATAAATTAAAAAGGTAGGGGAAAATATGCAGCCTTGTCATACATCTTTGCTGATTTTAAACCATTCTGTTTCTCCTTGTTCTGTTCAAACTGCTGCTTCTTGTATCAGTTAGGATGATAAAAACTGGCAGTTACCGAACAGGAAACGGACCTGAAGGCAGACTACCAGTGTGATAAAACAATAAGGAAAGCTAACAGCATGGAGCATCTAAGATGAACCTATTTTGAATGTTCATTTTCAGAGGACATATCTTTATAAGATGTAGAAAAGATAAAAACGATTCAAAAGAGGGTTGTTTAACTGGAGAAGACCATGCATCGCAAGTTCTACACACAAGAGTGTCAGAACTTAAAATGTAACTAATGTGTACTGGAAAGCACCTCTTTGTGCCACAGGGCTGGTAGCCCCATGCTATGTAATCTATTTATTGCATTGTCCATGTCAGCGATTTTATGTAAGTAAAATTACTCGGCAGCTTTGAGTACGGCTGTCAGAATGCAAGTATAGCCTGGTGAAAAATAGAATGGATGATCCTTTAATAATGCATTTTCAAACGTTCATCATACGTAAGATGAAATCAGCTGCATGGTAATTAATAACACAGGTACACTACCAAAAAACTGCCTCCAGTTTTGCAACTGATTCCTATAGATTTTGGGGTGCTGAATCCAGGAAAAATAGCCAAAATGTTCCATCACGTCACGTTTTCTTGCAAAATTAAATTTCTTACCCATATAAGGAATGTTCACATAATTTCTTTTTAGCCGACTGCAGTTTATTTTCTTGGCCCAAAATAGAGGTTGTAATGGTTAACTAACTAGAAACACTCCCTCATGATATTTTAGAGTGTTTTGTAATCATTTTATACATTAACAGGACAATTGGGAGGCGGGGGGCTAAATCCAGTACTCGCGCTGGCGCATGTTCTTTCCTGTTCGCCTCGCCTCGTTCGCGCGCTCAAACACGGTGGTTGCGACATGAACGTTCCTGTCAAATTTCAGTTTCTTGCAAGTTCATTATTACCTTTTGTTTGCTCAGTCGTAATCCAGCTTTATTCCGAAGTGGTTCACTACAGTTGTAGTTTGCAGTGCTGTGTATTTGTGATGGCTCACAAAGCCAGAGGTTGCGTCAACTCTCCGGACAGTTTTTGTTTTATTTGTGGGGAATATACCGTGAAAAAGCGGCAGAGGAACATTTCTGCATTTATTAAAAAATTATATTTCGCCTATTTCGGTTTGAAGTTAGGCGATCAAGACAAACCGTGGGCTCCTCACAAAGTGTGCAAGACATGTGAGGAAGATCTACGCTTATGGATGAAAGGTAAAAAACAAGCATTTCGTTTCGGAATACCTATGATGTGGCGTGAACAAAGAGACCACAGCAGTGACTGCTATTTTTGCTCTTGCATTGTGAAGGGATACAACTTAAAAAATAAGAACGTAATAAGTTACCCCAACCTTCCCTCAGCAATTAGGCCTATGACTCATAGCAACGAAGTACCTGTGCCTGAACCACCAAAATCTTTGGATCATATTTGTGTGGACGGTTCTGATCATGATGAGACTCATCAGATGGCTTTTCCCGATGAGTCCAGTACTTCCGAGTTTGAAACTGAACCAGATCCGAAACCTGAACTTTTCTCTCAAGCTGAATTGAATGATTTAGTCCGGGATTTAGGACTCCCAAAAGATGCTGCCCAACTGCTAGGTTCTCGGCTTAAACAGAAAAATCTATTGTCACCAGGAACAACTTTTTATTGGTACCGCAACCGCGAGACACAATTTTTGAAGTATTTCAGCAAAGAGGAAGATTTGGTATTTTGCAACGATATATACGGAGTGATGGAAAAGTTTAAACTCAAGTATGATCCTGCTGAATGGCGGCTGTTCATTGATTCGTCAAAAGACAGCATAAAAGGTGTTCTTCTTCATAATGGCAACACATTCGCTTCAGTTCCTATTGCTCACTCTGTTATTCTCCAAGAAAAATACGAGAATTTGGCCCTGATTCTTCAGAAGATTCGTTATGATGAGCATAAGTGGATGATTTGTGGAGACTTTAAAATTCTATCCATGCTATTAGGGCAGCAATCCGGTTTCACCAAATATCCCTGCTTCCTTTGCTTGTGGGATAGCCGGGCCCGCGACCTACACTGGGGGAAAAAAGACTGGCCAATTCGGGAGTATTTGAGACCCGGTGAGAAAAATGTTCTTCATGAGAGCTTGGTACCTCGTGATAAAATTCTATTACCACCTCTCCACATTAAGTTGGGTCTCATTAAGCAATTCATCAAGTCCCTTCCAAAAGATGGTGAGTGCTTTCGGTACCTTTGCTCAAAGTTCCCCCGACTTTCTGAAGCAAAGCTAAAGGAAGGAGTGTTTGTTGGCCCTGATATAAGGAAACTCATTTCAGATGGAGCATTCGCTGAAACGATGTCTGAGAAGGAAAAAGAAGCCTGGGATTCCTTCAAGGATGTTGTTCTCAAATTCTTGGGGAACAGGCGGGATGAGAACTATAAGCATATTGTTGCCAGGATGCTCAATGCCTTCAAAGAACAAGGCTGTAACATGAGCCTGAAAGTCCATTTCTTGCACTCCCATGTGAACTACTTTCCCGAAAACTTGGGGCGTACAGTGAAGAACAAGGTGAAAGGTTTCACCAGGACATCAAGGACGCAGAGAGAAGGTACCAAGGAAGATGGAACACCACTATGATGGCTGATTTCTGCTGGTTGCTGCTGCGGGAAACCCCAGATGAAAAATACGCCAAGCAGCGCACCAAGAGAAGCATTCGGGGGAAGAAGAAACGGGCCCACCAGGAGATTGATTGACCCAAGAATGTCTAAAATCTAAACTGTGTTGACAAATATCGTGTTTTTACTAAACTTTGAAATAAAAATTTGCTAGTTATTACCACAGTGTCGGATCTCATTTATTAGAATTTTATTTTCACACCATCGGGTGTTTGTCTTCATGTATTGCAAAGGTGCGGTTTGCGTTTTCTATTCTTACATACATACCTGTACAACATTTTTTGCACATTTCTTTGCTTTGCTTTGTGTCTAACCTCGCTCTTATATGCTCAATGTTTGTGCACATGTATGTGGCTGTTTTAAGTGCAGACAATTTTGCTACCATCACAGTGTGTTTTGTTGACATTACTCTATTCTTATGTGCTGCCTTGTTGCAATTTTCTTTATTCTTATTTGAATAACTACTAAACAATTAGTATAAAGAATTCATCCAAGAAACTTTTATCTCGATCGCACTCAATCTGAAACGTTCACCTCAAACTGCTAACCCAATGTAGCAAAAACTCTGTACGTGATGGAGCAAATTGATTACCAGATTTGGATTCAGCGCACCAAAAAACGTAAAAATCAATCGAAACATTAGAGGCAGTTTAAAAATTTTTTTTTTTAGTGTACCTGTGTAATGTGACTGAAACCCCTAGGGATGGTGCTCGGGGTAAATTACTGATACAAGAAGAGCAAAAATGGGTATATCATTTAAATTCTTTGGAACTATATGGGCTTAATAGTAAGATTGAATAAGGTGTGTTTATATAATAATTCCTACTAGAACCTGTGAGGGTAAACCAATGGGTAAGGGGAGGGAAGGGTTTTATTATTATAATGTTGTATCATTGGGGTTGTGGGTGGGCCTGTGTGTCTCTGATTGGTTAGGTGGCCCCTTTTATAGTCTGACCGAAGTGTGGTTGAAAATTGAGTGATGAGTCCTCTCAAGGAGAATGATGATTGTTGCCCCCGATGAAGCATTTGGTGAAACAAGGACCTTGTTGGGCAAATGGTTTATGAGAATCTGTGAGGGACATTAGCACCATTTCAAAGCTAAGTGTGGAATACCTTTTGTGATAAATGTTTGTAAAAGAAGTTCTGACATTTATTTGCTTCTGTTCTAGGTGTGGCTGGAGCAGAAAGCTGATTGCAATGCCTGCTATGCCTAAGGCTGCACTTGAAGTGTAAGCAGTTGGTCAAGCCATGTTAAGGTGGCTTAATATTGATTAATAATTTATGATATCATGTAAGTTAGTAAACATATTATTTAATGATATTTATGGCTAGAGAAGCTAAGCTTAGCTACTCGGCAGTTTGATATTTGGTACTGAAGTTTGTATTCAGAGGAGTTTTTGGATCCTTGATGGTACCTGAGACAATTCCCCTGCTGGTGGGTAACCGCCCATTAGAGGGATAAAGCTGATATCTGAGATATTTTCTCCTCTGTTTTTAAATTAACATTTATTATTTGATTGAAGTGATATTGTGCAAGTCCTTAAAGGTATTGACTGTTAAGTCCAGGGTGTTTTGTATTACTTAGTTATCTTGTTATTTCCATGGAGCGGTTGGGTTGATTTATTAGTTTTGAACATACCATGACATTCCTGAACCTCACTTCTAAGCCAGGGCTTGGGGAGTATGATCTCAGTTCTCAAACTCACTGCTAAGGCTCAGCGTAGTACTTGCATTGTGCCAAAGAGAGCCTCCTGCTGGAGTTCATAAGATGTAACATGAATAGGTAGCTTGTCAAGATGAATTCTTCTTTATCAAGCCTGTGGCACCCAACACGATGTATTTCTTCTGCCACATTTTCTTGGTCTCTGACTGTATTTCCTGGTATTTCAGGATCTTCTGCCTCTCCATGCGATTCACAGAGTAGCCGCTTGGAACTGACACCTCTATTATCAATCCAGTCAAACAAACGTGGATAGCAGAGGAAGGGTTGCTTTTATTAATTACACTTAAGCCACTGGCCCAACACAGGCCGTGTTTCGTTCTGCCTTCATCAGGGGCTGAAGATGGCTTAACTCAATATAGTCTTGCACATACACAATACCTTCTGCGTGGTCCCAATCGGAGCAAAAGTAATGTGATATGTGTTATGCCTTATTGCACATCCGCACTAGATTGTATATTTGCATAAACTGTCTCCGATGATCAATTCGAGGATCTAATTATTAGATCTTTGGTATACGCTTCATGAGCTGCACTTTCTAAAGACAAGTATGGGTTTGATGTTAAAGCACTTTTCAAAAATGATTTTAATCTCCTATAGTATTTTTTACTTGTCCTTTTCTCTCAGTAATTTCTGCTTGAATAAATCTCCTGGAGATGAATGCATGGCTGCGTGGATGGTGTCATTGAGAGCGTTTTGGTTTCCTAGACCATGGGATGCTGTTCCAAGGGTTGCAGAGCAGAGATGGCATCCATCTGTCCAAGAAAGGTCAAAGCATCTTCGGTAGTAGACTGGCTAATCTACTGAAGAGGGCTTTAAACTAGATTCGTTGGGGATGGGTAAAGAAAGCCCCCAGGTAAGTGAAAGCCCCCAGGTAGGTGATACATTAAATACCTTTATGGAAATGGGTAACAGGGGTAACATATGGAAAGCAGTGTGTATTAATGCCCGTAGCATGGGAAATAAGATCCCTGAAGTTGAAGCTTTGGTGGGAGTGGCTGACTTGGATTTAGTGGCAGTTACAGAAACATGGTTCACAGAAAACCATGACTGGGATGTAACTATACCTGGCTATACTTTATTCAGAAAGGACAGGGTAGGAAGAAGGGGAGGAGGAGTGGCACTATATGTAAAAAATACTATTAAAGCTTTGGAATTACAGAGCTTAAAAGGGAGAGAGGAGGCATTGTAGGTTAAACTAGAAAGAGGGAAAGAGAAATCTAGAAGGATGCTTGGGTGCATACGGAGAGGAATGGCTAGCAGAAAAAAGGAGGTGATAATGCCTCTGCATAAGTCTTTGGTGTGACCTCATTTGGAGTATGGTGTGCAATTCTGGAGACCGCACCTTCAAAAGGATGTGAACAGGATGGAGTCAGTGCAGAGGGTTGCTACTAAAATGATTAATGGGCTTCATTATAAAGCATATGAGGACAGACTTAAGGATCTTAATATGTACACCTTAGAGGAAAGGCGGGATAGAGGTGATATGATTGAGATGTTTAAATACCTCCGTGGCATAAATGTTCAGGGAAAGAGCCTCTTTCAATTGAAAGCAAGTTCTGCTACGAGGGGACATGGGATGAGGGTAAAGGGAGATAGATTCAGGAGTGATATGCGGAAATATTTCTTTACAGAAAGAGTAGTGGATCCATGGAATAGTCTCCCAGTGGAGGTGGTAGAGATGAGGACAGTAACTGAATTCAAAAAAGCATGGGACCAACACAGAGGATCTCTAAAGGTAAAAGGTGGACTGTTGTAGTTGTTGTTATGGAAGGACAGACTAGATAGGCCATGTGGTCTTTTTCTGTCATCATGTTTCTATGTTTCTATATTTCTACTCCGAGATAGTTATATATCCTTTCTGTTCAAGGTCCTTGATGTCACAGCCTTCAGCCAGGGAGATGTTTTCTGTTTTGCTCAATTTTCTTCTAAAAAAAAGTTGCCTTAGCATATTTGTCAAGGCCAAAGGTCATCCTGATGTCATCAGAAAAGCTTTTCACCACACGGAGTTGCTCTTCTAATTGTTGGTCGCTACAACTATAGAGCTTCAGATAGTCTACAAATAAAGCATAGTTACTCACCCGTAACAGGTGATCTCCAGAACAGCAGGAATTTAGTCTTCACATGCGGGTGACGTCTGTGCCAGTGGAGCCCGCGCAGGAACTCTCCCCAGCATCCAATAGGAAAGCCTTTGGGAGCACTCCATTGTGCCTGCATAGCTGCCTTCCCAACTCCCTCTCTTCAGTTGTGTTTGTAGTTGAGGAGGAGGAGGGCGGGTTGTGAAGTCTAAATTTTTGCTGTTCCTGGAGATCACCTGTTACAGGTGAGTAACTATGCTATCTCCAGGAACAAGCAGGAATGCAATCTTCACATATGGAACTCCCTAGCCCCCATATGCCAGATGAAGTGACCTCAGAACCGGTGGAGGTTTGCCTCGAGGTAGGTCTGATGAGGTCAAGGATCCCACATGGATTTCTGGTATCATCAAAGTCCAGGATGGAGGGTAGGAGTTTCCTCTAAGTCTGAAAGAGGTGCTGGAAAACAGCCTGACCAAACATGGCATCCCGGCGGGAATCCTTGTCCAGACAATAATGGGCAGAAAAAGTATGGATAGAAGACCAAGTTGATGCCTTGCAAATTTCGTCAATGTCTACAAAGCGTAGGTTTGCCATTGAGGTAGCCATGAGATGAACATTATGAGCAGTGACATACCCTTCCAGGGAGAGTCCTGCTTTGTCATAAGCGAATGAAATGCAGTCTGCTATCCATTTGGAGATAAAAAGTCAACGCCCTCTTGCAGTCAAGTGTATGCAGGGTTGCTTCTGCTCTAGATGCATGCAGTCTAGGAAAAAAGACAGAAGGTGAACTGACTGATTCAAATGAAAGGGAAACATCACCTTTGGCATGAAATGTGGGTGAGTCCTAAGGACGACCTTTTCATGGTGGAACCTAGTATAGGGTGGGTCCACTACCAAAGCCTGAAGCTCACTAATGTGTCTAGTTGAAGTGAGGGCAATAAGGAAGATAACCTTCCATGAAAGGAACTTTACTGGGATCATAGCCAATGGTTCAATGGGTGGCTTAAGAAGCTGTGCTAAAAAGACATTGAGATCCCAAGCCACCAGAGGTGGCTTAATGGGTGCTTAGTTGGCAGGAGCCCCTTCATAAAGCACGCTACTAGCGGTTGTGAGAAGATGGGCTGTCCATCCAAGAGATTATGAGAGGTTGCAATGGCACTAAGGTGAACTCTCTCCGAGTTGGTCTTGAGATCTGTTGAGGACAGGTGTAGGAGATATGGAGAAGTGCCCCCACAGGAGCAGAGAAGGGATTGAGATCCTTCTGGGAACACCAAACCAAGAACCAGTGCCACTTGAAAGCATAGGAACGTCTGGTGGAAGGCTTCCTAGAAGACAGTGGGTTGGGTTGGAGCAATGTCCTATCTTCCTGGGAGAGGCGATCAGGTGCTGATCCCAATTGCAGAGGCTGAGTCTGAGTCAGACATAGCAGCAGGGGGAATCATGGTTGGCGTGGCCAGTGAGAGGCTATAAAGCCTTGTCAGCTGTAGCTTGAAAAGTGTCTCGGGAATGAGGGGTATGGGAGAGAAAGTATAAAGGAGACCCTGACCCCAATGTAGGTGGAAGGCATCCGCCTGCTGTTTGCTGGATGTCTGAGTCCTGGTGCAGAAGTGGGGAAGCTTGGCATTCTGCGGTGTGGCAAACAGATCTATGTCTGGAGTTCCCCAGGTCTGAAAAACGTAGGGCATTGTGTCCAGATGGAAAGACCATTCATGGGAAAGAAGGATCCGACTTAGCTTGTCTGCCAAGACATTGAGCTCCCCTGGGAGATACCCTGCTTGGAGGTGTATTTGATGAGAAATGGCAAAGGACCACATATTAAGAACCTCCTTGCAGAGCCTGTTCTATTCTGCTTGTTCACACAGAACATGGCCACCTGAATATCTGTCTTGACTAGGACCCTTTGAGCTCTGAGGTGATCTTGAAACACCGTGAAGGCATTTGAGATAGCTCAAAGCCCCAGGAGATTGATTTGGAGCTGTGATTCCTCCATTAGCCAGAGGCCTTGTGTAGAGAGAGAGTGCCCAAGTGAGCTCCCCAACCCAGTTTGGAGGCATTGTCAGGGTGCATTGATGTGGAGGCATCTGAAAAGATGACCTGCCAAGGAGATTTTCTGGAGAACACCACCACTGGAGGGATGTGGAGAGATCGGCAGTGACTTGGATCTTGTCCTCGAGGTGGCCTGAGGCCTCAGTCCATTGAGAGGCAAGGGTCCACTGGGCTGTCCGCATATGTAGGTGGGCATATGGGACATCATATATTGTTGAGGCCATGTGCCCCAGAAGCTTCAGCATTTCTCTGGCGGTCTCGGAGTAGCACTAGAGAGGCTAGTTCGATGAGACGGGCACAGCAGAGTTGGGGCAGAAATGCCTTGGTCTGCTGTGTGTCCAGTAAAGCTCCTATGAACTCTAGTCTGAAATGGAATGAGCTGGGATTTTGGAAGGTTTAGGACAAATCCCAAGTATTGTAATACTGTGATGGTACGATGCAAGGAAAGCTGAACCTCTTTGGAGGTGTTCTCCTCTTATGAGCCAGTCTCTAAGAAAGGGACGACAAATATCCCTAGAGATCTTAGATATGCAGCTATGACCACCATGCACTTTGTGAAGACTCTTGGGGCAGAGGCGAGTCTGAAGGGAAGGACTAAGTATTGATGTTTTCCCTGAAAGATAAAGCGTAGATATTTCCTGTGTCCTGGATGGATGAGGATATGTATGTACGCTTCTTTTAGATCTAGAGAACAAAGCCAGTCCTGATTCTGGAGGTAGGGAAGAAGAATCCCGAGAGAGATCATTTAGAACTTCTTGCGGACCAGAATCTTGAGGTCCAAGATGGGTCAGTACCCTCCAGTCTTCTTTGGTATGAGAAAGTATAGAGAGTAGAACCCCATTCGCTGTTGGGATATTGGGACATCTTCTATGGTGCCCTGAGACAGAAGAGAGGACACCTCATCCTGTAGGCCAGCAGTGACTAGGGGTTGTGTGTGATATTCTCCCACAACAGTCGAGGGGGGCAGAGTTTGCAGATGAAGTCTGTACTCCTCCCAAACTATGGTTAGTGTTCACTGTTCTTAGATAAGGCACCATCTGTGGGCGTAGTGATACAATCTGCCTGCAATGTGGAGGAGGTGAGGGTCTTCCAGAGGCAGGGTGTAATGATCTCTAGAAAAAAGTCAAAAACCAGGCACAAACTGTGGCTGTAGCCACTTGTGGCTTCTTTTGTTGTTTAGGAGGCTGCTGCCTCTTCTGAGGGCCTGGTACTGAGAAGCAGAAGGATAAGAAGAGTAGAATTTCTTCTTATTATGGAAGAAAGCTTTCTTTGTAGTTGTCTTCTTTCTAGCAAAGTTAGCTGTTGTCCTAGATAGCCTGTTTAGGGTGGTATTCTCTGGCTCTAACTGAGAAGCCTTATCCTGCCATTCTTTGCCAAAGAGATTTTCCCCTGTACAAGGTATGTTGCCCAGCTTATCTTGAACCCACTGCTCAAGATCTGAGGCCTGAAGCCATACAATTCTGCATGCACCCATACAAATTGCTGTGGTTCTGTTTGTGCATTCAAATACATCGAAGGTTGCCCTATTGACAAACTTTGATACATTTTGGGTATGTCTAATTAGAGCCGGGGTCTCAAACACGCGGCCCGCGAGAGAATGTTGTGCGGTCCGTGACGCATTTGGGGGCGGGGACAAACTCCTTTCGCGCAACAGAACACGCTGTTTGCAAGCAACCGTTTCTTCCTTTTCTGGCATGTTAAGCAGCTATGGAGAGGAATCGGGTCTGTCTAGCAGCCTGAAGGGTAAGTTCAGCTTTTGTGTAGCGGCGGGCGCAGCTGCTGCGATGTATGTTGTGTATGTGTGTGGTGATTTTGCGGCCCTTATAAGTCCTCATTTGGCCCTCACAGCAATTTGAGTTTGAGACCCCTGAATTAGAGTAAGATAGCCATCTCTCTTATCTGGGAGAAGAAGGGCCATGGCCTCAAGGTACTTGGTGATCTCCTTGAGGAACATACCCAAGTAGAGTATATATGAGTTAATCCTGGCTGAAAGCATGGAAGCCTGAAAACATAGACACCCAAAGGCATCGAGGGTTCTCAATTCCCTACCCGGTTGGGCCTGAGGCATTTCAAGCACCAGTCATGTGTGTCAGTTGCTGAGATGGTACTGCCACATTTTGAACATTTTTTGAAACCACTGATCAGTTTCTCCATACTGTCAGTGGACTGTATGGTAGGCTAAAGGCCTAAGATGGCATTGATGCGCCTGAAGGTTAGTTTTTTTTTTTTTTTTTTTTTACTAGTAAAAGAAAAGATGAAAGAATAAGAGAACCAGTGGTGTCAAGATGGTGTCGACGGTGACGAGATGGCAGACGCTGACCACAAAAAAGAGAATTTTCTACGGCGACAGGATTTGCTTCCTGCTGGCTTCACGGAAAACAAAGAACTGAAGAGAGGGAGTTGGGAAGGCGGGAAGGCAGCTACACAGGCATGCTGGAATGCTCCCAAAGGCTTTCCTACTGGATGCTGGGGAACGTTCCTGCACGGGCTCCGTCTGTACCGACGTCACTGGTATGTGAAGACTACATTCCTGCTTGTTCCTGGAGATTAAATGAGATGTTGTTTCTGGGTTGTTTCCTTCTTTAGGATTCATGCTAAATCCATATCCTTAAGAGTTGATGAGAGTACTCATTGGATCAAGCGCTACACAAAATGGAAGGGGCGACAGGGAATCCCCCTGAAATATTCCTTGCTGGATCCTGATGTTAGGAATGATATACTGACCATCTTCATATTAAAAAAAAAAAAAAAAAAAAAAAAAAGAGTGTGGTTTGCCACATTGCCATGGTGAACTTAATGTACTCTATCAAACCAGGATTTATTTTATACATTTCAAGGCAATTTATTATCCATGAGTGTGGCATGCTGTCAAAAGCTCTCTTATATCAATCCATGCTATACTGAGATTTCTGTGTTTCTTAGTGCTGGCCATGATGGCCTTATTCAGCATTAAATAGTCTTTGGTGCCATATGCCCCTCTCTTGTTGCCCTTTTGCTCTATTGCCATAATGTTATTGGACTTGATATGATCATATATTCTGTCTGCATCTATTGTAGTGAACAGCTTATAGATTGTAGGTAGATAAGTTATTGATCTATGTTGAGAGTGTTACTTGGGTCTCCTTTTGGAAGGAGAAATCTTTTTCCTGTAGCAAGCCATTGTGATGTTAAGTTTGGCTGCATAAACAATAGATTTTTGCAATTCACCAGGTCTGGGTGGAGTGATGCTAACTGTTTGAGCTAAAAGTTGGTTAATCCATCTGGGCCAGACTCTTGCAGTTTGCGGCTCGCTTTAACCTGCTTGCTAGCTCTTTTGTTACTGCAGACCATTTCATAGGTGTGATATTTGCTTTTTCTAAATGTTCCTGTATGTAGGGTAACCATTCTGCTTCTTGCTTGTGCTTTATAGGGTCCTCGTATAGTTTTCCCCAGAAGCTTTCTGTTACGGCTTTGGTTGGTGGTGCTTTTAGTATCTTAATGCTCTTTTCCAATTCCCTGTAAAATTGTTTTTGGTTATCTCTAAATAGCTTATTTTGATATCTTTCTTTTCGATTTTCTTCATATCTTGGCAATTTATGCATTTCTGATGCTATTTTCAATTTATTATTGGAACATATAAATTTCAGGTCTTCTTCTGTTAATGCAGCATGCTTTAGCTTAATATCTTGGATCTTCCTTAGTATCTTTGATGATCTTAATACTTTTAGATACCAGTCTATCAGGGATACCCTCCATTTATTTATTTAATGCTTTTATATACCGTGCTTTTTAAAATCAGTGCGGTTTACAGATAACATTTTGTGCAGAGCAGGAAGAGCCTGCTTCACGCTTACATTGAACAGGAAATACAACTTGGGTTAATAACCATGGGGAGGTATATACAGGCTATATACAGTGTGGGCAGGAAGTCGCTGCGCGGCTATTGTAACATGGTTTTCCTTGCGAGCTATATACAGGGGTGTAAATTGGGTCGTAAGGTTGTGTCAGGTAGGGATGTGTTGTTAGCCTGGGCATAGTGCAGGAGAACGACTGTATTTTTCTCTCAATGCGCTTTTTCCAAGGAGGAAATGTTGTTTTCTTTTTCTTCTGGCCTTGCATTTTAGCTGGTATTCTTGCAGTAATAATTTTAGCTGAACAAAACTGCATTCAATTTATTTTAGTGATGTCAATAGATAGTCCCTTTATACTGGATAAGGCCTTGTTCTTCTTTATAATCATAAATTTAACACCTAAGGTTAAAAGTAACTTGAATAATCTTACCCTTGCCTGAAACCCAGCATATACATCTTTTTCCATATGAACTAGGAGTTTGATCTTGAATTCCTCCACCTGTGGGTCTTTCTCCTCTCTTTCTTCCCCCTCTTCAGTAGATTGGTTGACCTGTCCTATATAGTTACCTCACACCCTTGCAGTTCCAGATCTCCAAGATCCATCTCCTCCTCAACTGCTCATTCTGTTTCTAAGATAACATGGCAGTAACCTATGCAAAACAGTTGTTACAGTTCTAACTACCTCAGTCTTCATCTCCCATAATCTTGCATGCTACTATGCAACCCTGGATTTGAGGCTGGGAGAGGAATCCTGGGAATAATGGAGGGGGGGAGGGGGAGAAGGAGAAAGGAGAAAGAATGAGAAAGATAGCAGGCAGGCAGAAGAGACAAGCAGGAAAAGGAAGGAAGGAGATATTCAAGGGAAAAAGAGCAGAAAGACTGAAGCAAATACTGAAATACATTGAAATATACTGGGAAGAAAAGAAAGAAGAAAGGAAGAACATAAGAGGGAGAGATGAGAGATAGAGAAAACAAAGGGAACACGGGGAAGACCAGGGAATGGGAAAAAACATGCTGGGGAAAAAAAACAAGCAAGACATGCCATAATTGGGAAGCTTATTGTCTGGTGACCAGTTGCCCTGAGTGTGGAGATCTTCGCAGTGGGCGTCCATGGTGAGGACCCTTGAGGAACTTGAGGCCTGAAAAGGCATGTCCACCTCAAGATACTGGGGAGACTGCCACCAAACCAGAGAATCCACAAGTTGGCGGGTTACAGAAACACTGTCTCAGAGGCAGCCCGTGGCCTGAGACCACTGGTCCCAGAGACACCACGGCGCCGCCCTCATATGGAAGCGAACGTCGGGGGTGATGCGGACCATGGAGGCCATGTGCCCGAGGAGGTGCAGGAGAAGCTGAGCGGGCACCGAAGGACGGTACTATATGTCCTGAGCCAGAGTCCTGAGACGATTGGCTCGGTCCCTGGGCAAGAAAGCCTTCGACTGGAGAGTGTTGATCTTTGCCCAAATGAACTCCAGACACTGTGTCGGGAGGAGGTGAGACTTGGGGTAGATTATTACAAACCTCAAGAGCTGCAGAACATGGATGGTGTGTGAGGTGGACTGCTGCACCTCTGAGGTTATGCCTCCTTTTATGAGCCAGTCATCCATTAAGGGAAAAACGAAGACCCCCCCCCCCTGGAGCAGGAGGAAGGCGGCCTACTGGAGGTAGGGCAGCAACATTCCAAGGGAGAGCATCTTGAACTTCTCCCTCACCAGGAATTTGAGGTTGCGCAGGTCAAGGATGGACCTGAGGCTCCTCCGTCCTTTTTGGCATGAGGAAGTACCTGGAGTAGAACCGCTTGCCCTTGAGGTGATGGGGCTCCGGTTCCACCGCCTTATCCTCGAGAAAATCTGGCAACTCCTTTAAAAGAAGATCCCGGTGGAGGGGAGACCTGGGGGGCTCTCTCGGGAAATAAGGGGGAGGTGTCTGAGTCAAGTGCAAGAGGTAACTCTCCCTGAATACCCGAAGTGCCCAGGAATCGGTGGTGATGGTCACCCACCTCTGGGCATAGAAGGCCAGATGTCCCCTTCTGACTCTGCTGGGGAGGCCTGATAAGGTGGGTAGTTTCTGTAAGCAGTTCCCTTCTAGTTTCTTGGTTAGAAGGACTTTTTACCCAAGCCCTTCCATCGGGGAGGGGCAGCGGTCTTCTTAGAGAGTCTGATCCTCGTCATGAACTTAGTCTCCAGCTCAGCAGCCTTGTCAGTCATGGGTTTGCCAAAGAGGTTCTTCTCCTCAGCAGGGGACATCGACCAATTTATCCTGAACCCACTGCTTCAGATCAGATGACTGTAGCCAAGCTTGGCAGCATGCGCCGATGCCAGCCACCGCTACTCGAGCCGCCGACTCAAACCCGTCATAGGCCGCTCGAGACATGAATTTCGAGCATTCACGGACAGCTTTTGGTCAGGTTCCTGAACCGCTGCAAGGGTTCCTCGGAGAGACCAGCTGAGAACGTGGCGAGTTCCTTCGCCAGGTCTCTCGGGTAACATGTCCATGTACAGCTGGTAGGCCTGATTGCGGCCGATGAGCATCAAGTCCCGGTAGCACTTTCTGCCGAGAGTGTCCAGGGTGCAGACTTCCCTGCTGGGGGCACATAGGAGTGCATCTTCTGCCTTTTCAGCCGACGCATGGCTGACTCCACCACCATGGAATTATGCAGCAGCTGTGACTTTCAGAAACCCAGGCTCCAGCGGACTTGATACATCAAGTTGAGACGTTTGTTCACCACCGAAGCCGGTGTCTCCCACATTTGGTGCCAGGGCCTTAGACATGTCTGACAAAATAAAGGAAGCCCATATCCTCAAGTGCGGAACGCCATCGAGGCTCCAAGACAGGAGAGTCAGATGGGATGTCGCGGTGGAGACAGGCATCAGGGGACTCTTCGTCCTCTATCTCCCACTTGGAGTAGTCCATCGAGGACTCGTAAGAGAGCTGCTCCGCGGACCTCAGGGCCCCCGCTGCCCTGCGGCCGGTGCCCGGCAAACTTTCCGGGGATGACCGCAGTCCCATCGAGGGGGACTTGGATCGTGACTTCGACCGAGGACTGACTTGAGGCCAGAGGACCTCGAGGATCGGCTTGGCCTCTGGGGACGTCTTGGATGTCGAGGGCCCAGTGGTCGGGGAGGATGAATTGGTTGTGCCGGACAACAGCGCCCGCTGCTGGTCCATGAAGGAAGCCAAACTGCGCTCCAGAGCTGCTATTCTGGACTCCAGACCAGAAGGCTCTGCAGCCTTTGGCGCAGGAAATGAACAACTCAGGCCCGACTCCAGCTCCCCCAAAGGGGAATCCTCAATGAGGATAGTGTCTGGGGACTGAGGCCAGTCCACAGTCGGATCCTTCCAGGGGACCTTCACAGGCCGCTCCTTCTCAGATGCCTCGAACGAACGCCTGGAACTGCGGGACCAGGCCCGGGGAGCACCTGGCCAGTTGGAACCATCCAAGGAAGCCACCTTCGAGAATTTCTTCTTCTTCCTGGGTTCCCGAGGGAGACCCTCTTTCTGAGGACCCATGACGAGGCTCAGGCTCGGGCTCGGAAGGTTCTGCCTGAGATGTCGGTGTCTCAGACGAGGCCCTGGCCTTCGGAGGCATCAGGAACTCAGGGAAAAATTTATCATACTGTTGCTGGCGGCTCTTGAGGGCGTTACTGGACATCCTCTTGCAGAGACCGCAGGCTGTCAGGTCGTTGTCTGTTTATCAGTCAAAGACATAATTTTAGAGCACCGATCACACTTCTTAAAGCCACTGATAGCCATGGAGGGAAAAAGTACCCCATGCGAGGTCGAAGCTCTCCGGGCTGCCAGTGGGAGAAAAAAGGCGTGAAGATGCCAAGAAAAGAAAACTACAAAAAGAGACTGAAATCGACACCTAGGCAACGAGATCAGTAGGCAGATAGAGTACTGATGCAATATCGGAGGTGAGTATGAAACTCGGAGAGAAAAATCAACTTTTACGGGGACAAGCCCGACGAACTTCTGAAAGGCTCCACAGAAAAAAAAAGAGACTGAGCAAGATGACACCCTTGGGCGGGAAGGGGACCACGCATGCGTGGTGGCATCTCCCAAAGGCTTTCTTTGAAAGCTGGGGGAATTCTTCTGTGAGGGCTCCATCAGTGCCAATGTCACCCATATGTAAGGACCGACTTCCTGCTTGTTCCTGGAGAAACAAAAAACAAATCACAGCCATACTGTGAGTCATACACATGGCCCACCAATCACAATGAGCATTTACTCTTATGTCAGAGCACTTTTCAGCATCTGCTTGGTTTCTCCTACAGACTTTCACTCCCCTGATCTATCTACCCTAAATGACTGTCTCTCTGCTGTTACTATTTGGATCTCCTCACACCAGCTTAAACTCAATAATGCCAGATCTACAATGTGGGTCACAGTTGGCGAGACTCTAGCACTTCATTTTTCTGGTCAGACTCTTGTTCTCAAAACTCCCTTATGATCCTGGGATGTCTCTTTGATCTCTCTCGCTTCCATGTCACAAATTTATTTAACAATTCAGTCCTGCTTCCTTTATCTCCATCAGCTGAGTTCTATCTGCACTTACGTCTTCCAGACTTGACTATGTCAATATGGTTTACATAGCTCTCCTAAACTTTTCTCTAAAACAGCTTCAAAATATCCAAAATATTACCTTCAGACTTATTCATGGGTCTCAGAAAACTGATCTTACTCCCCTCTATATTCAACATCACAGGTTACCAGTCATCTACCTTCTACACTGGCCACCCCTTACCTCTTTTTGTAATCTCACTTCCTCTTCCTCTCGGCTCTGGTTGTTGTGGCATCCTTTTTTGTACTCCTTTCTGAACCCATTTTCTCTCTACTTCTCTTTCTGTGGCATTGCTCAGCTATTTTAAAAATCATGACTCAGTTGCTTTTCTTTAAATATATAGGAGTGGCCTAGTGGTTGGGGCAAGGTACTTCAGGCCGGAGGTTCAAATCCCACTAGAGGACAGCAACCTTGGGCCGGAAGGACTGGGGTTTCTAGTCCCACAGGTGCTCCTTGTGGTCTTGGGCAAGCCACTTAACCCTCCATAGCCCATGTTCCCTGTAAATAGTTATCTCCAAGTTATAATGCCCTGTTCAATGTAATTTCAGTTTGTTCAATGTAAACCGCACTGATGCAGAATAACGCGGTATATAAGAGAATGTAAATAAATAAATAAATATGTCCAATCAGAGATCTTACATGTGCATCAGTCACCTTTTCCATTTTTTTCCCTCCTCTTTCCATTTTTTGGCTCTCTCTCTTTGTATATTCTCTGTAATCAAATGCAGGATTTGTGGCATAATACTTAGAAACATGATGGCAGAAAGACACCATATGGCCTATCTAGTCTGCCCTTACCAGAAAATGTCCTTTCCTTGAGTCCTGCTAGACCAGACCAGGCAAGTGGGTTGCGTTCCCCTACCAGCAGACTGGTGGGGACAAAGAATCAATGGAAAGCCCAGGTTTCAATGACATCACTCCCATGTTTGTCTGCCTCAGCCATCAGAGGTCTCTTCACTATTCGTCCCAAAGCATATGTGAGAACCTGGCAAGCCTCACAACTTCAACATGGGCAACAATGAGTAATCGAGCAATAGCGAATTATGTACAGGAAAGCATAAACAGAAGGCTGTACATAGAAGATGAACCTGCAGAGATGAGTATATAAACTATAGTAAACCCAAGGGTATCGCCACAGAAGAACACAATAGTTCAGGGAGGGAGGGAGGGGGAGGGATGGGGGGCTGGACAGGTCTAGCAGGACTCAAGGAAAGGACATTATCTGGTAAGTAAAATGTCACCTTCCATATAGTCCTGCTAGACCAGTCCAGACAAGTGCAAAGTACCAAAGCTACGACTCCACTGGGCAGAAAGAAGACACAGCAGCTCGCAAAACCTTAGAGCCAAAAGCCATATTCATAGAAACATATCAACAGAAAAAGACCAAATGGCCTATCTAGTCTGCCCTTCCATGTCAAATACTACAGTCCCTTTTTTTTTTCCACCAGAGCATGGACAAGCAAGCAGAAATGTTTGACTAAGAGGGAAATTGATTCCCACTTTGCCACCTAACAAATGTTTGCAGGGGCTACTGAGCTGCATGCCACCCTCAGAGACACTAGCACTCGGGTAGAATGGGCATACAAACCCTCCAGAACTGGTAGGTTCTGCAACAGCATGGTAAAAGGAAGGAGAAGAGAGTCTTCCGCAGGAGAAACAGTGGAGAAGGGCGGAAGCTAAGGACCACGGCCAAACACAAAGGGGTAGTATAAAAAACTCTTTATTAGCAGACCCAACTCAACGGTTTCGGCCAGAGGCTTTCTTCAGGGGTCATGAAGGAACAAACAAACAACGTGAAAATGGTGGAACGAACCACTCTTCCCAATCAGCGGGATAGCTTGAGTGGTTTTGCAACAGATCAGTGAAAGCAACAGCCTCCTTAACCCAACACCCCAATGCAGACTTGGCCATCGTGTCACCTTGCAAACAGCACAAAAGATGGTTTGACTTATAAAAAGAATTTGTAATTTCCATGCATCAGAGAGGCACCCTCCGGACATCCACGAGGCACAGATTCTGACCATTTCCCCGACCCTGCTCCTTAGTGGATGTTAACCTCTTGGTTAAAATTAAACAGAGAAATCACTTCAGGGAAGAAGGAAGGCACAGGCTGAATGGAAATGGCCTCCTCAGAAAAAGATAGAAACTAAGAATCTTGGAAAGACCACCATCTTGAGCATTAAATCCTTCAGAGTAGTGTGCTTCAACAGCTCAAAGGGATCTGACATCAGGGCCACAAGCACCAGACACAGATCCCAGGAAGGGATCACCAACCAGAGGGGAGGATGCAGTAGCCGAACCCCCTGACGAAGGTGCAAAACATCCAAGTGTAAGACTTAAACACAAAAGAAAACAAAACAAAAAAAAAACACAACTTACCAGCCAACGGACCTCTGAAACAGGCCAAAGCTGCCACCTGAACCTTCAGAGAGCTAAGAGAAAAGGCCCTTCTCCAGATTATCCTGCAGAAAAGGCCAATAGAGACAGCACCTTGGCCACCTCAGGAGCCAGTTGCCATGCACCACAGCAACACTCAAGGCACCAGACCTGCACATTTATGTCAGGATGATAGGCCTCCATCAGGCTCTGAGCAGAATGGAAAACTACTGCTGGAGAATAGCCCATATGTGCTAACTGTCTCCTTACAGAAGCTAAACCATAGACAAGAAGGGAGCTGGGTCCTCCAGGACAAGTGACCTCTGACACAATAAGGCCCTGAGGTTGCGCTTGCAGGAACCACATCAGATTTCCGAATCTTGCTCTCATCGGTCCATCCGGCACTGCCAGAATAATTCTACTCGGGTGGTGTTCCATATGCCAAATCACACACCCACCAGGGGCCATGAAGGAAACACATGCAGCAAAGACGGGGAAGCTGTAAAACTAGAGAGCATAACATGAAACTGCAAGGGGGTAAACTGAAAGGCAATGTCAGGAAATATGTTTTCACAGAAAGGGTGGTGGATGCTTGGAATGCCCTCCCAATGGAAGTAGTGGGGGCAAATACAGTGACAGAATTCAAAATGGCATGGGGCAGAAAGAGTGGATCCTTCTATAGCAACAGGATAAAATCAAAATAAACATAACTATCTCTTTTATCTGAACAAATAAGGATGACCTACACGGAGTGGTGGGTACCCCCTAAACAAAGGCATGGGGAGGGGTGACCTGCACGGAGCGGCAGGTGCATCTACTCTTGCCGCCTTGCTGGGCAGACTAGATGGACCACACTGGTCTTTATCTGCCCTCATATACTATGTTACTAGGTGTTGTTTTGGTCAAGGTTGAGCCAGAGCGCTGTCACCCTCAGACACCATCTCCATGTTGTGACTGAAGAAGCAGCACACTTTGGCACGGGAGCGGGTTGACATCAGATCCCTCTTGGGGCGACCCCAGCGGTGCAGAAACAGAAAACCTCCTAACTCAATTCCCACTCTCCTGGAACCGGAGTGTGCTGGCTGAGAAAAACTGTTTCCATAGTAGCCACCTCAGCAATGTGCAAAGCCGACAAACTAGGAGGTTCTTCACTGTCCAGGCAAACAGGAGAGCCATCTCCAGGACTACTCCGTCACTCCTTGTGCTGCCTTGGCGATGGATATAAGCCACCACCGTGGCATTGTCAGAGAACATGTGGACCGCCCAGCCCTTGACCAGGAGCCAGAAACGCAGAAGAGACAGCCTAATGGCCCTCGCCTCAAGGCAACTGATGGACCACACTGCTTCCCTTCGTTTCCAATGGCCTTGGGTCATTCGGCCTTGGCAATAGGCTCCCCAGCCCGAGAGACTGACATCTGTCGACAGACAAGTCCATGAGCAATTGTCCAGCAGTATGCCCTTCCTCAGAAGACAGGGCTGCTACTACCACCGCAGGCTGGCCATCACCATCACTGGGAGCAGAAGCCTGAGCTCGAACCGCTGAGAACTCAGGAACCACCGAGTCAACAAGGACCATTGGAACAGCTGCAAAAGAGCACAAATCCACAGCACCATCTTAACTGTCACCGCCATCAATCTGAAGAGTTAAAAATAATTCTGGACCCTGGGAGCCTGCTGCAAACAGAACAGTACTAGGCAATCCAACAGCCTTTGACTTCTACTTTTTTTTTTTGGCATGACGATACTGCACACTCGAGTATCAAAACATGCTTCCAGGAACTCCAGGGAATGGGAACACCAATAACTTGTTCTTTCCCCAAATGATCACCCAGCCAAAGCTTATCAGAAAAAGGACACCACTTAGGGAGCTACCCCAGACGGCTCAAAGAAAATGGGCTTAGATTTGCCAGTAGTCCAGATATGGATGCACACAAATTCCTTGGCGCTAAAGCGCTGCAGCCACCACCAACACCATGACCTTGGAGAACAACCTTGGGGGAGTGGAGAGTCCGAATGGGAGGGCAGTGAGAGCCAAGCATGGCAAAACACAGATACCTTGCTGATCCCCCACATCAGGATATGAAATTTACGACTCGGCCAAATCCAGAGATGCCAGGAATTCCCCTCAGTGCACCGCTTGAACCATGGATTGCAAAGTTTCCATCCAGAAGCACAGATGCACAAGCACTCATTGACACACTTGAGATCTAGAATGGGTCAGAATGTTCCTTCCATTTCGGCACCACAAAACAGGGATTGTCCGAGGGAATGGGCATCACTGCCTTCAGAAGAGTCAAGCCTGTCGAAGGGGATCTGCACAGCCCCACAAGGGAAGAAGAAAGCAGCCAAGATCAACTCTTGCATTCCAGGACATAGCCGTACCTAATGAGGACCAGCACCCAGCGATCCTTGGTGATCTAGGCCCATTCCTGAAGAAAGAGGTGAAGCCTGCCCCCAAACGGAAGAATCAGTGAATGTGCCCCCAAAGGTCACATTTTACTTACCAGTTAATGTCCTTTCCTTGAGTCCGGCTTGACCAGTCCGGACAAATGGGTTGTGCTCTCCTACCACCAGATGGACAGAAACAAAGAACCAATGAAAAGCCCACGTTTCAATAACATCACTCCCATGCCTCTATTTGCCTCAGTCACCAGAGGTCTCTTCAGTATTTCTTTGTCTCCAGCAGATGGTGGATGGATTGTCTCTCTTTGAAGAAAATCTGATGATTAAAAGGAAACGACTGATTAAATGCTCGTGAATGACCAACTTAAGGGTGCCTCTCTCACTTGAGCATGACATGGGAGGCTCCACTAGACTGCAGTCTTTTTGGTAGCCATAGGAGGGCGGCAAATTGGTTAAGCTTCACGTTCTTATCATAAGAGCCTGTTGGGCTGCCAGAAAATTGGAAGAATCTGGAAAAATGGAAGAATTCAGAAGTCTCACACAACCTCAACGCCCTTTCCCCTCTGACCCCACCCTGCTCTCTCCCAAAGATTGCAGAAGACTCTCAAAGGAATCTGCCTGCCAGCCACCTTAAACACAGTGTTGCCAAGTCAGATTAACAGTTTCTGGGGAGTAGAGCTGAGCCTGACATGGATCCTCTACCTGGGCCTATCAGAGGGCGAGTACCAAGGCTTAATCTCGTCATTGTCCATTTGGGGGCTCCCGATTTTGTCTGTGTGGGACACAATTCGGGGTGGACTGCTGGCGACCGTTGGCGCTGTGTGTGGGCTTCCCACCATTTTCTGCATGCAGTAAAGCATAGTTACTCACCTGTAACAGGTGATTTCCGGGAACAGCAGGAATTTAGTTTTCATATATGGGTATCGTCGGTACCAACGGAGCCTGCACGGGAACGCTCCCCAACGTCCAATAGGAAAGCTTTTGGGAGCATCCCACAGCACCTGTGTGCTGACTTCCTGCCTTTCCCAACAATCCTTCTCCAGTTGAGTTTATAGCTGAGACAAAGAGAGAGGGAAAGAGAAAGAGAGATACAACTCCTAGGGGAGGTGGGTGGGTTGTGAAGACTAAATTCCTGCAGTTCCCGGAGATCACCTGTTACAGGTGAGTAACTATGCTATCTCCAGGAACAAGCAGGAATGTAGTCTTCACATATGGGGCCTCCCTAGCTACAGATGCCAGGGAGAAACCCCAGAAGTTGTGTGCCCTTGTGAAAGGGCTCCACTTCCCCCATGGATCTCTGGCATCCTAGCAGTGATGGTGGGTAGGAGTTGATTAAATATGGAACATGTGTTGAAGAACAGCCTGACCAAACAAGGCATCCCGGCGGGATTCCTTGTCTAAGCAATAACGGGCTGTGAAGGTATGAACCGAAGCCCAAGTAGCTGCTCAGCAGATGTCGTCAACAGACACAGAGTGAAGATGAGCCATAGAGGCTGCCATGGCTCTCACATTGTGAGCTGTGACATGGCCTTCCAGAGGAAGGGTTTTACTCTCATAGGCAAAAGATATACACTGTGCAATCCAGCTGGACAGTGTTCTTTTGGAGACTGGAAGTCCCAAATGACTAGGATCAAAAGCAACAAAGAGTTGAGAGGACTTTCTATGTTGCTGTGTCCTTTGCAAGTAAAAGGCCAAAGCCCTTTTACAGTCCAAAGTATAAAGATTCCTTTCTGCATTTGAGGCGTGAGGCCTTGGGAAAAATACAGGAAGATAAACCGCTTGGTTTAAATGAAAAGGTGATACCACCTTTGGCATAAAGTGTGGATGAGTCCTAAGGACTACCTTATGATGGAACCTTGTATAAGGAGAATCAGCCACCAACGCTTGCAATTCACTGATGCGACGTGCTGATGTGATTGCAATAAGAAAGATGACCTTCCAGGAAAGGAATTTCAAAGAGGTAGTAGCTAATGGTTCAAAAGGCGGCTTTATGAGCTGCCCAAGAACCAGATTTAAGTCCCATGCCACCGGTGGTGGCTTAATGGGAGGCTTAGTTAAAAGAAGGCCTCTCATAAATCTCGCTATGAGAGGATGAGAGAAAATAGGTTGTCCATTTAAAGGGTTGAAAGTAGCTGCAATAGCACTCAAATGAACTCTCACTGAATTGGTCTTAAGCCCTGTATTAGACAAATGAAGGAGATACTCCAGTAATGATTCCAGAGGTATCGCAAGAGGGTTAAGACCCTTCTGCGAGCACCATATGGTAAACCTTTTTCACTTGAAAGCATAAGAGCGTCTTGTGGAAGGATTCCTTGAAGCATAAAGGATATCCTTTACCTGCTGAGAAAGGTTAAGACCATGAAGTTCTAGGCTTTCAGCAACCAGGCCCTGAGATGGAGAGACTGGGGATTGGGATGCCACAGCATCCTGTCCTCCTGAGAAAGGAGATCTGGAGCAGATCTTAACTCCAGAGGCAGGGCTTGAGAGAGATGTAGGGGCAGAGAGTACCACATTTGCCGTGGCCAACGTGGAGCTATGAGAATCATATGACCTCTGTCTCTCTGAAGCTTGAACAGGGTTTTGGGAATTAGGGGAATGGGTGGAAAGGCATACAGGACGTCCTGGCCTGACAACCCTGAGCCAGAATTCTGGAACAGAACCGGGGAAGTCTGGCATTCTGTGGACTTGCAAAGAGGTCTATGTCCGGGGTTCCCCAAATTTGAAAACTTTTGGCCACTTGGTCTGCATCGAGAGACCATTCATGTGGAAGCAGAACACAAGAGTTTTGAATGCCTCGAAGATACACAGCAAGGAGATGAATCTGATGCTCTCTGGCGAGGGCCCATAGTCGCAAAGCTTCGTTGCAGAACAACAGAGAGCCTGTTCCGCCCTGCTTGTTCACATAGAACATGGCTACCTGATTGTCCGTTTGAACTAGGACTGTCTTGTAACTGAGATGGGTGTGGAATACTCGAAGAGCAAGGAAGATTGCTCCGAGTTCCAGGAGATTGATGTGTAGATAGGTCTCCTGTGGAGTCCAGGTACCCTGAGTAGAAAGGCCTTGCAGGTGGGCTCCCCAACCCACCTGTGAGGCATCTGTTGTCAGAGTGACTTGGGGTGTGGGTTGTTGGAAAGGGGACCCCACCAAAAGGTTTTGGGGTGACTGTCACCATTTGAGGGACAAAATAAGACAATCTGAGCTTGTTATTTTGTCTGACAGGCAACCTGATGCCTGAGTCCATTGAGTTGATAAAGTTCACTGGGCTGCCCTCATATGGAGGCGAGCATAAGGAACCACATGCATGGTGGATGCCATGTGGCCTAGCAATTGTAACATTTCCCGAGCAGTGAGGTGAGGCTTTAGCACTGCTTGGGGAGCTAACTGCACAATGCGAAGGCAGCGGGGCTGTAGAAGATAGGCCCTTGTCTGTCTGGTAGCCAGCAGAGTTCCTATAAATTCTAGAGACTGTGTGGGAGCAAGGTTGGATTTTGGGAATTTTATGACAAGTCCCAAATACTGAAGGATGCACATTGTGCGAGAGAGAGAAATCCTGGCCTCTGGCTCTGAAGGGGCTCGAATGAGCCAGTCGTCTAAGTAAGGGAATACTAATATTCCCAGGGTGCGAGGAAATGCTGCCACCACAGCCATGTATTTTGTAAACACCCTTGGTGCCGAGGCCAGGCCAAAAGGAAGAACCCTGTATTGGTAGTGCTTCCCTTGAAATAGAAAGCGAAGGAACGTTCGATGACCTGGATGGATGAGAACATGAGTGTACGCATCCTTGAGATCTACAGAACAAAGTCAATCCTGACTCTGAAGGTATGGCAGCAGAGTTCCTAGAGAAATCATTTTGAACTTCTCTTTGAACAGGAATTTGTTCAATTCTCTGAGGTCCAAAATGGGTCTGTGTCCTCCTGGTTTCTTTGGAATAAGGAAATAGGGGGAGTAGAACCCTGTACCCTGTTGGAGAATGGGTACCTCTTCTATTGCCCCCTGGGCAAGAAGAAAAGTGACCTCTTGACCTAACTGGGCGTTGAGAGAGGTCTGAGAATTGAACTGTCTTACCATTGTAGGAGGGGGCATGCTGAGGAAATGAAACTTGTACCCCTCTCTTACAATGGACAGAGTCCAACTTTCTGCTGTTATCTGCCCCCATCTGGGGGAAAAATGAGATAACCTTCCTGGAATGGTGGAGAGTTCTGGGCCGTTCAGGGCCAGGAAGGCAAAGTTCTCTAGATAGGAGTCAAAGCCTCTGTGGAGGCTGAGTCTGCTGAGCCGGTTGAGGCTTAGCAGCTTTTGTTTTTCTTTGTCTAGGTTGTTGCTGCTGTCCCTTTTGGGCAGACTGACCTAAACGATGCCCCTGCTGGGTATAGGAGGGGTAAAACTTCTTCTTCTTACTGAAATGTAGGTTTCTTGTAGGATTTTTTCCTTTCAGGATCAGCTGTAGATTTAGACAATCTATCCAAGGTGATATTGTTAGCTTCTATCTCATTAGCTTTTTCCTGCCAATTCTTGCCAAAGAGATTTTCTCCTGTGCAAGGAATATTCCCCAATTTATCCTGTACCCAAAGTTCCAAGTCAGATGCCTGGAGCCAGGCAATCCTACGTGCACCTATGGCAATAGCAGAGGTTCTGCTTATGCACTCAAAACAGTCAAAGGCTGCATGATTTACAAACCTGGAAACATCCTGAGCATGTTTGACAAGGGCAAGGTAATCCTGCCTCATCATCAGGAAGGAGAGGGCTCATAAGCTCTAAATCTCCCGTAACCTCCTTAAGGAACATTCCCATATATAATATATAGGAACTGATCCTAGCAGAAAGCATGGAAGCCTGGAAGGTTCGATGTCCAAAGGCGTCAAGAGTCCTACACTCACGTTCTGGAGGATTAGATGCATGTCTTTTTCCACTCTTGATCCTTCTCATAGCTGATTCTACCACCATGGAATGGTGTGGTAGCTGAGTCTTCTGAAACCCAGGACAAGGAGGAACTCAATACATGGTGTAGAGCCTTCAAGAGTGAGGAGAAGTGGTTAGAGGTGTTTCCCACATCCTTAAAATGAGATCATGCAAGATTTCATGAATAGGTAAGGTAGCTGCCTCCTTGGGAGCTTTAGGGTATTGCAGGATTTCCAATTCCTTTGCCCTAGGCTCTTTTTCAGGAGCCACTGTGATGGAAAGACCTCGAGCCACATCTTGGATAAAATCCTGAAAGGACATATCCTCTGGAGGAGACATCCTACGCTGAGGAGAAGAAGAATCCTCAGGAAGAAGTACTCTGGTATTGGCAGAGCTCTCAGAGTCTTCAGACTCATCCGAGGATTCAAAGTATCTCTGATCTGGGTGATCGTGCAAGGCACGGTACCGGTACCAATCGAAGTCGGCATTGGAGGGGTCCGGTACCGATTTGTCGATACCAGATGGATAAGCATGACTCAGTCCTGGTAGAATACCTGCCGATGTCGATGCAGTTGGTACCTGTACCAAGGTCGGTGCTGGTACCGGTTGAATTGTCTGAAGCGGTTTCAAGGGCATTGAGGCCGTGAGAAGAGCCGCCAGAGTGCGTTCAATAGCCAAAATTCTTTGGTCTATCGACGCTGTCGATGCTTGGGTATCGGTACCGGATGAAGCAGCCAGTACCCCAGAGCATGGCACCAGTAGTTCTACTGAGGTTGGGGCCTCGAGAACATCCTGGAGCCTTGTTAATGCTTTGGAAGCCGAAGCTTCCCGCCAGGGCAATTTTGCCGGTACAAGTCCCTCAAGGGCAATGCCAGAGGCATTTCGATGCTTAGGAGATCTACCCTTTGAGGACCGGCCAGATTTATGTTTAGTTACCTGAGATCCATAGGAGGAAGTCGAAGCCCTGGAAGACGTCGATGCCACAGAGGCTGCATCGAAGGGAAAAAGGGTGCTGAGCTTAGCAGCTCGGTTTTGTCGACCCCTCTTGGATATCATGGCACAGGCCATACACTCCGAAATAGAGTGGTCAGGACCTAAACATTTGAGGCATCACTCATGGATGTCGGTGACGGAGATGGTACCGCCACACTTTGAACACTTTTTAAAACCCGAAGCGGGTTTTTCCATTTTAAAGGAAAGTTGGACCTAGTGCCCAAAATGGCGTGTGGCACCTAAGGAAAATACATGGAAAATACATGGAAAAGACTCCAGAAGTTTTTTATTTTTTTTTAAAGAAAAAAGAAAGAAGAACCGGCGGTACCGGTGTAGCGTTGAGGGAAGGCAGACGCGACTACAAAAAAAAGAATAAAAAGGGAATATTTTCTGCGGTGACAGGATGTGCGACCTGTCGGCTCCACGGAAAACGAAGAACTGGAGAGGGACAGTTGGGAAAGGCGGGAAGGCAGCACACAGGCGCTGTGGGTTGCTCCCATAAGCTTTCCTATTGGACGCTGGGGAGCGTTCCCGCGCAGGCTCCGTCAGTACCGACGATACCCATATATGAAGACTACATTCCTGCTTGTTCCTGGAGATTAGTGTTTTTTATTATTGTGCACCTGGCGGTCATCTGGTCCTTGTATACGTTTTGCCTGAGTGGCCCCAATGCGTGTTTCTACCCTAGTGCCTGTAATGTGCGTTGCAATAAATGTGCAGTTAGAGAAACACAACCCACTTGTTTAGGCTGGTATAGCAAGATGATATGGAATTAATATTTAACTCAGTGCAATATCCTGGTAACCAGTCCAAAGTTTCTAACCTGAATCTGTATGTTGGGAATAACTGGATTTTGTTAGCTAATATGACTTTTTCTGGGCATGATTCAGTTTTTAAATGTAGGATATGCGCACCAGCAATAAACTATTACCAAAATTATTATTCAAAATGGCATGGGACAGATTCAGTGGATCCCTTTACAGCAACAGGATAAAATCAAAATAAATTTAACTAATTAATTTCTCAACATACAGAGGTGTCCTACATGGAGCAGTGCGTACACCCCTAAAACAAATAAAACAATGTAGATAGTTTCCCCAGTTGTTTCCATGTTGATTTCCCTGTTTATTGTAAAGTTTACAACTCAGAATGCCTGTGTTGTATAGTTGATGTTGAATGTAAACCGCACTGATCTGAAAAGCGCGGTATAGAAGAACTGTTAAATAAATAAATAAATGGGGAGGGTTCACCCCTAAAACAAAGACATGGGGAGGGGTGGCCTGCACGGAGAAGCAGGTGCACCTACTCTTGCCATCTTACTGGGCAGACTAGATGGACCATACTGGTCTTTATCTGCCGTCATTTACTATGTTAAATACTGCTTTCCTGGCAGTAATCAGCTCTCCGAGTACTTAAGCTTTTGCATTGGACCCAAAAATATTCTTGTCCCTTCTATGTTACTTTCCTTAGTTACCCTAGTCATCATGAAATTTTGCCAAATGCTTGTCTACAGAGATTCTGATGTTTCCATAATGTGTTCCAGCAATATCTGCCTATGTGTAATGTGGTGATGAGAGCTGCCATGAGAAAATGGAAACAGAAGAAAATGCTGTTTGTACCTTTAAAACGAGTGACAAGCCAGGTTTGCACAGAGTTAGAAAAGCAAGCATGAAAAAAACCAGCTCTCTGCTGAAGCTAAGCCACGCCCAAGCTCTGACGTAGAGCCAGGCATGGAGGCTGATTACGGGCACATGTGCAAACAGAAGGGTGTGGCAGTCAGGAAAAGCGTTTTTAAACCTGACTCAGAACAGAGAGAGGAGGATTACCTGAAGGGGGATTACCTGAGGGGAGAGAAGTCCCTGAGGAGAGAGACACACTTGAAGGGAGAGGATTACCTGAGGAGGAAGAAATTCCTGAGCAGAGGAGAAATCCTGAAGGAAGGAGAGTCCCTGAGTGAGAGGAGATCTCTGACGGAGTGGAGTTCCCAGGAGGAAGAGAGACCTCAGAGAAAGGGGAGAGCTCAGAGAAGGAGGAAAGGAGAAGGACAAGGGAAGTCTGTCTTCCAGCTGCTGGATGGTACCAGTGAAAAGGGAAGCACACTGTCTCTGAATAATACTCCTAAAGCTGAAGCCAACAGACGCCTAGCTGGGAAGGTTACAGCCCACGTGGAACAAGTTCCAACGTCCAGTATTCTAGACCCTGTGTTGCAATCTTCAACTGCTAGAAGGTGGGTGGATACGCTTCTTTATGGAAAGAGCCAGAGCCCAGCCGAAAGCAGGGAAGCGGATTTTAACACCACAAAGACTTTAAGGGAAGTGTTCCAGGGTAGGAAAGCTCCCTCTCCTAATGTAAGTGTTCCCTCTCAGAAAGAAAAGTTTATGGAATGAATTCTGTAAGTTCTTACAAGGGAAGACGTTTGAACAAGCTTTTGAAGCCAGAGAAAGTGACAAGCAAGCTGTAGCCCAAGAACCTATGCAGGTTGATTTCTGTGAGTCACAGTCTAGCTCGGAGGTGTCTCCGATGGACTGCTCTCTATGTTTTAAGGAAGTCTGAAAACCTGAGAGCAGGGCTAAAGAAAGAAACGTTTGCTGAGAAAAAATGTTTAACCATCTTTTGTATCTAATAAGCATTTCCCCAAAGTAAAGAAGTTTTTGTTAAGAGAAGTTTACCTCTGCTGAAGGTGCTTAAACAAAGCTGTGCTGTGAGATATTAATTTGTTTATTGAAGACAGCAGCTTGTGTCAGAAAGCCTTGTGTTCAGTTTTCCTCAGTTCCAGTATCCTTTTTTCTTTGTGGTGGAGAAGTATCCTTTTACCTGTGTTCAGAACTTTGATGCGTTTGGAAACCCACAAAAAAATAAATATTCTTGTTTGCCTCAACCAACGGTTGCACAACTACTTTGTCTTTGAATGCAAATAGCCAAACTACAAGTCCCAGAGTTCCTTGCTGGGAACAAATAGTAAAGCTTCATTTAAGGACATACAAAGGTGACCCTATGCCTGTAGGCTCTTGGGTCCAGGCTAGGGGATCACAGTAATCATGAAAATCCCCCCAATAAACCCTGATCTTTATACATTTTACTTCCTTTTCAAAGCACCAACATTTGTACAATGAGGCTTTAAACACTCAAAAATTCCAAATTAGCTAAGTATTAAGCTTATCTAAGCCAACATTACTGTGATTGATAAACAGTTTTGACTCAGCCTGTATATCTATTTCTTTTTCCATAATCCCTTATAAAAAAGAGGGGCAACCTGATGGCTCAGCAGCAAAGCAGTCCTACAGGAGATCTAGATTGGCTTTCAGAGCCTGGTTTCTGCAGCTTAAGCTGACTAAGGATACCATGGCAGAAACATTCAGATCCCCGGGCTGCTTGGACCCTGTACATGGCATTGAGGCGCTTGCTCTCAGTGGGGACCGAAGAAGGTGTCTCCCACATGCGGAGGAGCAGCCTGGACAAAATGGGAGGAATTGGAACAGTAAGAGACTCACAAGTTGGGGACTTATACTGTAGAATGTCGAGCTCCTCAGCTCGCAGCTCCTCTTCAGCCTGTGTAGTCAGGCTGAGAGCCCTTGCCATGTCCCATATGAATACTAGGAATGAAGTGTCCTCGGGTGGCGAACGCCTCTGAGAGGCGGGCGGGGACGGGTCCAAAGGGAGGTCCCTATGGGCATGGGTCTCCGGGAAGTATCCCCGTCTGACTTCCAGTCCGAGAAGGAGTCTGACTCGGGCTGGTCACCCCGTCCAGAGGCCGAGGCCCGCTTGGTTCCTCAGTATCTCCTCCACCTCTCGAAGGCATGGTTGAAATCCAATTCGGTCAGGGTATACCGGAGCGCAATGTTCCCTCTAATTTTCTGTAGGCTGTGTGCGCATAAAATATCAGCTGTGCAGCTTTTGAAGGAAGGTTAAATTTTTGTGCACCACATAACACTCGGCGTTATATACTTTAAAATTTGAATACACGTGAGAATACACTATGTACACCACATTGATTGCACTAGAAAATATTGTAGAACTTGTGAAAACCATAAATACACAACAACTTTTCAATTTTAAGAACGTCTGTGTTGTTGTCTATCAGAATCAGAACCATAATTTTTGTGCGCTCTGTTGTAAAGTATGTGCGCGCGCACACGCGCACAGCTTAGAGGGAACAGTGCCGGAGCACCATTTCAGCAAAGCATCACCCCGTCGAGGGGAAACCCCTCTTGTGGCAGCCCTTGGTCCCCGCTTCGTGCGAGGCCTCTTGCTTTCCAAGCCTCCCATCCGGCCTCCTCTGGCAGAGTGGGACCTCAACGTGGTGCATATGCAGCTTACACGATCACCCTTCGAGCTGACGGCGACATGCTCGCTTTGGCACCTCTCCTGGAAGGTGGTCTTTCTGGTGGCTTTGACATCACCTCGCCGAATCAGCGAACTTCAGGCCCTCATGGCTGAAGCTCCATACACCAGGTTTTACAGGAACAGGATGGTCCTCCACACCCATCTCAAGTTCAATCAGGAGACAGTCCTACTGACTTTCTTCCCAAGACCGCATGCCAACCAGGCATCGGCGGTATCGCATACACTCAACTGCAAGAGGGCTCTTGCCTTCTACCTGCAGCATACCCAGGTTCATCACAAGTCCAACAGGCTCTTTGTCACCTATGATTCCAATCGCCTGGGGCAGGCAATCACCTAACGCAACTTCTCCGACTGGGTGGCGGACTGCATTGCCTTCGCCCAAGCAAAGGTGGGTGCACTACTGGATCGACAGGTCACTGTGCATGGCGTCTGAGCCAAGGCGGCTTTGCTGCACTCAATGCCTCTAACAGATATCTGCCGGGCTGCGACCTGGTCTTCAGCGAACACTTTTGCGTTGCACTACTGCCTGGAGAGGGAGTCCTGCTGGGACAGTGCCTTCGGCCAGGCTGTACTCCATAATCTGTTCGGGGTATAAGCAACTCCTACCCTCCGACTCTTCTTCGACGGCTACCGAGAGCTTCACCCCGGGGACCCAAAGACTCAGGCTCCTTCGGGCATCGACTTCTGCTCATGGCCTCGGAGGTGTTTTGGTTTACAAGCTCGGTAATCTGTAGCTGGGAAGTCCCATAAGTGAGGACTGACTTCCTGCTTGTTCCTGGAGAAAGCGTAGTTACTCACCTGTAACAGTGTTCTCCAGGGACAGCAGGAATCAGTCCTCACTACCCTCCCGCCTCACCTGAAGAGTTGCTATTTTTGTCCTTCCCTTGCCATCTGCTTAGTAGGGCTCTAGCTAGGGGACCTGACTGAGCAAGATGGCATCTTTAGGCGGGAAGAGGACCACGCATGCGTGGCAGCAATCCCAAAGGCTTTCTTTGAAAGCTGGGGAATTGCTCCGCGCGGGCTCCGTCGGTGCCAATGTCACCCCATAAGTGAGGACAGATTCCTGCTGCTCCTGGAGAACACCTGTTTCAGGTAACTACGCTTTTTTATATAAAGACACCCCCCTCCCACAATAAAACTTCCTTTTCTTTGCAATCTTTGAACAGAGGCGGGTCATAGTCTAATTCTGTCCCAGAGGCTAGCCTGTAGATACTGCAAAACTAACTCAGAGTGAAACTTGGACAGCATATTTCCTAGTGTCCTCTGGGAATTATAGAGTTGTAATATTCTCTGTTGGGGATGATCAAGAAGCCAGCATCCTAGGCTATCACTGGTTGTACAATACCAGCTCTACAGGGAGCTAGCCCAGAATTCACTAGAATCCTCCAGTTCCAACTGTGGAGGACAGTTGACCAGACCTCTCTCAGGACCCTACTCCACGTCTTAAGAATACCCTATGGACAGGATTAGAGCTTTCCCAGTCATTGGCTAGTTAAATAAATCTTAAGTTGTTGTTGTTAAGTGCCGTCGAGTTGATAGTGACTCCTGGTAACCCTGTGGATAGTTATCCATGTTGTGACTATCCCCTGGGCTTTCTTAGCAAGGTGTGACTGGAAGTAGATAGTCATGCCTTTCTTCTGCATAGTTAGCCTACAGCACCGGGTATTCCAAGGTGGACTCCCATCCAAGTACTAACCAAGCCCAACTTGCTCAGCTTCCAAGATCAGATAAAATCGAGCACACTCAGGATAGCGTGGCTGTAGTCAAATCTTAAGTATGGAAGCTATTGAACAATTCCCTTTTTCTTTTCCCTTTTTGTTAGTTGCTGCTTATAACCTTTACATTTCACTGTAACATGTTTCCTAATAAGCGGTTTGGTTTGTTAGCTTGTATCTGTGTCTGGTCAGTTATCCCAGTATTTTTTTTTTTTTTAGATTATTTCGTCTGTAGGAATTGGGTGGCTCCTGCGTTTTTGGTGAATTTCTGAGTCCATAGAAACTATCAAGAAATAGCTTGCAGAGTGAGATACTCGCACAGAGAAAAATGGGAAGCTAGATGGTGGCTGATTAACAGTTAAGGGGCAGTAGCCTAGTGATTAAAGCAACAGCAACAGGTTTCTGTGGGGTGGCTCTGCAGCAGTTTCTGGTTAGGCCGGAATAGCTCAATTGCTGATAATTTTCAGCAGCCTTTAAAAACATACACCTAAATGTAACTCGCCTTGAACTACGATTGAAGGTATAAGCTAATCTAAATAAATAAAACTGCAAATGTGCTTCAGGAAAGAAAGTGCACAGCACAAATCTGCAAAAGCTATATACATCAAATGAAGCAAGTATTAACACAAAGATATTTTCTTACTGTATGCTGAATTGTTTCTTTAAAAGAAAGCCCCACTTAGCATGTGCTGGGCAGTGCTTCTGAAGTTCACAACGCAAGCTGCATATGAGTCTTGTTCAGATGGAGAAAAGAAGGGAGGGGAGGGTAACATAAGAAAAAATGGTGACATCTGGTGGCCTGACCAAGTCTAACAGATGATGTACCAACAGCCAACTTAACCAAGTTACTTGCCTGCAGCAAGTGTTTTCTGTGGATAGCAGAATGCAAGTCTTGTGTGGGAAAGCTTCCCCTAGTTTTCTATGTAGACTTTTTCGTTTAACTGCGCACATACAGTAAGTTCCCTGCCATGTCATTGTGTAGGGCTGCCTTAGTTCTTTATGCAGCTGAATGAAGGGATAAAACTACTTAGGGAGGTGGGAGGGTATGTAAGGACTTGTATCCTGCTGTTCACAAAGAACGCCTACTACAGGTAACTAACTAGGTTTTCTCAGAGGAAACGCAGAATATCATGTCCTCAGAAATGGGACTCCCTAGCTACAGGATGCCTTTAAGGAAGAAAATGGCAGACACTTCGAACAGGCAGAAAACAAAATATTTTTACTGGCAAGAGGCCTTTTCAGTTTGTCATAACTTTTTTTTTTTTTAAATAAAAAAACAACCCAGAAATCAAAAATGGTCCTTGGAAGGCTAGATTAAGTTGGATCCTAAACCTCAAAAGACAAGGACAAGACAGAATAATAAGATATGCACTGTTGCAGCCTAATAATCTATGGGATACTGTGCAAAGGTCTCATATACAATATGTTATATCACCTTACCTAGCAACAATTAGTCCTACAAAACCTTTTTTGGGGGGGGTCAGACTTTATCATTCCAATGGAGTGGAGGAGTAGCCTAGTGATTAGAGCAACTAGAGATCAGGGTTCAAGTCCCATTGGCACTCCTTGTAACCTTAGGCAAGTCACTTTACCTTACATTGCCTCGAAGAAAAAGCCTGCCAATCTACTTCCGGTCATACCTTGCCAAGAAAACCCAGGGGCTGCTGGATCGATGCAGAGTCCTTCCTTGATTCCCAAGGGTCTATCGAGGGTCACCGCTCTGGGCCACTGTGGCCCCTTGGTTCCGAGTGCACTCAGGCATCCCTTTATGCCAATGCCTCCATGGAACTGACAATGCCTAAGAGGCTGAATCAGAAAGCCCAAAGAGGGACTCCCTCTGCTTTTCCCTATCCTTACTACTACTACCACCTCTACTACTAATCATTTGTATAACGCTATAAAGAGTATGCAGCAATATACATATAGATGTAAGACATAGTCCCTGCTCATCAGAGCTTACAATCTAATCAAGACAAAACACATGGTGAAACTGGGGACTAGAGTATAGTAAGATACACATAAATAGTGGACAACAGTGAGGAGCATTAGGATCCAAATGGTGACAAGCGGCCTGGATTTGAATAGTGCTAGAGAAGGGGTCCAACGCACAGTCTCAGGGTAGTTTGTTCCCGGCATATGGAGCAGCAAGCTGGAATGAATGAAGTCTGGAGTTGGCAGTGGCAGAGAAAGGCACAGATAAAAGGGATCTGCCCCTTCAGGCCTCTTCTTATCATCTGCAGACACAGGTTATAAGAAGAGGGCTGGTGGTCAGGATTCAAGCACTGAAGACACCATTTGTGCCGGTCAGTGACTGAGATGGTCTGCGCACATTTGGTGCACTTCTTCAAACCGCTGACTGGCTTTTGGGACATGTCCTCGGATATGTCCAGGAGCACGGCTGCAGCAAAGATGAATGGCTCGATTGTGCCGGCCACGGGAGGGAAATTAGTGAAAAGAATGCAAAAATGAGGCAAAAAAAAAAATCACCAACGACGAGCATCGGCAGGGAGCCGACGCTAATGACAATAGGTGGGTTGAAAAGTTGATAAAAAGAATCCCTCAAAGAGGAAAACACAATATGTTTGCCACTGAAGATAAAGACATGTCCGAAGAGCTCCGTGGAAAATGAAGACTGGAGAAGATGGTGCTGCTCCAGCAGCAGGCAGGAAGGCAGGCATGCATGCATGCGTGGTTGAGCCTCCCAAAAGCTTCCAATGGAAGCTGGGGAGCATTCCTGAGCAGGGCTCCAACGGTGACATCACCCATACCTGAGGACTTCATTCCTGCTTGTCCATGGAGAATATCATTGCCCCAACACTGAGCTCTATCTAACAAGACCTACCAAGGTCAGTCCTGCTTGTGCATGAATGAAGAATATGCAGTCTGCTAATCAATTAGAATGCATTCGACAATGGCAATCCCGGCCTTACTGGGATCAAAAGAAAAACAAAAAGCTGTGTAGACTTTAGCGGCTTTAGTCTGCTTGAAGAAAAATACTATGGCATTTTTGCGATATGAAATGGGCATGTCACCTGGTGAAAAAAACTGTTAGGATGACTGCTAGATTAAAATGGAAATCTGACACCATCTTAGAAACAAACTTGATGGGTATGTAGAGCCATCCTATTATTGAAAAACTTCATATAGTAGGCATCAGTCACCAACTGTGTCCAAAGTGACCACCACCAAGAGGAGGACATTCCAGGTCAAGTCCCTCAGATCATCTTCCTGTAGATAATGGCTAACCACTATCTCTCCCACTGATCTCCTTGACCATCTAGCCAACCCTCTAGACAAAGGTCATATTTATTTATCTGTAAGAGCATTATAACTTTATAATATGTACATAGTTTCTCCCTCGTTTTTACTCCATGTTTACATTCCCTTTTCAATGTAAAAAACTTGATGTAACTTGCTTACATTCTTGTATGTTCTGTTTCAAATGTAAACCGCACTGATTATAATAGCGCGGTATATAAGAAATATAAATAAATAAATAAGTACTTCAGCTCACAGGAGTCTAGTGAAGCAAAAAGGAGCAAGGTCTCAAAACACAGCAGGCAGCTTGATGTGAGACTTCAGTAGAAGTAACCTTGCAGGAAACAAACGACTAAGGGCTTAACAGAGATGGGTTTACTTCTAGGTAATGGTTTTATGGACTAATTGTACTAAACTATTACACTTGAACATAAGTTATGAAAATGTACTGTTATGTGAAATTTCCCGCATGATGTGCAACCCCAGCCTCTCCATCATGTTATAATGTATTCAAGTTATTGAGTTGAATGTAACCACAATGTAACCAGTTGAATTCACTGTAATCCACATTGATTTAAGGAAAGGGCGATATATAAATACTGTTAAATAAATAAATAAAAAAAACAAACTGAGCCCTAATTGAGTTGGTTTTCAAACCTAACTCACAAGAGATATTCAAGCAGTGTCCGTGTTAGACAGGAAAAAGAAACTAAGGCCTTTCCGTTACACTAAAAGCAAACCTCTACTTGAAATTGCATGATCTCCTTGCAGAGATTCTCCTATAAACCAGAGGGACCTGAAAGCGTAGTTACTCACTTGTAACAGGGTTCTCCAGGGACAGCAGGAATCAGTCCTCACATATGGATGACGTCGGCGCTGATGGAGCCTGCGTGGAGCATGTCTCCAGCTTTCAAAGAAAGCTTTAGGGACATGCTACCATGTATGCATGGCCCTCTTCCCGACCAAGGGTGCCATCTTGCTCAGTCAGGTGACATAGCTTGGATGGTAGTAAAAATAAAATAAGGTAAAGGAGGCAATTCCAATAGGAGGGAGAGTTGTGAGGACAGATTCCTGCTGTCCCTGGAGAACATCTGTTACAGGTGAGTAACTATGCTTTCTCCAGGAACAAGCAGGAAGTCGGTCCTCACATATGGGACTCCCTAGCTTCAGGCTGCCGAGGACCAAACCATGAAAGCACCAACAGCGACCAATGGGATAGTCATGAATTGCAGGTGAGTCCCCTCCGAGAGACTCTGCAGACCCTACCATCCAGCGACACTATCACTCCGATAGCCTGAACATAGAAGGATCGGAGGGCAGGAGTTGCCTACACCCCAAAAATATTATGGAATATTGCCTGGCCAAAAGGCACTGTCCCTGCAAGACTCGCTCACCAGGCAGTAGTGAGCTGTGAACAATAAATGGAAAACCATGTGGTGGCCTTGCAGACCATGTGGTGGCTTTGCAGATTTCCATCACCAGCACAGAGTGGAGGATGGTCACTGACATGGCCATTGCCCTCACACAATGCGCTATGATCAAGGGAGAGGCCGGTTCACTCATAGGCGGGGGCAATAGTCCGCCACCCGAGTGGACAGAGTTTGCTTGGTCACAGGGAGCCCGTCTGCTGGGATTGTAAGACACGAAAAGCTGAGGAGCTTTGTGATGGGCCTGCATCTGCTGCATGTAGAAGGACAGGGCCCGCATGCAATCTATAGTGTGAAGTATTAGTTCCTCCTTACCGGCATGGGGCCATGGGAAGAAGGTGGGGAGGAACATTTCTTGGTTGAGGTAGAAGGGAGATACCACCTTCAGGAGGAATTTGGGGTGTTTCCGGAGCACCAAACTGTTCTTATAGAACCTCGTATATGGTGGGTCCGCCACCAGGGCCTGGAGTTCGCTGACCCTACGCGCAGAAGTGAGAGCCACCAGGAAAGCCACTTTCCAAGATAAGTATCTCAGATGGCAAGTGGCTAGAGGCTAGAGGCTCGAAGGACGGCTTAATGAGCCAGGAAAGCACCAGAGGGCAGAGAGGGGGCTTTGATAGAAGGCCCCGGAGGAACCTGGAGACCAGAGGCTGATGATGATGGTGGTGGTGGTGCATGGCTATGGTGCTCAGGTGCACTCACAGAGTTGGATTTCAGGTGTAGAAGGTACTGGAGAACCAGTTGCACATGACAGGAGAAGGGATCTCTCTCTTCTTCGCACACCAGATGGAGAATCTTCTCCACTTAAAGGCGTAAGCCCGTTTGGTGGAGGATTTTCAGGAAGCCAGTAGGACCTCCTTGACTTCCCCTAGAAGTTTGAAAGGGGCCAACATTACTCTTTCAGCAGCCAGATCGTCAGCGTTAGGGATCCAAGGTTGGGGTGCAGAAGGGAGCTCTCCTCCTGGGAGAGGAGATCCAGGGCCCAGCCCAGCGGAACTGGGAGCACCACAGACAGGGGAACAAGGGGAACCAGGGTTGTCTGGGCCATCTGGGTGCAATCATCATCACTGATGCCCCCTCGCTCTGGACCTTAAAGAGGGTCTTGGCGATTAGGGGGATCAGTGGGAACGCATAGAGTAGGCCCTCTAACCACGAAATCAGGAAGGTGTCCAGCACCACTCTCCCTGGGTGCAGCAGGCACGAGCAGAAGTGAGGCAGCTGTGCATTGCTCGGGGAGATAAACATATCTAGAATGGCTCTGCCCCAGTAGTGGAAGAGTTGCTGTGTTACCCTGGGATTCAAGTGCCACTTGTGTAGGTGAAGGACCCTGCTCAGTCTGTCTGCTAAGCAGTTATCCTGGACTGGCAGGTATACTGCTTATAGGAGCATGTTTCACACTGCGAAGGAGAGAAGGGCTACCGTTTCCTGTCAGAGGGAGTATGAGCTCGTGCCTCCCTGCTTGTGGATGTAAAACATTTCCACCTGGTTGTCTGTCTGGATCAGCACAGGCTGGTGCTGCAGGTGATGGCTAGGAAGATTGCCCTGAGTTCCAGAAGGTTGATTTGCAGGAGCGACTCCTCTTGGGACCAGCTGCCTTGTGTGTGGTGATCCCCACAATGTGCCCCCCAGCCCAGGAGGGAGGCTTCTGTTGTCCGGATCTTCTGCGGTGCATGTGCCTGGAATGGCATCTTCGCTTGAAGGTGGCGCACGTTTTGCCACTAGGTGAGGGACTCCGCTAGCTGGCAGGTGACTAACCCCATCTTGCAGTCCGCCCTTGGCTTGAGTCCACTGTGAGCGGAGACACCGCTGGGCTGCCATATGTGGAGGCTAGGGGCGTGATGTGAACCATTGAGGCCATGTGGCCCAACAGGCGGAGCAGGAGGCGAGCCGGTACTGACACCTGCCCTTTCTCTCAGAAGGACAGCCTTGACCTGTAACATGTCCAACTGAGTCCCTATGAACTCCAGACTTTGGGATGGGGCGAGATAGGTTTTGGGGTAGTTGATGACGAACCCTAGGTGCTGCAGTAGGAGAGTTGTATGCTCTGTGGCCTGTCTGACCTCTGAGGCTCTGATAAGCCAGTCGTCCAGGTAGGGGATGACGAAAGCCCCTTGTAGGCGCAGGTGGGCGGTTACCACTGCCAAGCACTTGGTGAAGACCCTTGGTGAGGAGGCCAGGCTGAAGGGTAGCACCCTGTATTGGTAGTGCCCTCCTCCCACCACGAATCTTAGGTATTGCCTGTGGGTGTGGGTATACATAAGAACATAAGAACATAAGAAATGCCATACTGGGTCAGACCGAGGTCCATCAAGCCCAGTATCCTGTTTCCAACAGTGGCCAATCTAGGTCATACGTACCTAGCAGTTTCCCCAAAAGACACAGGTTCTGCAGTGCTTGTACTAGGCCAAGCATTGATATCCTGGGTCCCTTTTTAATAGTGGTTTATGGACCTTTCCTCCAGGAACTTGTCCAAACCTTTTTTAAACCCAGCTATACTAACAGCCCTTACTACATCCTCCGGTAACAGATTCCAGAGTTTGATTACACGTTGAGAGAAGAAATATTTTCTCCTATTTGTCTTAAATAGTTTACCCTGTAGCTTCATTACATGCCCCTAGTCCTTCTATATTCTGATAGCGTAAACAATTTATCCACGTTTATCCGTTCCACTCCATTCATTAATTTATACACCTCTATCATATCTCCCCTCAGCCGCCTCTTTTCTAGGTTAAAGAGCCCTAACCTTTTTAGCCTCTCTTCATAGGAGTAGCCTTCCATCCCCTTCACCAATTTGGTGGCTCTTCTCTGTACTTTTTCTAATAACTCTATGTCCTTTTTAAGATACGGTGACCAGAATTGCACACAATATTCAAGGTGCGGTCGTACCATGGAGCGATACAGAGGCATTATAATATCCTTTGTTTTATTCTCCATCCCTTTCCTTAGGATACCTAGCATTCTATTTGCTTTCTTGGCCGCCGCTGCACACTGGGCGGAGGGTTTTAACATGTTATCCACGATGACTCCTAAATCTTTTTCCTGGGTGGTGGTTTCTAATGTGGAGCCTTGCATCTTGTAACTATAGTGTGGGTTGTTCTTTCCTAGGTGCATAACTTTGCACTTGTCCACATTAAATTTCATCTGCCATTTGGATGCCCAGTCTTCCAATTTATCCAGATCCTCCTGCAGTTTTCCACAATCCTCTTGGGTTTTAACAACTTTAAACAGTTTTGTGTCATCTGCAAATTTGATTACCTCACTAGTTATTCCCTTTTCCAGGTCATTTATGAATATGTCAAAAAGTAGCGGACCCAGTACAGATCCCTGGGGTACTCCACTATTCACCTTTTTCCATTGGGAATATTGGCCATTTAGCCCTACCCTCTGCTTTCTATCTTTTAACCAGTTCCCGATCCACAATAGTACACTGCCTCCTATCCCATGACTTTTTAGCTTCGCCAAAAGTCTCTGATGGGGGACCTTGTCAAAAGCTTTCTGAAAGTCCAGATACACTATATCAACCGACTCACCTTTGTCTACCTGTTTATGCACACCTTCAAAAAAACAGATCAGATTAGTAAGACAAGATCTGCCTTGTCTAAAGCCATGTTGGCTGTCTCCCATTAGGCCATGACTATCTACATGCTGTGTAATTTTGTTCTTTATGATGGCTTCTACCATTTTCCCTGGTACTGACGTCAGGCTCACCGGTCTGTAATTTCCCGGGTCACCCCTGGAACCCTTTTTAAAAATTGGTGTTACGTTGGCGACCCTCCAATCTTCAGGTATTACAGATGATTTTAATGAAAGTTCACAGATTACCAATAACAGGTCTGCAATCTCATATTTCAGTTCTTTCAACACTCTGGGATGTATACCATCCGGTCCAGGTGATTTGCTACTATTCAGTTTATCAAATAGTTGTAATATATCTTCCCGGTGTAGCGATATTTCTCTCAATTCCTCTGCAGTATCACCTTTAAATACCACTTCAGTCTTGGGTAACACCCCTACATCTTCCTCAGTAAAGACCGAAGCAAAGAATTCATTCAGTCTCTCTGCTATAGCCTTGTCTCCTCTTACTGCCCCTTTTACCCCTCTATCATCTAATGGTCCAATTGACTCTCTCACAGGCCTTTTGCTACGAATGTACTTGAAAAAGTCTTTATTTCGTGTTTTTGCTTCCGTAGCAAGTTTCTTCTCAAATTCCCGCTTTGCCTGCCTTATCAATGCTTTGCATTTAACTTGCCAGTGCTTGTGCTGTTTCCAGTTTTCATCATTTGGCTCTTTTTTCCATTTTCTGAAGGTTGCTCTTTTGGCAGCAACAGCCTCTCTGACCTCACCTTTAAACCATGCTGGCAGTTTTTTGGACTTTCTTCCACTTTTCTTAATGCGTGGAATACAGCTGGTCTGGGCTTCGAGGATAGTATTTTTAAATAACACCCAAGCTTGCTGTAAGTCTTTAACCTTTGGAACCGCTCCTTTTAGTTTTTTCCGAACTATATTCCTCATTCTATCATAGTCACCCTTTTGAAAGTTAAAAGGTAGTACTGTGGATTCCTTTACTATCTGTCCTCCACTGATTAAATCAAACATGATCATACTATGATCACTATTGCCAAGTGGTCCCAACACCCTTATTTCTTGCACCAGATCTGGCGTTCCACTAAGGACTAGGTCCAGTATGGCTTCCCCTCTGGTCGGTTCATGAACCAGCTGCTCCAAGAAGCAGTCATTTATTTCATCTAGAAACTTTATCTCTTTAGCTTGTCCTGCTGTGACACTGTCCCAGTCGATACCGGGGTAATTGAAATCACCCATTATTACTACTCTGTTGTGGCTTTTGTTAGCTTCCTTGATTTCTTTGAGCATTTCATCATCCATTTGTTCATTCTGGCCAGGTGGTCGATAGTATACTCCCACTGCCATCACCTTCCCCTTCATAAATGGAATTTCAATCCATAGAGATTCTACAGCATATTTTGTTCCCTGCAAAACTTTAATCCTTTCTGACTCAATGCCCTCTCTAACATAGAGCGCAACCCCTCCACCAATTTGTTCAGCTCTATCATTACGATATAGTTTGTATCCAGGTATCACAGTGTCCCACTGGTTATCCTCCTTCCACCATGTCTCTGAGAGTGCAATCATATCTAACCTCTCATTTAATGCTATATATTCTAATTCTCCCATCTTATTTTTAGACTTCTAGCATTGGCATACAAGCATTTTAGAGACTGCATTTTATTAATATTAATCTGGCTATTGGTAGGCATGGGTAATTGGGAATCTTTATGCTCTGTCTGCTCCTTACTCAAGGGCATTTGGGCTACTATACTCCCTTTTGGAACCTCACTGCTTTTGGTAGTATCCTTCAAGGATACCTTTGTCCGAACCGTGCGCTCCTGGGTGACTGTCGGCTTTCCCCTATTTTCTAGTTTAAAAGCTTCTCTATCTCTTTTTTAAAGGTTAATGCCAGCAGTCTGGTCCCATCCTGATTAAGGTGAAGCCCATCCCTTCGGAAGAGCCCCCCCTTTCCCCAGAATGTTCCCCAGTTCCTAACAAATCCAAAACCCTCATCCTTGCACCATTGTCTCATCCACGCATTGAGACTCCGGAGCTCTGCCTGTCTTTTGGGTCCTGCACGTGGAACAGGAAGCATTTCGGAGAACGCTATCCTGGAAGTTCTGGATTTCAACTTCCTACCTAAAAGCTTAAATTTAGCCTCCAGAACTTCCCTACCACATTTTCCTATGTCATTGGTACCAACATGTACCAAGACAGCAGACTCCCCCCCAGCACTATCTATGATCCTATCTAGGCGGTGCGTGAGATCTGCTACCTTCGCACCAGGCAGGCATGTTACCAGGCGATCCTCACGTCCACCAGCCACCCAGCTATCTACATTCCAAGGTCCAAGGAGCACAGCCAATCTCCCTGGTGGAGGTAAGGCAGCAGTGTTCCAAGGGAGAGCATCTTGAACTTTTCCCTCACCAGGAACCGGTTCAAGTCTCGCAGGTCTAGTATGGGCCTGGGGTCCCCAGTTCTCTTGGGGACAAGGAAATATCTGGAGTAGAAGCCTTTTTCCCCACAGGTGCTTGGGAACAGGCTCCACTGCCTTGTCCCTGAGTAGGCCTGCGAGCTCTGAGAGCAGCAAGGTCTGGTGAAGGAGAGATCACGCAGGCTCTCCTGGGAAGAACCTTGAGGATAGCTGTTGCAGGCGGAGGAGGTACCCCTCCTTTACCACCTGCAGAACCCACTGGTCGGAAGTGACCCCAGTCCATCTGTGGGCAAAGAGAGCCAGGCAGCCGGGGGAGAGGAGGCCCTGCTCCATGAGTCAAAAGCTACCACCAGATTGGGTGGGAGTTGGAGCCTGGGGCTTCTGGGTTTTCGGCTTCCTGGGTCTGTGGTCCTGGCTCTTAAGACTGAAGGCCTTGTTGTTGATGGCCTGAGAAGGGTTGGTAGTGACTTTGGTGGAAGGACCCCTTTCTCCTCGAGAAAAGGGTTATTTTCCCCAATGGTTTCTTGCGGGAGAGGACTAAGGTCTTCTTAGACAGCCTCTGCCTAGTCACCACCTTGGCCTTTATCTTGGCCACCTTGTTGGCCATTGGTTTGCCAAAGAAGTTTTCCCCAGTACAGGGGACACTGAGCAATTTTTCTTTGACCCATTGCTTGAGGTATGTAGTCTGTAGCCAGGCTTGGCACCAGGCACCGATTCCGGCCGCAGTCACTCGGGCTGCTGACTGGAAGCCATCGTAGGCGGCTCGGGAAAGAAACTTAAAGTCCTTGATCCTGGCTGCCAGAGATTGGAACCGCTGGAGGCGAGGCCAGCCGAAAATCCAGAGCGCTCCTGGATCAGGGCCTTGAGGTATATGCCTATGTACAGTTCATAGGCCTGAATCCGGCACCCGAGTACGGAGCCCTGGTATCATTTACGCCCTAGGGCAGTGATGGCTAACCTTTTTGAGCCCGAGTGCCCAAACTGCCGCACAAAACCAAAGAATTTCCTCAAAGTGCCAGCACGTCAATTAAAGCCCCATTTGCATAAGGTGCTTCATTTGCATAAATATTTGCATAATGTTACCATACACTAACTTTTAGTAAACATGCCTCTTAATGAGTATATGGATAAAGAAAGACTAAAAGGTTTCTACATTACTATAATCCAGTACCAACCGCCAGGCACATTAGGAACTACTACAAACGCTGCCCATTTAGAACCCATAGCAAACCCGCCGTATCCTAACAGCACTACCAGGACTCACAAAGCACCATACTCTACCTATCAAAAGGCAACACTGCAAATATTAAACCAATACATCTCAGAGAACAACAATACATGACCTACTGGGGAAAGAACAAGTGGCAATGTCAAATAGGAATTATATAAACAGAATACCTCAGCTCAGTTACACATGCAGAACAGACCATCACCAAACAAGGAATCACAATTTAGAAACAGGAAGCCAATAATTAAACTGGGAACCCCAAAAGCCAAACTTGGAATATACAACAACACTGTAGAAATAAAACTATATATTAATTTCCTCTTGTACTAAACAAAGCGCAAAAATTAATGATGCACATTTCCCAGAGCTGACATATTCCAGTTAATAAATTCAAAATAAAGAGATATTTTTCTACCTTTTGTGCATTTTTTTTCAGTTGCAATTGTTCCAGCCACTTTCTTCTGGTTTCTTCGTGTCTTCTGCTAACTCTCCATCTGCTGTCCATTTGTCCTTTCTTCTGTCTTCTTGTTTTTTTTTTCCATTCTCTCTCTACATCTGCTTTAACATACTAATCTTTCTCCTTTGGCTCTTTCCTCATTCCTATTTCATCTACTCAAAATTTACCCCTCCATCCTCAATCCCCACTTACTCTCCCAATACCCGGCCAATTGTAGATTTTTTATCCCTCCCACACAAAATATTTTTCCCCTCTCCATTTTACTCTCCCAGCCCCATCCCATTCTAATCCTCCCCCAACACCAGCTCCCTTCTAGTTCCAGCCTCACCCAGCATCCATTCCCTTCTAGTCCCTGCATCAGCCCATTTCCAGTCCTAGCAGCCCCCCAACCCAATACCAGTCCTATCCCCCCCTCATCAACCCACTTCCAGTCCTAACCCCCCATCACCCCATTTTCAGTTTAAGCCCCCCCCTATAACCCATTACCAGTCCTAACCCCCCACTTCCAGTCAGCCCCCCATAGCCCATTGCCAGTCCTAACCCCCCCATCAGCCCACAGTCCATTACCAGTCCTAACCCCATCAGCCCACCTCAAGTCCTAACCCCTCCCCATCAGCCCATTTCTTGTCCCAGCCCCCCCATAGCCCATTATCAGTCCTAAACCCCCCCATAGCCCATTACCAGTCCTAACCCCATCAGACCACCTCCAGTGTTAACCCCCCATCAGCCCATTTCCAGTCCTAACCCCACCCAACAGCCCACCTCAAGTCCTAACCCCTCCGCCTCAGCAGTCCTAACCCCCCCCCTAGCCCATTAGCAGTCCTAACCCCCCTCTCTAGCCCATTAGCAGTCCTAACCCCCCCCCATAGCCCATTACCAGTCCTAACCCCCATCACCCCATTTCCAGACAGCCCCCATCAACCCAGATCCCATTAGCAGTCCTACCCCCCCCGTGCCCATTAGCAGTCCTACCCCCCCCTCGCCCATTAGCAGTCCTAACCCCCCCCTAGCCCATTAGCAGTCCTAACCCCCCCCTAGCCCATTAGCAGTCCTAACCCCCCCTCCTAGCCCATTAGCAGTCCTAACCCCCCCCTAGCCCATTAGCAGTCCTAACCCCCCCATAGCCCATTAGCAGTCCTAACCCCCCTCTCTAGCCCATTAGCAGTCCTAACCCCCCCATAGCCCATTACCAGTCCTAACCCCCCATCACCCCATTTCCAGACAGCCCCCATCAGCCCACAGCCCATTAGCAGTCCTAACCCCCCCTAGCCCATTAGCAGTCCTAACCCCCCCTCCTAGCCCATTAGCAGTCCTAACCCCCCCCAGCCCATTAGCAGTCCAAACCCCCCCAGCCCATTAGCAGTCCTAACCCCCCCCCCTGCCCATTAGCAGTCCTAACCCCCCCATCACCCCATTTCCAGACAGCCCCCATCAGCCCACATCCCATTAGCAGTCCTAACCCCCCCCCCAAGACGCTTAGCTGTGATCACACGCCCCCCCTTGCCCTCTAGCTGTCCAAACCCCCCCCCAGCCCATTAGCAGTCCTAACCCCCCCCCTCCTCGCCCATTAGCAGTCCTAACCCCCCCCCCAGCCCATTAGCAGTCCAAACCCCCCCCCATTAGCAGTCCTAACCCCCCCCCTAGCCCATTAGCAGTCCTAACACCCCCCCCCCCCGGCAAATTTAAAAACAGAAAAAGCGGGCTCTGGCTGCTGCCGCGGACGCGGCAGCATGCAGTGTCCCGCGGGGCCCCCTCCGCCCGCTAAGCCCCTCTGCAAGGGCTTTCAGATTCGCGAGGGAGACAGCGTCTCCCTCGCGTCTCTTGTTAAGCCCGCAGGGGCTAATGGGAACTTTCCCATCAGTCCCTCGCGTCTAAAGGGGCTGATGGGAAATTTCCCATTAACCCCTACGGGCTTAACAGACGCGAGGGAGACGCTGTCTCCCTCGCGAATCTGAAAGCCCTTGCAGAGGGGCTTAGCGGGCGGAGGGGGCCCCGCGGGACACTGCATGCTGCCGCGTCCGCGGCAGCAGCCAGAGCCCGCTTTTTCTTTTTTTGCGGACCTTCACGCGTGCCAGCTGCAAGGCCTTCGCGTGCCACAGCTGGCACGCGTGCCATAGGTTCGCCATCGCTGCCCTAGGGCAATGAGGGCCCGAGCCTCTCTGCCTGGGAGGACAGAGAAATAGTTCTTCTAGCTCTTCAGATTCTGCATGGTTGACTCTACTACCATTGAATTATATGGGAGCTGAGTCTTGTGGAACCCGGGACCCTTCTTGACACGGTAGATGGCGTTGAGGCATCGGCTGACCACCGGCACCGAGGCCGGGTTCTCCCACATCCTGAGGAGCAGTCACTCGAGGATCAGTTGTACCGGCTCCGTTAGTGTCTCTTTGGGTGGGGACTCATACTGGAGGATTTCCAGTTCTTTGGTGTGCGGATCCTCCTCCGATTCTGTCAGCACCGACAGGGCTCAGGCCATATTCTGGACGAAGTTGTGGAAGGCCACATCTTCTGGGGGAGAATGGTGCCGGGGGAGATGTCTCCTTGAGGACATCTCAGTGCCGACAGGTTTCCAGGGAGGCCTCGACATTGGTCTCCCACTCAGAGTTGGAGTGTATCGACGATTCTGAGGCTCTGCGGTCTCGAGTCTTGAGGGAAGCCCCAAGGAGCCAGGATCCTCTGGAGGATCTTGGGTCTGATTCCTGGAAACTGGCCAGGGAGGACTGGATACCCAAGGAACGGGACCAGAACCTCAACTGGTGCAGAGGACTCACCCGAGGTTGGTGGCACTCGGAGCCTGGCTCGACGCCCGGGGACCAGTTGCCGGGGCAGATGATGCAGACGAACCAGCCATCATTGCCTGCTGCAGGGCCAGGATAGCAGAAATATTCTGTTCCAAAGGCCGCCATTCTGATTTCAAGGCCAGAAGTCTCTGCAGCTTTCGGAGTGGGCACCGAGGACCACAGCCTCCTGAGGAGGTGACTGAGGACTCCTTCTTAGAGACCTTTAGAGGGGCGCTTGCTTGGAGTTACCCAAGTCCCGCCGTGGGACTTTTCCAGGTTTCACCAATGGAACCTTGACAGACTTTGAGGATTTTTTCTTTTTTCTCTCAGGTCTTCTCGGAGGAGCTGCCACTGTGGGACTCAAGGAGGATGCCCGGGCCTCACCGAAAGTGCTGGTCTTAGAGTTCAGCTTTGGGGTAGCCGGTGCTAAGTTAGACCTCGAGTACATTCTCTCCTGCAACTCCAACCTTTTCTTGTTGGTTTTTGGCGTCATGGCCTTGCACCAGTCACAGGTGGTAGTGTCGTGGTCCGGGCCCAGGCAGGGTAGGCAGCAGTCATGCATGTCTGTAGTAGACAAGGTTTGACTGCAGGGGTTACATTTTTTGAACTCACTGGGGGGACATGGTGGGAGACACCTGGCCAGGGTCAACGACCCCCGCGAAAAAAGGCACGAACATTGGTCGAGGCAAGCCTCATCAAAAGAAGGGAAGGAGTTGAGAACAGTACCAGAACCGGTGCCGGTTTGAGGCAGAAAGAGGAACCGGTACGCAACTGGGAAAACCCCCATTTTTAAGGATATTTTGGAAGATTTTTTTTCCGGGGAAACAGGACAGGTGTCTGTTGGACTCCATGGAAAAAAGGAGACTGAGCAAGATTATTTATTTTATTTTTATTTATTTTATTTCTTGTTTTTTCTATACCGCGCTATTCATCATCAGTGCGGTTCACAGGCAACTTAATTGTAGAATGTAGAAAGATCTACATTGGACTTACAGTAAACAGGGTGTTTAAACAGGGAGAACAGGTGAACTATATACAAATTGGCATCAAGGTTCTACATGTAATTTGGCATTATTTACAAATTAAACAATGTGACTATATACATACTAGTTGTATTTCGCAGGGACAGCTCATCATTATCCTGGATCGTATCGTAGGTCGGCAGGGAGGTGGTTACCAGGAATTTGCTTAGATGATCTGAAAAGGTGTGTGAGGTGGGTGCTCTGGGGGTGCCGGCTTGGGTCGAGATGCAAGTGGCTGCAAGATGGTACCCTTGGGCGGGAAGGGAATCATGCATGCGTGGTAGCATGTCCCAAAGGCTTTCTTTAAAGCTTGGGAAATGCTCCACACAGGCGCCATCAGTGCCGATGTCACCCAAATGTGAGGACCGACTTCCTGCTTGTTCTTGGAGAAACATGCTATCAAATAAATTCAGGTTAGTTAAGGTTACCCTCTCAGCATCCAGGCTGTGCAGGTTTGGGATCCAATGTTGGGGTATAACTAATAAAAATGCCCCCCTCTGCTTGTATGATCAAACTTCAGGAACAAACTAGTATGTTTCTCTCTGATGGATGTTTCCCAAAGGGAGGGAACAATAATTGCCTTAGACAATGGGAAGGTTTGAGAAGTACAGCCCTTTATTGCTATGAGTTTAAGAAGAATCTTCATTATAAGAGGAATCATAGAAAACACATATAGAAAACACTCCCCCCAATCTAGAAGAAAGGCATCCAAAGTGGCTGCCGTTAAATCTCAACCTGGATCAAAACTGAAGAACCTTCCTGTTCTGGGGAATCATGAAGAGGTCTATCATGGGTATATCCACTCTGCTACTCCTGGATCCAGGAACCACTCATGTGGTTGTAAAACTTGATTCAGTTTGTCTGCCATAACATTTTCCTTGCCGATCCGGTAAGTGAACCTGAGAGTCATCAGACTGGAGATGGCCCAGTGCCACATCCTGAAAACATCCACAATACAGGAAGTAAAGCCCATCTCTCCTTGCTTGTTGAGGTACATAGCCCTTGACTGTCCATCTGGACTAGTACAATTTTATTGGACAGATGATTTCTGAAGGCCTTTAGAGTATTCCAGACTACCCTTAGTTTAAGAAAGCTCATCCAATGAATTGTTTCTTGAGAAGACCAAAGGGTCCTGGATGAGAAGTTTATCTAAATTAACACCCCAATTAAGTTTGGATGTGGCAATGGTTAGTACATTTTGGACTGGTGGAATCTGAAAGGGCATTCTTTTTGCCAGATTGGATTGGATCAACCATTAGGATAGGAAGTCCTTGAACTGCCTGATGACTTGAGAGCATAAAGTTCACTGGACTACTAATTTTAGACGTGCCTCGACTAACAATCTCAACATGTTCCAAGCTGATATCTGAGTTGTAATCCTTTCTGGTTGGAGAAAGGCCTTTGCCCGAGTTGTGTTTAGTACAGTTCCTATGAATTTCAAATGATGCGATGGGCTCAAGGATGATTTATGATAAACCCTAGTAACTCCAGCACCGGACATTTGGCATATTGATCTTTGAGTTTCCTCTTGAGATGAGCTCCTGACCACTGAATCATCCAGATAGGGAAACACATGTTTGCCCAGTATGTCTAAACGTGCCACTACCATAGATAGGAATTTTGTGAACACACGGAGTGAATGTGAAGCCAAAAAACCTTAATACAACCAGAACACCCCATGACCCCTGCCCGTGATATAACATAACCAACCTGTATCTCTACCTACCCACGTTGCGAATCTCACCACCCCTCTATCCACCCTGTAATCACATGACTGTAATCAACTTTTACATAGCAAAACGTTCTAAATCCATTGTATAAAGTTAAACGGATTAGTAAGCCAAGTTCAAATTATTCAAATGTACATTGTTATGCATTCCTTTTAACTGTATATAGTTAAATGCTCTCTGTAAACCAGTTCAAATTGTTAATTTCACTAGGACAAAGCGGTTTACAAAGTGGTATAAAAATCTGCTAAATAAATGGAAGAATGCAGTACTGGTAGTGGTGTTTTCCCTAGAACAAATCTGATATACCTCCTGTGACTTGGATTTCTCTTTATATGGATGTACATTTCCTTTATGTCCAGAGATCATAACCAGTCTTCTTTCTGAAGGAAGGGTGGTTTCCCTGGTACATTCCTACTCTGACCTTTTCCCTAACCACAAACTTGTTCAAACCCCTTAGGTCTAGCCTGGGATGGCACACTCCCATTTTTATTCTAACCAAGATGGAGTAAAATCCTCACCCTTTTTCCCCTGGTAGAATGATCTCTAAGAAGACAAACACTGGTCTCTAAGGAAGAGGAGAGTTCTTTCATAAGTAGCTGCTAATGCTGAGAGTTTGACAAGCATACCCTAAGAAAGAAATCTGGTGATATGCTGAATAGGTGTAACTTGTATCCATCCACTATGGAAAAAAGGGGACTCTTGTAGTGGGTGATAAGGAAGGGCAGACTAGATAGGCCATGTGGTCTTTTTCTGCCATCATGTTTCTATTTTAAAAACATGGCCCGCCCCAACTGGTAGATTCTCCAGAATGGAATTGGGATGAACCCAGTCAAAATCCCATCACTGGCTTTGGCTGGGAAGTCGGTTGCGACTTTTGTGCCACTGCTGTCTGGATCGAAAGTGAGGACAACTGCATTTGTCAGGTATGCAGGGATGAAAGCTACTGTTTATTTAGTTTGCACCTTTCCATTAGTAGATCAAGAAGAGTTATATTCAGATACCTTCTCTTCTGTAAAAAAATATTCTTGGAGAGCCCACTCAAAGACCTTCTGGAAGATTGGGGAGGAGGGATGAAGGTTACGCTGGACAGGGAGTTGAGTATCTCACTGTATTTCTTAAGAGTACCTCCCCTCTTTAATATCTCCATTCTCTGTTTGAATTTGAATTTTGAGATTTTTTGCCTTTTCCAAAATCCAAGCACCTGAGAGATTTTCCTGCACATAACACAGGTCAGAAGCCTGCAGTCACGAGAATCTGTGCACTCCAATAGCTATGGTGGAAACTCTTGATGTACTTTCAAAAGCATGAAAGCTTGCCTGATAGTGCACTTTCCATACTACTTTTCCTTTGCTACCGATTTCTCATGAGGGAAAGAATTTGTGAGATATTCTATCTTGCATAGGGTGTCTCAAATACTGTATACTGGCCCATAAGTAACCAACAAAAAGCAATGTTAGAAGACAGCATAACATTCTGAAAACTCTGCCTCCCAAGAAAATTCAGTGTACGAATTTTTCTTTCCAGGGATATCAAAGAATGGCTTCTGGCTTTTTTGAGAGTGGATCCAACTACCACAGAATGGTGTGTTAACCGTTTCAGAATCCAGGATCCTTTTGGGCTCTACACAGATTCTGTCTTCTTATTAACTGTGGGCACAGAGAAAGGGGTTTCTTACATTCTCCTCTGTGCATTCTTCAGGAACTTGTGAATGGACATGGTCACACTCATTTGGAGGGTCGAGGAACTGGAGAATGTTCAACATTTTTTGCCTAGGTTCCTCCTCCTCCTCTAACTCGAATGGAATGTCTTGAGCTTTCCCTTGATTTAAAATCAGTGAAGGAGAAATCCACCAGAGCAGACTCTCCTTTTCTGTGGAGGAGAAAGCTCAGATGGGAAAACTGTGGAGCCCTCTTCTTCAGAGAGCTCTGACTGCTCAATCTCAAATATATTTCACTGGGACTGCTATCAAGGCCAAGAGGTTGATGTTGATCAAAGGTCTCAGGGAAGCTTCCTCCCTACATCATCATCAAGGTAGTTAATATCATTTTTAAGGTTCTTCAAGCATTGAATGGGACTTGAAAGTGTAATTTACATACTTGATCATTTTCTTTCCTTGTGTGGGCGTGGCCTACCCCAGCTAGGCCCCAAATGTAACCTTGCATGAAGTTTCCTTGTTACAGCCAGCTCAAATTTTGGCTTCTTTGGAGCCTCTGTTACATTTGTCTGACCCTGATGGAACTCATGATTGTCTTTCTTCTGTAACTGCCTATTCAAAGGCTAGGCCTGATTTATCTGCTGTACCTTTGTCAAACCCTGATTGGGTTCTATTCACTGATGGTTCTGCCTTCCGTGATGAACATGGACATTTACTTGTGGGGTATGCTGTAACTACTGTTGATTCTGTACTAGAAGCAGGAGCGTTGCCATTTGCAAGTGCCCAGTTGGCAGAAGTATTTGCTCTCATTCGGGCCTTGGAGATGTCTACGCATTTGGTTGTTAATATCCATAGTGACAGTAGTTACGCAATCGGAATTCTGTGGGATTTTGGAAATATTTGGGCTCAACGGGGGTTCCTGACGGCTGCCCATAAGCCCATCAAGCATGCCCGCTATATTGAGCGTCTACTTGCTGCAGTGCTTAAACCAGCTCAGGTGGCTGTATTGAAATGCAAAGGACATGATCTTAATGGTACTATGGTGTCACAAGGCAATCAGTTTGTAGACCAAGTTGCTAAAACTGCAGCAGCAGGACCTGCAGTTCCACCACACCTTTTATTAACTCTTCGTTCACCTGCAGCTTCTACTTCTGGCTCAATATCTTTGGACTTGATGCGTTCCCATCAGGACTCAGCGGACTTCACTGAAAAACAGAACTGGCTCACTTGGGGAGCATCTCCTGATGGTACTGGACTCTGGTTAAAGGACAATTTGATTATTTGTCCTAAATCTTTGCTATATCCTGTTGCCTTATTTTTGCATCACAAGTTGCATTTAAGTGTACTGGCTATGACAAAAGCTTTTGCTCAATTGTGGCATAATCCTACATTTGCTTCTGCTGCTCATACTGTGTGTATTTCTTGTCTCCCGTGTTTGCAAGCGGGAAAGTCCGGGAGCACTTTGCGTGCATCGCCTTCTCCGTCCTTGCCTAAGCCTCGAGGACCCTTCCTCTTCTTGCAAATGGACTTTACTGATCATTCTGCAAGAGGATAGGCTAAGCTGTTTCTGGGGCAGGATGCCCTGCTCTTATGAAATTGACTCTAGTCCATTTAGTAAATATAACCGAAATCAGCAAAATATAATGAGTAACTAACTAGCTTTTAGCAGCACAGTGACACCTGCTGGATTTAATGAATGTAATTTTATATAGAACTTCTGCTTTTTGGTATAAATAATATTGTCTATGTTGGCAAAATTGATGTACACGTGGAATTTGGAAAGTACCAGATGTTAATTAAAGATTAACTAAATCAGCTGATATCACCTAATAAAAAGCTAAGCTCTTCGGAACCATCTTTGAAGAGGCATGTTGGAATGGTCGAATTAGACTCGGTGTGTCTCTTCCCTATGGAGCTCAATAGCAATTGATTAATTAATTAACTGTGTCGTGTCTTTTTCTTTCCTGTTAAGAAGCACTGGAAGATAAGAGCCCAGGTATTTTGTGTATGGGATCGTTTATATGAGTCAACAGTTGGTGCCTTTAGACTCGGATTCCTTTGTTCTTTAGCAGGAAACAAACGACCTGAGGACACACGTTGTGAGTATATTGACAGATATCTGAAATATTACAATGGGTAATAAATCTGCTAAGGTGAAGCAGGAGTCTCAGTTAGAAGACTGGGAAGAGAGGGTTCGTGCTATAGCAATTGATAAGAAAGGGAGTCCCAATTATGTGATGAAAAGAGAATATGGGGACAGTTCTTTAAATTATGTGGCCAAATGGCATTCTGTTACTGCAGCAAACCCCAAACTGCAGTTCCCCCTTGGAGGGACTTTTCATGAATCTAAATTAAAATATTTACAATCAGTGCTAGCGTTAGATGAGAAATCCTGTCATGAATGGATTACTTACAATTTTTGGTGTTCTAAAGCGGCCGAAAAGAGCAAACATACTATTGATTCTACATTTAAGAAGGTCAGAGATCAGGTGTATCGCATGGAAGAGCAAATATGTGTTTTAACTAACAGAGGTAATGATGTGAGTAAGATTGTAAATAATTGTGAGCCTTGTACCGTGGCGTCTGCGCCACCTGCCTACGAAGATGAGGTTAATGCACTAGCTATTTCTCTGTCTAGAAATAATGTCCCAGCCATAGTCCCTGGTCCGGATCGAGAGGCGCCCTCGATCCAGCCGGGTGCTTTGTCTCTTATCTCTACCCCTGTTAAACCTGATGTGTCAAGTATAGTATCTGTTGATTCGCCACCGGGAGCAGTTGGGGGTGATGGCCCCTTTGTCTCTACACCTGCAGCTGTTCATCATGCCACTAGAGCTACAGTGTTAGCTAAGGATATTCTAGAGCTTGAACAATTAATTGGTGTTGACGCAAGTCAGGTAGGATGTTTAACTACTGTAGACCAATTGAAAAAGTATTATGATTATCTCTTGTCTAGATCTCGTACATTAACTGAATTAATTACAACCATGTTTGAAGCATTAGAGTTACAAATTCAACAGCATACTGTGTCCTTGTTGCCCTTTAGTCAGGCTAGGGGAATTTTGGCCGAAGCAATAGATGCTACTGCCAAGGGGATCGGGCATTGGACCAAGGCTCCATTGCTTTCTAAGTGGCGGAGTTTGCAGAATTTAACTTTGCAATTAGGTGAATCATTGACTCAAGATAAACAGCTTAAAGAAACAAGCACAGAATACAACCTGCTGGCTCCATTCCGGGCATTCCCGAGAGGAGATGGGGGGGTTAGTTACCTTAGCAACGAATTGATCCCCAGCCGAAATTTTTAGCTTAGCTAGATCCTGTCCTGACTCCAGGCAGAAGCCTGATCAGTTTGTAGATTATTGGCGACAGCTAATAACTACATATGATCCTACTTGGGTAGATTTACAAAATTTATTGAAAGCAGTTTTTCTGAATCCTATAGAGCTAAGGGCAGTCACCCACCCTCAACTGCGTGATAATATTAATTGGGTGTGGCCTGGTATAGATCCTGTAATTAATGCTACTGATGTTGCTCAAATGACTGCATTTAGAGAACATAGGGATAATTTGTTAAAAGCCATAGAGAAGAAATGTACTCCAGTCCGTGATCTGTCCAAACTCTTGGAAGTAAAGCAGTGTGGGGGTGAGACGGTGAACCAGTATCACACTAGATGTTGCCTAGCGTTCCGAGATTTTTCTCCTCAGAACGCTGAGATGGAAGGTTTTGCTTCTATTTTTGTGAATGGACTGCAACCCGAAATAAAAAGTATTCTTGAAAATGCTTTGCTTGGCTGGTCTACTAAGTCTGCACAAGAAATCCTGGAGGCGGCTCTGCATGCTGAGAAACGAATTCAACGGCAGAAGGATGCTGATAAAGGTAAACTTGACCGCCAGCGTCAAAAACTTTTAAATTTGCAAGTAGCAAGTTATGAGTCCAACTTCAGAGGACGTGGTAGATCAAGGGGTGGAAGAGGTGCAGCCCCCTTCAGAGGAAGAGGACGAGGCTATATGGGGGGACAGCAAGGGGAGCGTACTTGTTATGGTTGTGGGCAAGTGGGCCATTTTATTAGAGATTGTACTAAGCCAAGGGGCAATATTCCCCAGCCTGGGATACAGGATGGTGCTAGATATCCATCTGTCTCATACCCTGTATCTACCCCTAACCAGCCTTCAGTGATGACTCAATACTATGCAGAGACTGATGTGGATTATAGCGAGGATTGACTAGGCCTGGTTGTGTGTCCAAACACACAGGGGGAGATACGTGCTACTATTATGGGGTGTGAATTGCATTTCCTGCTAGATACAGGTGCCTCTACATCTGCCATAGAGCTATCCCAGTTACCTCCACCTCTGTTTGAGGCCCTACCTGCAGCTCCTAAAGTACCTTGTGAAGGAATTGAAGGAAAGACTATAATGCATCAAAAGTTATCAGATGTGCCAATTATAGTGGGGGGAAAATTATATCATACAGATTTTCTGGTAGGCCCTACTCTGCCTGTCAACTTGCTTGGTCGAGATTTTTTATCTAGGAACAAGACTGTTATAAGCTGGGAAACTGGCACTTTGACATGTACCTTGTGTCCCCTGCAAGTACAACAGCCTATAGCTGTAACACCGGCTGTTGCGATTACTCCACCATTGGATACCCTTCCTTCCACCTTGTGGGCAGTACCAGGTGATGATATTGGGCATCTCAATATTCCTCCAGTCAAAATTGAAGTACAACCAGGAGCTCCACTACCATATGTGCGTCAATATCCATTGCCTGCAACGTCGATGGCTGGAATACGGCCAGTAATTGAAAATCTGCTAGCCCAGGGTGTGTTGGTGCCTACTTCTTCTCCTTGCAATACTCCTATTTTACCGGTGTTAAAAGCTGATGGTAAGTCCTACAGATTCGTGCAAGATTTGAGAGCAATCAATCGTATTGTCATGCCCATCTTCCCTCTTGTGCCCAACCCTCATGATATCTGGACTCGCATACCATGTGACTCCACCCACTTCTCAGTTATAGATTTAAGCTCCGCCTACTACTCCATAGCGGTAGGGGAGGAGTCGAGATATTTACTGGCATTTACGTTCGAAGGGCGCCAGTATACCTGGACTACCCTGTCTCAAGGCTACACGGAAAGTCCTGCTTATTTTTCACAGGCCCTAAAAGCTGCTTTACAAGACTTGGCGTTGGACAAATCTGTGCTGATCCAGTATGTAGATGATTTACTCATTTGTTCTCCATGTTATGATGCTTGTATTGCTGATACTATGTTAGCTCTTCTACATATTTCTCGTCTAGGATTGAAAGTAAACCAATCAAAATTACAATTTGCTGTACCACAAGTGATCTTTCTAGGTGTATGCCTTTCTGCTGCTGGACGCTCTATTACTGCTCAGAGAATTGGCCCTATAATGTCAATGCCTTTTCCTGCTACTGTACCTCTAATACGACGCTTTCTAGGCCTTCTGGTGTTCTGTTGCCAGTGGATACCAGATTTTGCTGAACTTGCTGCTCCACTCTATGCCCTGCTAGGCCGTGAAGCTCCAGAGGGTATTATAGTTCCTACTGAAGCACAGCATAATGCTTTCCATGCTCTACGACAAGCGCTATTGAAATCTCCTTGTCTCTCATTTCCAGACTATAACTTGCCTTTCCGCCTTTATGTAGCGACATCTACTAAGGCTGCAGTATGTGTTCTAGCACAACGTTTTCCTTCTGGACTCAAGCCTCTAGGCTTTTTCTCTCAAGGTTTTGATTCTGTTGTTGCTGGCATGCCACCTTGTTTTCAATCTTTAGCTGCTGTAGTATTTGCAATACAGACCACTGACTTCCTTGTTCTCCAACATGAACTGCATGTGTACACATCTCATTCAGTAGCTAGGCTATTGCATTTAGCTAAAACTCAACCTTTATCTAGTTCTCGTTTACTGTTATTTGATTTGGCTATTTCTCAAGCACATGTGATAATTCCACCAGATCAATTACCGGATCCCCAACTATTGCGCAGCGATTTATTATCTTATTGTAAATATTTGTACCAAACGCTGGTGTCTCCTTCCTTTTTGCAGCTTACAAAGCAGGGAGCTCAGTCACAATCAACCCCAGACGTGGAACCAGGAGATTGGGTGCTCATCAAGGATCCAGCACCAAAGTCAGCTCTAGCAGCGAAGTTTCTGGGACCGTTCCAAGTGTTGCTGGTGGGATATTCGGCATTGAAGGTGAAGGGGCGCAAAGCGTGGATACATCTGGACCAGTGCAAGAAGGCGCCGTCCCCTGGATAAGACAACTTCCACCGAGACCACCTCCTGAAGAATTAGTTGAAATAGAACTGGACTCATTTCCTCCAGGATCATCTCCACTTGATCAAGAAAGTGACTGTGAAATTGTTGAACACTCACAACGTAATCCAGAGTTGGTTATTGAAAAGTGGTTAATATGCATATTTGCAATAGCATTGGCATTGTTTTTGTTCTTCTGGATTTGGTGTCTGTCAGCTCTCGTGGTAGTATCAACAGCATAGATGAGTTGATAAGAAGATTAACAGAAAAGCCAACAATGCCCCCTAAACAACAGGCAATAATAGATAAGATGCTCAGGGACTTTCATGGTGTTACTACTCCTCCAGATCCAGTTCCTACAGTCCCTGATCATACAGTTCCTGAATATGACCCACATGCGCCGTGGGCAAAACATGGTACTTTTTATAATGTGTTTCATTCACACATTTATTCCTTAATTCAGCGATTTAATATTTCCAGCTGTGCAGTCTGCTTGCCTCACCCAGTAGCTACACAGTTTGGATTCCTGCCTAGACCTAGACCTCTTTCCTTGCAAGAGCTGAAGGAATTGTCTATGAATGAAACCCTGTTTAATCTTACTATAACATGGCCAGAAGGAGTCACTCCTGCTCCAAGAATAATTAGCCCTCAGCCAATGGCTGATCCTCCTATCTGTTTCCAAAGGAAAGGAACATATCCTGTGGGTGACACTCCTTTGTCTAAGTGTCAGACTGTTATGACTAACAACCATGTCCATTTAGTGTTAGAGTCCTCTACACCAAGTTCTGTGCAAGCCCTTTCAAATTTGAAGGTAGTCAATGTCATCCCTGATCCCAAGTCTCGTCTTGATCAGTATGAATTACAGTATTATGATCAGGATGGGTTTCCAGCATATGGGAAGTATAGATTGCAGAATAGTAAAGATGGTTTGTCATCTGGGTATGTTGACAACTATGTGTATCCCTATTTAGGATATTATCACCCATGGTTAAGAAACATTGAGCCTGGAACTGAAGTTCTAATCACAAATCCTAAAGATTTTAAAATTTGGCCTGATGGACTACTTGCCTTGGTAGGTCACTATTTCGTGTGCGGAACTCTTGCTTATGTTCGATTGCCTGCTGATTGGTCTGGCAATTGTTACATAGCTACTCTTGACTTACCATGGAAACTGGTCCCTTATGAGACTTTATTAGGACGCCCTCAAGTCGTCAGCGCAGAGCAACAGATGACTCTAGTACTGATATACGTGCAGCAAGAAAATTGTTAGAAGATACCACTATGTTAACTCAACAAGAAGTGAGCACTTTCGCAGGAACAGTGTGGCTAAGTACTTTTGGTGCCATACGTCCTACACAACGTTATGGTGAGCAATTATTGCGAATTTATGCTCTAATTGAAGTAACAGCCCAAGATTTGACTGATGCTCTAACAATCATGCAAGGTACTGTAGATAAGTTGACTGCTTACTCTGCACAGAATAGGATGGCCTTAGATTATTTGCTAGCCAAAGACGGCGGAGTTTGTGGCATCGTAAGAGATCATTGCTGTACGATTGTGGATTCACAAAGTAAGGTAGTCTCAGGTATCCTAGAACAGGTGAGAAAAGAAACCCACTTCTCCAAAGATAATATAGAGGGAACTTCTGATTCTGTATGGCCTTGGTTTGATAATATATGGAGTGGCTTGACAGGTCCAGTAAAAGCGATACTGACAGGCTTGTTTGGTTTCCTAGTAGCTCTCCTACTTTTGGGAATTGGTCTTGTCTGTTTTATGAAGTGTTGTACCACATACCTGCCTAAAGCTACACACACTATTGCAGTTTTGAAATTGCGAAGTGTTCCTAGTACAGGAGACTTGCTTCGTGAAATGCCTTTCTATGAAGATTGTGGTTCTGGGCAGAACCAAAGGGAGGACTGTGGGCGTGGCCTACCCCAGCTAGGCCCCAAATGTAAGTTGGATGTAATTAATGAAGTCGATGAGAGCACTGCTGATAAACAAATCTATACACCTATGATTTATCCTGGATATGCAGATTTGGACATGTCAGACTCAGATTCAGATATAGGAACAGACAGCAGATCAGGCTCAATAATCTCGATTGGAATAAAACCAAAGTCAGCTACACATGAAACCATACATGACACAAAAGTATAGCTCAGTATAGGCCTAATAGAAATACAGGTCTAAATTGCATTTGAATCTATTCCTTTAAATCATAGTTCTGCTTTTTTAAGTTGGGAAATTAGAAGTATTTTTTTGCGCTTATGCAAACAGTTTGTGTACCGAACAGATATTAGGTCAGATTGAAGTTCCTTAATTAAATAGAACAAGGGGTGAAGCTGATCATTCTGCAAGAGGATAGGCTAAGCTGTTTCTGGGGCAGGATGCCCTGCTCTTATGAAATTGACTCTAGTCCATTTAGTAAATATAACCGAAATCAGCAAAATATAATGAGTAACTAACTAGCTTTTAGCAGCACAGTGACACCTGCTGGATTTAATGAATGTAATTTTTATATAGAACTTCTGCTTTTTGGTATAAATAATATTGTCTATGTTGGCAAAATTGATGTACACGTGGAATTTGGAAAGTACCAGATGTTAATTAAAGATTAACTAAATCAGCTGATATCACCTAATAAAAAGCTAAGCTCTTCGGAACCATCTTTGAAGAGGCATGTTGGAATGGTCGAATTAGACTCGGTGTGTCTCTTCCCTATGGAGCTCAATAGCAATTGATTAATTAATTAACTGTGTCGTGTCTTTTTCTTTCCTGTTAAGAAGCACTGGAAGATAAGAGCCCAGGTATTTTGTGTATGGGATCGTTTATATGAGTCAACACCTTGAATACTGCTAGATGAGCCCAAATGAGTGGTTTAAACTACCCAGCCAGCAGGTGGAGGCAGACCAGAACCAACTTTCGGTGATTTGTCACTAGTATATATATTCTGATGCAGCACAGTCAGGAGTCTGTATGACACTTCCTAAGCAGAAAGCAAGGCTGAAAAACTCAGAAATATCATATAACTTTGAACAAACAATTGGCTTTCCTACCATAAATGACTCTGTATCAGACACTGATGGAGTGGAGGAGTAGCCTAGTGGTTAGAGGAACAGCCTAGTACCCAAGAGATCAGGGTTCAATTCCCCCTGGCACTCCTTATAATTCCCACTTGACCCTCCATTGCCTCAGAAGAAAAAGCCTGGCAATCTACTTCTGGTCATACCTTGCCAAGAAAACCCAGGGGCTGCTGGGACGCCAGGAATCAGCATTGTCAAGATGGCACTTAAAAAAAAACCAACAAAAAAACCCCCAGACACTGATACCAAGAACGCAATGCAAAGGCAGCAGAGCTCCCAAATCTGTAAAAAGCAGTCTTCCAGGGCAGGATCTGGATTTGCCTTGCAGGATGCAAGGAAAGAAAATGAACATCAGATATATAAACTGCACCTTCCTGATCATCTTGTTAGACCAGTCCAGATAAGTGGGGGATACCCAAGCAGTCAGGACCCAGGGTGGGAGGAACAGAACTGACCTGCCCAAGCTCCCACATGCAACCTGTAGTGCTTCACAAAAAGGTGCTTGGATCATCTAAGAGTACTGGCCCAAATAGACCCCAAAACTGTGGGAGACACAAGGGCAAACCATCCAGAAGTCTGATCAGGTTTGCAAAATGAGGCATCTGTGGCCAATCTGGTGCCACCAAAATGACTAGACTCAGATGCTCAAATCACCAAAGCATGCACCCCATGAGAGGAATTCAGCAGTGGTTTCCGAGGCCAAGGCTGAACTAAGTTCTGCTTGGCCCATGGAAAGAAAAGGGCCATTTCCTTAGCAACTCTAGTGCTTTTGGTACCCCCCCTGCTGGTTGATATAAGCCACCACCATGGCATGGTCTGAAAGATCTGAACCACTCTGCTTGTGTTCAAAGGCAAAAATGCAGGCAATCTAAGCAAATGGTTCATGCTTTGAGGCGATTTATGGGCTACATAGACTCTTGACTGCTCTAGCGACCCTGAGCCACTTCCCTTTTACAATGAGCTCCCCAGCTGGACAGGCTGGTATCCGCTGACAGGAGCCATGGAGGATCATCCAAGGGCATATCCTCAGATTGATTGATTGACTCCACAACAGGCTGGCTACTACTGAGGGTGGACGTGGAAGCCTGACCTCGAAGTTTTGTGAGCGAAGTGACCAACGAGACAAGTAACAACCCTTGGAGTGGTCGCATATTTATTTATTTATTTATATTCTCTTATATACCGCGCTATTTGGCATCAGTGCGGTTTACATTGAACAAACTGAAATTACACTGAACAGGGCATTATAACTTGGAGATAACTATTTTACAGGGAACATGGGCTATGGAGGGTTAAGTGGCTTGCCCAAGACCACAAGGAGCACCTGTGGGACTAGAAACCCCAGTCCTTCCGGCCCAAGGTTGCTGTCCTCTAGTGGGATTTGAACCCCCGACCTTCCGGCCTGAAGTACCTTGCCCCAACCACTAGGCTAGTCCTCCACTGCATATGAGCCTGAGCTCAAGGAACCAGCTCTATCATTGGTGCCATTGATCCCAGGAGTTGAAGACAGTCCCAAACCTTGGGAGCCTGTTGCTTCTGGAAAGTTGACAGCTGGGCTAACAGCATGGTCACTCTCTTGGCAGTCAAGTCCACCTTGCCTATGTGGGCATCGAAGAGGGCTCCAAGATACTTCAATGACTGAGAAAGAACAAGGTGACTCTTGGTGCAAATGACCATCCAGCCGAGTCGCTCCAGGAACTTAACTACTTTCGCTGTCACCCTGATTACCTCCGACTTTGACTTGACCCAAATAAGCCAATCGCTGAGATAAGGGTGCAAGCATATGCTCTTGCGGTGCAGAGCCGTAACTGGGACAACCATGATTTTGTGAAGATCCTTGGAGCTTTGGTGAGGCTGAAGGAAAGAGCTAAGAACTGGAAGTGCGCACCAAGCATAGCAACCGCAGGAAGTGCTGTTGATCCTCCTGAATGGGGATGTGAAAGTAAGCCTCCACCAGATCCATTGATAAGAGAAAGTATAATTACTCACCTGTAACAGGTGTTCTCCAGGGACAGCAGGAATCGGCCCTCACTTATAGGTGACGTCGGCACTGACGGAGCCCGCGCGGAGCAATTCCCCAGCTTTCAAAGAAAGTCTTCGGGATTGCTGCCACGCATGCATAGTCCTCTTCCCACCCAAGGGTGCCATCTAGCTCAGTCAGGTCCCTTAGCTTGAGCCCTACCAAGCAGATGGCAAGGGAAGGATAAAAATCCAGCAACTCATCAGGGGAGGTGGGAGGTTAGTGAGGACCGATTCCTGCTGTCCCTGGACAACACCTGTTACAGGTGAGTAACTACACTTTCTCCAGGAACAAACAGGAAGTCAGTCCTCACTTATAGGAGTCCAAAGCTACAGGCTACCGAACCTGTAACCAAAAAATGCCTCCGCGAGACCGTGAGCAGAAGCTGATGCCCGAAGGAGCCTGAGTCTTCGGGCAGGAGTTGCATATACCCCGAACAGATTACGGAGTACAGTCTGGCCAAAGGCACTGTCCCGGCTAGACTCCCTCTCCAGGCAGTAGTTCAATCAAATACAAATTCAACCCCACATAAAATATTTAGGAATCATCACTGATCAAGCGCTTACATTTAACCAACAGATTAAAAAGACTACCAGAATAATATTCCACAAAGCAAAGACGGTACAACGACTCAGACCACTCATCGACCCACAGGACTTCAGAACAGTCATGCAGGCTACGACGCTCCCCCACCTGGATTACTGTAATGCAATTTATCACGGACTACCTGCCACCCACACCAACCCCCTATGAACTGCCTTAAACACCACCGCAAGAATCATCCAGAAAGCAAAAAAACATGATCACATCACCCCAGTCCTGAGAGAACTTCACATCCTGCCACTCGAAGCAAGGATTAAATACAAATCTATCCTACTTATCCACAAAGCCCTCCAATCAAACGCAGACTTCTCAACTCCGGACTCTACTACCACAGCCTACCTTCAACAGACCAACCCGACAGACCACCAGCAACACTCTCACTATCCCCCACGAACGAACTACTGTAAGTTCAATCAACAGACCTGCAACAGAGCATTCGAACTGTACACACCCTCCCTCTGGAACTCCCTTCCGAGCCAGATCCGAAGCAACAGAGACCTCACCACGTTCCGGAAACAATTAAAAAACCATCCTGTTTCATGAATATCTTGGACCTGAAACAGACATCTCTCACTGACTGCACATCCAGACCTTCTGACCTATCCCCTCTGCTACCAAGAGACTTACGTCAACTGTCTAATTCGTTACTTTCTGTTCAGATCATCAATGTTGGCCCTCTGTCGAATTGATTATTGTTGTCGTCCCCCTTTTTTTGTTAAACCGCTTTGACCTGGTGAAAAGCGGGATATAAATGCAGCTAAATAAAATAAATAAAATAAAGGCAATAGTGTTCGCCGAAGTCCAAGTCGCAGCCTGGCAGATGTTCGATAGCGGCATTGAGCGCAGTGAAGCCACCTTGGCTCGGACACTGTGTGTGGTGACCTGCCGATCCAGCGGGGCGCCTGCCTTCACAAGGCAAAAGCGAGGCAGTCCGCCACCCAAATGGAGGTGTGCTTTGTGACTGCCTGCCCCAGGCGATTGGGATTGTAGGTCACGAAAAGCCAGCCAGACTTGCGATGAGGCTAAGTGCGCTGCAGATAGAAGGCAAGAGCCCTCTTGCAGTCGAGTGTATGCAAAATCACCAACGCCTGGTCGGCATGGTCAATGTTCCCTCTAATTTTCTGTAGGTTGTGTGCGCATAAAATATCAGCTGTGCAGCTTTTGAAGGAAGGTTAAATTTTTGTGCGCCACATAACGACACTTGGAGTTATATACTTTAAAATTTGACTACACGTCAGAATACAGTATGTACACCACATTGATTACACTAGAAAATATTGTAGAACTTGTGAAAACTGGAAATACACAACAACTTTTCAATTTTAAGATGTCTGTGTTGTTTTCTATTAGAATCAGAACCGTAATTTTTGTGCGCTCTGTTGTAAAGTATGTGCGCTCGCTCGGCGAGGTGTGTGCGCGCGCACACGCACACAGCTTAGAGGGAACAGTGGGCATGGTGTCTCGGGAAGGTCGGCAAGTCTATCTCCTGATTGAGATGACAATCCAAGACAACCTTTGGCAGGAACTTGGGGTGGGTACGGAGGACCTCCCTGTTCCTATAGAATCTGGTGTAACGTACTTCAGCCATGAGAGCCTGGAGTTCACTGACTCAGCGGGCCGAAGTCAAAGCCACCAGGAAAATCACCTTCCAGGACAGGTGCCAAAGCGAGCACATTGCCATGGGCTTGAAGGGTGAACGCGTAACCTGTATCAGCACTACATTCAGGTTCCATTCCGCAAGAGGAGGCCGTGAAGAATACCCATGATCTGGCCACAATATCACGTCTCTTTCGGTCTCTGGTCCCTCAAGCAGTGAGAAATAAGCAGAGAGTAACACAGAACAATTACACACAAAGTGCTACTTTCTTTGAGCTCAGAGGGAAAGCAACAGCAGGTCCATGGACACAGCACGGTTCCACCTCTGTTGGATTCAAAGTCTTCCTCCCTTGAAGCCCTTTTTGTTAAAGAAAAAGGGGAAGTAACAGTCATTAATCATAAACATGAAACACAAGGTATCGCTAGAATTCTTTTACAGAGTAAGAGCTGATTACAGTGTATTAGATGAAATTTACTTAATTATGACAGAATTATTTATAATTACAGAGTTGAAGAAATTATGCTGTGCCAGCAGTGACCTATAGTTGACTGTACAATGAACTATGGTTGCACAGTTCATAGCCTATGTTTACTCTTTATGCTTGCGTTAACAATGTTCTCAAACTATTTTAAAGACAGTTACACAGAACTCATGATCATGATATCCTATTCTATTTAAGAGGAAGTAGGTGAAAAGATAAACTTGTGAGCACATTTTAGAGATATGTATCAAGAAATTCAACTATCTTCAATTATATATTGGGGATTCTGGTATCCCTTTTACCTGTCCATTCCCACAGGCTGGATGGGAGGTTTGGACAGCAAGAGGCCCCGCATGAAGCGGGAGACCAAGGGCTGCTCAGAGGGGTTTGCCCTCTAGGGGGAAGTGATGCACTGTGATGTCACTCAGGTGTACCCTGACAGAGTTTGACTTCAGCCCCTCCCTCGAGAGATGGAGGACCCACCGAGAGGGACACGAGAAAGGGTCGATCTGGAGCTCGGAGCACCAGACCGAGAAGCATCGCCACTTGAAGACATAAGCTCGTCTCGTTGAGTCTTTCCTCGATGTGAGGAGGACCTCCTCTGGAAGGTCTAGTATGGCTAGGGTGACCCATTCAGCTGCCAGGCTGCAAAGGACAATGAGACCAGGTTGGGGTGTAGCACCCGCCCCTCCTCCTGTGTTAGCAGGCCTGGAGCACAGCCCAGAGGAGTCGGAGGCTTGGACGTGTACCGGAGCAGGAGTGGGAATCATGGTTGTCAAGGCCACGAGGGAGCAACGAGTATCACGGATGCTCATTCCCGCTGAGCTTTGTGGAGGGTCCTCGCAAGAGAGGAGTGGGAGGGAACACATAGAGAAGCCCTGAGGTCCAGCTCAAGAGGAACGCATCCTGCGCCTCCCTGCTTGAGTGCGGGACTGGGCCGCATAAGCGGGAGCTGAGTGTTCACCAGGCTGGCGAACAAGTCCATGGTCGGGGTCCACCACTGATGGAACAGCCAGCTGGTTACCTCCGGGTCCAGCTGCCATTCATGAGGGCTAAGGATCCTGCTGAGTTTGTCCGCGAGGATGTTCTCATGGCCTGGGAGGTAGACCGCTCGTAGGGTCATCCCTCGACTGAAGGCGAAGGAGCAAAGGAGAATCGCTTCCCGGCAGAGGAGGTGTGATCCCGTGCCCCCTTCCTTGTTGATGTAGAACATCACTACTCGATTGTCGGTCTGCACGAGTACCGACTTTCCCTGGAGATTGTCCTTGAAGGTCCTCAGGGCCCATCGGACTGCCCGAAGCTTGAGTAAGTTGATCTGCTGTTGAGACTCTTCAGGTGACCATAGCCCCTGCGTTCACAGTGCACTGCAGGGGGCTTCCCTATCCCAACAGGGAAGCGTCCACTGTCAGCACTAGTTCGTGCTGTGGGATTTGGAAGGACAGTCCCTGAAGAAGGCTGTGGGGGTCCTGCCACCAGTCTAAGGCCCTGCGAAGGTTGAGAGAGACCTGAATGGGGTCCCTGACATGACCGGCGGCCGGGCTCCACTGAGTGCTGAGGCACCACTGGGCCGTCCACATATGTATGCAGGCATGTGGGACCACATGGACAGTGGAGGCCATATGCCCCAGGAGGCGCAACATAGTCTGTGCCATGACCCGAGCGTTGCTTTGGACCTGGGCTGCCAATGCTCAAAGGCAAGCCGCACAGTCTGCCGGCAGAAAAGCGATCACCTGCTGAGTGTCGACGCGTGTGCCGATCTACTCCAAGGCCTGTGCCAGCTCGAGGTGGGACTTGGGGTAGTTGACCAAGAATCCCAGGCACTCGAGGAGGACTGTGCGTGACGCCGCAAGGTGGGCTTCCACAGCCGAGGGCCCCGTGACAAGCCAGTCGTCAAGGTACTTTGTGAAGACTCGCGGAGCAGATGCAAGTCCAAAGGGGAGCATCCTGTATTGGTAATGCTCCTCTTGCACCCTAAAGCACAGGAACTGCCTGTGCTGGGGGTGAATCAAAATGTGGGCGTAAGCATCCCTGAGATCCAAGGAGCATAGCCAGTCGCCCTGCTGGAGGAATCTTCCTTTAACATCTTTAAGGCCAGACTAAAAACCCACCTTTTCTGCTCTGCCTCTGACCTCCCCCCACTCCCCTCCCCTTTGTCCCCAGCCCCCCGTTGATGTCAAGCCCCGTTCTCTCCCCTCCCCGGTGTAGTGCAGTCACCGTCTGCTCTTCCCTCTAATCTTGCCTTTTCTTTCCTGTCTAAATTTTTTGGCGTTCTTTTTCACTTTCACAGCAGTTCTACCTTATTTTAATAATTGTAAACCACTGTGATGCTTTTTGTATGAGCGGTATATTACATTCTAAATAAAGATAAAGGGCAGCAGGACGCCAAGAGATAGCATTTTGAACTTCTCCCGCACCAGAAACTTGTTTAGTTTTCGGAGGTCGAGGATGGGCCATAGGCACCCCGTCTTCTTCATGACGAGGAAGTACTGGGAATAGAAGCCCCGACCTCAAAGGTGCATAGTGTGATGAGGAGAGTATGGCTGAGCCCATGGAATTGGAAGAAAATCAGACATTTACCTTTAAAGAAAGAGACAGGCAAGGAATCAGTAGCTCTCAAACTGCAGGCAGAGAAAAAAAAACACGCAGCTACTGAGGACAGGACACGCCCAAGCTCTGCTAATCTAAAGGCAGGCTTGGAAATAATGAGGGACACCTGGGTGAAGGGGAGTGCACGGTAGTTCAGAGACACTCTTATAAACCCAGGGAAACATGGGAAAGGGAGAACAAGAACAGAGAGAACAGCCAGAGAGAGAGCAACAGGAACAGGAGTACCAGGACGAGGCAGCACACGCAGCAGCACCCTGGAAAGGGAGACACAGGGAAGCAGCACGCTGGAAGGAAAGATACAGGAAACCAGCACTCGAGAGAGCTGACCAGGGAGAACACTGGAGAATTCAGTGGGGAGAGAAGCACCAGAGAAAGGCCCAAAGAGTTCACCGTGGAGGAGAGCGGTAGAGACTTCCGAGGGAATCTCAGAGGTGAAAGCCCTAGTCAGAAGGAAAGCCAGGATTGCAGGGAAACTGCAATTGGTTTTAAAACTAGGAGAGCTGTGCCAGAGAGAAGTGCTGACAAGGGTCAGGCTGCAGTGCCAACCGTTCCTGAACCAGCTAAAGAGCTGCAACTTCCAAAAAGGTGCGTGAATAAAAGGGTAGCCAAAAGTGCCGTGAGCCAGTTAGAGGCACTGTGTCATTTGATGGTGGAAACCCTGTGCATAGGGAAAACCCTCAGTGGAGAAAGGTTCTGGAACTTTTAGAGAATATTAAGCCTGAAGTTTTTCATGCTGGCTTAAAGCCAGATTTACCGGACACAGGTCCTGAGGAAATGCAGATAGACTATTATGAATCTGATGAGGGGTCTGAAGATTCAGTAATGGATTGTTCTCTGTGCCAGAAGGCAGAATAAAAAGTTCTTGGATAAAAGAAGGAAAAAGTCTATAACCTGAATGTCCTAGAAGGCAGTGTGAAAACAGGGAGAAGTGTGTTTAGCCAGGAATGCTAAAGACCCTGCTGTTGCTGAAGAGAGGATATTTCTTTTGGGTTTGAAGAGAAAAGAAACCATGTTTGATTGCTGAATGGTTTTGAAAATAGCGACATGTTAAAAAGCTACAAAGAACAGTTTCATTGTTTTGTTTGGTATAAATGCCTATGGATTATTGTTTGGAGAAAGAATCCTGTTTGTTTTGTGTTGAGCCTTAATGCTCTTTAGAAAAAGAAATAAATTCCTGTGTTTTGCCTTGTAAACCCTCGGTCTCCACACTACTTGTTTTTTCTAAACACCACAACTACAAATCCCAGCAGCCCCGGCGCTGGATGAGGAAAAACTCCTTAAAGGACTAACAAGTGCAGCCCTAGGCTTTTAGGCTGTTGCCAGGGCCAGGGGCCTCCACAGTAGGCACCCTCTTGACCGCTCGCTGGGCAAGGAGGTTGTCTAACTCCCGCTGTAGGAAGGACTGGTGCGCGGGGAGTTGAGAAGGCTCCCCTGGGGAGAAGGGAGGGGGAAGTCTGTTCAAACGGAGACGGTAGCCATCCTGGACTACTCGAAAGACCCAAGTGTCCGTTGTGATGGACGCCCACTGAGGGGTGAAGGAGGACAGGCATCCCCCCTCCAGCTGCGGCGCTGCCAGGGGGCGAAAGGCTACGCTGCTGGCGTCAAAACCCCTGGGCAGGCTGAGGCGGAGCCGGGGTTTGGGCCTTGGGCCCTTTCGGTTTGCGATGCCCATGCAGCCCAGGCTTTCCCTGCGCCGCAATGGTCAGGTACGGTGGGTAGCCTCGGTTGGGTAAGCCCTTCCGTGGAAAGAACGGCTTCTTAGTTTGCTGTTTCTTTTGAGGAAGGAAGGAGGTCTTGCGCGAGAGGCGGGTACGGATGAACTCTACCTCAATCTCGGCAGCCTTAACCTCCATCGGTTTACCGAAGAGCTATTCACCAAGGCAGGGTATGTCTAGGAGTTTTTCATGGACCCACTACTCCAAGTCCGAGGACTGAAGCCATGCCTGGCGCTGGGCCCCGATGCCTGTGGCCACGACTTGAGCCAAAGACTCGAATCCGATGTAGGCAGCGCGGGAGAGGTATTTTGAGCACTCCGCAATGGACTTGAAGAGGGTCCAGAACCTGTTGAGGGGTTCACCTGCGAAGCCTGCAGAGAAGCCCCCAAGTTCCTTGGCTAGATCACGTAAAAACATGCCCGTGTAAAATTGGTATGCCTGAATATGGCATGAGAGCATGGACCCTTGATAGGCCTTGCGGCCTAGGGCATCGAGGGCTCTTGACTACCTGTCCGGCAGAACCGAAGAATGTGACTTCGGGCTCTTGTTTTCTCATGACCGACTCCACCACCATGGAGGTGTGGGGGAGTTGGTTTTTCTGAACCCAGGGCCACGCTGGACTCTGTACATTGCTCACGATGGAGATCGACACAGGAGTCTCCCACATGTGGAGTAGTAGCCTGGGAGGAACCAGGACAGCAAGATATCGAGCTCTTCAGCTCAAGGTTCCTCCTCCGCCTGGGTAGCCAGGTTGAGTGCCCGTGCCATATCCCAGACGAACACCGAGAAGAAGGTGTCCTTGGGTGGCAAACGCCACTAAAAGGCGGGCGGGGACGGGTCTGACGGGAGGCCCCGATGGGTACGGGTCTCAGGGGAAGTATCCCCATCCGACTCCCAGCCCGAAAAGTCAGAAAAGGAGTTCAATTCCGGCTGATCGCCTTTGGGCAGGAAGAGGATCACGCATGTGTGGCAGCAATCCCAAAGGTTTTCTTTGAAAGCTGGGGAATTACTCCGCACGGGTTCCGTCGGTGCCAACGTCACCCATAAGTGAGGACTGACTTCCCACTTGTTCCTGGAGAAACTATCTTTATCTTATATTTGATATACCGCCTAGGCCAAGGCATTAGGGTGGTTTACAATAAAACATCAATGCTGCAGAAGGATAAAGAAAGGAACGCCATTTAAGTAACAGGAAAGAAGTAGCAGATTCAGCAGCAGCCAGCAGAGATAGTGGAGAATGAGAGAGGAAAGACTAAAGAGGACTCGTATATGGAATGTCATAAGCCTGTTGGAACAGATGTGTTTTGAGGTGCATCTTGAACTTCTGATAAGAGGCTTCAAGGCGAAGCGAAGACAGCAGTGCATTCAGACCCCTCTTCACTAAGGGTCCCTCAGTTAGCTGCATGGAAAAATATCCAAAGTCCTGTGAATTATCCTGTTCCAGATGGTCTCTCCAGAAAGACCAAGCTTGCGGCATCGGTGGACGCTCTTGGCTCCTCGAGGGCCAGGTCGCATAGCCCCGATCGCCGTCCCGGGTCTTCGGAGTCGGAGAGGCCTGCTAAGCATCCTCGTGTAGAGTCGGAGGCCCCGAGTCACGTGAGTACTGTAGTCCTCGTGGACTCTCCTCCGGGGGAGCAGACATCGCGCCCGACGCCATCAGGGCCCAAGTCGAAGGCTGCTGGGTCTCCTGAGCTCGGACTCAGGTTGATGGTCTTGGAGAGCAGATTGTCTGTCTGCCTTCATGGAGCAGCAGCGGGTGCTGATCGCCGGTCTCACCGGCGCATCTGCCACGACCACCGGGACATTGACGTCCAAGTCGACCCCGGAGGCCGAGCCAATCCTTGAGATCACGCGAACTCGAGTCGATCGTCGGCCACGGTCACCCTCGGCCCCCCATTCGGGACCGAGGTCGTCGACGCCGGTTCCCTCGGCGTCAGGGCGGATGGCGTCGGTGCCCACCCACTCGGAGCCGCTCGATTCCTCGGAGGAGGAATCGGCATGGGAGACGGAGGAGGAGGAGTCCCCTGACACCTTCCGGACTCGGTGTGTCCCTTCGGACTCACCGGGCTCCGAGCCGTGAACAAGGTCCCCCCCGGAGGATACTAGGTTCTTGGATTTTGTACGGGACATGGCCAAGGCACTGGCATTCCCTGTGGACCCCGAGGAAGAGCCTCGAGCCGAGGAGCTCGAGGCTCTGCAGTATCACTCTCCTCCCAAGGAGGCCTTTACTGTCCCGGTTCCACCGATGCTGGAGCGGTTGGTCTTCCGCATGTGGGAGGCGCCAGCCTCGATGCCAGTTCTAAGCAAGCGGGTCAATTCCATCTATCGAGTCCGCAAGAGCACCGGGGTTTCAGAAGGCCCCGGATGGACAGAACATTCGTTGGGAAGGAGGATCCGACTCAGCTTGTCTGCCAAGACATTGAACTCCCTGGGAAGGTACACCGCTTGGAAGTGTATTTGATGAGAAATGGCAAAAGACCATACGTGAAGAGTCTTCTCGCAGAGGGCCCATGAGTCTGTTCCTCCTTGCTTGTTCACACAGAACATGGCAACCTGATTGTCCATCCTGACTAGGACTTACTGTGCCCTGAGGTGGTGCTGAAACACCTGGAGGGCATTCGAGATAGCATGAGGTTCCAGGAGATTGATCTATAGTTGTGACTTTTGCGCTGTCCAGAGCCTCTGTGTAGACAGGTTGCCCAGGTGTGCTCCCCAACCCAGTTTGGAGGTATCCGTCGTAAGGGTGCATTGAAGTAGAGGCATCTGAAAAGGTGACCGTATGAGCAGATCTTCTGAACAGCACCACCACTGAAGGGATGTGGTTAGAGAGACAGTGACCTGGATCCTGTCCCAGAATGGCCTGAGGCTTTTGTCCATTGGGAGGCTAGAGTTAATGGGGCTGTCTGCATATGTAGGCGAGGATATGGAATGACATACTGTAGAGGTCATGTGCCCGAGGAGTTGCAGCATCTCATGGGCGGTCAGATGGTCCCGTTGGAGCACCTGGGACGCTAGCTGGATTAGACGTGTACAGCAGAGCTGGGGCAAAAGCTTTGGGATTTTCAGCAGGGCTCCAATGAACTCCACCTTTTGAGTTGGAGCAAGCTGGGATTTTGGGAAGTTTAGAATAGTTACTCACCCGTAACAGGTGTTCTCCAGGAGCAGCAGGAATCAGTCCTCACATATGGGTGACGTCGGCGCCGACGGAGCCTTCGCGGAGCAATTTTCCCCAGCTTTCAAAGAAAGCCTTTGGGAATTGCAGCGCGCATGCGCGGTCCTCTTCCCGCCCAAGGGTGCCATCTCGCTCAGTCTGATGACATAGCTAAAAGACGGCAAAAAATTAGCAAAAACGAAATCATAGGACTGCAACTCCAAGGGGAGGAGGGAGGGTTGTGAGGACTGATTCCTGCTGCTCCTGGAGAACACCTGTTACAGGTGAGTAACTACTCTTTCTCCAGGACCAAGCAGGAAGTCAGTCCTCACATATGGGACTCCCAAGCTTAAGGCTACCGGAGACCCGAAGCACAAAAAAGGAGCTCCCTCAAGCTCAGTAGCACAGAAGGAAGGAATCTTCTCTGAATATGTCTCCAACCGGTAGCCCAACATCCGGGATGGAGGGTAGGAGTTGCCTATACCTCAAAGAGAGTGCGGAGGACTGCCTGTCCGAAAGCACTGTCCCTGCGGGACTCCCTCTCCAGGCAGTAATGGGCCGCAAAAGTGTGGCTTGAAGACCAAGTAGCGGCCCGGCAGATGTCTGCCAATGGAACAGAGCGGAGGTAAGCCACTGACGCAGCCTTCGCCCGAACACGATGAGCTGTGACTCGACTCTCCAACGAGAGGCCGGCCGCCCCATAAGCCCAAGCGATACAGTCAGCAACCCAGATGGACAGAGTACGCTTGGAGACAGGGAGCCCCAACTTATTGTGGTCATAAGATACGAAGAGCTGAACAGCCCTCCGGTGCTCCCGTGTACGGTCAAGGTAGAAGGTTAACGCCCTTCTACAGTCCAGGGTATGCAGGACCATTTCAGCTCGGCTGGAGTGTGGCCTGGGAAAGAAGGTCGGAAGTACCACCTCCTGGTTGATATGAAAAGGGGAAACCACTTTAGGAAGAAATTTAGGGTGAGTCCGTAGGACTACCCTATTCTTATAGAACCTAGTGTAAGGGGGATCAGACACCAGGGCCTGCAGTTCACTAACGCGTCTAGCAGAAGTGAGGGCTACCAAGAACAAGGTTTTCCAAGAAAGAAAACGAAGAGGACAGGTAGCCATAGGTTCAAAAGGCGGACAGGTAATCCGCTGTAAAACCACATTCAGATCCCAGTCAGGGGCTGGTGGGCGCAAAGGTGGTTTAAGGAGAAGAAGGCCTCTCAGAAAACGAGCCACTAGAGGGTGGCTGGAAAGAGGCCTGCCATCCACCGGCAAGTGATGCGCAGAAAGAGCACCGAGGTGGACCCTGAACGAGTTGGACTTAAGTCCAAGATTGGAGAGACAAAGCAAGTACTGCAAGACCACCGACACCGAACAGGAGAAGGGGTCTTGAGACTGCTGAGTACACCAGGCGGAGATCCGACGCCACTTAAGAGCGTAGGACTTCCGGGTAGAGGGTCGCCTGGAGGCCAAGACGACTTCCTCCACATCTGGAGGCAGCAGGAGGGGAGCAAGGACTACCCTTTCAGCAGCCAGGCCATCAGATGAAGGGACCGGAGGTTGGGGTGCAGGAGAGACCCCTGATCCTGTGTCAGGAGATCGGGATGAAACCCCAGAGGTAGCGGAGTGTCCACCGCTAGTTGCATCAGCAGCGGGAACCAGGGCTGTCTCGGCCACCGGGGAGCTACGAGGATCATCGAGGCTTTGTCTCGGAGAACCTTGAAAAGCGTCCGAGACACTAGCGGCATGGGAGGAAAGGCATACAGGAGGCCTGTGGACCACGAGAGCAGAAAAGCATCCGCCGCTACTCGGAGGGGATGCGGTTCCCGAGAGCAGAATCTGGGAAGTTGTCGGTTTAGAGGACTGGCAAAGAGATCCATCGTGGGGAGGCCCCACTTTAGAAAGATCCATTGAACCACTAACGGGTCCAATCTCCACTCGTGTGGTTGGAGGATTCTGCTCAGTTTGTCTGCTAGGTAATTTTCTTGACCTAGGAGATAAACAGCTTTGAGGAGGCATGCGGCTGACGGCCCAAGAGCACAGCTTTTGTGCTTCCCGACAGAGAAGGAAGGAGCCTGTGCCCCCTTGTTTGTTCACGTAGAACATGGCAACTTGATTGTCCGTCTGGACCAGCACAGACTGGTGAGATGTGAGGTGGGAGAAGGCCCGTAGAGCCAGGCGGATTGCTCTGAGCTCCAGGAAGTTGATCTGCTGGGCAGACTCCCAAGGAGTCCAGAGGCCTTGAGTACACGTCCCCTGGCAATGTGCTCCCCAACCCAGGAGAGAAGCATCGGTCGTCAGGATCTGAGAAGGCGGAGGAGACTGAAAAGCCATTCCGAGCACTAGGTTTGGCAGATGAAGCCACCATTGCAGAGAAGAGACCAGAGGGCCGGAGATCTGTACTGAGTCCGCTAGGCTCCCCGTGGCCTGATGCCATTGTGTGCGAAGGCACCACTGAGCAGGCCGCATATTCAGGCGGGCATTGGGGGTCACATGGACTGTGGACGCCATATGGCCGAGCAGTCTCAGAAATTGCCTGGCAGAGACCAGGGAATTGCTGTGAAAGTGGCTGGGGCAAGATCCATGAGCCTGTGTGCCCTGTCGAGAGGCAGAAAGGCTCGCGCCTGAAGCGTGTTTAATCTTGTGCCGATGAACTCGAGATCCTGAGAGGGGAGCAAAGTGGACTTTGCGAAGTTTATGACAAAGCCCAAGTGCTGGAGTAGAGCCACAGTGCGGTTCGTGGCGTGAGTGGCCTCTTGGGAAGACTGTGCTCTGATGAGCCAGTAGTCCAGGTATGGAAACACAAAGAGGCCTTGAAGTCTGAGATAAGCCGCCACCACTGCGAGACATTTGGTGAATACTCGGGGTGCGGAGGATAGGCCAAAGGGTAGTACTCTGTACTGGTAATGATTGTCTCCCACAACAAACCTGAGATATTGTCTGTGGCTTGGGTGGATGAGGATGTGAGTGTAGGCATCCTTTAGATCCAAGGAGCATAGCCAGTCTCCCTGCTGGAGGTAGGGCAGCAGGATTCCAAGGGTAAGCATCTTGAACTTTTCCCTTGCGAGGAACTTGTTGAGGTTTCGCAAGTCCAGGATGGGTCTGAGGCCTCCTGTTCTTTTTGGTATCAGAAAGTACCGGGAATAAAAGCCTTGGCCTCTCAGATGGTGGGGCACCGGTTCCACAGCCTGTTCCTGAAGAAGACTTGCCAACTCCCGAAGGAGTAAGTCCCTGTGCAGAGGGAGTCGGAGAGGCTGGAAAGTAGGAGGGAGGTACCTGGTGGAAGTGCAGAAGATAGCCTTCTCGGACTATGTGAAGCACTCAGGTATCTGAAGTGATGTTGGACCACCTGTGGGCAAAGTGGACTAGCCGGCCTCCTGTGCTGAGAGAAACCAGTTGAAGGGGAGAGGCTATGCTGATGAAGTCAAAAACCCCCACCCTGCTGAGCAGGGGCCGGTAGTGCAGGCTTGGGGGCTTGCTGCCTACGGGACCCATTACCCCGTCCCTTGGCCTGCTGACCCTGTTGGGGAGCTGCTGAGGCCTGATAATGATAGTGTTTATAGGCAGCTGCCTTCCTCAGGTAAAAGGGCTTTTTCCCCGAGCCCTTCTTCTTCTGAGAAGGGGCAGAGGTCTTCCTGGAGAGCCGAGTCCTGGTGAGAGTCTCGGTCTCGATTTGTGCAGCCTTCTCATCCATGGGTTTGCCAAAGAGGTTTTCACCTCTGCAGGAGACATCTACCAACTTGTCCTGCACCCATGGCTCGAGGTCGGATGACTGAAGCCAAGCCTGTCGGCGGGCACCGATGCCGGCTCCGGCTACTCGAGCCGATGCTTCAAAGCCATCATAGGCTGCTCGAGAGATAAACTTTGAGCACTCCCGAATACCAGTTGACAAGGCTTGGAACCTCTGCAAAGGTTCCTCGGAGAGACCAGCAGAGAACCCGGCTATTTCTTTAGCCAGGTCTCTAAGATACATGCCCATATAGAGCTGGTAGGTCTGGACTCGACAAGCAAGCATAGAGCCCTGGAAACACTTCCTACCGAGGGCATCCAGGCTGCGAGCCTCCCGCCCGGAAGGCACCGAGGAGTGCATTTTTTGACTTTTAAGTCTATGCATGGCCGATTCCACCACCATGGAATGGTGCGGTAGTTGTGCCTTTTGAAACCCGGGGCTCTTGCGGACTCGATAAATGGAATCGACCCGCTTGCTTAACACCGGTGCCGACGCCGGGTTCTCCCACATGCGGAAGAGAAGTTGCTCCAGCATCGGAGGAACCGGTACAGTAAAGGCCTCCTTTCGGGGGAGAGTCATACTGGAGGGCATCGAGTTCTTCGGCTCGAGGCTCCTCCTCGGGATCTGCGGGGAAGGCCAAGGCCTTGGCCATATCCCGCACGAAGTCCGAGAACCGGGTGTCCTCCGGGGGGGACCGTCTCCGAGGTTCGGACTCGGGGGAGTCCGATGGGACACACCGAGTCCGAAAAGAACCAGGTGACTCTTCGTCCTCGGATTCCCAGGCGGACTCTTCGGAGGAGTCAAGCGGCTCCGGTCGGGCATCGATGCCGTCCGCCCCGACGCCGAGGGAGTCGGCGTCGACGACCTCGCTCCCGAACGGGAGGCCGAAGGAGACTGTGACCGAGGATCGACTCGAGCTCTCATGGACTCGAGGATCGGCTCGGTCTCCGGGGTCGACTTGGACGTCGACATCCCGGTGGTCAGGGCAGAAGCACCGGCGAGGCCAGCGATCAATGCCCGCTGCTGGTCCATGAAGGCAGTCAGACTGCTCTCCAAGGCCGTCAACCTTCGGAGGCGAGTCTACGAGGACAACAGTACTCACGTGAGCAGGCGAGTCCATCTCGAGTCGAGGATGTTTGGAAGGCCTCTCCAACTCCAAGGACCCGGGACGGCTATCGGGGCTATGCGACCTGGCCCTCGAGGAACCAGGAGTGTCCACCGACGCCGCCTTTGCGGGTTTTTTCTTCCGATGATGTTCCCGGGTAGGAGACCCCCGTTCAGAGGAACTTCGACGATGCTCAGGACCAGAGTCCCGAGACGTCGAAGCCTCTGACGAGGTCCGGGCTCGGCCGGAGTCAGAGAAGATACGCTCCCGCTGGTGCTGCCGACTCCTCAACGCTTTTGAGGACATCTTGCCACACGGACCACAGATCATCGGGTCATGATCGGGTCCGAGGCAGTGGAGGCAGCAGTCGTGTGTGTCGGTAAGAGACATGAGCTTCTTACACCGATCACACTTCTTAAACCCGCCAGCAGCCATCGGGGGAAAAAGGGCCCCTGCAAGGTCAAAAGACAGGGCTGCCAGTGAAAAAGAAAAAAAGGGCGCGAAATCTGTCACGAAGAACAAAAAAACGAAAAATAAAGAACGGACTCGCGACCGGCGTCGCGGATCCGGGCGGGAAAAGAACTGGCGTCGAACCAAGAAAAAAGACAAATTAAAATCAACTTTTCTAGCGGTGAATTACAAACGTCGTCTGTAGGGCTCCGCGGAAAAAAGAAGACTGAGCAAGATGGCACCCTTGGGCGGGAAGTGGACCGCGCATGCGCGCTGCAATTCCCAAAGGCTTTCTTTGAAAGCTGGGGAAAATTGCTCCGCGAGGGCTCCGTCGGCGCTGACGTCACCCATATGTGAGGACTGACTTCCTGCTTGGTCCTGGAGAAATGACAAATCCCAAGTGTTGCAGTACTGTGTTGTACGATGCACGGTACCTCCTGGGAGGTGTCTGCTTTTATGAGCCAGTTGTCTAAGTAAGAGAAGACAAATATCCCCCCGACACCTTAGGTAAGCAACCATGACCGCCATGCACTTTGTGAAGAATCATGGGGTAGAGGCGGGTCAAGATGGAAAGACTCTGTATTGATAATGCTTTCCTTGAAAGGTGAAGCGTAGATATTCCTGTGACTTGGATGGATGAGGATGTGTGTGTATGCTTCTTTTAGATCTAGAGAACAAAGTCAGTCCTGTCTCTGAAGATAAGGTAGAAGAGTTCCAGGGGTGATCCGGGAAACTACAGACCGGTGAGCCTGACGTCAGTACCAGTAAAAATGGTAGAAACCATCATAAAGAATAAAATTACTCAGCATGTAGATAGTCACAACCTAATGGGAGACAGCCAACATGGCTTTAGACAAGGAAGATCTTGTCTTACTAATCTGTTATGTTTTTTTGAAGGAGTGAATAAACAGGTGGACAAAGGTGAGTCGGTTGATATTGTGTATCTGGACTTTCAGAAAGCCTTTGACAAGGTCCCTCATCGGAGACTTTTGGCAAAACTAAAGAGTCATGGGATAGGAGGCAGTGTGCTATTGTGAATCAGGAACTGGTTAAAAGATAGAAAGCAGAGGGTAGGGCTAAATGGCCAATTTTCCCAATGGAGAAAGGTGAATAGTGGTGTACCCCAGGGATCTGTGCTGGGTCCGCTGCTTTTTGACATATTCATAAATGACCTGGAAAGTGGAATAACGAGTGAGGTTATCAAATTTGCAGATGACACAAAACTATTTAAAGTTGTTAAAACCCAAGAGAATTGTGAAAAATTGCAAGAGGATCTTGATAAATTGGAAGACTGGGCATCAAAATGGCAGATGAAATTTAATGTGGACAAGTGCAAGGTTATGCACCTAGGGAAGAACAACCCAAACTATGGTTACACGATGCAAGGTTCCACATTAGGAACCACCACCCAGGAAAAAGATTTAGGTGTCATTGTGGATACCATGTTAAAACCCTCAGCCCAGTGTGCAGCAGCGGCCAAGAGAGCAAATAGAATGCTAGGTATGATAAGGAAAGGAATGGAAAATAAAACAAAAGATATTATAATGCCTCTATATTGTTCCATGGTGAGACCGCACCTTGAATATTGTGTGCAATTCTGGTCGCCGTATCTTAAAAAGGATATAGCGATTTTAGAAAAGGTTCAGAGAAGAGCCACCAAAATGGTAAAGGGGATGGAAGGATACTCCTATGAAGAAAGGCTAAAAAGGTTAGGGCTCTTTAACCTGGAAAAGAGACGGCTAAGGGGAGATATGATAGAAGTCTATAAATTAATGAACGGAGTGGAACGGGTAAACGTAGATCGATTGTTTACGTTATCAGAATATAGAAAGACTAGGGGACATGCAGTGAAGCTACAGGGTAAACTATTTAAGACTAATAAAAGAAAATATTTTTTCACTCAATGTGTAATCAAACTCTGGAATTTGTTACCGGAGGATGTAGTAAAGGCTGTTAGTGTAGCTGGGTTTAAAAAAGGTTTGGACAAGTTCCTGGAGGAAAGGTCCATAAACCATTATTAAGAAGTGACCGAAGATATCAATGCTTGACCCAGTACAAGCATTGTGGAACTTGTGTCTCTTGGGGAAACTGCTAGGTACATATGACCTAGTTTGGCCACTGTTGGAAACAGAATACTGGGCTTGATGGACCTTGGTCTGACCCAGTATGGCATATCTTATGTTCTTATAAGAGTCCCGAGATCATCTTGAACTTTTCGTGGACCAGAAACTTAATGAGGTTTCCGAGGTCCAGAATGGGCCTGTATCCCCTGGTTTTCTTTGGAATGAGAAAGTACGGAGAGTAGAAACCCATTCCCTGCTGGGATGTCGGAACATTCTCTATGGTGCCCTGAGACAGAAGAGAAGACACCTCTTCCTCCAGCAGAGCAGTGAGTGGGAGTTGAGTTTGAAATTCACCTAGGAAAATTGAGGGGGACAGAGTTTGGAATTGAAATCTGTACCCCTCTTGGACTATGCTTAGTGTCCACTGCTCTGAGGTGATGAGATATTATTTGTGGGAGTAGTGGCACAGAATGCCTGCTATGTGGAGGGGGTGAGGGCCCTCCAGAGGCAGGGTGGCAATATTCTCTAGAAAAGAATAAAGAAACAGATGCAGACTGTGGCTGCAGAGCTGGTTGAGGCTTAGCCACCTATGGCTTCTTTTGCTGCTTAGGTGGCTGTTGCCTCTTCTGTGGCCCCTGGCTCTGGTACAGAGAAGCAGGAGGGTAAGATGGATAGAACCTCTTCTTGTAAAAATACTTCCTTGCAGTTGTCTGTTTTCTAACAGGGTCAGCTGTTCTAGATAGAATCAGAAAATGCTACTCCGAAGAGACTAACTGAGAGGCCTTATCCTGCTAGTCCTTGCCAAAGAGGTTTTCACCTGTGCAAGGGATGTTGCCCAGCTTATCTTGAATCCACTGTTCAAGATCTGAGGCTTGAAGCCATGCAATTCTGCGGGCACCAATGTAGATTGCTGAGGCCCTGCTTGTGCATTCAAAGGCATCGAAGGTGGCCCTACTGATACATTTTGGCTATGTTTGACCAAGGCGAGATAGTCTTGTCATCTAGAAGGAGTGGAGCAAAAGCCTTGAGATCCCTTGATACTTCCTTGAGGAACATTCCCATGTACAGGATAAAGGAATGAATCCTAGCTGAGAGCATGGATGCCTGGAAGCACCGATGCCCAAAGGCATCAAGGATTCTCTACCTGGAGGGTTAGAGGAGTGGGTCTTCGAGCTTTGGATTCAGCACATCGTCAATTCAACTACCACGGAATGGTGGGGAAGCTGTGGCTTCTGGAAGCTGGGACACTCCCGTCTCTGATACATGGTATTGAGACATCGGCTCTGTGGTGAGACTGTAAGAGGAATCTCCCACATATGGAGCATGAGATCATGAAGGATGCGGTGCACTGGCAGAGTAACTGCCTCTTTGGGTGCTGTTGGGTATTAGAGGATCTCTAACTCCTCTACCCTTGGTTCTTTTCTCCGATGTTACCGTGATGGAGAGACCCTTAGCTAAGTCTCGAATGAATTCCTGGAAGGACATGTCTTCTGGAGGTGACATGCGTCGCTGTTGTGAAGGGGAAGGTTCCGAAGGTTTGTCTTGGGGCCCTTGAGAACCATCCGATTCTGCTTACGAGGCACTGGTATCGATAAGGGTGGTGCTCGCCCAAATCGAGACGATGGTACCAATATTCTGAGGTACCGGTACTGGTAATGGTGAGCTGTTTGGGTTAGGTACAGATATCAGTGAGTTTCAAGCGAGGGCATGGGTGGCAACGATGTCGATATGATGTGCAACTCTGCTGCTGACAGGGGCTGACAGGGCGGTGCCCAGAGCCAAGGATCTTACTGGAATCGAGGTTGCCAGCAGGGCTGCTAAGCTCCACTCTATGGCCAGTATGCACTACTTCATCGAGGCTGCCAATGTCTGGGTATCAGTTGCGGGTGGTTGCACTACCATTCCAGAACATGGTACCAGAAGCTCTCTAGAGATGGAGGCCTCGGGAGCATCCTGGAGCACCTCTGTGGCTTTGGAGGACAGGGCTTCCCACTGGGGCTATTTGGCAGGCTGATCTACCTCCGATGCCATGCCCGGGGGATTTTGATGTTTCGAGCAAGATCTCCCCCTGGAGGTTTTCTTAGACTTCGATGCGACCTTGTGCTTGGACTTTGAAGATACCTGAGATCCATGGGGGGAGGGGGAGGTCCTCGACGAAGTGGATGCCAGCGATACTGCATCTGAGGCAAGGAATGCCTCAAATTTAGAAGCCCGGTTCTATAGGCCTCTCTGTGCCATTTTCTGACAGAGGGGACAGTCTTTTGGCTGGTGGTCTGGGCCAAGGCATTTTAAACACCAGTCATGTGTGTCAGTCACCGAGATGGTGCTGGGCCAATTAGAACATTTCTCGAAACCACTAGTTGGTTTCTCCATGCCTTCAGGGATGTCAAGGCTATTGTAGGCTTAAGGCCTAAAAAAAGGGCGTTGATGTCCAAGTTTCTTTTTTTTTTGGAAAGAGAGCTAAAAAAGAAATAAAAGAAAAGGAGGGGGGAACCAGCAATGGTCTTCGACAGTGAGCATTCCTGCACGGGCTCCATCGGTACCGACATCATCTGTACATTCTGTACATCTGTAGACTACATTCCTGCTTATTCCTGGAGATTGCAGTCTGCACATATGGGACTCACTAGTTCTCAGGTACCAGACTGGCTTGAGGTGAAAAGCAGTGCGATCCCTGAGGCTAAAGCTTAGAGCCAAGGAGTGTGGACACGATGTGGCCCATTGGACTTAATTTCAGGAGACTATACCACCTCTAATGATAGTATGGTCACTTTTAAAGTCTGAGATGAATACAAAGATTATTAAGGTAATTAAGGTTATTTAGGTTGTTAAAGTTGTTACAATTGTTAAGGCTGTCATTGTCAATACTTGAAACGTTAGTTTTATATTGGTCAACGTCAGCAGAAGGGGGGGGGGGAAGGCTTAGGGAATAGAGAGACCTTCAGGTGTGGAGGCTGTGTTGATTTAAAAGCTGCATTAATCCAGTGTTCTTGCTGATGGGAATTATTGCTCTCCCGAATGCTGTGTTATCATATTATTGTGATAGTTTCCTTGGGTTATTATTTGGAAACCAATAAGAATGAGTTGAAATAAAGTCTGAGATGAAGGGTTGGAGTTGAGTTTAAGTCCCAAAGAGGTGCTGTAGTACAGCTCAGCCAAAGACTGCGTCCCTGTCCAGACACTAATGTGCAGCAAAAATATAAATGGAGGACCAGATAGCTGCTTGACAAATGTTCTCAATGGATACTGAGCATAGATTGGCTATGGAAGGTGCCATAGCCCACACATTATGAGCAGTAACATGACCCTCCAGAGAGAGTCCTGCTTGTGCATAAGCAAATGAAATGCAATCTGCTATCCATCTGGATAGGGTCTGTTTTGTCACTGGTAGCTCAAGGTGGTTGGGATCAAAGGAAATGAACAATTGAGAGGACTTTCTGTGAACCTTAGTTCTATCCAAGTAATAAGCTTGCGCTCGCTTGCAGTCTAGGGTATGTAGCACTGCTTCAGTCCGAGATGAGTGTGGTCTCAGAAAGAAAATTGGTAGGATTACAGACTGGTTTAGATGGAAGGAGGAGGAGACTATCTTCAGAAGGAAATGCAGATGGGTATGGGGTATGGGTATCATGGTGGAACGGGTTATACAGAGGATCCGTCACCAGAGCTTGTAGTTCGCTGATGCGGTGAGCTGATGTGACGGCAATGAGGAAGATTACCTTCCAAGATAGGAACTTCAGTGAAGAGGTGGCCAAAGGCTTAAAAGGAAGTTTTAGAAGTTGAGCGAGAACCACATTGCAGTCCCAGGCCACCGGAGGCAGCTTAATGGGTCATCTGGATAGCATAAAGCATGCTAATAAGGGGTGTGAGGAGATTAGCTGTCCATTCAGTGGTTTGTGAGAGGCTGCAATGGCACTAAGATGAACTCTCACTGAGTTAGTCTTAAGACCTGTCAAGGACAAGTGGAGGAGATATTGTAAAGGGACTCCACCGGGCAAGCAAAGGGGTCAATGACCTTTGGGGAGCACCAGAGGGCAAACCTTCGCCAATTGAAAGCATAAGATCGCCTGGTGGAAATCTTGTGTGATACAAGGAGGATATCTTTGACCTCCTGTGGCAGGTCAAGGTTAGCGAGCACTATCCCTTCAGCAGCCATGCTGTGAGGTGAAGGGAGTGAAGACTGGGATGGAGAAGTGTCCCTTGATCCTGGGAGTGGAGTTCAGGCACACATCAGAGTTCAAATGGTTGAGTCTGCGCAAGGCAAAAAAGCAGAGGAAACCATGGTTGACGGTGTCAAAAAGGGACTATGAGGATGATGGAGCCCTTGTCGGCCTGTAGCATGAACAGTGTTTTGGGTATCAAGGGGATGGGAGAAAATGCATAGAGCAGATCCTGTCCTCAGTGGAGAAGGAAGGCGTCCGAGGCCTATCGTGCAGGGACAGAAGCCTGGAGCAGAAGAGTGGAAGCTGTGTGTTCTGCGGAGTGGCGAAAAGGTCTATGAGTGGGATTTCCCACATTCAGAAGATCCAAGCAGCTGTCTCCCAATGTAGTGTCCATTCGTGTAGATGAAGAATATGGCTTAGCCTGTCCGCAAGAACATTAAGCTCGTCCGGGAGATACACTGCTCTGAGGTGAATGCAGCATGCAATAGCAAAGCACCTCAGGCAAAGCACTTCCTCACACTGGAGATAGGATCCTGTCCCCCCCCTCTTTGTTCACATAGAACATGACAACCTGGTTGTCCATCCTGACTATGACACGTTGCCCCGAAAGTTGGTGTTGAAAAACCCAAAGAGCATTTGTTAGTGCCCGTAGTTCTAGGAGGTTGATCTGCAGATTCCTGTTGTGTCCAAAGTCCATGTGTGGTTAGGTCATTCAGATGAGCTCCCTAATCCAACTTGGAGGCATCCGTTGTCAGGGTGCATTGAGGTGGAGGCATCTGAAAAGGTGATCCGCCAAGTAAGTTCTGTGGGGAACATCACCACTGAACAGATTTGTTTGTTGAAGGGTGATGTGGATCTTGTCTCTGAGACATCCCGTTGCTTGCATCCACTGAGAAGATAAGAGTCTATTGGGCTTGTCGCATGTGTAAGTGAGCATATGGGATGACAAGAACTATAGAGGCCATGTGCTGTTGCATTCCCTTCACCAGCTTTATGAGGGAGCACAGCAATCTTGTAGAAGAAAAGCTCGAGCCCGTTGAATGTCTAAGAACATTCCGATGAACTCCAGACACAGAGTTGGAGCAAGGTGAGACTTTGGGAAGTTTAAGACAAATCCCAGATGTTGGAGCACCGTGATGATGCAATGAAGGGAGCGTTTTACCTCCTGAGGGGAGTCTGCCCTGATTAGCCAGCCATCTAAGTAAGGGAAGACAAAGACCCCCAAAATGCAGAGATAGGCAGCGACTACTGACATGCATTTTGTGAATATTCGTAGTGCAGAGGCTAGGCCGAAGGGCAGCACCCGATATTGGTAATAGTTTCCTTGAAACATGAAGCGCAGATACGGTCTCTGCTGAGGATGGATCAGTACATGTGTGTATGCTTCCTTTAGGTCTAGAGAACATAACCAATTGTGCCTCTGAAGGTATGGGAGAAGAGTTCTCAGGGAAATCATTTTGAATTTTTCTCAGACCAGGTCCCTGAGATTCAAGATGGGCCTGAATCCTCCTGTTTTCTTTGAGAAGAGAAAATATGAAGAGTAGAAGCCCATCCTTTCTTAAGGAGGAGTAACTCTTTCTATGGCGCCCTGGGACAATAGGGTGGACAGCTCTTCTTTTAAGAAAGTGCTTTGAAGGGGATGGATGGGATAGTCCCCTGTGAAGCTGGTGGGGGGGGGGGGGGTGGATGTGTAAGGTTTTGAAGTGAAGCAGATACCCCGTTTGGCAATATTGAGAGTCCACTGTTCTGAAGTTATGGGCATAGGAACAGAATCTGCCTGCTATGTGGAGAGGCAATGCTCTCTAGGAAGGAGTCAAAAAACAGGTGCAGGCTGTGCCTGAGCCAGTGGTTGAAGCTTAGGAGTCTTGGGCTTTTTGGGTTGGTGAGAGTCCTGTTGCTGCAGCTGGAATGCAGCTTAAGGTAGGTAGGAAGGATATCATCTCTTCTTAGAATAGAAAGGTTTCTTGGGAAGAGTCTTCCTTTTGGAGGGTTCAGCCATTTTCCTGGAAAGGCGTTTGAGAGTGAGATCATCTGTCTCTATCTTCCCAGCTTCTTCTCTCCAATCTTTTCCAAAAAGATTTTCTCCCATACATGGGATATTGGCCAGCTTGTCCTGGCCCACTGTTTGAGATATTTTACAGGGAACATGGGCTATGGAGGGTTAAGTGGCTTGCCCAAGACCACAAGGAGCACCTGTGGGACTAGAAACCCCAGTCCTTCCGGCCCAGGGTTGCTGTCCTCTAGTGGGGGACAGCAACCTTGGGCCGGAAGGACTGGGGTTTCTAGTCCCACAGGTGCTCCTTGTGGTCTTGGGCAAGCCACTTAACCCTCCATAGCCCATGTTCCCTGTAAAATAGTTATCTCCAAGTTATAATGCCCTGTTCACTGTAATTTCAGTTTGTTCAATGTAAACCGCACTGATGCAGAATAGCGCGGTATATAAGAGAATGTAAATAAATAAATAAATAAATAAATTAAATAAATAAGATGCTTGTAACCAGGCCATCCTGCCAGATCCAGTGCAGACTGCTGAAAATCTGCTTGTTGATTCAAAGGCATCAAAAGAGGCCCTGGTAATAAATTTTGAAGTATTTTGGCCTTGCTTGATAAATTGAGTGCATTCCAGACACTCATCATCAGGAAGCATGGAGACAAACGTCACTAGATCCCTGGTGTCATCCCTTAAGAACATGCCCATGTATAGCATGTAGGAGTTTATCCTTGAGGTCAACATGCATGTCTGAAAGCATCGACGCCCAAAGGCATTGAGTGTCCTCGAGTCTGCCAGGTGGCATACATGAATGGTTATTAAAGCTCTTCATTCGGCGCATCGCCAATTCCACCACCATTGAGTGGTGGGGAAGCAGAGGCTTCTGGAAGCCTGGGCACTATGGAATTTGGCACATGGTTTCAACCCTTTTGCTGACAGGCGGAACCATGAGAGGAGCCTCCCACATGCAGAGCATAAGATCTTGGAAGATGCGATGCACCAGTAAAGTAGCCCCTTCCATGAGCGTGGGAGGGTAATGAAGTATCTCCAATTCCTCTGACCTCGGTTCCGCCTCTGAGGCTACTGTAATGGCCAGTCCTGCTGCCATGTCCCGTATGAAGTCTTGGAAAGACATATCTTCTGGTGGGGACCTGCACCGCTCCTGTGGAGGGGAAGGGTTTTAAGGAATGTCTGGAAGTTCCTGCAAATCCAGTGATCACTTGTCAGAATTGGAAGAACTGGAATCAGAGTCTAACAGAAAGTCAAAGTATCAGCAGTCTTGTGAATGACCTCGATGCTTTGTTGATGTTGAGGGTCAATGCTGATACCGATTCTCAGAGGTATCAGAATCGGGAGCCCTTGCAGTTTTCGCCTAATGGGTATCAGCAGTATCCGTCGGTTCCAATAGAGGCATCGGCCCCAGGAGCTACAACAATGTGGATTCGAGGGTTGGTATCAGTGCCAGTATACTTGGCTGTAGGCAGGATGCTGAAACCTGCATTGCTGGAGCTGTCGATACTGTCTGTACTGAGGCTGCCAGGAGTGCGGCCAAACTCCTCTCAAGAGCCAGCATGCGCTGGCCCAGGGAGATGGCCGATGTCTGGGTGGAATCACTGACGGGACTTTAAGCCACCGTACCAGAGCATGGAACTGGCAGCTCTCCAGAGGTCAATTCCTCGGGAGCGTCCCAGAGCCCTTCTTGTGCTTTGGAGGACAGACCCTCTCACTGGGACTGCTTGGCTAGCCAGTCTGCATCGGAAGCACTCCTAGGGGAGTCTCGATGCTTATGCTGGTATTTTCCTCTAGTCTCAGTATCGGTCTTCAATGCCGATGCTGATGACTTCGTAGAAATCAGAGACTTACTTTTATGTTTGGACTTGGAAGAGACCCGAGACCCATGAGAGGAGGTTGATGTTCTCGATGACATGGAAATCACTGAAATCAAGTCTGGGGCAAACAGTGATCTGCCTGGCTCTGTTCTTTAGGCCTCTGTCATTTGTTGACACAAAGGACAAGAATTTGGTAAATGGTCAGGGCCCAAACATTTTAGACACCAGTCATGTTTATCTGTGACTGATATGGTACCTGCACATTTGGTACATTTCTTAAAACCACTGGTTTGGTTTTTCCATTTTTAAAAGTGCTCCTCAGAACTGAAGAGGATATGGAGGCCTAAAGGCCTAGTTAGTAGTGAAATCCACAGGAAAAGAAAAAGAAATAGAAAATTTTATAAACTTAAAAGAACAATTTTTGGGACCGGTGTCAAATCTGACGGAACCGGCATCGATGGAAAAGCAGAGCACAGTATTTCACAAAAAAAAAAAAGTAGTTTTTCGGTGGTGACAGGATTGAACAACTTGCTGGCTCTGTGGAAAACGAAGAGCAGAGGACAGGAGTTGGGAAGGCAGACACACAGGCACAGGGGAGTGCTCCCAAAGGCTTTCCTATTGGACGCTGAGAAGTGTTCCTGCACAGGCTCAGTCGGTACTGATGTCACCCATATGTGAAGATGAAATTAGTCTTACCTGCTAATTGTCTTTCCTTGAGCTCTCTCCGGGCCAGTCCAGGGAAAGGTAGGGTTGTCAATCCCCCATAGTAACTGAGGACTGAAGGCTCCAAGCTTTTACTGTGAGGTGAAGCCACTCCCCCTTCAGGCAATCTGTCAGTCTCCTTCTGGCAAAGCAACTAAAGAGAAAGAAAATCTACAAACACAGATTAACCCTTGAAAAACTGATAACATTCCATAGTCTTTAAACAGTAATAACAAGACAAAGATGTCTCTATTTTTTTTTTTATTTTTTTATTTTTTTATTTTTTTAACATTAGTTAACTAGCAAGGTTACTAAGCAGGTTGAAAATGTGAACTAAAAGCCCCAGATATCTCCTGCGAGCTTATATGATGGAATACTGTGGACGTTCACCAAGATCAAGCCAAGGAACAGAACGGATAGGGAGGGTCCCTGGACTGGCCCGGAGAGAGCTCAAGGAAAGACAATTAGCAGGTAAGACTAATTTCATCTTCCTTTTCGCTTCTCCGGGCCAGTCCAGGGAAAGGTAGGGCAGTACCAAAGCAGTACCTAAGAATGGGAGGGACCCGCCAAACCCGCGATAAGAGCCGAAGCTCCCACTCTGGCATCATCCCTGGCTTGAACATCTAAACGATAATGCTTAGTGAAAGAATGCAAGGAAGACCACGTCGCCGCCCTGCATATATCTACTGGAGGAACAAAGGCTAATTCCGCCCAAGAAGTCGCCATGGATCGTGTGGAATGAGCTTTAAGACCTGTAGGTGGTGAAAGCCCCCGGGCAGAGTAAGCTACTGTAATAGCGGAGCGCACCCAACGAGCAATCGTCGCTTTAGATGCCGCTTGGCCCTTACGTGGACCGGCCCACTGAATAAACAATCTGTCAGTCTTACGAATCGGTTGAGAGAGTTTAAGGTACGTCTTCAACACCCAACCAAGATCTAAGTGCTTTAGCGCCTTGTCCATAGGGGAATCGTCGCGTTGAGAAAAGACTGGTAACACCACTGACTGGTTAACATGAAAGACAGACACTACTTTGGGTAAAAAAGAAGGAACCGTGCGTAGCAAGACTCTTTCGGGCAGAAATTGCAGATAAGGTTCTCTGCAAGACAACGCCTGCAAATCCGCAATTCGTCTTGCCGAACAAATGGCTACGAGAAAAGCTGTTTTCCAAGAACACTCTCGAATCTGTTTAGCACAGAGAGCCGATAAGGGCGATCGCGACAACGCCTCCAAAACCACATTCAAATCCCAAGGAGGTACAAGCGGGCGACGTGGAGGATGAATAAGTTTGGTTGCCCGTAGAAAACGCTGCACATCTGGATGTGCCGCCAAACGGCGTCGGCCAATTAACCCTCTAAAACAGGATAACGCCGCAACATGCACTTTAAGGGTATTTAGAGCTAAACCTTTATCTAAACCCTGTTGTAGAAAATTGAGCAGATGAGGAATAGTAGCAGACATTGGAGACACCTGTCTCCGAGAACACCAAGATTCAAAGAGCCTCCAGACTCTAACATATATCAAAGAAGTTCCTGGCCTCTTAGACCGCAGCAAAGTGTCCACTACGGAATCTGCATAACCCTTGCTTATCAAGCGAGACCTTTCAAGAGCCATGCCGTAAGCAAGAAGCGATCCACTTGTGGCATGAGAATTGGACCTTGATGTAGTCGATTCACTCTGAGGGGAAGAGGCCATGGCGGAGCCACTAGAAGACGGACGAGATCGGCATACCAAGGACGACGAGGCCAATCGGGAGCAATGAGAATCACCTGGCCGCGGTGTTGCGCAATGCGCTGTATAACTCGACTTAACATCGGCCAAGGGGGAAAGACATAAAGCAGACTGTCGAGGGGCCATGGTTGTACCAGAGCATCGAGGCCCTCTGACATGTGTTCTCTGCGCCTGCTGAAGAAGCGGCTGGCTTTGGTATTGCTGAAGGTGGCCATGAGATCCATCACTGGCTGACCCCAACGCAATGTCAACTGGTGAAAGAAGGCCGCATTCAATTCCCATTCCCCGGGATCGAGAAGATGTCTGCTGAGATAATCGGCTTGAACATTGTCCTTGCCTGCTACATGCGCCGCCGATAGAGCCAAGAGATTGCGTTCCGCCCATTCCATCAACTGCTGACATTCGGAAAGAAGAGAAGGAATCCTCGTTCCGCCCTGCCGATTGATATACGAGACTGTCACAGCATTGTCGGAGAAAATCTTGACCGCTGTTCCTTTGAGTAATGAAGCGAAGTGAAGCAGAGCCAAACGAGCCGCTCGAAGTTCGAGTCTGTTGATCGACCAAGAGCGTTCTGTCTGGGACCAAGTTCCCTGAGTAATCCGAGAAAGACAATGAGCTCCCCAGCCTGAGAGACTTGCATCCGTGGTGACTAAAACCCACGGCGGATCTTGCAAGGAAATCCCCGCGGTGAGATGATCGCGACTCAACCACCATTGTAGACTGAGACGTATCCCCTCTGGGTAGGACAGTCTCTGAGAAAGTGGATGAAGTTGCGGAGACCAGCGGGAGAGCAACGCCTGTTGTAAGGGACGCATGTGAGCCTTGGCCCACGGGACTAGATCCAGCGCCGCCGCCATGGAACCCAAGAGTTGTAAATATGTCCACGCCGACGGCGCCGTTAAATTCAGAAAGGCCTGGACTTGATGCATTAGCTTTTCTACGCGAACTTCGGTCAAAAAGACCTTTCCTTGTGCGGTGTCGAACAGCGCTCCGAGATAGGTTAACTGCTGCATCGGTCGTAAGTGACTCTTGTCCTGATTTAGCACCCAACCCAGTTGTTCCAGAAGCTGAACAACTCGAGCTGTCGCTTGAACCGATTCCTCTTTCGAATCGGCCCTGATCAACCAATCGTCGAGATAAGGATGAACTCTGATACCCTCCTTCCGAAGCGCAGCCGCCACCACTACCATTAGCTTTGTGAACGTACGCGGAGCTGTAGCAAGGCCGAATGGCATCGCCCGAAATTGGAAATGACCGACAGGAAGGGCAAAACATAAAAAACACTGATGCGCGGGACGGATAGGAATATGTAGATAAGCTTCCGTTAGATCGATGGAAGTGAGAAACTCTCCCGGATGAACCGCCCGAATAACCGTTCGCAAAGTTTCCATTCGAAAGTGGGGAACCCGCAGAGTACAGTTGACACCTTTGAGATCCAAAACGGGACGAAAAGAATCGTCCTTTTTGGGAACCACAAAATAAATCGAGTATCGACCGCAACCGTATTGGTCTAGAGGTACTGGTACTATAGCTCTCAGCTGCAAGAGACGATGGAGAGTTACCAAAATAGCCTGCTGCTTTCTCCCGGGAGCACAGGGAGACATCATAAAAGCGGGTAACAACGGACTGGCGAAATCCAGCGCGTACCCTTCCCGAATGATTTCTAATACCCATTTGTCGGAAGTAATGTTGGTCCAGGCCGCTAGAAATTGCTGAAGGCGACCTCCCACAGGCAGAAGCGACTGGACCGGCAAACCTTCATTGTGGCTTTTTCCCTGCGGGCTGAGAGGTTGCGAAATAAGATCTATTAAAACCTCTGGCTCCCCGAAAGGAATGATTTCGAAAGGTGGCACGTCCTCTGGAATAAGGAGCAAAACATGCCCCACGAAACCTACGTGAGTCCCGGCCAGAACCACGAAAACTGGGAGTCGAACGAGTAGGCTTGGGTTTATCCTCAGGCAAACGACCGCCTTTAGAATCTCCCAAATCCTTCACAATCTTTTCCAAGGCCTCGCCGAACAGCAAAGTTCCTTGATACGGCAACTTGCTGAGACGTAACTTCGAGGAAACATCCGCTGACCAATTCCGTAACCACAAAAATCGTCTAGCCGCTACTAGTGAAGCCATGATTTTAGCTGCCATGCGCAGCAAGTCATAAAAAGCATCTGCCGTATAAGCCGCGGCAGATTCTAATTTGGCGACATCTGGTACCGCAGATGAAGTCTCTGAGGAAGTATCTCCCTGTAACCAACGAATGGAAGCGCGAGATACATAAGCTCCACAAATAGCCGACTGCAGCGCTAAAGCACTAGAATCAAAGGCTTGCTTTAGCAGTATCTCCAATTTCCTATCCTGTAAATCTTTAAGGGCTGCTGCACCTTCTACAGGGATGGTAGTCTTTTTGGTTACCGCGGAGATAAGCGCATCCACTTTTGGCATGCGAAATAAATCCTTTGCTTCTTGAGGTAGGGGGTATAAGCGAGATAAAGCTCTGCTGCCACGCAGTGAAGCCTCCGGACACTGCCACTCCGAATCAATCATTTGTTTGATCACTCGGTGCAAAGGAAAACACCTCTGCTCTGACTTAAAACCCTGCAGCAAGGGATCCTCCAAAGGCTCCTGAGAGGGTGTTGGCAGAGGCAAGTGCAGCGCTGACAAAGAATGGGAAATGAGAGCAGAGAGTTCCTCTTTGCGGAAAACTCTAAAAATATTAGGATCCTGACCAGAGGCTATCTCCCCATCCTCTAAATCTTCAGCTTCAAAATCCATAGCTGAGTCTGACAGAAATTCAGGATCTCCCTGCTGCACTAACTGTGATAACAAAGGATCAGTAGCTAAACCCTGAGAATGAGAAGTGCCTTCTCCTGGATCTTCAACACTTGGAGAAGTGAGAGAAACTGGGACTGAAACAGGAACAGCAGGTAACTCTGAAGGCTGAGTAGAATGCACAAGAAAAGCCTTATGCATTGCCAGAATAAATTCAGGTGAAAAAATGAAAGCATCTGTTCCTGAGGCACAGTGGAAGAAATAGAAGGCTTATCTGAAGTAATTGTGTCTTTAGAAGACTTTGTTTTCCGTTTGTGAGGCTTCTGATGCTCTGCTAGAGCACTGCCCGGTGCAGCCAAGATGGCCGCCGTTCCCGCCTTTTCGGCGATTAAACTAGCCTCAGGTAAATTAATATGAGCCTTCTCAGACATTATAACAGCAAATTTTAACGTCTAAAATCCAGCCCAGTCACCTGAAACAACTTTGAAGAACCCAGAAACAATAGAAAAAATCACCAAAATCGCCAGGGAACCCGCGGTTTTACAGGAGAGTAAAAAAGATAAATTAGCCTGGAAACACTCACCCGAGACTGAAAAAAGGCACCGGAGCACTGGTAGAACTGAATAACAGATCTCCGAAGGAGGTAAGAGCTGTAGAGCTAGAGGAGAAAGCTGGGGCCCCCAGTATCACTCTGCCATTTGAATCGGGACAGTGAGAGAGGCAGGCTCTACCTCACACTGTTGAAGGAATGCCCGTTCAATATTCAGTCTGCTCTTAAAGGCATAGTAGCCTGTTCAAGTAAGTAAAAAACAAGACTATGGAAAGGATCAGCCCTGCTAGAGCCAATCAATAAAATAAAAGAACAATACAAGTAATGATGAGGGAGAAGATAAAATCGATCCTCTATAGTTACTGAGGACTGAAAGACTGACAGATTGCCTGAAGGGGGAGTGGCTTCACCTCACAGTAAAAGCTTGGAGCCTTCAGTCCTCAGTTACTATGGGGGATTGACAACCCTACCTTTCCCTGGACTGGCCCGGAGAAGCGAAAAGGAAGACTGCATTTATGCTTGTTCCTGCAGATAGCAGTTTCCGTCAACTTTCCAAGTAACTTCCCTGGGCCAACGACACATTCACTAAGTCCGCCAGCCACTCCAATACTTCCTCCGAACCCTGCCTCAATAGCTGACCCAGGATAGAATCCAGGTGCATCCAAGTAAGATGCAGCCTCTCTACTATTCTCTTCACAGACTCCAGTTATTCGCATAAATAAATCCCACCTTACCACCTCTCCAACCCTCTTTCTTTCCCCACTCTTCCCCTTAACCCCCCACCCCTTTAACCGAAAAGTCTCTACTTTCTCCACAAAATAATCCACCACTTCCTCCATGTCTACCTCTCCCCTACTGCCACCCTTCCCCTACTATTTCAACCCAACAGTTGTTTAGTCAACCAAAATAGTTCCTTCGGTCTATTCCTAGTGGCTGCTACCCTAACGGAATACATACTATGTTTTGCTTCTTGAATCTGCCTTTGATATTCATTAGCTTTCTTTCTCCAACTCTATTCATCCTAATCCCAGATTTTCTCCATCGTTTCTCTAATCGTCACAACTCTCTCTTCACTTCCAATAAGAAAGGGGAGAACCATACCAGATTTCTAAACTTCCTCTCTTCCCATTGCAGCCAACCAATCCTCCACCCTCCCTTCCCTTCTTTTACCCAGGGATGTCTCCCACAACAATGTTTTGTCAATTTTCCTCCTATACCATCTAATCACTTCCGGTCTTCTTCTATTACCACATGATAGGCTGACCATTGGACTCTCTCACTTTCTTCTACGAACAATTCTATCTACTCCACCACCTCTTCCAACCCAAAAAAATCATATCCAACACATTCCCTTTAACATGTGTTGCCCCCTTAACTAATTGACAATATTCTATTTCCTACAACATTGAGAGTAGAAAAGGACTAGTCCCGCCCCATCACCATGTTAAACTACCCCAATCCAATCAATTCTTGAAAATCTAATCTCATCTCAGCAATTTTATCCGCCCATTATTCCCAAGTCAATTCCAGGGGAAAGTACTGAACAACTTTAAACAACTAAATAAATTGTCATCATTAATATGCACACAGCAGTCCAGCAGCAAGATCTTTTGCACTGAGTGTGACATATATGATTATCTCTCAGTTGGTGAGAGGTTGTACGTGTACACTAGGTGCAAAGACTCCTAGCTCTCATTGAACAAGTCAGATCTCTGGAAGCTAGAGTAGCAAACTTGGAGAAGCTGAAGCAGACAGAGGAGATCTTCAGGGACATAGTAGAGAAGTTCCATCTCCGGTCTGGCAGCCTGTCTGCTGCCATGGAGTAGAAAGGTTACTTGAAAGGAGAGCATCACCTTGGCATGGCAAGAACTAATCCTGTAGCTAGGACCCACCCTCCAGGTGATGTAATATTCTCTCACATTGAAAAGCTCTCTCCAGAGGCACGTACTCAAGATGGAAGGGTTAGGATAGTCATCAGTCTGATTCATTCGTTAGGCATGTAGATAGCTGGTGACTGTGAAAACCACCTGGTAATTTGCCTACCTGGTACAAAGATGGCAGACCTCACACACCACATAGAAAAAAATTTAAGTAGTGCTGAAGAGGAGCATCCTGTCTTAGCATATTGTAGATACCAATGGCATAGGAAAGCATGAAAGGGAGAGTTCCGAAGTAAAATTTAGGATTTTATGTAGAAAAGCTGAGATCCAGAACTTTCAGGGTAGCATTCTAAGAAATGTCTCTTGTTCCACAAGCAAGGCCCAAGAGGCAGGCAGAGCTCTGGAGTCTCATGTGTGAATGAGACAATGGTATAGGGAAAAGCTCTTTCTATTTGTTAGGAACTGGCTAATATTCTGGAGAAGGGAGGCTTTTTCTGAAAGGATGGGCTCTACCTTAACCAGGATGGAACCATGCTGCTAGCGTTAACTTTTGAAAAGGAGATTGTGAATCTTTTAAATTAGATAATAGGAAAAAGCCAACAGTCGCCCAAGACCTCATGAATCCGAATGATATATCTCGGAAGGATACTAACAAAATGAGGGGGTTAAGGTATCCCGATAGGGAGGTTATAATAAAAAGTAAAAAAATAGCCCAGGTGCCTTTAAGAGATGACAGAGTTGAAAGATAGCACAGTTACTTACCTGTAACAGGTGATCTCCGGAACAGCAGGAATTAGTCTTCACACGTGGGAGACGTCGCCAACGGAGCCCGCACGGGAAAATGCTCCCCAGCATCCAATCAGAAAGCCTTTGGGAGCATCCCCCGCGCCTGCGCGGTGGCTTCCCGCCCTTCCCACTGCCTCTCCCCAGTTGAGTTTCATAGCTGAGCCGGCAGGAGAGGAGAGGAAGGAATAGAGAAAGCGTAGTTACTCACCTGTAACAGGTGTTCTCCAGGAGCAGCAGGAATCAGTCCTCACTTATGGGTGACGTCGGCGCCGACGGAGCCCTCGCGGAGCAATTTTCCCCAGCTTTCAAAGAAAGCCTTTGGGAATTGCAGCGCGCATGCGCGGTCCCCTTCCCGCCCAAGGGTGCCATCTTAGCCAGTCAGATGACATAGCTAAAAAGACAGCATAAAAATTTGCAAAAAACTAAAGCAGACGATTGCAACTCCACGGGGAGGAGGGAGGGTTGTGAGGACTGATTCCTGCTGCTCCTGGAGAACACCTGTTACAGGTGAGTAACTACGCTTTCTCCAGGACCAAGCAGGAAGTCAGTCCTCACTTATGGGACTCCCAAGCTCAAGGCTACCGGAGCCCCTAAGCACAAAAATGAGCTCCCTCTAGCTCAGCAGCACAGAAGGAAAGAATCTTCGCTGAATTATTACCCACCGGTAGCCCACATCCGGGATGGAGGGTAGGAGTTGCTCAGACCTCAAAGAGATTACGGAGGACTGCCTGTCCGAAAGCACTGTCCCTGCGGGACTCCCTCTCGAGACAGTAATGGACCGCAAAAGTCTGGCTCGAAGACCAAGTAGCGGCCCGGCAGATGTCTGCCAGCGGAACAGAGCGGAGGTAAGCCACTGACGTAGCCTTTGCCCGAACGCAATGAGCCGTGACTCGACCTTCCAAGGAGAGTCCGGCTGCCCCATAAGCCCAAGAGATACAGTCTGCAACCCAGATGGACAGAGTACGCTTGGAGACCGGGAGCCCCAATTTATTGGGGTCAAAAGACACAAAAAGCTGAGAAGCCTTACGGTGCTCCCGCGTACGGTCAAGGTAGAAGTTCAAAGCCCTTCTACAGTCCAGGGTATGGAGGACCGTTTCAGCTCGGCTGGAGTGTGGTCTGGGAAAGAAGGTTGGAAGTACCACCTCCTGATTGATGTGAAAGGGGGAGACCACTTTTGGAAGAAATTTTGGGTGAGTCCGTAGGACTACCCTATTTTTGTAGAACCGAGTGTAAGGGGGATCAGACACGAGGGCCTGCAATTCACTTACGCGTCTAGCGGAAGTGAGGGCTATCAAGAACAGTGTTTTCCAAGAAAGAAAACGAAGAGAACAGGTAGCCATAGGTTCAAAAGGCGGACAGGTGATCCGCTGTAAAACCACATTCAGGTCCCAGTCAGGCGCTGGCGGGCGCAGAGGTGGTTTAAGTAGAAGGAGACCTCGGAGAAACCTCGCTACGAGAGGGTCGTTGGAGAGAGGTCTGCCGTCCACCAGCACATGATGTGCTGAAAGAGCACTGAGGTGAACTTTGACGGAGTTGGACTTAAGTCCCAGATTAGAGAGGTAAAGCAAGTACTGCAAGACCACCGACACCGGGCAGGAGAAGGGATCCTGAGACTGTCGGGTACACCAAACGGAAAAACGACGCCATTTAAGGGCGTAGCATTTTCGGGTAGAAGGTCGTCGCGAAGCTAGGACGACCTCCTCCACCTCTGCCGGCAGGAGAAGGGGAGCAAGGACTACCCTCTCAGCAGCCAGGCCATTAGGTTGAGAGACCTGAGGTTGGGGTGTAGCAGAGACCCCTGATCCTGAGTGAGGAGATCCGGTTGAAACCCCAGGGGGAGCGGATCCTCCACCGCTAATTGTAGCAGGAGCGGAAACCATGGCTGTCTGGGCCAGCGAGGGGCCACCAGGATCATGAAGGCTTTGTCTCGGAGAACCTTGAAAAGAGTCCGAGAGACTAGCGGGATGGGAGGGAAAGCGTACAGAAGGCTCCCCGACCATGAGAGTAGAAACGCGTCCGCCGCAACCCGAAGGGGGTGTGGCTGACGAGAGCAGAAGCGAGGAAGTTGCCGGTTGTGAGGACTGGCAAAGAGATCCACCGTGGGGAGGCCCCACTTTAGAAAGAGCTTCTGAACTATCAAGGGATCCAGACGCCACTCGTGCGGCTGAAGGATCCTGCTGAGTTTGTCCGCCAGGCAATTCTCTTGGCCTGGGAGATAAACTGCCTTGAGGAGAACGCCGTGACTGACGGCCCAAGAGCAGAGCTTCTGTGCCTCCCGGCAGAGGAGGAAGGAGCCCGTGCCCCCCTGCTTGTTCACGTAGAACATGGCAACTTGATTGTCCGTCTGGACAAGGACGGACTGGTGAGAAGTCAGGTGGGAGAAGGCCCTGAGAGCCAGGCGGATCGCCCTGAGCTCCAGGAAGTTGATCTGCTGAGCAGACTCCCACGTGGTCCAGAGGCCCTGAGTACGAGCCCCTTGGCAATGCGCTCCCCAGCCCAGGAGGGATGCATCTGTAGTCAGCACCCGGGTCGGCTGAGGTGACTGGAAAGGCATGCCGAATATCAGGTTCGGCCGCTGAAGCCACCACCGGAGAGACGAGATCAGCGGCTCGGAGACGCGCACTAGGTCTGCTAGGCCGCCTGTGGCTTGTCGCCACTGCTGGCGGAGACACCATTGAGCAGGCCGCATGTTCAGGCGGGCATTGGGGGTCACATGGACGGTGGAAGCCATATGGCCGAGTAGTCTCAGGAAGCGCCTGGCGGAGACCAGGGGCTGGCTGCGAAAATGGTCGGCTAGGTCCATGAGCCGTTGAGCCCTGTCGAGCGGTAGGTACGCTCGTGCCTGAGGAGTGTGCAGCCTTGCGCCGATGAACTCGAGATCCTGTGAGGGGAGCAAAGTGGACTTTGCGAAGTTTATAACAAAGCCCAAGTACTGCAGAAGAGTCACCGTGCGGCGCGTGGCATTGGTGACCTCCAGAGCGGACGCTGCTCTGATGAGCCAGTCGTCGAGGTACGGAAAGACATAGAGGCCGTGAAGCCTGAGATGGGCCGCCACCACCGCGAGACATTTTGTGAAGACTCGCGGTGCGGAGGACAGGCCAAAGGGCAGTACTCTGTACTGGTAATGATTTCCTGCCACCACAAACCGTAGGTATTGGCGGTGGCTTGGGTGGATGAGGATGTGCGTGTAGGCATCCTTTAGATCCAAGGAGCATAGCCAATCTCCCCGCTGGAGGTAGGGCAGAAGGATTCCAAGGGTAAGCATCTTGAACTTCTCCCGCACGAGGAACTTGTTGAGGTTGCGCAAGTCCAGGATGGGTCTGAGGCCTCCTGTTCTTTTTGGTATTAGAAAATACCGGGAATAAAAGCCTTGACCTTTCAGGTGGTGGGGCACCGGTTCCACCGCCTGTTCCTGTAGAAGACCTGCTAACTCCTGAAGGAGTAGTTCCCTGTGCAGAGGGGGTCGTGGAGGTTCTCCCGGAAAATAGGAGGGAGGGACCTGGTGGAAGTGGAGAAGATAGCCTTCTCGCACGACTTGAAGCACCCAGGCATCTGAGGTGATGCTGGACCACCTGTGGGCGAAGTGAACCAGCCGGCCTCCGGTGCTGGGAGGAACCAGCGGGGGGGGGGAGAGGCTATGCTTAAGGAGTCAAAAACCCCCACCCTACGGAGCAGGGGCTGGTGGTGCAGGCTTGGGGGCTTGCTGCCTACGGGACCCGTTACCCCATCCCTTGGCCTGCTGGCCCTGTTGGGGAGCTGGAGGGGCCTGATAGTGGGGGTACTGTTTGTAGGCAGCCGCCTTCCTCGGGTAAAAGGACTTCTTTCCCGAGCCCTTCTTTTTCTGGGAAGGGGCGGAGGTCTTCCTAGAAAGCCTAGTCCTGGTGAGAGTCTCCGTCTCAATTTGTGCAGCCTTATCAGCCATGGGCTTGCCAAAGAGGTTTTCGCCTCGGCAGGGGACATCGACCAACTTGTCCTGCACCCAGGGCTCAAGGTCAGACGACTGAAGCCAAGCCTGCCGGCGGGCACCGATGCCGGCTGCGGCCACTCGAGCCGATGCTTCAAAGCCATCATAGGCTGCTCGGGACATGAATTTTGAGCATTCCCGAATGCCAGTGGACAAGGCCAGGAACCTCCGCAAGGGTTCCTCGGACAAACCAGCGGAGAAGCCGGCTAGCTCTTTAGCCAGGTCTCGGAGATACATGCCCATGTATAGCTGGTAGGTCTGGACACGACATGCGAGCATAGAGCCCTGGAAACACTTCTTACCAAGGCCATCCAGGTTACGGGCCTCCCTGCCAGGAGGCACCGAGGAGTGCATCTTCTGGCTCTTAAGACGATGCATGGCCGATTCCACTACCATGGAATGGTGTGGTAGCTGTGCTTTTTGGAAGCCAGGGCTCTTGCGGACTCGATAGATAGAATCGACCCGCTTGCTCAGGACCGGCGAGGTGGCCGGACTCTCCCACATGCGGAAGAGTAGTCGTTCCAGCATGGGAGGAACCGGTACAGTAAAGTGTTCCCTGGCGGGAGAGTCATACTGGAGGGCGTCGAGCTCTTAGGCTCGAGGCTCCTCCTCGGGGTCCGCAGGGAAGGCCAAAGCCTTGGCCATATCCCTGACGAAGTCCGAGAACAGGGCATCCTCCGGGGGGGACTGTTTCCGAGGTTCAGACTCAGGTGAGTCCGAGGGGACACACCGAGTCCGAAAAGAATCAGGCGACTCTTCCTCTTCAGACTCCCAGACCGACTCCGACGAGGACTCGGTGGGGTCGGCCCGGGCAGGGCGCGGCGCCTGCCGCCCCAACGCCGAGGGAGTCGGCGTCGGCGACCTCGGTCCCGAACGGGAGGCCGAGGGTGACCTCGACCGAGGATCGACTCGAGTTCGCATCGACTCGAGGATCGGCTCGGTCTCCGGGGTCGACTTGGACGTCGACGTCCCGGCGGTCGGGGCAGCGGCGCCAGCGAGCAGTGCCCGCTGCTGGTCCATGAAGGCAGACAGTCTGCTCTCCAAGGCCGTCAACCTGAGTCCGAGCTCAGGTGACCCAGCAGCCCCCGACTCGGGCCCCGACGGCGTCGGGCCCGACGTCGGCTGTCGCGGAGGCGAGTCCAGAAGGACCACAGGACTTACCCGAGCAGGCAGCTCCGACTCCAGGCGAGGTCGCTTCGTGAGGTGCTCCTTCTCCAAGGACCCGGGGCGGCTATCGGGGCTATGCGACCTGGCCCTCGCGGAGCCAGGAGCGTCCACCGACGCCGCCCTCGCGGGTTTCACCTTCCATCGATGGTCCCCGGAGGGAGAACCCCTGTCAGAGGAACTCCGGCGACGGTCCGAGCTGGAACCCCTGGACGCGGAGGCCTCTGACGAGGTCCGGGTACGGCTGGGGTCAGCGAAGATTCTATCCCGCTGATGCCGCCGACTTCTCAACGCTTTGGAGGAAAGTTTGCCACAAGGCCCACAGATCATTTCCTCATGATCCGGGCCCAGGCAGCGGAGGCAATTGTCGTGTGTGTCAGTTAGTGACATATTTCGGTCACACTGACCACACCGCTTGAAACCACTGGCAGCCATCGGGGGAAAAAGGGCCCCGGCGAGGTCAAAGGACCGGGCTGCCAGGGAAAAACCGAAACGAAAACTGACCAAGTCAGAAAAACCGAAAAAGAAGGAGAGGACTCGGGAACGGCGTCGCGAGTCCGGGCGGGAAAAAGACCGGCGTCGAACCGAAAGAAAAAAGAATAATTATGAAGGAAAATCAACTTTTTCGCGGGGACACGACGGGTACGTCTGTAGGGCTCCGCGGAAAAAAGAAGACTGGCTAAGATGGCACCCTTGGGCGGGAAGGGGACCGCGCATGCGCGCTGCAATTCCCAAAGGCTTTCTTTGAAAGCTGGGGAAAATTGCTCCGCGAGGGCTCCGTCGGCGCCGACGTCACCCATAAGTGAGGACTGACTTCCTGCTTGGTCCTGGAGAAAAAGAAAGATACAACTCCCAGGGGAGGTGGGCGGGTTGTGAAGACTAATTCCTGCTGCTCCTTAGATCACCTGTTACAGGTAAGTAACTGTGCTATCTCCAGGAACAAGCAGGAATGAGTCTTCACACGTGGGGACTCCCTAGCTTAGGATGCCCGGGGAGATCCCATAAGCGCAGCCCAGACGGGATGGCGTTTGCCCAGCCTGAATCTCCGGCATCCCCTGAGGGATGGAGGGCAGGAGTTGAATAGAGGAACAGCGAATCCAAAGACTACGGAGGCAAGTCTTTAGAGTGCAGAACAGGTACCATTAGGGTACAGCAAAAAAAAACCCAGGCTACGGGAGTAGGCAGAGGGGAGCATGAAGAGAATCATTAAGCATGTAATGAGTAAATGACCTAGTACCATACAGAGCTTACCGGCCATTAAGTTTCTACTGAATTAATGGTTTAGAGTCCTGTACTGCTTACCCACCGGGTTGTCGGAAGTAGTCCTGTGATGAAGGCACTGTAGACGCAGTAGCGAGGTCATCAAGGAAACTTCACCGCAGCGGGGAGGAAGTTCCAAATCCGGAAGGCCATGGGATCCAGGCGTCAGCTGGGTCAGGAGAAGGACGGCAGGTCTTCCAGGGGGCTCACGGCAAGCTGAGCACTCCCTTAGGAGTAGAGTCCATAACTCAGAGGACCAACAGTGGAAGACAGGCCGAACTAGAGAGCCTATCCCGGAGAAGAGTAGAGGTGTACCCCGGAGCAGAAGGGGTACACAGTCTGCCCTAGCGAGAGATAGGGAGACAAGGGTCCGGACCTCCGGGAGGAGGACCTAACTGAAAAGGGACTGTTGACTTCACAGCAGTAGGGTCCACCAGTCCGCGGCCCGACGGGGATTAGGCAGGCGGACTGGCCGGACCCCCTGGGGGGGGGTGAGTACCGGCCATAGGGGGGAAAAAAAAAAAGGCGGTAAACACAGGTACTGTGGGGATTCCCCAAGGCACCTGCCAAGCAGGTGATATCTAGTATATCTAAGCCGGTGGACATGGGGACGCCCCCTCCGGTACTAACGCAGGCACGCCGGGGGGCCTGCCTCCATGAGCAGCACTCAGGTAAGGCGGATCTGCCATCGATCCCCAGAACGTCCACCTGGAGAGGTGGCCGCAAGATCCGTCGGGGGAGGGATCTTTCCCGGAGGGCAAGGGCAGATCGGCGAGCTAAGAGCGCGGTAGCGCGGGGGACGGAGATAGCATCAGTCCGGTAGAATGCCTCAGGGGTTGGAGGCCCTAATGTGTCCCCAGGACCTGCGCGTAGAAATTGTCCCCCGCACAATCGGGGGACATGAGGGTATAGTCCCTGGAAAGTATAGGGGGACTATAGCGGCTGGAGGGGATTCCAGTACGGAAGCAATCAGCAAGAGGATACTGGCTGAGAGGGGTTCGGGGATGTACCGAAGAGTAAGTAGGGTAACCGTGGGCCAGAGCGATCACGGCGTAAGGTGGTCTCCCTTTCCCACGGAGGAGAAGACCTGAACCCCTAGATAAGTCCCCGAACATTTTCCAACTGGACGAGCCCCAGAGTAGAGCTCTAGTCTAAACTTCTGGTAAGGAGGTTAAGAGCAGGCAGCCGCCCACCTGAGCCTAAAAATGCTTAGTATGAGAGTCCTGGCGCGGGCCCGGGGACATCAACCTGGGGTGAGAGGTCCCTTGCTTGGGCACGCCTGGAGGGTGGGCGGAGGGCTGACATTTCCTCTTCCTAGGGAAGGGGGGTCTGGAGGGGCGTTTACCAACACCGGGGGAAGCCGGGCCCTAGGCTGGCTGCTAACTCTGGGAAGGTTAGCGAAGCACTGTGCGACCTGACGTAAGGCTTCGCTATTGAAGAGGTGATCTCCGTTGCAGGGAGAATTACCCAGGATGTGCTGTGCCCGTCGACACAACTCGGACGCCTGCAACCATGCCGTGCGGCGTGCTCTAATGGCAACAGCAGAGGCTCTGCTGACCGACCGGAAGGAGTCCAGCGAAGCACGAGAAAGGAACCCGGAGATATTCCTGCAATGATAAAGAAGCAGGGAGTATTCAAAGGCCTTGGTTGCAGATACGAAGGTGGATAACCAAGATAACCTCTCGGTGACCTCCCGAAGCGACAGACTCATATAAAATATATATGAAATAATTCTGGCCGCCAGCATAGACATTTGGAAGGCTTGACGTCCTAGAGTATCTAGCGTCTTCGAGGCGCGGCCTGGAGGGCGAGAAGCATGCCTCTCCTTGCTTCCGGCCTTCCTCAGCGCCGATTCCACCACAATGGACCGATGTGGAAGCTGGTGCTGCCGAAACCCCGGGGACGGAGGCACCCGGTACAGAGCCTGCGTCTCAGTTGGCGGCGCCGGAACCCTCAAAGGCGACCGCCAAGCCCCCAGCAGGAGATCCTGAAGGGCGGGATGCAGAGGAAGCATCGCGGCTGCCTGTTCCGCAGGGCCTGGGCTCGGATCCGGGATAGGGATGGCCAGCAAGTCCGCCATGTCAAGGAGGAAATCCTGAAAAGGCGGCTCTGCCGGAGCAGTTATGGCGGGAGAGGTCGCCCGGGCACTAAGAGGCCGCTCGGGCCGATGCCCGCTGGGCAGAGGAGGGGACCAACCGACCCGGCTCAGGGCAGTCAACATGGCGTCGTCGGCTCCTGGAATTGATTCCAAGCTAGGCATCGAAGAAGTCGATGGCACCGACGGCGCCGCAGGAACCGGCCTCGGCCCCGAACCCGGGGGCGGCGCTTCCCCCCGTGACTGGAGCGAATCCGCGGCCGCCGGAGGGCAGGGGCCAGCGGTCTCTGCCCTGCGGGAGAGGACAGGAGCCGATCCCGAGACGTGCCGTGGCCAGGCTTTCAAGGCTGGACAACGACTCCAGGCTGGGCATCGAACCGAGCGAGGAGATCGACTCCGTCTTCGAGGCCCCCGGCGGGAGTGATCACGACGGTGGTGGAGATCCTGGAGCGCGGATCGGAACCGCGCCGACCGGTGCTGCGAACCATCAAGGGCCCCCGAGGATGGTGCTCGGAGGAGAGGGGGTCATCTGACGCCGGCGCCGATGTCGATCGGCGGGCACTGCACGGCGCCAGGCTCCCTCTCGAACCTGTCCGACCCGGAGAGAAATCCTTCCGGGGCATACGGCCCGTCCCCGAGGGGACCCCGGTCACCCGACGACGAGTCCCTGCGGGGAGGGAGTGCAAAGCCCCTGCGCCGACGTCGGGGTACCGTAGCGGGGCGGCACAGACCCAGATTGGGTCGAAGCGGTTGAAGACCCCAAGGCCCCTTCTCTAAGGAAGGGCGGGGCCCTCGACGGCCGCGTCGATGCCGGGGAGTCGCCCGTGCGCTGGCCGACATAACCCAAGGCCCCCGGGGAAAGTCGATGGCGGTCCCTCGTGCTCGATGCCCCTGCCGTCGCCGGCGGAGCGGCGCCGCTCGAACCCGGTACCACCCTTGCGCAGGGCTGGGAAACCGGCGACCCGGCGCGGGTCGAAGCGAGCGGCCCTGAGGGGAGGGAGGCCAGATGACCATCCCCGGCGCGGGGCGGAACCACCGATGCCCGCGCCCTCAAAGCGGGTACTACCCCCGCGCATGACCTAAACGTAGGGCCGTCAGTGTCGAGTCAATCGGCCCCCGAGGTGCCGAGGGCAGCGGCTGGCGATCCCCGGAGGGGAGCGGGTGACTCAACATCGACGGGTCGGCACTGCTCAAAGCGGATACCACCCCCGTAGGAACGCCATACCGGCGCGAGTCGGTCGGCCCCGGAGGCGCCGAGGACCGCAGCTGCCAATCCCCGGTGAGGAGCGGAGCGCTCGACACCGACGGGCCGGTACCGCCCGAAGCGGGTACCGTCCGCGCGCATGGCAGGGCTGAAGGAACGCCAGGCTGGACTGAGTCGATCGGCCCCAGACAGCAGCCGACGATCCTCTGTGAGGAGCGGAACGCTCGACACCGATGCCCGGGGCTCAGTACCGCCCGGAGCGGCTACCACGCCCGAGCATGGCTTGGATGTAGGGAGGTCAGACCCGGTCGAGCCAATCGGCCCCGAAGGCGCTGAGGACACCAGCTGACGATCCCTGGCGAAGAGTGAAACACTCGACGCCGACGCCGGGGAATCGGCACCGCTCGAAGCGGGTACCTCCCTCGGGCATGGCTCGGGAATGTTCTGTGAGGAGCAAACCTCAGGAACATCCCGAAACCCCGTAAATGCTTTGGAGCCCGAGGACTCCCGCCGGGGTATATCAGCCGAGGACTTGAGGGGTTGGCCGGAGCCGTCGCCATGCCGCGCATGAGACTCGCCCCTCAAGACTCGGCTAGTCTTAACAGACTGTTGTGTGGTTACCTGATCCTGGAGAGAAGGACAACCCGACGACCGCGCCCTTGGCGCGAAGACATCGTCGAGGGATACCCGAAAGAGGGAGGGTCTTCTCCCGACACTGTAGCCCGGGGAATCCGGGGGAAAAGGGTCAGGCCCCAAACAGGAGAGGCACCGGGCATTGGAGTCCACGTGGAAACTTAAGTCCTCGCCGTGAGGCTGGGGGGAAGAAGGCTCCATGCCCTGGTCCTCAGCGCCCAAAGGGGGCGACGAAAATTAAATGAAAACAAGTAAAAGAAAGAAAGGGGGGGGGGGCACGGAGGTGCCACCGTCGGCGGGAAAGCCGCGACTACAGAAAAAAGGAAAATTTTCTGCGGTGGCAGGAGGGACGTCCTGCCTGCTCCGCGGAAAACGAAAAATTGGGGAGAGGCAGTGGGAAGGGCGGGAAGCCACCGCGCAGGCGCGGGGGATGCTCCTAAAGGCTTTCTGATTGGATGCTGGGGAGCATTTTCCCGTGCGGGCTCCGTCGGCGACGTCTCCCACGTGTGAAGACTCATTCCTGCTTGTTCCTGGAGATTCCAAATTACTCCTGTTACCTGATGAGCAGGTTGTTAATATGACCAAACATACTTTGAAATGTCTATATGCAAAAAAGTCTGAAAACTAAGATGGGAGAGTTAGAATATAAAAGCACTGAATGAAGAGGTAAGTGCAACTGGCATCTCAAAGTCCTGGTGGAAGGAGGATAACCAATGGGACACTAATAAAGGGGCACAAATTCTATTGCAACGACAGAGTAGATCAAATTAGTAAAAGTGTGGCGCTATAAGTTAAAAAGGGCATTGAGTCAAACAGAATAAAAGTTCTGCAGGAAACAAAATACACTACAGAATCTTTATGGATAGAAATTCCATGTGAGAAGGGGGAGAATAAAGCGTAGTTACTCACCTGTAACAGATGTTCTCCAGGACAGCAGGAATCAGTCCTCATATATGGGTGATGTCAGCGCAGACGGAGCCTGCACAGATACACTCCCCAGCTTTCAAAGAAAGCCTCTGGGAGCTACACCGTGCATGTGCAGTCACCTTCCTGCCCAAAGATGCCATCTTGCCTCAGTATATCATCATAGCACAAGACAGCAAAAAGAGAAAAAAACAACTCCACAGGGAAGAGGAAGGGTTGTGAGGACTGATTCCTGCTGTCCCCTGAGAACAACAGTTACAGGTGAGTAATTACACTTTCCCCGGAAACAAGCAGGAAGTCAGTACTCACATATGGAACTCCTAACAGGCTACCGAAGAAACCCTGTAAAAGCCACGGGTGACCCAAAAAGCAGGGGATGCTGGTTGGCTGAAAGTCTGACACTGCAGCAGCAGCAGCACTGAAGACGCAGTCCCTGCTCCGTTAGCTGGACAACAGAGGGCTGGAGGGAAGGAGTTGCTTTATTTCCTGAAGAGGTGACGTACTACAGCTTAGCCAGAGTCACTATCTCTCCAGGAGGCCTCCTCCAAACAATAGTGCGCCGCAATGTTGTGCACAGAGGAACAGGTGGAGGCCTGGCAGATATCCAGCAAGGACACCGATCGCAGGCTGGCCATGGAAGCAGCCATGGCCTGTAGATTGTCAGCCATCACATGATGCTCCAGAGAGAGCCCAGCCTGTTGGTAGGCGAATGAAATGCAGTTGGCCACCGAGTGAGGGTGCACTTTGAGACTGCGATCCCCAGGTAACTGGAATCAAAAGACACAAAGAGCTACGTCAAGCAATGATGGGGCTGTGTCCTTTGGATATAGGAGAGTCCAACAAGGAAGCACAAATCCACGTGCAATACCAAAAACCAAACAAAACCGTGGATAGCAATGGAAGGAATTGGTTTATTCAATAAATTAAAAGCAGCCAAGGCCCTTTTGACACAGGCCGTGTTTCGCAAACACCTTCTTCAGGGGCTAAATGGCTAAACACAAAATAAATAAAAGACAAAATACATTAACATAATATCAATCATAAAACAAGACTGAGAATGAAGTGTAAAACAATGTAAATTTTTAAGAAGTATTCATAATAAGCATATTTAAAAAACAAGCAAACACATTATCTTTATTTCAACATTTCATTAGAACCAAACATATAAATTATAAGTATAAAAACATGTATATAAAAAATACAATAGATTAATTAATAATAAAACCATACTAAGAGCATATAGGTAAATATATTAAATACATTAAAAACAATCAAAGAAAACATGCAAATGAAATGTAAAATTAGAGGAAGAGTTCTCCCAATGTCCTACTGGAGTGTGACAACAAACCGATAATCATAAGGTCCTAAAAACCAAAAATGTAAAAATATAAAAACAATATCTATATATAGAGGGATAAAAGGATAAATAAATAAATACAATAAAATAAACCATTGTATACAGAAAGGAACAGATACCAATTAATTGAGCAATACATGCCTGTCTCGTAAACCTCACACGGGTGTCTTGATAGATGTATAGAGGAATCTAATCCAAAGTGTTACACAATGGGTACCACTACTCGATGTCAGATGGAAAGATTTCCATCTAAAACAATCTAAAAGATATAATATTAATGCTTGACATGGATAGGTTGTGTTAACTATAAAAAGCACGGTGGACTTATAAATAAATCTAAAATAATATGCATTAAACATAGATTAGTGAAGAAGCTAATACGGGGTTTGAATGTGAAAAGCACTGCATAAAAGAGAAACACAAAAGTCAAATTACTGACTTAAAACTATTGAAACATAAACTGCATGTAGCGTTAAAAAAAGAAGGAAGAAAAGGAAGGGAAAGAATCTCCACTTGCATCAATTACCATAATTAAAAAAGGGGGGCCTCAATGAAACTATCCCAAACACGTAGAAATTATAAAATCGGTGATCGTTGGGCAGAAAAAACTGTGTCATCTGAGATATTAAAAACTAAATCGTTCATAGCAATATTAAATAAGTGGTAGCATTACCACAAGGAGAAAATGAAGCCGAAACAAAACCGGCAACCAAAAAAGAAGAAAAAATGCATTTAAATTGAAGCTTGTGTGAAAAGACACGAGTGGGAAAACCCTAATGCAGTCTTATAAAAAAATTTTTTATCATGACATCCAAACTCGTGTTAATTGTAAACCACAATCTTACTAACGTATACACCGGGGTGATGCAGGCAATTCACGACCAAACAGAAACCTTTAAAAACAATACCGTATAGATATTTTAAAAAATGAAAAAGAGGGGGGTTGTGCCTGATAAAAACCATATCCAGCCTTAATATCAGGTGCCTAAAGTTATAGGTTACTTACTTAAGCCCTTGATACTGTACACATGAATCGCGGCCATATAAATGAATCCTTTGCGCTAGTCCAAAATTCAGTAATAAAAACGCCAGCGCATGCGCTCAGAACTTAAAAAAGGCAACACGTTACGTAGTACCGTAATATGTAGATCAGGAAGTTAAAAACTCAAAGAGTCAAATTAATACATGAGCATAAGAGTGTCTTCCAAGACAACACATGTAAAAACAAAAAACCTTCAATAAAAATAAGCCAAAATGAAAGGGGCACAAATAAATGAAATTAAAAAACAGTACATCTCTCCCCATGACTAAAAAATGTATATGAATGGAGACATATAAAATATACATAAATTAAAAAACAGTCATAAAAAGCGGGGCCTCGATAAAATTATCCCAAACACGTGTAAATTGTAAATTGGTGATCGTTGGGCATAAAAACCTGCGTCAACTGAAATATTAAAAAACTATATCGTTCATAACCGTATTGAATGGGTGGTAATAAAACCACAGGGAAAAAATGCAGCCCAAACAAAACCGAAAACCAAAAAAGAGGAAGAAATGCATATAAATTGAAGCTTGTGTGAAATGACACGAGTGGAGAAACCCTATTGCAGTCTTATGAAAATAAATATGTTATAAACTCCAAACCCGTGTTGATTGTAAACCATAATCCTGCTAACGCATACACCGGGATGATACAGGAAATTAACGACCCAACAGAAACCTTTTAAAATCAATGTCGTGGCAAATAAATATTTAAAAGAATTGAAAAAGAGGGGGTTGTACCTAATAAAACCATATATAGCCCTAATATCGTGTGCATAAAGATCTAGATTACACTTACGTAATCCCTTAATATAATATACATGAACCGCGGCAATATAAAGGAATCCTTTGCGCTAGTCCAAAGTTCAGTAATAAAAACGCCAGGACATGCGCTCAGACCTTAAAAAAGGCAAAGCGCTACGTAAAACCAGAATATGTAAATATCCCACGAAACTTCAAAAGTCAAATTACTACATGAGCAAAAGCATAAGGATATCTATCAAAACAACACATGCAAAAACAAAAAACCTTCATTAAAAGTATGCCAAAATCGAAAGGGGCACAAAATAAATAAAGTTAAAAGCACTGCATCCTTCCCCATGACAAAAAAAGATGTGTATAAATGAAGGCATATAAATTACATGTAAATTAAAAAACAATCATGAACACAGAGGGGGGAGGGGGAAGGAGCTGTAATTTGTATGGCCACGCAAGGGGCAACAAAACTCAAAAAATCAAAAAACCGCCAATTTTAAAAAAGGGGGAAGTTGTTTAGAAATAAATCAAAAAATGGCTCAGAACAATTTGTTTAAAACTGGAACCAAGACAAGAAGCTATGACATCACAAAAAAACAGATAAATCCCGATCCATATTTAAACCATGTGGATGTAAGCTGTTCAAATTGAAAATGTAACGTTGTTCAAGACGTAAAAGGGTCCTATCCATATCTCCACCTCTCCAGTTGAGCTTAACTTTTTTTTAATAATAAAGAAACGTAGATCAGTAATCTTATGGTTAGCAGCCTGCCAATGTGGCACCAATGGTTTATCCACACCTCTTTTTATACAACTACGATGCTCCACTATTCTAGTACGAACTGGACGTTTAGTTTTCCCTACATACAACATATTGCAAGGGCACACTATAACATAAATCGTAACTTGTAGCACAATTAGAAAAATCATCTAAATAAAATTTGGTATTATTAATTGGATGTATAAAAAAAGTTTTTACGATTAGCACTGAATTACATACTGAACATTGTCCACAGGGAAAGTGTCCTTTATATTTAGAAAGGAACCGCCGTTCTGTAAAAGCCGATGGAACCAAAAGATTACGGAGATTAACATTTCTTCTATGTGCTGTGATCAGAGGAACATCATGAAACCCTGATATAGATTGTATTAAATACCAATGTTTCCTTAACAGATTGCTAATCTTGTGGGAGTGGTAAGAATAAAGAAGAGAACATACAATCCCATTTTGCGGCTGTCTTTCTCGTAATGTGAGCAACTCTTCATGTGAAGAATCCCGAGCTCTCCGATGAGCTTTGTTTTATTTATTTAATTTTATTTATTTAACAATTCTTATATACCACACTATTTGTTATCAGTGCGGTTTACATTTAACAAAGAATACTCAGATCAGAGAAGAATGATTGAGTTTACATTATAACAGGGAATAGAACTTGGAAAACATGGGTAACTATTTACATATTGACATATATTAGGATAGATGCGGAATACATTAAACTATATACATAAAGATATGGCATAATAGATGATACTTGATCTGAAAGTATGTAAGATGCTTCCGGGCTGGCGAGAGAATGCTTGGGGCTTGAGCATTATGTTGTGTAGGGGGCTCTAGTAGGGGAAGGGGGATGGTTTCTTGGAGTCGGGATGGCAGCTTGAGAGAAATGGAGCAGAAAGAGGTGGTGTTTTATTGCTTTCCGGAATTGTAGAAGGTCTCGGATCGCTCTGATTTCTGGAGGGAGGTCGTTCCAACATTTTGGAGCGTAGTGGGCAAAGGTTCTTCTCCTGGTTGTTTGTGAGCACTTTATGGAGTCTTTAGGGATAGTCAAAGTGTTGTCTGTTGCTGTCCTTCTGGCTCTAGTTTTTGGAGTAGGTGTGATAAGTTCCTTGAGAGAATTGGGGGCGATGTTGTTGATAATCTTGAATGTTATTAGCAGAATCTTATATGTTAGCCTGGAGTATATTGGTAACCAATGGAGATCCTTAAGTATTGGTGTGATATGGTCTGATCTGGCTAGACCGCCGAGGACACGGGCGGCGGCGTTCATAGCTTGTTGGAGAGGATTGAGAGTGTTCTTTGGTAGGCCATATAAGATTAAGTTTGCGTAATCTAAATGTGGTAGTATGAGGGCCTGGAAGATGGTTCAGAAGTCGTCAGCAGGTAGCATTGGTTTGAGATGTCTCAGTGTTCTAATTTTGTTGTAGATGGACCTGGTGATGTTTTTTGTGTGTTCCTTGAAATCAAGATGCTGGTCCAGAGTAATGCCGAGATAGCGTATGGCATTACGACTTGGAAGCTCCGCATCTCTTACTCTTAGGATGGAGGGAGGAGAGAAGCTTTTGTTCCTTGATATGAAGAGTACCTCTGTTTTCTTGAAATTGATGTGGAGGTTTTGGGTAGTTAGCCAGTCTGTGATTGCGTTGAAGCAGTTAACAAGGTTGGTGAATTCCGGATGTTTGACTTTGAACGGGGTAAATAGCAAAACATCATCGGCGTAGATTAGGGTAGAAATATTGAAGGATCGGATGATGTTGCATATCGGCTGCATATAGATATTGAACAGCAGAGCCGATAGGGAGGAACCTTGTGGGACACCTTGTTGTTGGTGGAATGGTGCCGAAGTTTTTGAACCAATCCGGACTTGTTGCCAGCGATCCGATAGGTAAGATTTACACCACTTCCAGGCAAGGCCGTGAATGCCCTTTTCCAGGAGGCGGGTAAGTAGCTGGTTGTGATTGACGGAATCGAAGGCAGCTGAGATATCCAGGAAGATGAGGGCGAAACCATTTTCTGTGTTGTCAATTCCTCTATTCAGGGTGTTGGTGAGGGTGGTGAGCAGTGTTTCTGTTCCATGCGATTCACTAAAACCGTGTTGGCAGGGATCGAGGGGGGCTGCTATGTCTATATGTTGTTGGATATGTCTGTAGACGACTTTCTCGATTATTTTAGCGAGTAGAGGAATGTTCGAGATGGGTCGGTAAGATTTTGGTCTTTGATGGGTCGAGTCTGCTGTTCTTTAGGAGGGGTCTTATTGAAGTTTGTTTGAGTAAAGAGGAGAATGAGCCGGTTGCAAAAGATAGACGGATGATGTTTAGTAGAATTGGGCTGAGTTCAACTCGAAGGGTCCTGATCCAGTGTGCTGGGCAGGGGTCGTTTGGGGCTGTTGAGGTGTTGATGCTGGCAATAAGGTCTTGGATATTCTTCTCAGCAGGAGGGGTAAAATGTGTGAGTGATGTTTGTGAGGTGGGAGTTTGGTAGGGAGGGGACACTGTTGGTGCTGGCTGAATACTTGCTGTGAGGGATTTGGATTGGAGGAAGTCAGCATATGACTGGGGGGGAATTGGGACAAGTTGGGTGGGGGAGGGTTCCTTGATTAGGGATTTTGCTAGGTTGAATAGGTCTCTAGGTTTATTGATTGAGCGTTGAAGGAGCTGGGCGTGGTATTCACTCATTCTGAGGTAGATCCTCTCACGGTGAGACTTTAGGAGTACAAGGTAGGCTAATTTGTGGGTCTGGGATCGGGAGCGTCTCCACTTCCTCTCGTGCTTCCTGAGTTTGATGAGGGAGGCGCGGAGTTCTCCTGAGAACCATGGAGCATGTTGTTAATTTGGCATTGAGGATAACCTCTTTCACTAAATCTATCCCTCATCAAAGATGCATGGTATTCAAAATCCTGATCCGTAGTGCAGAGTCTCTTAGTCCTTAAGAACTGACTGGTGGGAAGATTATTTCTAAGCGATAAATTGTGAAAACTGGAATAATGCAAGAGATGGTTCCTGTCGGTGGATTTTCTATAAAGAGTGGTATGTAACCCATTGTCCGTTTTTTTGATCAGAAGGTCTAAAAATGAAATTTGGGTATAATCAAAGGTAACTTGAAATCGTAAATTATTGTCACACTGATTGATCCACACATTGAAATCAGCCAAGAGATCAATGGAACCTTCCCAAAGAATTAAAATATCATCTATGTATCTGATCCACAACTTGATATGAGCTTTAAAAGGACTATCTTTAATAAATCTATCCTCAAATTCAGCTACATATAAATTGGCCACATCTGGAGCCATTGATGAGCCCATTGCTACACCCTTTATCTGTTTAAAAAATAATTCCCGAAAACAAAAATAATTCTCACATAGAGCATATCGCGCTAAATTTAACAAGAATATCATAGGTATCCTCTTATGCATCTCTCTTTTATACAAATAGGACTCAATAATCTGTAGAGCTTCCATCTGAGGGATATTGGTATACAAAGATTCAATATCTAAAGTAACCAAAATTACATCTGTACCAATATCCCTCAGAGATGTTAAAATATTGATAACGTGAGATGAGTCTCTAACGTAAGACCACATTTGTGTAATAAAAGGACGCAATAAAATGTCTAATAATTGTGAAATCGGTTCCAAAACAGACCCTATGGCCGAAACAATGGGTCTGCCTGGTGGGTGTTCCAAGAACTTGTGGATCTTGGGAAGCACATAGATGGTGGGGATAATAGGAAAATTCACAATAAGAAAGTCCCGTTCTTTGGCTGTAAGATGACCAGATTCATATGCATTCAGGACTAAATTGTCTATGGATTTTTTTTAAAGAGAGAGTGGGATCTGTGTCTAATCGTAAATAAAATGTGGTGTCACGGAGCTGTCTATTGATCTCTTCGATGTAATCCAACTTGTCCAGAATAACTACAGCTCCACCCTTATCCGCAGGTTTTATAATAATCTCACTATTGCATTGTAATGATTTCCTTTATATTGCCGCGGCTCATGTACATGATATTAAGGGATTACGTAAGTGTAATCTAGATCTTTATGCACACGATATTAGGGCTATATATGGTTTTTATTAGGTACAACCCCCTCTTTTTCAATTTTTTTAAAATATTTATTTGCCACGACATTGATTTTAAAAGGTTTCTGTTGGGTCGTTAATTTCCTGTATCATCCCGGTGTATACGTTAGCAGGATTGTGGTTTACAATCAACACGGGTTTGGAGTTTATAACATTTATTTTCATAAGACTGCAATAGGGTTTCTCCACTCGTGTCATTTCACACAAGCTTCAATTTATATGCATTTCTTCCTCTTTTTTGGTTTTCGGTTTTGTTTGGGCTGCATTTTTTCCCTGTGGTTTTATTACCACCCATTCAATACGGTTATGAACGATATAGTTTAATATTTCAGTTGACGCAAGTTTTTATGCCCAACGATCACCGATTTACAAGTGTTTGGGATAATTTTAAATCGAGGCCCCGCTTTTTATGACCGTTTTTTAATTTATGTATATTTTATATGTCTCCATTCATATACATTTTTTAGTCATGGGGAGAGATGTACTGTTTTTTAATTTCATTTATTTGTGCTCCTTTCATTTTGGCTTATTTTTATTGAAGGTTTTTTGTTTTTACATGTGTTGACTTGGAAGACACTCTTATGCTCATGTATTAATTTGACTCTTGAGTATTTAACTTCCCGATCTACATATTACGGTACTACGTAACGTGTTGCCTTTTTTAAGTTCTGAGCGCATGCGCTGGCGTTTTTATTACTGAATTTTGGACTAGCGCAAAGGATTCATTTATATGGCCGCGATTCATGTGTACAGTATCAAGGGCTTAAGTAAGTAACCTATAACTTTAGGTACCTGATATTAAGGCTGGATATGGTTTTTATCAGGCACAATCCCCTCTTTTTCATTTTTTAAAATATCTATACGGTATTGTTTTTAAAGGTTTCTGTTTGGTCGTGAATTGCCTTCATCACCCCGGTGTATACGTTAGTAAGATTGTGGTTTACAATTAACACGAGTTTGGATGTCATGATAAAAATTTTTTTTATAAGACTGCATTAGGGTTTTCCCACTCGTGTCTTTTCACACAAGCTTCAATTTAAATGCATTTTTTCTTCTTTTTTGGTTGCCGGTTTTGTTTCGGCTTCATTTTCTCCTTGTGGTAATGCTACCACTTATTTAATATTGCTATGAACGATTTAGTTTTTAATATCTCAGATGACACAGGTTTTTCTGCCCAACAATCACCGATTTATAATTTCTACGTGTTTGGGATAGTTTCATTGAGGCCCCCCTTTTTTAATTATGGTAATTGATGCAAGTGGAGATTCTTTCCCTTCCTTTTCTTCCTTCTTTTTTTTAACGCTACATGCAGTTTATGTTTCAATAGTTTTAAGTCAATAATTTGGCTTTTGTGTTTCTCTTTTATGCAGTGCTTTTCACATTCAAACCCCGTATTAGCTTCTTCACTAATCTATGTTTAATACATATTATTTTAGATTTATTTATAAGTCCACCGTGCTTTTTATAGTTAACACAACCTATCCATGTCAAGCATTAATATTATATCTTTTAGATTGTTTTAGATGGAAATCTTTCCATCTGACATCGAGTAGTGGTACCCATTGTGTACCACTTTGGATTAGTTTCCTCTATACATCTATCAAGACACCCGTGTGAGGTTTACGAGACAGGCATGTATTGTTCAATTAATTGGTATCTGTTCCTTTCTGTATACAATGGTTTATTTTATTTTATTTATTTATCTTTTTATCCCTCTATATATAGATATTGTTTTTATATTTTTACATTTTTGGTTTTTAGGACCTTATGACTATCGGTTTGTTGTCACACTCCAGTAGGACATTGGGAGAACTCTTCCTCTAATTTTACATTTCATTTGCATGTTTTCTTTGATTGTTTTTAATGTATTTAATATATATACCTATATGCTCTTAGTATGGTTTTATTATTAATTAATCTATTGTATTTTTTATATACATGTTTTCATACTTATAATTTATATGTTTGGTTCTAATGTGTTTGCTTGTTTTTTAAATATGCTTATTATGAATATTCTTAAAAATTTACATTGTTTTACACTTCATTCTCAGTCCTGTTTTATGACTGATATTATGTTAATATATTTTGTCTTTTATTTATTTTGTGTTTAGCCATTTAGCCCCTGAAGAAGGTGTTTGCGAAACACGGCCTGTGTCAAAAGGGCCTTGGCTGATTTTAATTTATTGAATAAACCAATTCCTTCCATTGCTATCCACGGTTTTGTTTGGTCTTTGGATATAGGAGGACAGGACACGCTTGCAATCAAGTGTGTGCAGGGAGGCCTCCGCTCTGGAGGCATGAGGCCTTGGGAAAAAGGTGGGCAGCACCACCTCTTGATTCAAATGGAAAGCAGAGACTGCTTTTGGTAAGAACTTCGGGTGCATCCGATGGACGACCCTGTTCCTGTGGAACCTGGTGTAGGGTTTATATGCTACTAGCGCTTGTAATTCATTCATGTGCCTGGCTGAGGTGAGCGCCACCATGAAGATGACCTTCGAGAGATACTTAAGAGGACAGGTAGCCAAGGGGTCGAAAGTGGTCCCCATGTGCTTCCCTAGTACCACAGTGAAGTCCTATGCCACCGGCGGTGGATGGACCAGGTATCATGAGAGGAGAAGGCCCCGCATGAAGCAGCCTACCAAGGGGTGGGTGGAGATGGCCTTCATGGTGGTGAGCCAAAATAGCGCAGAGGTGCACTCTAACCAAGCTGGATTTCAGGCCTGCGCCAGGCAGGTGCAATAGGCACCACAATATTTCTGCCATTGCACAAAGGCTTCAGACCTTGTCCCGCGCACTAGAGGGAGAACCTACTCCACTTGAAGGTGTAAGCGCGGCATGCAGAGTTCTTACATGAGGCCAGCAAGATATCTTCCACCGGCTGAGGGAGGCGGTGGTGCACAATGGCTATCCTTTCAGCCTCCAGGCCGTCAGAGCCAGGGACTGGGGTGCCGAAGCATCCCGTCTTCCTGTGAGAGCAGATCCGGGGCACACCCCAACGGCTAGGGATACCCTTGGGTCAGCTGAAGGAGTAGGGGAAACCAGGGCTGCCTCAGCCACCTGAGTGCAATGAAGAGGACAGAGGCCGCCTCCGCTTGGATCTTCTGGAGAGCCCAAGGCACCAGGGGCATCAGTGGGAATGTGTACAGGAGGCCCTTGGACCACGGTAGGAGAAACGCATCTGCTGCCTCCTGATTGTGGGCTAGTTTCCGGGAGCAGAAGTGTGACAGCTGTGCATTCTCCAGGCTGGCGAAGAGATCGACCTCTGGGGTACCCCACCACCGGAAGATCTCATCCAGTACGGCCAAATTCAGCTTTCATTCGTGGGGTTGGAGGACGCGGCTTAGGCGGTCTGCCAGTATATTGTCCTGTCCCGGCAGGTACACTGCCTTAAGGGAGATGTTCCTCCCCGCTGCGAAATTCCAAAGGCATACAGCCTCCCAACAGAAGTGGTACAAACCTGTTCCCCCTTGCTTGTTGATGTAGAACATCGCTACCTGGCTGTTCGTCAGGACTTGGACTACCTATCTTTCCAGATGGTCCTGGAAGCCTGGAAGACCCAGATGGTCTGCCCAGACCTCAAGCAGGTTGATCTGCAGGGCACTCTCCTTCGGTGACCACTGGCCCTGCGACTGCAGGTGATCGCAGTGGCCACCACCCCCCCCCCCCAGCCCATCTTGAAATGGCTATGAGGTTGCGGTGGTCCTGCCACCAGGTCAAGGAGGTCGCCAAGGCCGGCGTAATCTGGATATGGCCCTCCAGATGGCCTGCCGCCTGCGACCATTGGGCTTGCCGCATGGGCAGGTGGGCAAAAGGGGTCACATGGATGGTGGATGCCATATGCCCCAAGAGCATCTTTCGGATGTCAGTGGTGCACTGCGCTGCACTTCTCGTGAGCAGTGAGGCGTTGAGACTGCTCCAGGGGCAGGAAGGCCCTTGCTCAGGTGGAGTCCAGTAGATCCCCGATGAACTTCATTCACTGCGTTGAGGTGATACTTTGGGAAATTCATCTCGAAGCCTAGGTGGTGCAGCAGTTCTAGAGGGCGCTGAGTTGCATTGTGCACTTTGTCCGGCGTGCCAGCCCATATGAGCCAGTCATCCAGATAGGGGAACATAAATAGAACAACCCACACTATAGTTACACGATGCAAGGCTCCACATTAGAAACCACCACCCAGGAAAAAGATTTAGGAGTCATCGTGGATAACATGTTAAAACCCTCCGCCCAGTGTGCAGCGGCGGCCAAGAAAGCAAATAGAATGCTAGGTATCATAAGGAAAGGGATGGAGAATAAAACAAAGGATATTATAATGCCTCTGTATCGCTCCATGGTACGACCGCACCTTGAATATTGTGTGCAATTCTGGTCACCGTATCTTAAAAAGTACATAGCGTTATTAGAAAAAGTACAGAGAAGAGCCACCAAATTGGTGAAGGGGATGGAAGGCTACTCCTATGAAGAGAGGCTAAAAAGGTTAGGGCTCTTTAATCTGGAAAAGAGACGGCTGAGGGGAGATATGATAGAGGTCTATAAATTAATGAATGGAGTGCAACGGATAAACGTGGATCAATTGTTTACGCTATCAGAATATAGAAAGACTAGGAGACATGTAATGAAGCTACAGGGTAAACTATTTAAGACAAATAAGAGAAAATATTTTTTCACTCAACGTGTAATCAAACTCTGGAATCTGTTACCGGAGGATGTAGTAAGGGCTGTTAGTATAGCTGGGTTTAAAAAAGGTTTGGACAAGTTCCTGGAGGAAAGGTCCATAAACCACTATTAAAAAGGGACCTAGGATATCAATGCTTGACCCAGTACAAGCATTGTGGAACCTGTGTCTTTTGGGGATATTGCTAGGTACGTATGACCTAGATTGGCCACTGTTGGAAACAGGATACTGGGCTTGATGGACCTCGGTCTGACCCAGTATGGCATGTCTTATGTTCTTAATACTCCGAGGAGCCGGAGGCGAGCGGCCACAACCGCCAGACATTTCGTGAACAATCAAGGGGCTGAAGTGAAGCCAAAGGGAAGTACCCTATACTGATAGTGGCAGCCCCTTACGATGAACTGGAGGTACTGATGGCGCCTTGGATGGATCAGGATGTGGGTGTAAGCATCTCTGAGATCCAAGGAGCATAGCCAATCTCCATGGAGGAGATAAGGCAGCAAGGTTCCAAAGGATACTATCTTGAACTTTTCCTTGAACAGGAAGCGGTTGAGGTCCCGAAGATCCAGAATGGGCCTGAAGCCTCCTGTCTTCTTGGGGACCAGGAAGTAGCATGAATAGAACCTCATCATCTTCAGGGCTGGGGGGACGGCCTGATCCTAAAGAAGCTCCCTGTGCAAGGGGTCCATGAGTAATTCCCCTGGGAAAAAGGGGGGAGGCAGCCGAGTAAAGTGAAGTGACCTCTCGCAACACTGAGGCATGGTGAAAGAGGGCCGCCACCTGTGTGCAAAGTGGATCAGCCAGTCCTCCCCCGTGAACCTTGGGCCCGTCACCTCCTAAAGGAGGAAGACTATGCCCAAGAAGTCAAAAACTCCCCCCCAGGCTGTGGCTGGGGTGATATTGGGGTTTGGGAACATTAGGCTTACTGGGGCTGTGTCCTCTGGCCAGTTTCCATAAGCCTTCTTGGACTTCGGATGGAAGGGCTTTTTCCCCGAAACCTTCAGACAGGAAGGGTCTGACAATTTCTTGGTCAGCCTGGACCTGATCATGAATTCCTTCTCCAATTAGTCAGACTTCTCCATCATGCCATCATGGGTTTGCTGAAAGGTTGTCTCCCCGGCAGGGGACATCGGGTAATTTGTCCTGAACCCACTGTTCCAAGTCGGAGGACTGCAGCCAGGTGAGGCAGCAGGCATTAATGCCCACCACAGCTACATGAGCCACCGACTTGAAGCTGTCGAAGGCAGCCTGAGTCTCAAACTTGGAGCACTCCTTGACCGAGGATACCAGGGTCTGAAAGAGCTCAAGGGCTCACCTGATAGACCAGCCAAGAACCCGGCGAGTTTCTTCGCCAGGTCTCTCAGGTATATGCCCATGTACAGCTGTTAAGCCTGGATCCAGGCTGTGAGCATAGAGCCCTGGAAACACTTCCTACCAAACACATTCATGATGCAGGCCTACCTGTCAGGGCGCACCAAGGAGTGCGCCTTCCGACTCTCGATTCAATGCACTGCTGACTCCACCACCATAGAATTGTGTGGAAGCTGCATTTTCTGGAACCCATGACTCCTGCTGACTCAATCCTCAGCACACAGCTCATCCTCTGGCACTGCCACAAAGGTGAGTGCCTGGAACATCTCCCTCACAAACTCCAGGAAGGCAAGGTCCTCTAGAGGGGATATCCTTTGGTGGTATGACGGAGAGAGATCAGAAGGGATGTCCCGGTAGAGCACAGTGTCAGGCGACTCCTTGTCTGTCTCCCACACCGACTCAGAGCTGGAGGAATTCGCGAGCACCCTGTGGTCCTCAGACCAACCCAGTGCTGACAACTCCCGACATCGGTGGTCTCAACACAGACTATGCCAGCCACTCCAGGATGGGTGGAGCATCCTTCAGGGAAGTCCTCATCGAAGAGGTCCCCATGTGGGGCGCAGACGACCAGGAATGACCAGAAGTCGGGCCCCACTGCACCTCGAGGAACACCGAGAAACTGTGTTCGAGGGCTGCCATGTGGGCCTCAATGCCAGATGGCTCTGTTCTTGGCCCGGCCCCGACAGTGTCGAGGCCAGAGGCAGATCCCTGGCTAGGGAGTCCCAGATCATGATGGAATCAGAGGTGACTCACTGCTCCCTTGACATTGCAGGTGACCTTTCCCTTTGGGGCTGTTTCAACGGATGCTCCCCCATCCATCGTCCCCTGACAGAGGTCGTGTTGAAGCAGACTTACCACTTGAAGCCAGGTCAGACTTCAGCACTGACTTCGAGGAAGACTCCGACACACAAGGGAGATCCTCTGAGAATGACTCAGATGCCTGATGATCTCTGGGCTCAGAACAAGTCTGGGCACGCAATGCCATGTCGCCCAGCACCGAAGGTGGGGATTCTGTTCCGATGTCAAACCAAAGCCAGACTTGCTAAACAGCTCCCCCTGCCACCTTTTGCATTCCTTCTGGGTTTTGGCAGACATGAGGAGGCAAAGCGGGCAGGAAGACCTGTCGTGGTCTGCCCCAAGGCACTTGATTTTATTTATTTATTACAATTTCTTATATACCGCACTATATATCAGCGCGGTTTACATACAAGAAAATGACCATAACAGATTGTTTGGCTTCACATAGAACAGGAGTAACAACTTGGATAACATGTTTGGCTTTACAGAGAACAGGGGTAACAACTTGGATAACAAGGGGGATACAAACTGAACTAATTACATATGTACAATGAAATTGAGTGCTAAGAATTTAGGGTGTTACATGTGTACATTGAGGTTGTGTGCTAATATTGAGATGTTGTCTCAAGGAAGTAAGAGGAGAGGCAATTAGGTAGGTGTTGGGTTAATCTGGTAGTACTGTGTAAATAAATGGAATTTGAGAGCCTTTCTGAATTGTGTTAAGTCCGTAATCGCACGGATGCCTAGTGGTAATGCGTTCCAACATTTTGGGGCATAAATACTGAAAGCCCTGTTAGATGTTGCGATTGTGTACTTTGTTGATGCCTTTGGGATTACTAGCACATTTGTAGATGTGGATCTCCTTGTTCTGTTGGGGGGGATGAGCTGAATGATGTCAGTTAGTGAAGGGGAGGTGATGCCATGGATGGATTTGAAAGTGAGTAGCAAAGATTTGAAAGTAAGCCTTCCTTGTATGGGGAGCCAATGAAGCTGTATTAGGATAGGCATTACATGGTCGCATCTTGCTGCTCCCACTAAGACTCTGGCAGCGGCATTCATGGCAAGTTGCAACGGATTGAGTGTTGATTGAGGGAGACCTTGAAGAATAGCGTTGGCAAAGTCAAAGTGTGGTAAGATAAGGGATTGGTAAATTGTCCGGAAGTCTTCAGGGTTTAGAAGGGATTGCAGGTGTCTGAGGGACCGAATTTTGAAATAAATGGCTTTGACTATGTTGGATATATGGGTTTTCATGTCTAAACGTTGATCGAGGGTGACCCCTAAGTACCGAATTGTTGATTTGGTTTGAAGCTCAGCTTCTTTAACCTTTATATGGGGTGGAGGGCAGAAACTCTGGTCTCTGGTGATGAATAGCACCTCAGACTTTTTGTGTTGGATCCTAAGATTTTGGGACAGAAGCCATTCGGAGACTGCATTGAAACATTCAATTAGTGGCGAGAGGTCAATTTGCTCTGTGGAGAATGGCATGAAGAGGAGGATGTCATCAGCGTATATTAAGCAGTCGACATTGAATGATCCGATAATGTTGAAAATGGGTTGCATGTAAATGTTAAATAAGAGGGATGATAGGGACGACCCTTGAGGAACGCCCTGTCGTTGATGGAAGGGTTCGGAAGATCCAGATCCAGATTTTACATGCTGCCATCTGCCATCAAGGTACGACCTGCACCAATCGAGGGCGACGCCATTTATGCCCTTTTCCTTTAGTCGTTCTACTAGCAGACCATGGTGTACAGAGTCAAAGGCTGCTGCGATGTCTATGAAGATGAGGGCGAAACCTCGGCGGATGTTGTCGATACCTGTGACGATTTTATTGAAGAGGGAGGTAAGCAGGGTTTCGACGCCATGGTATTCCCTGAAGCCATGTTGGCGATGGTCTAGTGGGGAGGCTGTATCTATATGATCTTGAATTTGCCTTTGTGCTTCCTTTTCAATTATTTTGGCTAGAAGCGGTATGCTGGCTATGGGTCTGTAGGATTCAACTTTGCTTGGGTCAAGTTTAGGGTTCTTCAGAAGGGGTCTGATGGATGTTTGCTTGAGTGCTGCAGGGAAGGATCCAGTTGTGAATGATAAGTTCATCATTCTTGTGATCAGTGGGCTGAGTTCTGTTCGTAAATTTTTAATCCAATATGCGGGGCAGGGGTCAGTTTGTGCAGTCGTGGTATTGAGGGCCGAAATAGTATCTTCCACAAGTTTCTTGGATGGAGTGGAGAACTTAGAAAGGGATGTTAGACTAGAGGTGTCTTGTGCTATGAACGTAGAAATTTTGTCAGTTTAAAGTAGCTTGGATTGTAGATGGTTGGCATACTCCTGTGGGTGGATCTCTTCAGGTTGACATGGGGAAGGTTCCTTAGAGAATGATTTAACTAGTTCAAAAAGGTCACGTGGTTTGTTTAGTGATCTTTTGAGAGTGTCGGTATGGTATTGTTTCATATTTGTTAGGATAGCTTCTCTGTAGATTGTAAGGTGCGTTAAGTAGGCTGACTGGGCTTCAGCGGAGTGGAACCGCCTCCATCTTTTTTCAAGTTTCCGTAAATGTGAGCGGGAGACACATAGTTCTGGTGAGAACCATGGAGAATGTTTTCTTTTCTTTGCGATATTGTTCTTGGTTGGTTTTTGCGCAATAGAGCTAAGACTCTTATTCCATGAGGTGATTAAATTGTCTAGGTTGAGAGTTGCATTGTTGTATAGAGGGAGAGTTTCTGCCAGTATGAGATCTTTATTGAAGGCTCTGAAGTTTCGAGAAGTTGTGTTTGTTGCGTTGCTTGGTGTTCTATTGTTGTGTAGTGAACTGTTATTGATGGGTATAGTGAAATTGATTAGCTTGTGATCTGACCATGGTACAGAGGTGAGAGATGTCACAAGTTCTTCATTTGGTTCTTGTTCTGACAGGGGGGCAAAAATCATGTCAAGTATGTTCCCTTTAGTGTGGGTGGGTTTATTGATAATTTGTCTGTATCCCAGATCATTAATCGCTTCTAGAAGGGCAGTGGCGTGACTGGAGTGAAGTGATGGGAGGTTGAAATCTCCTAATATCCAGTTTGATAAGTTGAGGTTGCGAGTGTTGGCTGCTAGGTCGAGGATGTTGGAGAGATCATCAGTTGAGGATGAGGGTGCTCTATATAGAAGGTTGATGGCGCATTGGTCATTTGCAATGGATAGGATATCCAGGTTATTGGTACTGGAGGAGTCTGTAGTATGAAAATGCAAGTCAGTTTTGGTCAAAATGAGGGCCCCTCCTCCTCTTTTGATTTCTCTATGACGGGAGTGGATTGTGAAGTTGGTGGGTAGTAATTGGTTGAGAATTACATTATCTACGTCGGATAACCAAGTTTCAGTTATCATAAGAATATCCAAGTTGTGGGATGCAATTAAGTCAGTGACAACTGGCCATTTATTACGAATTGATCTCGCATTTATAAGGGCGCAGTTAAGAGCTAGTGTGGGTTTCTCTGGTTTGGTTTGTTTGGAATGTTGGAGGGCTATGTGTAACAAGTGTGATTGACGTGTTTGGGTGTTCTTTAGGTGGTGAGGATAAGAAGATTTTGTCCAGGTTTTGGCATGGTGCTGGAGTATTGGAATTTGGTTAGTAGCGTGGAACAGGGCCAGGGACTCTACAATCAGCCAAGAGAAGATAAGGAGGCAGCTCATCATGGCCGGGATAGGTGGGGCCATTTCAGTGTTGGCCTTGAATGCTGTTGATCAGGTGTCCAACTTGATGTTAAGGTGATGGTGGTAGGTCTATGCTGTGTCGGTGGATGTCACTGACTACTGGAATTTGTTAAAGGGGGATTATGCAATTTTTGCAATATTTTGTATGTGTGAAGAAGGCAGGGTGTACACAGATGGAAATTATGCAATATTCTAGATATGGGAGGTAGGCAAAATGCACACAGATGGAATCAAAAATATTAACAAGAAAGGATTTTGAGATAAGGCTATTCAGTAGTATACAATAGTATGTGAAAGATTTCAGATATATGGCTATCTCTGAACTAAGTTTTAGAGACAAGGCTGTTCAGTGGTATACAAATTATGTGAGAGATTTCTGAGAGATGGCTATTCAGTAGTGTACAAATTATCTGAGAGGCTACAGGTATAAGGCTAATTAGCAGTATACACACTAGGCTATATGATCTTACTTGAGGCAGTGAGAGAGAGCAGGAATTTTAAAGTCACTGAAGAGGCGAGATGTGGAACGGGTTCATCTATTTTGGTTGTAGACTTGACACGACGATGGCCTTTGCTTGGTATGCGTAGATTTGCCACAAGGTACCTGGATGACTGTCGTGCCCCACCTAAGGGCCACGCCAAAGGGCCCTCTGGCGACGCCCTCAGGCGTGGGCCCGCCCGACCGGCGTCGATTTAAAGCGGCAGGATGCTGCCCCGATTGGGCAGAGCGCTCACGTGGGTGGTGGTGGAGCTCCGGCCCGCTCTATCCCCGACTTGGAGAGCTGCTTGCAGGGGCCGGAGTGCTGGGGAAGAGGCCGACCGGCGTCGATTTAAAGCGGCAGGATGCTGCCCCAATTGGGCAGAGCGCTCACGTGGGTGGTGGTGGAGCTCCGGCCCACTCTATCCCCGACTGGGAGAGCTGCTTGCAGGGGCCGGAGTGCTGGGGAAGAGGCCGCGCGCCCGACCAGCGTCGATTTAAAGCGGCAGGATGCTGCCCCGATTGGGCAGAGCGCTCACATGGGTGGTGGTGGAGCTCCGGCCCGCTCTATCCCCGACTGGGAGAGCTGCTTGCAGGGGCCGGAGTGCTGGGGAAGAGGCCGCGCGCCCGACCGGCGTCGATTTAAAGTGGCAGGATGCTGCCCCGATTGGGCAGAGCGCTCACATGGGTACGATGCAGGTACGATGGCAGTCCATATGGGACATAATGCAGTTGCACTTGCTTCACAACTTAAACCCATTGGTCGAGGACATAGCAGGAAAAACGAGACCCGAGAGATCAAACTCCGACTTCTTAACCAGGTAAGCTGCGAGAAGAAAACCCATGGGCCAGAAGAACGAAAAATTGAAGAAAAATACCAGAGCAAAAATCATGACACCAAGGCGGAAGACTCGGGCGGCAGAAAGGTGATTGAACCGATCACTCAAGAAAAACAGAAAAAAATGAATAAAGGATTGAAAAAAATTCTACTTTGTCCAGGATGCACAAACGGGACGTCTGCAGGGCTCCACGGAAAAAAATGACTGAGGCAAGATGGCACCTTTGGGCAGGAAGGTGACCACACATGCGCGGTGTAGCCCCAAAGGCTTTCTTTGAAAGCTGGGGAGTAGATATGCACTGGCTCTGTGGGCACAGACGTCACCGATATGTATGACCGACTTCCTCTTCTCCCAGGAGAACAATGGATGTGTACTACCATCCCTCTGGCCAGAGTGAACAGGCAGATGAAATGCTAACAAAACTTAGGGAAGGTAACACAATTGTCAAAGAAGCAATACTGACTGGGTCAATGTTACATAATAACATAAGGTATGCCATATTGGGTCAGATCAAGGTCTAGCAAGCCCAGTATCCCATTTCCAACAGAGGCCAATTCAGGTCACAAGTACCTAGAAGAAATTACAGGTTCCACAATGCTTATATCAGAGCAAGCAGTGGATTTTCTGGGTCCTTTTTAATAATGGATTATGGACCTTTCCTCAAGAAGCTTGTCCAAACCATTTTAAACCCAGATACACTAACAGCTTTTAGTATATCCTCTGGTAATGAATTCCAGAGTTTGATTACGCATTGAGTGAAAAAATAATTTTTCTTATTAGTCTTAAATGGGTTACACTGTAGCTTCATTGCTTGTCCCCTAGTCTTTCTACTTTCTGATGGTGTAAACAATTGATCTATGTTTACCAATTTGACTCCATTCATTAATTTATAGACTTCTATCATACCTCCCCTCAGACATATCTTTTTCAGGTTGAAGAACCCAAACTTTTAAGCCTCTCCTCAAAGGAGTATCCATCCATCCCCTTTACCATTTTGGTGGCTCTTCTCTGTACCTTTTCTAATTCCACTATATCCAATTTTTAAGATACGACAACCAGAATTCCACACGATTTTCAAGGTACAGTTGCAGCATCAAACAATACAGAGGCATTATAATATATTTTGTTTCATTCTCCATTCCTTTACTTATGCTTCCTAGCATTCTATTTGCCTTCTTGACCGCTGCTGCACACTGGGCAGAGGGTTTCAAGGTGTTATTCACAATGACACCTACATCTTTTTTCCTAATGTGGAACCTTGCATTGTCTAACCATGGACTGTGATGTTCTTTCTTAGGTGTATAACTTTGCACTTGTCCACATTAAATGTTATCTACTATTTGAACGTCCAGTCTTCCAATTTATCTAGGTCCTCTTACAATGTTTCACAATTCTCTTGGGTTTTAATAACTTTGAATAATTTTGTGTCATCTGCAAATTTGATTACCTCTCTCATTATTCCCATTTCCACTCATTTCCGAATATGTTAAAAAGCAGCAGACCCAGCACAGATCCTTGGGGTACTCCACAATCCACCTTTCTCCATTGAGAAAAGTGGCCATTTAGCCCTGTTGATGTTCTTAAGTGCCGTCGAACCGGTGTCAACTCATGGCGACCCTCTGGATAGTTGTCCTAAATTGTGTTCAGTTTTCAATCAGGCAGCTCATTGTTAACAGACTGGCACCCATAACTGCTATTATTGAATCGATTCATCTCATTGCTGGCCTTCCTCTTTTGCAGTGACCTTCTACCTTGCCAAGCATGATGTTTTTCTCTAATGATCTCTCTCTTCGCATGATGTGTCCAAACTATGAAAGTTGAAGTCTTGTCATCTGAGCTTCTAACAAAGCTTAGGTTTGATCTCCTCTAGTACTGACTGGTTTGTTCATCGGGTAGTCCATGGTATACACAGCATTCGTCGCCAGCACCATAATTCAAAGGCATCAATTTTCTTCCTGTCTATCTTATTTATTTATTTATAGCAGTGCTTGATATACCGCTAGGGTCAGAGCATAAAAGCTGAAACAAATCGAATCTCTGTATAGAGAGAGACATCTCTGCTCTTGAGAATCTAGTCTAGATCTTTCATAGCCATTCTGCCAAAAGCAATGCGTCGTCTGATTTCTTGATTACTTCTTTATTGATAGCTGATTCAAGTAGGTTAACGTTGTCCACTATTTCAATTTCTTCTCCATCAACGATGAACTTATTGATTTTGCCAATTGTCATGATATTTGTCTTCTTTACATTAAGGTACAGGCCCATTTTAAGACTATATTCCTTGATCTTGAGAAGCAAATGTTTCAGATCGTCTTCACTTTCAGCCAGTAATGTGGTGTCATCAGCATAGCGAAGGTTGTTCATGAGTCTTCCACCAATCTTCACACCTCGGTTGTTTTCATACAGTCCTGCTTCTCTGATGATTTGTTCTGCATATAAATTAAAGAGGTAGAGGGAAAGTATGCAGCCTTGTCATACAACTTTGCTGATTTTAAATCATTCTGTTTCTCCTTGTTCTGTTCAAACTATTGCTTCTTGATCAATGTAAAGGTTGTGCAAGAGAACTATCGGGTGCTCTGGTATACTCCTTCTTAATGTGGGCCCAGAATTTCTCATGGTTTACACAGTCAAAAGTCTTGCTGTAGTCAATAAAACACATAAAATATTCTTTTGGTATTCTTTAGTCATAGTAACATAGTATATGACGGCAGATAAAGACAAGTATGGTCCATTTAGTCTGTCCAGAAAAGTGGCAAGAGTAGGAGCACCTGCCGCTCCATGCCGGTCACCCTTTCCCATGCCTTTGTTTACAGATGTACCCACCGTTCAGTGTAGGGCAACCCTATTTGAGATGTAAGATAAAGTTAAGTTTATTTTGATTTTATCCTGTTATAAAGGGATCCACTGTGTCTGTCCCATGCCATTTTGAATTGCCATTTTGAATTCTGTCACTGTATTTGCCCCCACCACTTCCATCAGGAGGGCATTCCTAACATCCACCACCCTTTCAGTGAAAAAGTATTTCCTGACATTGCTTTTCAATTGACCCCCTTGCAGCTTCCTGTTATACCCTCTAGTTTTACAATTCCACTTCTTTGGAAGAGGTTTGTTTGCTCATTAATGCTCTGTAAGTATTTAAAGGTCTGAATCATATCTCCCCTGTCCCTCCTCTCCTCCAGAGTGTACATATTTAGGTCTTCAAGTCTCTTCTCAAAAGTCTTATGACGCAGGCTCCAAAATATTTTGGTCGCCTTCCTCTGAACCGTTTCCAGTCTTTTTATATCCTTTGCGAGATATGGTCTCCAAAACTGAACCAGTATTCCAAGTGAGGCCTCACCAATGACTTGTACAGTGGCATTAGTACCTCTTTCTTTCTGCTGGTAATTCCTCTTTGTATGCAACCCAGCATCCTTCTGGCTTTTGCTACCACCTTGCCGCACTATTTCACCAGAAATAATTACTCTAAGGTCCTTTTCCTGATCCGTGCACACCAATCTCTCGCCCTCTATCACGTACATTTCCCTTGGATTTCTGCTTCCTAAGAGCATGACACTGCACTTCTTAACATTAAATCTTAACTGCCAAGCATTAGACCATTCTTCCAGCTTTTGTAGATCTTCCCTCATGTTCTCCACTCCCTCAAGGGAGTCCACTCTGTTGCAAATTTTTGTGTCATCTGCAAAAAGACAGATCACAAATACATTGAACAGTATCGGTTCCAAGATCGAACCCTGGGCACACCGCTAATCACCTTCTTTTCATCTGAGTGAGATCCGTTTACCATCACCTTCTGTCATCTGTCAGTCAACCAATTTCTAATCCAGTTCACCACCTCGGGCCCATCCCCAAGCTATTGAGTTTATTGATAGGCTTCCTATGAGGAACAGTATCAAAGGCTTTGCTAAAATCCAGGTATATGACATCCATCGCATGCCCTGATCTCGTTCTCTGGACACCCAGTCAAGGAACTCAATCAGATTTGTTTGGCAAGATCATCCTTTGGTAAAACCATGTTGCCTCGGATCATGCAAACTGTTGGTTTTGAGAAAGTCCACTATTCATATTTCATATTTCCACAAATGATATATTATTGTAAACCGCTCTAATGCTTCGGCCTGAGCGGTATATCAAATTCAAATAAAAATAAACATAAACATAAACATATTCGCTCTTTCAGGAGCGCCTCCATTACTTTTCCCACCAGAGGTAAGGCTTACCAGCCTGTAGTTTGTCACTTCATCCCTGTTACCACTTCTGTGAAAAGGTACCACATCAGCCCTTCTCCAGTCCTGAGTAACTACTTCTGTCTTCAAGGATCTGTTAAAAAACATCCTTTAACGGCCCTGCAAGAACCTCTTCGAGCTCTTTCAGTATCCTGGGATGTATCCCATCCGGTCCCATGGCCTTGTCCACTTTCAGTTTTGCAAGTGGTTCTAAACAAATCATATTCTATGAATGGTGTGGTATCTACTCCATTTCCATTTTTATTTTTGGGAGTCACAGGTGGTCCTTCTCCAGGATTTTCTTTATTGAAACAGAGCAGAAGTATTTGTTTAGCATTTTTACTTTTTCAATGACACTTTCCATGAGTCCGTTCCCAGCACTTCTGAGTCCTGCAATTCCACCTCAGATTTTCCTCCTCTCCCAAATATACCCAAAGAAAGTTTTGGTCGCCACACTTCACATCTTGCGCCTTCTTTTCCTCTGCCTTTGATTTTGCTATACTTATTTCTCTTTTTGTCTCTTTTAGTTTGATCCTGAATTCCTTTCTGTGTTCCTCTGTTTGCAAGCTTCTGAATTTTGTGAAAGCTGTGTTTTTTGCCTATGAGCAGCCACTTCTTTGAAGAAAAAAATAGGTTTCTTTTTCTTCTTGTTTTTATTTACTTTCGTAACATATTTGTTGCCCCTTTTATTGCCTCCTTTAGTTTAGCCCATTGCAATTCCACTTACTGAAGTCAGTGTTTTTGAAGCCTAGGACTTTGAGCTTGTTATGATTGGACTGCACCTTGGCTTTTATCTCAAACCACACCGTGTGATGATTGCTGCTGCTCACAGGGGCACCCACCCGGACATTCGACACGCTATCTCCATTGGTGAGCACTAAATCCAGCATCGAGCTTTCCCTGGTCGGTTCCATCACCATTTGTCTAAGTAACGCATCTTGGAAGGCATCCGCATTTTGTTTTTTACTTCTTTGCAGATTTGCAGAAGGAATATTCCAATCCACATCGGGTAAAGTCACCCAATATGATCACTTCCCCCTTCGTGGCTATCTTTGCAATATCTATAATTAATTTGCTATCTATTTCTTCGGCTTGAGTCGGAGGCCTGTAGACCACACCAGTATGGATAACAGTGCCATCTCCTCTTTCCAACACAATTCATAGTGCTTCTTCTTTTCCCCACATCCCCTGCATTTCAGTAGCTTTAATATTGCTTTTGACATATAGGGCTATTCTTTTTCCACCTTCTCTATCTCTTCTGAATAGATTATAGACAGCTATGGCTATATCCTATTCATGCAACTCGTTAAACCATGTTTCTGTAATGGCCACAATGTCCAAGTCCCTTTCCACCATTAGGGCTTCCAGTTCAGGAACTTTGTTGGCTAAGCTTCGAGCATTTGTTAATTGGCTTGCCTGTATTTTGCATTGATTTTGTTCTACACACCTCTTCCCGCTTGTCATTGATGAGTGGTTTAAAAGTGTGGCTATTTCCAATGTTATTCTGCTTTTGCCGGGAGTGGCGTCCTGAACTTGTCGTCCTCCATCCGTCACCCCCTTTCTCTAGTTTAAATGCCTGTTCACATACTGCCTGAATTTTTCACTCGGGATCCTTTTCCCTGCAACTGAGAGATGTAGTCCAGCAGCACAGTATAGCCTCTTGTTGATCCGTTTCCCCAGTTGCCTATAAATCTGAATCCTTCTTGTTTGCACCAGGTCTGGAACCACGTATTAAAACTGTTTGCGTGATGCAGCCTTTCAAGGGATCCATCTCACATCTGCGATTATGTCTCTCATTCCTCGCCCTTTCCTGAACCCTGCTTGCACTTCAGGCAGTTCTCGTTCCAGGTATGGCTGTAGTCTCTGCTGAATGATCTTGAGTAGAATTTTGCTGGCATGTGGGATCAGAGCAATTGTGCAATAGTTACCACAGTCAGTTGGATCACCTTTCACTAGTATTGGTATATACATAGATCTTTTCTAGTCAGTTGACCATGATGTTGTCTTCCAAATTTCCTTGCAGAGTCTTTTAAGTATGGTAACAGCTGCATCAGATTGCTGTAATACTTCTATGGGAATGCCATCAACGTCTGGTGCTTGTTCTTTGATAAGGCTTTCAATGTTGCTTCAACTTCTTCTTTCATCAGCAATGGTTTCGGATAATAAGGTACAGGTTGAAACAGCTGTTGGTCCACTTGATCTTTAACATATAAAAACTCTGTATATTCTTTCCACCTTTTCTTGTCTTCTCAGCATCATTCAACAGAGATCCTTGAGCATCTTGTACGATACCAATTTGAGGCTGGAATTTTTTCTTTAACTCTCGTAGCTTGTTCTTCCTCTAATAGTTTCTGACTATTTCCTTGCATGGGTCATTGTAGTACTTCTTGTCTTGTCCTGCTGCACGTTGGAAATCTGTTGAGTTGTGTGATTGCCTCTTCTCTGCTTTAGCTTCTCTGCATTTCTGGTTAATTTTCAGAGTTTCTTCGGTCATCCATTTTTGCTTTTTCATCTTTTGTAGAGACTTCTTGCTTTCTTCCAACACAACCTTCTTGATGGCATCCCATAACTCTTCTGTATCTAAAGCAACTCGATTTTCCAGGCAGTCTAAATTCCAGTGGTATATTCTCAAGTGGTATATTTTGCTACATTCATGAGTGGCTTGCTCTTTTTCAACTTTAGCTTGAGTTTGCATACTAGTAGTTGGTGATCTGTACTACAATCAGTTCCAGGTTTTGTCTTTGTTGATGTTATATAAGAGCTTTTCCATCATTGACTTCCACATATGTAGTCAATTTGATTTTTATACAAACCATTGGGTGAAGTCCATGTGTACAATCACCACTTGTGTTGCTGGAAGAAGGTGTTTGAGATGAATAGATCATTGGTCTTGCAGAATTCTATCAGCCTGTCTCCAACTTCATTTCTGTTACAAAGTCCATATTTACAACCATTTTGCTGCCTTCTTTGTCGCCAACTTTTGTGTTCCAGTCACCCATGACTATCAGGATATCCTGTTTGCATGTTTCATCAATTTCTGCTTGTACTTGTTCATAGAACTTATTAATTTCATCCTCTTCTGCAGCTGTTGTTGGGGCATATACTTGAATTATAGTTGTGTTGTGTGATGAGAGCTGCCATGAGAAAATGGAAACAGAAGAAAATGCTGTTTGTACCTTTAAAACGAGTGACAAGCCAGGTTTGCACAGAGTAAGAAAAGCAAGCATGGAAAAAAAACAGCTCTCTGTTGAAGCTAAGCCACGCCCAAGCTCTGACGTAGAGCCAGGCTTAGAGGCTGATTACGGGCACATGTGCAAACAAAAGGGTGTGGCAGTCAGGAAAAGCGTTTTTAAACCTGACTCAGAACAGAGAGAGGAGGATTACCTGAGGGGAGAGAAGTCCCTGAGGGGAGAGACGCACTTGAAGGGAGGGGGATTACCTGAGGGGAGAGAAGTCCCTGAGGAGAGAGACACACTTGAAGGGAGAGGATTACCTGAGGAGGAAGAAATTCCTGAGCAGAGGAGAAATCCTGACGAAAGGAGAGTCCCTGAGTGAGAGGAGATCTCGGACAGAGTGGAGTTCCCAGGAGGAAGAGAGACCCCAGAGAAAGGGGAGAGCTCAGAGAAGAAGGAAAGGAGAAGGACAAGGGAAGTCTGTCTTCCAGCTGCTGGATGGTACCGGTGAAAAGGGAAGCACACTGTCTCTGAATAATACTCCTAAAACTGAAGCCAGCAGACGCCTAGCTGGGAAGGTTACAGCCCACATGGAACAAGTTCCCACGTCCAGTGTTCTAGACCCCGTGTTGCAATCTTCAACTGCTAGAAGGTGGGTGGATACGCTTCTTTATGAAAAGAGCCAGAGCCCAGCCGAAAGCAGGGAAGCGGATTTGAACACCATAGAGACTTTAAGGGAAGTGTTCCAGGGTAGGAAAGCTCCCTCTCCTAATGTATGTGTTCCCTCTCAGAAAGAAAAGTTATGGAATGAATTCTGCAAGTTCTTACAAGGGAAGAAGTTTGAACAAGCTTTTGAAGCCAGAGAAAGTGACAAGCAAGCTGTAGCCCAAGAACCTATGCAGGTTGATTTCTGTGAGTCACAGTCTAGCTCGGAGGTGTCTCCGATAGACTGCTCTCTATGTTTTAAGGAAGTCTGAAAACCTGAGAGCAGGGCTAAAGAAAGAAATGTTTGCTGAGAAGAAATGTTTAACCATCTTTTGTATCTAATAAGCATTTCCCCAAAGTAAAGAAGTTTTTGTTAAGAGGAGAAGTTTACCTCTGCTGAAGGTGCTTAAACAAAGCTGTGCTGTGAGATATTAATTTGTTTATTGAAGACAGCAGCTTGTGTCAGAAAGCCTTGTGTTCAGTTTTCCTCAGTTCCAGTATTCTTGTTTCTTTCTGTTGGAGAAGTATCCTTTTACCTGTGTTCAGAACTTTAATGCGTTTTGGAAACCCACAAAAAAATAAATATTCTTGTTTGCCTCAACCAACGGTTGCACAACTACTTTGTCTTTGAATGCAAATAGCCAAACTACAAGTCCCAGAGTTCCTTGCTGGGAACAAATAGTAAAGCTTCATTTAAGGATATACAAAGGCGACCCTATGCCTGTAAGCTCTTGGGCCCAGGCTAGGGGATCACAGTTGATAGGCATTCCTCGTAGACGAATAGAAATTAAACATTCACTGACTGCATTGTATTTCATTACAGTGCTTTCAAGTTTCTTCTTTATTATAAATGCAACACCATTTCTTCTTTGTCTTTCATTTCCAGCATAGTAGACCATGTGATCAACTGATGCAAAGTGCCCAATGCCAGTCCATTTCAGTTCACAAACACCCAACAGATCAAGCCATACACGTTCCATTTCATTCTTGACCACCTCCAACTTCCCTTGGTTCATGCTTTGTACATTCCATGTCCCAATATGTAAGACATCTTTGCAGCTTCTGACTCTCATTTCATGTGCAGCTAGATCTGCAGTTAGACGTCCCGAGGGCTTTGATCCAACTGCATCATAGAAACATGACGACAGAAAAAGACCACATGGCCTATCTAGTCTGTCCTTCCATATCAACAACTACAACAGTCTACTTTTTACCTTTAGAGATCCTCTGTGTTGGTCCCATGCTTTTTTGAATTCAGTTACTGTCCTCATCTCTACCACCTCCACTGGGAGACTATTCCATGGATCCACTACTCTTTCCGTAAAGAAATATTTCCACATATCACTCCTGAATCTATCTCTCTTCACCCTCATCCCATGTCCCCTCGTAGCAGAACTTGCTTTCAATTGAAAAAGGCTCTCTTCCTGAACATTTATGCCACGGAGGTATTTAAACATCTCAATCATATCACCTCTATCCCGCCTTTCCTCTAAGGTGTACATATTAAGATCCTTAAGTCTGTCCTCATATGCTTTATAATGAAGCCCACTAATCATTTTAGTAGCCACCCTCTGCACCGACTCCATCCTGTTCACATCCTTTTGAAGGTGCGGTCTCCAGAATTGCACACTATACTCCAAATGAGGTTGCACCAAAGACTTATAGAGAGGCATTATCACCTCCTTTTTTCTGCTAGCCATTCCTCTCCGTATGCACCCAAGCATCCTTCTAGCTTTTGCTGTCGCCTTTTCTACCTGTTTAGCTACTTTAAGATCATCAGACACAACCACGCCTAGGTCCCGCTCTTCTTTAGTGGACAAAAGTACTTCACCCCCTATACTGTATTGCTCCCTCGGATTGCTGCAGCCCAAATGCATGACCTTACATTTTTTAACATTAAATCCCAGCTGCTAAATTCTAGACCATTCTTCAAGCTTAGCTAGATCCCTCCTCATGTTATCTACACCTTCCTGGGTGTCTACTCTATTGCAGATTTTGGTATCATCTGCAAAGAGGCAAACCTTACCCGACATCCCTTCCGCTACATCACTAACAAAGATGTTAAAAAGAATCGGACCAAGGACAGATCCCTGGGGCACACCACTGGTAACATCCTTCTCCTCAGAGTGAGCTCCATTTACTTGTACTCTTTGTCGCCTCACACCCAACCAATTTCTAACCCAAGCAGTAACTTTAGGGTCCATCCCTAGGGTACTCAGTTTGTTTATAAGTCGCCTGTGAGGAACAGTGTCAAAGGCTTTACTGAAATCTAAATACACCACGTCTAGAGCTCTCCCTGGTCACCCAGTCAAAGAAATCAATCAGATTTGCCTGACAAGACCTGCTTCTGGTGAATCCATGTTGCCTCGGATCCTGTAATCCGCTGGACTCCAGAAACCTCACTATTTTCTCTTTCAGCAGCGTTTCCAATAATTTACTCACCACTGAAGTTAAACTAACCGGCCTGTAGTTTTCAACCACATCCTTACTTCCGTTTTTGTGTAAAGGCACCACATGAGCCTCTCTCCAGTCCTTTGGCACCACTCCCGACTCCAACGAGGCATTGAAAAAGGTCAGTCAGTGGAGCTGCTAGAACGTCCTCAAGTTCCCTCAGTATTCTAGGGTGTATCCCATCCGGTCCCATCGCTTTGTCTACTTTAAGTTGAGCTAGTTTCTCACGAACACAGTCTTCTGAAAATTGTTCAAGATGTCCCTTGCTTCTGTTCCTATTTGTGGGTGTTTTCTGAGGTCCTGCTCCTGGTTCTTCATCTGTGAACACAGAACAAAAATATTTGTTAAGCAATTCCGCTTTATCCTTATCAGCTTCTACATATTCCTCCCCTGCACCCTTGAGTCTGACAATACCACTTTTGCCCTTCCTCTTCTCACTAATATATCTGAAAAATGTCTTATCCCCCCATTTTATTGCAATGGCTATTTCCTCCTCCTTTTGAATCTTTGCCTTCTTGACTACTTTGCTAGCTTCTCTAAGTTTTTCCAAATACAGATGCCTGTCTTCCTCTCTCTGTGATCTCTTGTATTTCATGAAGGCCTCCCTCTTTTTCTTTACTTTTTCAGCTACTTCCTTTGAAAACCATAGTGGTCTCCTTTTCCTTTTATTTACCATTTTAACAAAAAGGTTGGTTGCCCTTAAAATATCCCCTTTCAGATTTGCCCACTGTTTTTCTACATCCCCCAGTTGTTCCCATCCCACTAACGACTCCCTGAGGTATTGGCCTATCTTCGCAAAGTTAGTCTTCCTAAAGTCTAAGATCCTCACCTTTGAATGGCTTTAGTCTGAAACGTCTTCAGCTCCTCCCTGGTAGCCAGTTGAGTGACTTCCGACCTGGGGATCTCATCTTCCAGCACTATAGTGCAATTTGTTTTGTTTTGACAATTCATTGGGTTTTCGTGGCAAGATACGGAAATAGATTGCCAGGCCTTTCTTCCGCACAGTGTTGCTGCTGTTAACATAGAAATGTGATCATCCACCGCCATCACGGTCTCATTCTGCTGCTGCCCAGTTTCTGATCCACAATACTGCACTGCTTCCTATCCCATGACTTTTTAATTTTGCCAAGAGTCTCTCATGAGGAACCTTGTCGAAGGCTTTCTGAAAATCCAGATACACTACATTGACCGGCTTCACCTTTGTCTACCTGTTTATTCACACCTTCAAAAAAATACAACATAATAGATAGGGGAGATATCCAAAATGGCGCTTCCGGACGCCCGCGGTGTGAGACGCACCTGAGAGTGGCTCTTGCTGCCTGGAATTTGCAAAATGCAGCTTTCAAATTGTATTTTCATGCTATGAATAAGCCTTTTTTAGGATCTTGTATACGTATTTTTCCTGCTATGTCTCGGCACACTCAGAAACAGCGATAGGGGTTCCTGGCCTTATTGGCCAGGATCTAGTACTATCTTGAGCTGAAGTTTGCTCTTCGATTTCCTTGTGTTAGTGTGGTAACTTATGATAAAATTTCTACTTCTTTTGATCCAAAAATGTTGGCTGATTTTCTTGTATCTAGGGAAGGTATAGTGTCCTTGTCTCCTGTTTGGGGCCCCGAGGAGGTTCACTGAGGTATCTTGGGTATGTTTTAACTTTGCTGTTGTTTTTTCCTTTGTCTTGGATCTCTAGTTTCCTGTTTAGCTGTGGGCTGTATTAGATTAACTTTCTTTTTCCTATTATTGATGTGGGGGATTTAATTTATTATTTCCTAAGTTTATTTTTCCTTTCACATTTATTGTGAATTGTTAACTTGTAAAATATATATATATATATATATGACTATACCCGCCTTAGGCGCCCGCCTAGATATGGGGTATAGCCTGGGTTGTTAAAGGAATACTCTGTAGTCGTGTCAAAGTACAATTAAAGCTGGGCTTTATTCCCCTTCCCTTGAGGATTGCCTTCTGGATACATCAAACAAGGGTAACACAAATAAACTGTTGCTTCACAGATAAATAAGAGTTTTCCAAATGATAATAATGCTTCTTCTTGCTTCTTAACAAAGAGATTCTATCTCGTCAGAAATACATAGAGCACAATCCATCGGTTCTGGAATGACCTCTGGGTTTGAACTTTCCCACTGCATAACCTCAGGACCTGGTCCTGTATACGGGCACCATGTTTCTGTATTACTGGATTCAGAACCTTGCCCTTGGGAGACCTCAGTTTCTATGAGAGGAGCCTGTTCTGTGCAGCCAGAGACATAAAGAGCTGTGCTTGGGGTTTCTTCCCACCACTTATTCCAATAGGGGTTTTCTAACCCTCTGTAAGCTTGGCTCTTTACACAAGGACCCACTTCTTTCCCTCTGTAGAAAACAGGGTACTTATCTTTCTTCTGGGTGAAGATAGTTTCCAGCCCTTCCTCTATTAGCCAAGGCTTCTTCTCTGGGGTGCAAACTGCCTTTCTCTGGGAGTTCCAGACACTAGGCTTAGCTGAGCTGAAATCACTTCCTGGTTTCAGTGAGCTTTCCTGGGTGTGACGTTTGCCCTCTACCTGCTTGGTTGCCTTTCCTGGTACGGGGACCCCTCTGGCTTGGAAGTCTCTTGCACTGTGTTTCCCAGCACTCTCTGGTTCAACAGCCTGCTTCCACTCAGCCCTCTTTCTCCGGGACAGCGTGTCTCTCTGTGTTTGCTCCTGAGTCTCAATTCCCTTCTGAGACTGACTCCTCTGCTCCTTCTTCTCTCCCCTCTGTGGGATTTCCCACCTGGTTTTATTTCCCTGCTTGTTGAACGTAGTACGTGACTCTTTCCTCAGGTGAGCATGATTAGGACTCTGAATTTCTACTGTGTCACTAATGCCATGAGGAACGTTTGTTTCTCCATTCCTTGCTTCCCTGCAACTTGAATGTATCAACTGCACATGTGGCTGTGAGGTAAGCTCTTCTTTTTCATTTCCCTCTATTATCCCAGGCTCAGTGCTGTCTACCTCATGACAATATATATATATATATATAATATTTTACAAGTTAACAATTCACAATAAATGTGAAAGGAAATTATATATATATATATATATATATATAAAAGATTAGTAAGACAAGACCTTCCTTGGCTAAAGCCATGTTGGCCTTCTCCCATTAAACCATGACTATCTACATGTTCAGTAATTTTGTTCTTTATAATGGTTTCTAGCATTTTTCCAGATACTGATGTCAGGCTCACCAGTGTGTAGTTTCAGATCCCCATGGAACCCCTTTTAAAAACTGGTGTTATATTGGCCATTTGCCAATCTTCAGGTATTACAGATGATTTTAATGATAGACTTACTTCTAGTAATCTGTGAACTATCATCTTATATTTCAATTCTTTTATCACCTCTGAATGTATACCATCCGGTCCAGGCGATTTGCTTCTCTTTAGTTTATCAAATAGTTGAAATACATCTTCCCGGTTTATCGATATTTCTTTCAGTTCTTCCGATACATCACCTTTAAATACAATTTCAGTCATGGGTAACTTCCCTACATCTTCTTCAGTAAAGACCGAAGCAAAGAATTCATTCAGTCTCTTTGCTATGGCCTTATCCCCTCTTAGTACCCTTTTTACCCCTCTATCATCTAATGATCCAAGTTACTCTTACAGGTTTTTTGCTATGAATGTACTTGAAAACATTTTTATTATGAGCTTTTGCTTCCATAGCAAGCTTTTTTTCAAATTCTCTCTTTACATTCCTTATCAAAGTCTTGCATCTAACTTGCCAGTGCTTATGTTGTTTCCAGTTTTCGTCATTTGGGTCCTTTTTCCATTTCCTGAAAGATGCTTTTATGCCTACAACAGCCTCTCTGACCTCACCTTTAAACCATGCTGGCAGTTTTTTTGATTTCCTTCCACTTTTCTTAAAAGCATGGAATAGAGCTGGTCTGGGCTTCCAAGATAGTATTTTTAACCACCCATGCCTGATGTAAATCTCTTTAACCTTTGCAGCTGCTCCTTTTAGTTTTTTCTTAACTATTTTCATCATTTTATCAGTCTCCCTTTTGAAAGTTAAAAGGTAATACAGTGGATTTCCTTGCTGTCCTTCCTCTATTTATTAATTCAAATGTGATCATGCTATGATGCTATGATCATTATTGCCAAGTGGCCCCAACACCCTTATCTCTTGCACCAGATCTTGTGTTCTACGAAGGACTAGATCCAAAATGGTTTCCCCTCTTATTGGTTCATGAACCAGCTGCTCCAAAAAGCAGTCATTTATTTCATCTAGAAACGAACTCCCTAGCATATGCTAGTCAATATCGGGGTAAATGAAATCACCTATTATTATTACTGTGTTGTAACTTTTGTTAGCTCCCCTGATTTCTTTGAACATTTCATCATCCATTTGTTCTTTCTGGCTAGGCAGTCGGTAGTATACCCCCCATTGCCATTGCCTTCCCCTTTTTACATGGAATTTCAATCCATAGAGATTCTACAGTGCATTTTCTTTCCTACACAACTTTAATCCTGTGTGACTCAATGCCCTCTCTAACACAGAGTACAACCTCTCCACCAATTTAATCTACTCTATCACTGCAATATAATTTGCACCCAGGTATAACATAGTTACTCACCTGTAACAGGTGCTCTCTAGGAACAGCAGGAATCAGTCCTCACATGTGGAGCATTTCCCCAGCTTTCAAAGAAAGCTTTTGGGATATGCTATCACGCATGAGTGATCCCCTTCCAGCCCAAGGGTGCCATCTTGCTCAGATGACATAGCTAGGACAGCAGTAAAACTAAAACAAGGTAGGGAGACAACTCCCAGGGGAGGAGGGAGGGTTGTGAGGACTGATTCCTGCTGTTCCCGGAGAACACCTGTTACAGGTGAGTAGTTATACTTTCTCCAGGAACAAAGCAGGAAGTCAATTCTCACATAAGGGACTCCCTAGCTCCAGGCTGCCGAGGACCGAACCAAGACAGCACAAAAGGCAATCAATAAGGTAGCCATGAGTTGCAGAAGGTGAATCCCCACTGAGAGACTCTGCAAGACCCTAGCCTCTAGTGACACTATCACTCCGGTAGCCTGAACACAAATGGATCGGAGGGCAGGAATTGCCCATAACCCGAGAATATTACAGAGTACTGCCTGGCCAAAGGCACTGTCGTTGTGGGATTAGTTCTCCAGGCAGTAGTGAGCTGAGAATGTATGAACTGAAGACCATGTGGCAGCCTTGCAAATTTCCATCACCGGCACTGAGCGGAGGTTGGTATCTCAGGTGGGAAGTGGCTAGGGGCTCAAATAGCAGTTTAGTGAGCTGAAAGAGCACCACATTGAGGTCCCATTTTGCTGGCGGGTGGAAGGGGGGAGCTTGGACAACAGGAGGCCCCGGAGGAACCTAGAGTCAGGGGCTAGCTAGAGAGAGGTTTTCCCTCAACAGGATGGTGGTGCGCAGCTATGGTGCTCAGATGCACCCTCACAGAGTTGGATTTCAGTCCGGTGTGTGACAGGTGAAACAGGTACTTAAGGACCAGTTGCACGTGTCAGGAGAAAGGGTTCTCCTTCCTCTCCAAACACCAGATGGAGATCCGTCTCCATTTAAAGGTGTAGGCCTGCCTGGTGGAGGATTTTCGAAGGCCAGTAAGATCTCCTCGACCTCCCCTGGAAGGCTGAAGGGGGCCAGTGCTACCCTTTCAGCAGCCACGCTGTTAGCATTAGTGCTCCCAAGTTGGGGTGTAGAAGGGAGCCCTCCTTCTGGGATGGGAGATTCAGGGCCTGGCCCAGAAGGACTGGGAGTGCCACCGATAGGGATAGCAGCAGAGGGAACCAGGACTGCCTGGGCCACCGGGGTGCAATCAGAATAACTGATGCCCCCTCACTTGGGACCTTGAAGAGGGTCCCAGCAACCAGGGAAGTTGGTGGGAACGCATATAGCAGGCTCTCTGACCATGGGATCAGGAAGGCATCTGCCGCCACTTTCCCTGAGTGTGGCTGGTATAAGCAGAACTGTGGTAGTTGCGCATAGTCCAAGGAGGAAAAAAAGTCTATCAAAGGTCTGCCTCGGCAGTGGAAGAGTTGCTTTGTTACCCTGGGGTTCAAGCACCATTCGTGTGGGCAGAGGACTCTGCTCAGTCTGTCCGTTAAGCAGTTGTCCTGGCCTGGCAGGTATAACACTTGCAGAAGCATGTCACTGCAAGTTGCATAGGAGAGGAGGGCCACCACCTCCTAGCATAGGGAGTAGGAGCCCATGCCCCCCTGCTTGTTGATATAAAATATAGCCACCTGGTCATCCTTCTGGATCAGCACAGGGTGGCATCGTAGGCAGCGGCAGGATGCTCGCAGAGTCAGGACGATTGCCCCGAGTTCGAGAAAATTGATCTCTAAGAGTGACTCCTCTGGGGACCAGCTGCCTTACGTGCAGCAGTCCCCACAATGTGCTCCCCACCCCTTGACCACTGCCAAGCACTTGGCAAAGACTCTTGGCGAGAAGGCCAGGCTGAAGGGCAGCACGCTGTACTGGTAGTGCCGTCCTCCCACCACAAACGAAGGGACTGCCTTTGGGAGGGGTGGATTAGGATGTGAGTATATGCATCCTTTAAATCCAAGGAGCACAGCCAATCTCTCTGGTGCAGGTAGGGTAGCAGTGTTCCATGAGAGAGGATCTTGAACTTCTCCCTCACCAGAACTTGTTCAAGTTGTGCAGGTCTAGTATGAGCCCGAGGCCCCCAGTTCTTTTGGGGACAAGGAAGAACCTTGAGTAGAAGCCCTTTCCCTATAGATGCTTGGGTACAGGCTCCACTACATTGTTCCTGAGCAGACCTGCAAGTTCTGAGAGTCAGAAGGGTCTAGTGGAGGAGAGATCAAACTGGCTCTCCTGAGAAGAATCTGGGTGGTATTTGCTGTAAGTGGGGGAGGTATCCCTCCTTCACCACCTGCAGCACCCACTGGTCGGTGATGATCTGGGCCCATCTATGGGCAAAAAGTGCCAGACGGCCCCCTTTGGTCTGGTGAAGGTCTCCCAGGGGAGGGGAGGCCTTGACCTGGGAGTCAAAAGCTCCCCCCTGGGCACAGATACCCATCCTTCTCAGGCCAACAACAGGGTTCTCACCCTAAGAGGCAGGGCCAAGGAGCCCAGAAACCCAAGGCTCAGAGACCCCAGGCCAAAGGACCCCCGCTAGATCGAAGACCTTTGCGGCCAGCGGTTGAGGGGAAAAAAAAGGCACAAAGCCCGCAAAAGGGAAAAACCTTTTACAGAAAAGAACGTCCCCTCGCTGAAGGGAAAAGAAGAGCAGAGGAGAGCAGGTAGAGGACCGGTGCTACCAGAAAAAACACAGGCCATACCGCCGAAAACTAAACAATTTTTCCAAGAGACGAGGACGTGCGTCCCAAGGGCTCCACGGAAAAAAGGGAGACTGAGCAAGATGGCACCTTTGGGCGGGAAGAGAACCACGCATGCGTGGCAACAATCCCAAAGGCTTTCTTTGAAAGCTGGAGAACTGCTCAGCGCAGGCTCTGTCGATGCTGACGTCACCCATAAGTGAGGACTGACTTCCTGCTTGTTCCTAGAGAACTTGAGATACCTCTTTGGAAGAGAGTCATTCCCCTTGTGGTCAATGCATTATGTGTGATAATGCTTCACTTTAACTCATTAGATTGACTCCCAGACGGGAAAGGAATATAAATTGAAACATGTGGCTAATTTCCTGTACAACCTGGGCCATTTATGTGATCGTTTGTCCCTGCACTAAGGTTTATGTGGAGAGAACATGCAGAATGATAAAAAGACCTGCCTGACTGAGCACAAATCTCGATTGTCCACTCAATCTCTATCGGCACCTCTTTTGTTCAACACTGTATTGATCAAAACACACTTCTGGGATGATATGCGGTAGTTTAACATTGACCAAGTGCCTCCTACAGTGTCAGGAAACAGAGATCTGTTTAGAACACTGTATTTTTAAATTTAATATAGTTTGCAGACTAATGGTCTCAATGAAGAAACTGATTGGATTACTATGTTGTGATGACCTCATCATGCTCAATGCGCTCTTTTCTGCAGTTTTCCATAAACACCCGGAAACATGGGTGTGGACTCTACGGGAATGCCATTACTCTCCAGCCATACTGTACCTCTCTCCTGAAGCAGCCATTAGAATTTGTATTGGCAAAACTCTAGTCGAGTAATTGGTTCAGCAGATGGGAAGGTTATGCAGAGCTCCTTGTTATAGCAAGCTAAATAGTTTTTTACATGCATTTAAAAATATGGACTTGGTTTGATAAGGACCAATAGAGACTGAATGGGGATAGTGACATACCTGCAGCCTTGTATATCAATAAGTAAGGCGGGAACAGACTTTTCACTATTTATGTAGTGGTGTTCTTTATATTGAAGCAAATATTCATAAAGTTTAAAAAGTGGCGTTTCTTTATAGAGAGGAATAATAAGGGCTCTAAGGGAGTATAAGGCCATGGTGGAGAAGCTAAATGAATTCTTTGTGTCAGTCTTTACTGAAAATAATGTAGGAAAGATACCCATGCTAGAAATTATACTTAAAAGTGATGATTCAAAGGAATTGAAACGGATGTCGGTGAACCTTGAAGATGTAATAAGGCAATTTGACAAACTGAAGAGAAGCAAATCACTTGAGCTGCATGGGTATACATCCCAGGATGCAGAAAAAAATAAAAAATGAAATTGCAGATTTATTAGTAATTTGTAAACTATCATTAAAATAGTCTATAGTACCTGAAGGTAGGAGGGTGGCCAACATACCGCCAATTTTTCAAAAGGGTTCCAGGGGTAATTGTCATACTAAACAGTGAGCCCAACATCAGTGCCGGGTAAAAAGGTAGAAACCATTATAAAGAACAAAGGACCCAAATATTCAGGCCACATGACCAAAGGGTACTGGCAGGTCCCTTTAACACGTGATGCTAAACCCAAGACTGCCTTTAGCACACCTCTGGGCCTGTTCCAGTTCCAAAGAATGCCCTTTGGCCTGCACGGGGCAGCGGCCACGTGCCAGCGTCTAATGGACATCATCCTCCGGCCCTATCAGACTTTCGCAACAGCCTACATGGATGATGTAGTGATCCACAGTACTACGTGGAAGGAACATCTTCATCAATCGGGACGTGAGGAGCTGCATACAAACAGCAGTACTGTCAGCGAGTGAGGCCCTTTCCTACACCACTCCGGCCTCGTGAAGAGCTCTCCCGGCGCGGCAAGAGCAGGCCGGAGCAACCCACCTGATTACCCCGTCCAATTGGGACGTGAGGAGCTGCATACAAACAGCAGTACCGTCAGCGAGTGAGGCCCTTTCCTACACCACTCCGGCCTCGTGAAGATCTCTCCCGGCGCGGCAAGAGCAGGCCGGAGCAACCCACCTGATTACCCCGTCCAATCGGGACGTGAGGAGCTGCATACAAACAGCAGTACCGTCAGCGAGTGAGGCCCTTTCCTTCACCGGCCTCGTGAAGAGCTCTCCCGGCGCGGCAAGAGCAGGCCGGAGCAACCCACCTGATTACCCCGTCCAATCGGGACGTGAGGAGCTGCATACAAAAAGCACCACCGTCAGGGCGCACCCGCGCCTTGCGGGCCCGCGCCTTAGGCAGTGGCCCTTACATAGCCATCAACGCAATAGAAACAAGGACTGCCACATATAATTGGACTTCTAGCCTAAACCGCAAGTATAATATAATGATTCAGACTCTCTATTGACTTTAATCCACTGCAAATCCATAACTGTTCTCAATAACTAACTTGCTTTGACTTACTGTTGTCAGTATTGTACCTGAACTTACTGTTGTCAGTAATTCACTCTTACTCTACTTTTATCAGTGATTCTATTTCACATCACTGTTATCAGTAAATCACTTTCACCTTATTGTTCCCCAAAGGCTTGTTACTATTGCACACAAACTTACTATTGCTCACAAACTTGCTACTGTTACCAATATCTCACCTTGAATATATGCTGCTAGTAATTTACTTAGAATTTACTGTTGTCAGTAACTCACCTCTTATATAGCATTATTGATACAACCTAGCTTTACTGTTGCCAGTTTTTTACATTGGATTACTTTGAATTTACTGCTGTCAATAACTCACCTTTAATATAGTGTTATTGAATCAACTTGGCTTTACTGTTGTCAGTATATTACATTGGATTTACCGTCATCAGTAACCTGCTCTGAACTTACTGTCGTCAGTAACTCACTTGGATTTACAATTATCACTACTGCAATTTAACTCTTTCAGAGTTTATTTACTGCTACCAGTCACCTACATTACTATCAGAACCTATCTCACATACTGTCTCTGTGATACTCTTCTAGCTAATTAACTTAAAATCAATTTATCACAACTCTATTCCACAGCCCACCGAGCCAATCACAGAAAATGTCGCACCCAAACAACATGCTCACACGAATATCATACACCAGTTTACTTTTGGCAATAATAATAATTGACCTATCACTAACTTTAAACAGCAATAATCACATGACTATACCTATAATACACACAAACACCCGTAATGACTGCCATATTGGACACACACATATAAACTACCCAAAAATTAATCTTCACAGACTTATACACATTCAACAAACAAATCCACAACAAATAGACAAGAAAATTGAATCTATCAACCCTTCCACTCTATCATGCACGATCAATGAAAAATAAACTACCCATATTTAACGATCTGATAATTGACTTAAAACCAGACATCTTATGTGTCACAGAGACATGGCTTTCTGAAACAGATACGGTCTATCTAAATCAACTTGATAAAGAAAACTATGACACATTTTACAAACATAGATCCAATAAAAAAGGTGGTGGAGTGCTAATGATGACAAAATAGTAATTACACTTACCTGGTAATTGTAGTTCCTTGAGAGACGACAGCTTAGTCCTCGACGTATGGGTAGTGCACCTCCTCCTGCAGCATGAAGACTGGACCAATCAGATTTCAGCTCCACTGGAATAAGCACACCCTGCAACTCAGGAACTCCAGTGAACTACTGACAAAGCAAACTCAAACACATAGCTAACCTTTAGTAAAACTGCTCTCATAGGAAATATATTCCGCCACCTAACTGGGTTTTTTTTTTTTTTTTTTTTTTTTTTTTTTTTTTAAATCAACTGGTGGCGTAGGCCACATACTAAAAATTATAACCAACCGGAACGGAAAGTCCCGCTCCTGCCACAGCGAAAAACTTAGAGAGAAAAGAAAGTAACATGAAACGCACTCACCTGGAAAAATCGTCTTCTTCATCCAAGGCGTGCCGTGCGAAAAGAAACCAGGGAGAGGCAGGAGGACTAAGCTGTCGTCTCTCAAGGAACTACAATTACCAGGTAAGTGTAATTACTATTTCCTTATCGTTCCTCCAGCTTAGTCCTCGACGTATGGGATGTATCAAAGCAGCCTAACGGGTGGGATTGTGCCAGCCGGCACGCAGAACCGCAGCACCAAAGCCAGCATCGCTCGCCGCCAAAACATCAAGACGATAATGTTTACTGAAAGTGTGCAAAGACGACCACGTGGCCGCTTTACAAATATCTACCGGGGAAACCAGACTGAATTCCGCCCAGGATGTCGCTTGTGCTCTCGTAGAGTGAGCCCGCAGTCCCGGCGGCGGAGACCGACCGTGCAATATGTAAGCCGAACCAATCGCCTCTTTAATCCATCTGGCAATAGAAGCCTTCGCTGCCGCTTCCCCTTTACGAGGACCACCAAACAGCACAAACAAGTGGTCTGATTTACGAAAATCATTTGTAACTCGTAAATAACGGCGGAGAACTCTTTTGAGGTCCAACCGACTCAAACCACGATCAGAAGCATGCCCTTCGGACTCCGAAAAAACCGGAAGAGAAACAACCTGATTCAAGTGAAAAGGAGAAGTCACCTTTGGCAAGAAAGATGGCACAGGCCGCAGAACCACTTTGTTAGGCGAGAAAGACAGAAAAGGCTCCCTGCAAGAAAGAGCCTGGAGTTCGGAAATACGGCGTGCGGAACATATAGCCACTAGGAACACCGTTTTAAGAGTCAAATCCTTTACCGAACTACCAGAGAGCGGCTCAAAAGGAGCTGCACTTAGGGCACGTAGCACTAAATTAAGATCCCACGCGGGAACCGATACTCTACGGGCTGGCCGTAACCTAGACACAGCACGCAAAAAACGAACTACATCCGGATGCGCCCCTAAAGCCACGCCCTGCACTTTACCGCGATAACAAGACAGAGCCGCCAATTGGACTCGCAAAGAGCTGGCGGCTAGACCCTTAGTAAAACCGTCTTGCAAAAAATCCAGAATTATCGGCAGAGAGGCCGTAGCCGCTCTGATCTGGTGTCTGGAACACCAGTCCTCAAAAATACGCCAAACCCGAACATAGGCCAGCGAAGTGGATCGCTTTCGCGCCTGCAAGAGGGTCGCTACCACTGAGCGGGAGTAACCGCGTTTTCTTAGCCGAGCCCTTTCAATAGCCAAGCCGTAAGAGAGAATCTCTCCACTTGGGGCATGCGAAGTGGACCCTGACACAACAGGTCCGGTAATAAGGGAAGTTTCCAGGGAGGACCGTCGATCAGCCTCATCAGATCGGCATACCAAGGACGACGCGGCCAATCCGGCGCGATTAAGAGCACCCGACCCCGGTGGGCTTCGATACGTTGAATAACGCGCCCCAACAGTGGCCATGGAGGGAATACATAAAGCAGACCCGTGGAAGGCCACACCTGCAACAGAGCATCCAGACCTTCGGACATCGGCTCTCTTCGCCGACTGTAGAATCGAGCCGCTTTTGCTGAGCGGCACGTGGCCATCAGGTCCATGAGTGGTTGGCCCCAACGCAGCACCAGCTGCGCGAACACCCGGGGATGTAGCTCCCATTCTCCGGGATCCACCTGAACTCTGCTGAGGAAGTCCGCCGTCACATTGTCTTTTCCGGCGATATGTGCTGCGGAGATGGCTGACAGGCGAGGCTCTACCCATTCGAACAACGTCCGAGCCTCCGCCGCGAGGCCGACACTTCCGGTTCCCCCTTGCCGGTTGATGTAGGCCACGGCCGTTGCATTGTCTGAGAGCACCCGAATCGCTCGAGCCGATATCCGAGTCTCGAAGCCCTGCAATGCCAAGCGAATGGCTCGAAGCTCCAACCGGTTGATCGACCAGGCGCTCTCTTCTGGGGACCAAAGACCCTGGACGAACTGGCCCTCGCAGTGAGCACCCCAGCCCGTCAGACAGGCGTCCGTTAATAGCGGAATCCAGTTCGGCTGCTCCAATGGCATCCCCACTCGCAGAGTGAGCGGATTCAACCACCAGGAGAGATCCCTTCGAACCGACATCGGGCAAGGCAGACGCCTGTTTAGCGGATCGGACTGGTTGGACCAGCGGCGGAGTAAGGCTTGCTGGAGGGACCGCATGTGAAACCGCGCCCAAGGAACCACCTCCAGAGAGGATGCCATCGTCCCCAACAACTGCAGGTATCGCCACGCCGACGGGGCTGGAGACTCTCGAAACTTTCGCACCAGAGACTGAAGAGTCAAAATCCTGCGTTCGGGTAGAGAAACCAACCCCTGGCAAGTCTCGAATTGCACCCCTAAATATTCGAGAAGCTGTGTTGGAACCACCTGGCTCTTGAGTGGGTTGATCACCCAGCCGAGAGACTGTAAGAGAGTGATGACCTTTTCTGTCGCTGCCAAGCTCTCTGCGCGCGATTTCCCGCGAATCAACCAGTCGTCCAGATAGGGATGAACCAGCACCCCGTCCTTGCGGAGAGCCGCGGCAACTACCACCATGATCTTGGTGAATACGCGAGGTGCGGTCGCTAGACCGAATGGTAAAGCCTGAAACTGGAAATGCCCCCACGGAAGCGCAAAGCGCAGATACCTCTGCTGGTCTTCTCGAATAGGGATATGGAGATAAGCCTCCGTGAGGTCGAGGGACGTAAGAAATTCGCCTCGACGAACGGCTACTATGACAGACCGTAGCGTTTCCATCCGAAAGTGAGGGACTCTTAGACAACGATTCACTCCTTTGAGATCCAATATGGGTCGCAGATCGCCTCCCTTCTTTGGCACCACGAAATAAATGGAATACCTTCCCAGACCATATTCCGCTGGTGGAACTGGAATGACCGCCCCCAGTTGAAGAAGCCGATCGAGCGTTTGGCGCACCTGCAAGGTCTTCTGAACCCCTCGACAGGGAGACGCTACAAAGGAGTCGAGCACTGGACGGGCCAAATCGAGAACATACCCGTCTTTGATAATGTCTAGTACCCACTGATCGGAAGTAATTTGGATCCAAGCGGAGAGAAAATGTCGAAGGCGTCCTCCGATCATCGGCCGCTCCACCTGGACCCGCTGTCTTTCATTGGGGTTTGCGGGGGCCCGGGGCACCTCCCGCCGTGAACCCTCGACTGGCTCCACGAAATCCGCGAAAACTGGACACCCGGGAACTATATCTACCCCGCTGGGCGCTGGCGTAACGGGGTGACCGGAACCTACGAAAGTCCCGAAATTGTCCCCTAGTGACCGGAATGGATCTACCCCGCTTGGGCCGATCTTCTGGTAAGCGACCGCCTTTGGATTCACCTAGATCTTTGACCAACTTATCCAAATCCTCACCAAAGAGTAGTTTACCCTTAAAAGGTAACTTGCCCAACCGTGACTTAGAGGAACCATCGGCCGCCCAATTTTTTAGCCAAAGAGCTCTACGAGAAGCCACTACCGAAGCCATGCTATTGGAGAGAGCTCTGATGAGATCGTACTGTACATCCGCCAAATAAGACGTACCAGACTCCAAGCGGTGAAGTTCCGTCAGCGTATCAGTGTCTAAGGATGGAGAACGCTGAAATCGCTGAACCCACCGCAAACAGGCACGGGCTACCCAAGCCCCACAAACCGAAGCCTGTAACGCAATCGCATCCGCCTCAAAGGCCTGCTTCAACAGACCATCCATCTTCCTGTCCTGCGGCTCCCTCAAAGCCGCACTCCCTTCAACAGGAATGGTGGTCTTCTTCGTCACCGCCGACACGGCTGCGTCGACCTTGGGAGATCGAAAACGGTCCAAATCCGTTTCTGCCATAGGATAAAGACGACGCATGATCTTAACTCCCTTGAGACCAGTCTCAGGAGTGTCCCACTCGGTCTGAATCATCTGGTCAATAACTTTATGAAGTGGAAAAAACCACTTGAGTCTGACGAACAGCTTGAATGATGGGATCTACGCCGTCCGGCTCTTCCGCCTTAGGCGCAGAAGACAAGCCTAACGTCTGAAGCGCTTCCGAAACAAGAGCTGGAAGCTCCTCACGCCGGAAAACCCGAATAATCCTCGCTTGATCCTCCGGCTCCGGAAGCTCTCCTTCCTCCAAGCCGTCTACATCTCCCTCCGGATCGAACTCGGGATCATCCCCCTCAGGCCAGTCCGCCTCCACAGAACCAGGGTCGTGCAACCGCGGCCGCTTCGGCGCTCTGATGTCGGACAATGGAGGCTCTCCAAGAGGGGACTGGAGGGATAGTCCCTGCGGTGGTAGAGGCGCCCCTCCTATAACCTGGCGCCTTCGACAGAACGCCTGATGCAGAAGCAATACAAAATCTGCAGAAAAATCCTCCAAGGGCAACGACTCCCCCAGAGCTAGTTGCGCCCCGGGCGTCGAGGTACTGTTAGGAGCAAGCCCCGAGGGACCCTCTAGCGGTGATTCTAAATCTCCTGATGCGGCACCAGACTGTGCCGATGCAGGCAAAGAATGCTCCAGGCGCTGTTCCATGCTGCGAGACAGTGAGGCGCAGCGAGGGCACACGCCGGTCTCTGCGTCGGCACCCCGCCGAGATCCACAAATGAGGCAAAGAGAACCCGTGGACATGGGGAGTTTAGCGTGTTTAAAACGCCAGCCAACCGCAGCCAAAAAAGATAGGGGAACCAACAGCACACTGACCCAGAGGAACCAAGCGGGAACTGGGCAGTGTGCAATAAAGGAAAGCGGTGCAGGTCAAGAGAAAAGGTCTGACCAGCAAGTGAGGAAAGGAGGCTATGCCTGCTTTCCCTCAGAGGCATACATATCTTCCCTTTGTGTCTTTATTTTATTTATTTATTTATTTATTTTCAGAAAGCCTAAGAATAAAAGCAAATGCAATTAAAAAAGAAACCTCCCTCAGACAGCTGCCACGGAGAAAATCAGCGAGGGAATGAGACACCAAAGGCAAAATAAAGCAAAATAAAGCAAATAACAATAAAAGAAAGTCACTGAAATCAAATTCGAATGAAAGGAAAATAAAGGAAATCAAAAATCTACCGCGGGGCAACTGAAAGAAAAAAACCGCGGACCGAGAAAAAATGGCCGCGGCCGACCCGCAAGCGTTTTGGCGGGCTTTTGCAGCCTCACGGTGAAGGGAAGGGCCCGAGGAAAATAAGCCCGTTGCTGCCGCGAAAAAGGGAGACCCCACCGGTGACGCTTCCCCCCTTGAATATCTGCGACTGTCCTGAACAGCTGAGGGAGGGAGTGAACGCGGCTCAAAAGCCGGCCAGCTTCCCCTCAGCTGCAATCACTCACCGGCACACACGCAGCTGTCTTCAGTCTCTGGAGACGAGCTGCAGCTCAGCCTTCGTTGGAGCTCTGCCCCGAAGAGCCTTGGGGCAGAGATCCACTTTCCCCAAAGTCAAAAAGCACACAGAGAGTCGTCAAGGTCTGAGCAGGAGAAGGAGCTTCCTCCGGTTTCCTCCCCCCGCCCCCACTGAGTGCCGAGAATCACAGTGAAAATTTAAAGGGACAGCGTATTAAATAAGAAAAAAAGGTAAAGAAGCCCTAAAAGGACCTAAATAAAGGTTAGCTATAGGCAAAGAATACTATCTAAATAACTAGTGAGCCCAGCTACGCTCACTAACGTCCTCCTGCTGCATGAAGACTGGACACACTGGAGTTCCTGAGTTGCAGGGTGTGCTTATTCCAGTGGAGCTGAAATCTGATTGGTCCAGTCTTCATGCTGCAGGAGGAGGTGCACTACCCATACGTCGAGGACTAAGCTGGAGGAACGATAAGGAAAAAAGATTTTAAACGCCAAATTAATCCAATCAAACATCACTAATAATATGGACACATTATTAATAAAAATCGGTCTCATAAAAATCTGCCTAATCTATAGACCACCAGATCAAAAAACAGATGGCCTGGATTCTCTTATTGAACTCCTCAACTCTTCCACAGAACAAAATCCTATAATTATGCTAGGCGATTTTAACCTTCCGTCACTTCCAACACTAGACTCTAAACTATTTCTAGACACCATAGCAGACATAGAGTACCATCAAATAATTCAAACAGCAACACATATCAAAGGAGGAACACTAGACTTGGTTCTTCTACCTGAGATACTCTTCAAGCTAATTAACTCAAACTCTATTGAATGTACAGAGATCCCATGGTCCGATCATTTTATTATAAAAATAAACCTTACATATCCCATCCCTAGCATCAAAAACTACATAAGAAATGGCCCTACTCCAAAATTTAGAAAATTTAATGAAACAGACTTCCTTGATTCAACAACCACCTACTCTTACCCACATCTGATTTGGATGATGCTGTTAACAACTGGAATGAGACTATCAATATCGCAGCCAAAAATAATCATCCAAATAAAAAGACCACACATACCAAAACTAACAGTTCACCATGGTTTAATAACACTCTAAGACAAATGAAAAGAGAATTAAGAAAACTTGAAACGAAATGGCGGAAATCTAAATTATCTGTACACAAGGAAATATATAATACCCATCTAACAAAATATAAGGAAACAATAAACAGCACGAAGAAAAATTACTACGCAGCAACCTTAGCAAAATCATATAACAGACCTAGAGAACTATTCTCTATCGTTAGAAACTTAACCAATAACGATCAAACTTCTAGCAACGAAATCACAGACATCTCAGTACAAACCTTAGCTAATTACTATCAAAACAAATCAAAAAAACCTACTATGCCCTCAGAAAATATCAACATCCCTAATCAATCTATTGATGAATGGACAGAATTTTACCCCATGTCAAAAGTATCATTAAAAACTATCATCACAGGCCTAAATACTACAACTTCATATTTAGATCCATGCCCAGTATCATGGATAAAAAACACACTACCAACTCTACTATCATTTATTCTCCCAATAGTAAACTTATCACTAACTCAAGGATACCTTCCACCTCCCCTCAAACACGCACAAATTCGCCCAATTCTAAAGAACTGTAAACTAGACAAAACATCTCCAACTTCATACAGACCCATCTCTAGCATACCATTCCTGGCCAAAATAATTGAAAAAGTAGTACAATTACAGACACAGGAATTTATAGACTTATATTACCCACTTGACGATCAACAATATGGATTCCGGCCCCGCCACGGTGTAGAAACACTTCTAACAGTATTAATAGATACACTCCTAAAAGGAATTGACAATCATAATCAGGCGTTCATCCTCCTTTTCATTGACATATCAGCAGCTTTTGATAGCGTGCACCACTCAATAATGCTCAACAACCTAAAACAGATAGGCATAAACTCCACCGTACATAAATGGTTCACCTCATATTTAAATAACAGAACATAAAATGTAAGAATAGGTAATCAAGCTTCTAACACATACAAACAAGAAATAGGTTTACCACAAGGTTCAGCACTTTCAGCTTTACTTTTCAATATTTATATAAAGCCGGTCTGCAACATCTTTAAAAATTTTGGAGTACAATATCACCTTTATGCGGATGATATTATGATGTACATACCTTTCACAATTCCCAACCTACCGATCCAGCTACTATCAGAGTGTTACAATGAAATCACAATCTGGCTAAAATCCCAAAACCTCCACATAAACCATGCTAAAACTGAAGTATTAATTGTAACAAAAAACCAATCATATATGCCTCCAACCCACATAACCCTGCAAAACCAAGAAATTAAAATAAAAAATGAAATAAGATATCTAGGTGTCATTTTAGACAAACACCTCACAATGGAAACCCACATCAGAAATACTATTAAGAAAATCTACTTCAAACTCAAAATCCTCAAACAATTACGCCCCCTTGTATTTACACAAGATTTCATTAATATAACTCAGGCTACCATAACTCCCCACTTCAATTTCGCAAACTTAATACTTATGGGCATCTCAAAACAAAACATCAGAAGAATCCAACTTGCTCAAAATGCAACAGCCAGAGTTATTTTACAAATAAACTCCCTTCAACACATAACACCGATACTAGCTTCCCTTCATTGGTTACCAATACAAAGCAGAATAATATACAAAACAATAATAACCACATTCAAAGCCATAAATGACATGGCCCCGAAAACATTATGTAATCTTATAGACAAAGAACCACTTAAACCCACTCTTAGAAAAGGACAATCAAACAAACTAAAGATTCCAAAAGAATTCATAAAAACCCATAAATTAACAAATAACAGAGCCTTTTCCCATATAGCTCCAACCATCTGGAACTCGTTGCCAGAGGACTTACGTTCACTATCTGAAATAATAGAATTCAGAAAAAAATTGAAAACGTATCCATTCAATAAACATTATAATACCATAGAAATCCCTCCACTCAACTTAGATAAAGGCTAAAAACGAACCTATCCACATCACGATTATACACCCTACGACAAAGGATAATATACAAAACTTAAATAAATAACACCCCATTACTATGCCTTGATTCTCCTACTTGTATATAGTTACAATTGGTATGTTCTGCCTAATGTAGTACAGACAGTACTCCTGTTTACACGCTGTTATAGTTGAAATATCCTGATTAGTTGCTGAATTCCTGACTTATGTATGTTAAGATGTTCTATGTAATAAGTTATAAAGTAATAAGTTATAATGTTAAATGTTCTATGTAAAACAAACGCTGCTTTGTTAACTGTTGTTAATTGTACACCGCAACTGATCGATGGAAGATGCGGTATATAAATAAGTGTTAAATAAAATAAAAATAAATAAATCAAGTAGGAACAGTCTTAGAAGCCATGAGGAGGGCGGGATTGACGTTAAACCCGAAGAAATGCACCTTTGCTGCCAAAGAGGTCAAATACTTGCATTTTAACGCAGATGCGATGTCGCGTATTACGTGCTGCGTAGAAGAGGCTTCACCAGCCCGTAATATTTTAAGAAGGGGGATGTGTCACGCAGCAGACCCTCTGGGAACAGAAGAAAATGTTTTAAACACAGAAAAAGTCAGGCACAAGCTGCAATATTTCGAGGAACCAGATAGAGGGAGCAAGAGAGACCTCCGAGAGACTGAGGAACCACGCCCCATAGGTCGTGAGGTAATGCCAGCCAGCCTCCAATCAAGGAAGAGAGGAGTACCTCTTAAAGAGAGTCTAGAAGAGGCAGGACCAGCCGAAGAGGTAGAATCGGAAGGACGGACAGATCCAGGAGAAAGGGTTCTCCTCAGAGATAAGGAGAGAGGAGAAGGTGTGCTCTTCAAGGAAGAGAGGTGCAGGAAGAAGGCCACTTCTGGAAAAGGAAGGGCTGAAGCAGTAGCCCCTGGACAGGAGTTTGGCAGAAGGCAGCAGCAGCCACTGTGGCATGAAGAGAGGAGCAACCGAGGAGAAGGAGAGACAGCTCCATCAAGAGTGAGTGCTCTTCATCCAGAGAGGCGAAGGCATTGCTGTGACTGCAGTATAAAGCCAACTGAAGGACAGCTGGAGAACTTAAGGCCTATTGCTCAGGCAAGTCAGAATCCCAGCCGAGGCAGGCCTCAACCCTCACCTGGAGTAGAAAAGCCAAAGATAAGAGGTAACCCATATTTTACTCGAAGCAGGTTTCAGAGTGCTGGTATATGGGGAGGACAGGGAGCAGAGGAATACTGTCCATATAAAACTGCCTATGATACAAGGTACAAGAAACGTTTACCAAATAAGAGACTTTTTAATGAGAAAGGTTTGCATGAAGCTAATGTAAAACCCTTGCAGAAGGAGGAGTGTTCTCAGTATAGGAGAGCACAGGACCGACGCCCTACGCTTAACCCTGAGCATTGGGAGGTCATACAAAAGTTATATAAGAAGCTTGACTACAATTTGCCAGAAACTACTGACTCAGTTTCAGAGGCTTCCGAATTGGAACCGATGCAAGTGGAATTTGCTAAAGAGCTTTCAGATACAGAAATGGACTGTAATTACTGCATGACAGGAAGCCTGGAGTCCTTGCCTAGCGTATAAGCTATAACTTGTGGAATAGAAAATCTTTGTTTTTGTACACCACTCTGTGAAGATAACAGTTTTGCTTTAAACTCATGTTTTACTTTTTCTTCTAACCTGAAGTAAGGACACTTGTGTTGATGTTATTGCCCAACCATTTGAACCTTTGCAAGAAGGGGAAATAAATGCCTTTGTTTTCCCTCCACTCTGACCTTTGTGTTCTTTGAGATTTGGTAACAAGGAGGCTACCAGGCTAAACGTCCCTGGGCCCTGTGAAACACTTGCCAAACTCAACCATATATATTTTTGTGTCCAACCTACCTTGGTCCATTACCCTGCCAAGGTGGTGCACGTGACACTATCATTTAAGATGATAGCTGTCCCTTGTGAGAGCCAGAGGAGAAAGAGTTAACACAATAATACAAAGAAAATCACTGAAATCTCTGAATGCTGGCATTTGTACTGAGGTGCATACGTGCAGCTTTGAGGGGTATATGACATCATATGGAAAAGATGTGAAAACACACTTATCAGTAAATGGTGGACAGAGAGAGGGTAGAAAGGCAATCATGAGAGATAAACATGCCAGCATGAAGAAGAACATATGGCACCCAGTATAGTTGTCAGAACACGGGCAGTTGAAGAGAGATATTTCTTGGGAACTGAGGGGTGGGAAAGAACCAAGCAAGAAAACCAGGTAAAGAACTGAGTGAGGGGGCAGAGGTCAGATAACAATATAAATCTGACAAGGCCCAGACTGATAATTGCAGACATGGGCCCCAAGAAAGGTCAATGGAGGGTACAGACATGAGTAGAACAACATCACACAAGTGGGGCCCCAGACAGCTGGAACAAGAACTATCTAATTAGAGAAGAATGCCTGAATTGTAAGAATGGTCCTGAGCAAGGGTATATAATGTGACAGGACCAGATATACGATGAATCAGTCTGCTTCGCAGTGGAGGCTGTGGGGAAGTATGGATTTCCTGGGTTCTCTATGGCCCCAGTATCCCTGTTGTCGTGTCTGAGAGTTTTGTGTATGCGCTGTTTTGTCTTGTTACACTGTTTCTCTTGTGTGTCCAGGAAAGCTTGTCATACTAGCTGTTGAGTCAGGAAGTAAGACAGAATCATGCAGGCAGGACCAGACATTCTGACTTGTATTTTTTTAGAAATCTGCATCTAAGATAAAACAAAATGACCCTGTTTGCTGGCAGTGAGAGGTGGCAAGATCTGTAATTACACTGGACTGTTTTCTTTTGTTCTTAGTTTCTGTAAGACAGGGAATAATAAAAAGATCCTTTTGGAAGAAAAATCTGTGAGATAGTTATTACCGTGTACGAGCGTGTTGTCCTGTATAAGGAGAGATTTTGTTTTGCATAAGGTGAGATTTTGTTGGGAAGTGTGGGTCCTCTCTGTGATGTTTCTTTTATTGGGAAGTGATATGTCTTCCCTGAGTGGTTCCCCTTCTGGACGGAGGAAGGTGTCTGCTCGGGAACTGTCTGGCCAACAGTCCAGCTGACCCTTGGCTCCGTACAACCTCTACCCTTCACACTCTAAGTTTTATTGCTATTTCCCTTGTTAACTGGTTCATGTAATGTTAACAGGTTTTTTTCTCTAACATTAACTGGTGCCCTGAAATGTTTACTAGTTCATGATATGCTACTAGTACTTTTAAATGTTTACTTGTTCCTTGTAATACTTACTGGTTCTTTGTAATACTTACTGGTTCCCTGTAGTGTTATATTAATGTTACTTGTAAACCACGTTGATCATTGGAAATGCAGTATATAAGCCTTTCAAATAACTATCAGGCCCAAAGTTACTGAACATACAGTCATGGTTTAATAGAATACAACGTAACATGGATTTAGCTAAGGGAAGTCTTCCCTCAGACTACTACATTTTCTGAAGGTGTGAATAAACAGGTAAATAAAGCTGACTGGTATAGTTTATTTGGATTTTCAGAAAGCATTTGACAAGATCCCTCATGAGAAACTCTTAAGGAAATTAAAAAGCAATGGGATAGGAGGCAGTGTCGAATTGTGGACTGGGAACAGTTTAAAAGACAGAAAACAGCATGTAGGACTAAATTGACAATTTCTCAATGGAGAATGGTGAATAATGGAGTGCCTCAGGGTTCGGTGCAATGCCTATTGCTTTTTAGCATCTTTATAAACAACCTGGAAACGGGAACAAATGAGGTGATCAAATTTGCAAAGGACACAATTATTCAAAGCTGTTAAATCACAAGAGGACTGAGAAAATTGCAAGAGGACCAGGGCCAGCCCATCCACTAGGTGACCACCTAAGGCAACAAGCACCGGTAGGAAACATTGGTTCCCCTTCCCAGCGCCGTCTGGCCTGCCATGCCAACTCCTCCCCCCCACCACGGCATTCATCTTCTTGCCTGGGGGAAGAAGGGCAGCACTGTGATCCCTCCACTGCGTCAGGCTTTAAAGCGCCCGCACTGGCACACTTACAACCTGCTGCTCCTGCCCCCTCCAACAAGAAGTTGTATCGGAGTGGGCAGATGCAGCAGGCCATGAGAGTGCCAGCACGGGCACTTTAAAGTCTGACACAGCAGAGGGATCACATCATGGCAGGCCGGACAACACCGCACTCTTCGGCGGGGGGGGGGGGGGGGCAACATGAACAGTCTGCCTAGAGCTGCAGAAACCCTTGGGCCGATCCTGAAGAGGACACTGAGAAATTGGGAGACTAGCTATAGCGATGAACAACCCAAAACTATAGCTACACGATGCAAGACTCCATATTAGGAGTTACCACCTAGAAATAGAATCTAGGCATTGTGATGGATATGTTGAAATCTTCTGCTCAGTGTGGAGCGCAGCGGCCAAGAAAGTTAATAGAATTCTAGGAATTAGTTAAGGAATGGAGAATAAAACAGAAAATATTATAATGCCTTTATATTGCTCCATGGTGCGACTGCATTTTGAGTATTGAACATAAGAAATGCCATACTGGGTCAGACAAAAGGTCTATCAAGCCCAGTGTCCTGTTTCCAACCGTGGCCAATTCAGGTCACGAATCCTGGCAGGTACTCAAAGTCCACAGCTTCCACAATGCTCGTCCTGGGATAAGCAGTGGATTTCCCGGGTCCTCTTTTATAATGGTTTATGGACCTTTCTTCCAGGAACTTGTCCACACCTTTTTTAAACACAGCTACACTAACAGCTTTTACTACATCCTCCAGTAATGAATTCCACAGTTTGAATACGCGTTGAGTGAAAAAATATTCTCTCTTATTAGTCTTAAATGGGTTACACTGTAGCTTCACTGCACATCCTCTAGTCTTTCTACTTTTTGAAGGCATAAACAACCGATTTACGTCAACCCATTCCACTCCATTCATTAATTTATAGACTTCTATCCCCTCAGCCTTCTCTTTTCCAAGTTGAAGAGCCCTAAGCTTTTAAGCCTTCCCTCAAAGGGGTATCCTTCCATCCTCTTTACAATTTTGGTGGTTCTTCTCTGTATCTTTTCTAATTCCACTATATCCTTTTTAAAGATACAGCAACCAGAATTGCACACAATATTCAAGGTGTGGTCGAACCATGGAACAATACAGAAGCATTATAATATCCTTGGTTTTATTCTCCACTCCTTTCCTTATGATTCCTAGCATTCTAATAGGTTTCTTGGTTGCTGCTGCACACAGGGCGGAGGGTTTCAATGTATTATCCACGATGGCGCCTAAATCTTTTTCCTGGGTGGTGGTTTCTAAGATGGTATCTTGCATCGTGTAGCCAAAGTTTGGGTTGTTCTTTCCTAGGTGCATAACTTTGCACTTGTTCACATTAAATTTCATCTGCCATTTGAACGCCCAGTCTCCCAATTTTTCAAGGTCCTCTTGCAATTTTTCACAATCCTTTTGGGTTTTTAACAGTTTTGAATAATTTTGTCTCATCTGCAAATCTGATCACGTCACTTGTTATTCCCATTTCCAGATCATTTATGAATATGTTAAGAAGCAGCAGGCCTAGCACAGATCCCTGGGGTACTCCACTATTTACTTTTCTCCATTAAGAAAAATTGGCCATTTAGCCCTACTCTCTGCCTTCTATTTTTTAACCAGTTTCTGATCCATAATACTATACTGCCTCCAATCCCATGACTTTAATTTCACAGTTCTGGTCACCGCATCTAAATAAAGAAAGAGTAGAATTAAAAATGTTTTAGACAACTTCTTGGAGGAAAACTCCATAAACCATTATTAAAGTGGACTGGGGAAAACCATTGCTTATCGATGGGATAAGCGGCACAGAATCTATCCATCTTTTGAAATCCTTCTTGGTATTTGTGGCCTAGATTGGCTATTGCTAGAAACAGGATACGGGGCTTGATGGACCTTTGGTCTGGCCCAGCATGTCAAATCGTATCACCCGTTAGTGTTGCTGGTGCCAGAACATGGAATCAAGCCAGATGTCTTGAGAGCTACTCCTCGATCCCCCTGTACAGCTCCTCAAATACTGCAGATGCCAACACTGAGGAGGACAAAGGAAGAGAGGCCCCATCCTTAAGTCATCTGAAAAAGTTATCAATGAATTGGTCCTGGACCCCTGGAATTTTATGCAACCCTCCGACACTGAGCAGTTCTCCACTGGGGGGAGGATGGGAGGAGTGTGTTTGAAAGATATGACGGTCACCAATATCTGAGCATTCTTGACATCCTGCTCCGAGGATCAATATTGATTCTTGACATTGGTTACCTTTGCAGTGGAAAAAGCTGAATTCTCTTCCTTTGACCAACTGTCAGTTGATGACCAATCCTCCAATCCTAAAGGCTTTTAAAGATATCAAAGGAGATCAAAGTCTCCTCAATGAAAGTGCATCCCCAGAATCCAATGTGGTTCCCGGATCCTTCAGGTCCAATACTTCTGATATTGTTTATCATAGATCATCTCTGAAGAAACCAAGGGTCTTTTCTTTTTGTTGTTCACAGCCATGAAGCCCTCTTTGGGTCATCTGTAGGTACAAATGTCATTTACAGGCTTTCTTGATCTGGCCTACCTAGGCACAGTAAAGCGAAGTTATTCACCTGTAACAGGTCTTCTCCGAGGACAGCAGGAATCAGTCCTCGCATATGGGTGATGTCGGCGCCGTCACCCATACATGAGGACTGACTTCCTGCTTGCTTGTTCCTGGAGAAACACCAGCTATCTGCTCAACATATGCTCTTGCTGCATTGCATTTTCTAAAGCCACTAGTGTTTTATTTTCCTATAACATGTTGCCGAAAAATATAGCCAAGGTAAAATCAAATAATAATTCTAGTCCCACAGGTGCTCCTTGTGGTCTTGGGCAAGCCACTTAACCCTTCATAGCCCATGTTCCCTGTAAAATAGTTATCTCCAAGTTATAATGCCCTGTTCAATGTAATTTCAGTTTGTTCAATGTAAACTGCACTGATGCAGAATAGCGCGGTATATAAGAGAATGTAAATAAATAAATAAATAAACAAACAAACATGAAAGCCTTGTCGAGCCACCAGAGAGCGCCACAATGTGGAGAAGAAGTGGATGTAATAAAGAGAAATTTGAGACCAAAGAACCTAAGGAAAATAAAAAGCAAAAGGGAGATGTGACCCAGATGTAAATTTAACCCAATTACCATAAAAGTTGATCCACTGAGGGGAAAACATCCTATCACGTTGTGAAAAAAGCACAACCGAGGTGGCAATACAGTGGAAGAATTTCTGCACAGGCAGAACTTAATGAAAAATTCTTCAACACTATAAAGCAAGCAGAAGCTTCCCCTGTGTGGGGCTCCATGAGACATCACCAACTTTTGAGGACTCGAAATCCTGCTTGTCCTCAGAGAAAATCCTATCAGGGCTCAGTGTGTTGCTGAAGGCCAATCAGAAAAATCAATTCTACTTTTTTCTGGTGAGCTCAAAAACAAAGCTAGACATTAAAATAAACTGACTAACACTTTCAGAACCTCCACCACTCCTAGTAATTTATAAGGATTGCATACCCAGTGAAATCATAATATTGTAATTGTCTTGCATCACATCTTTGTACATTGTCTTCTGTTCCTCATCTAATTTCCTCCATTCCTCCACTGAGAAATAAATTGCCACGTCATCAAATGTCGCCTGCAATGAGAAGCATCACATGCTCATTAGTTTCAGTTTTAATCTCTGAACCACTCCACCATTACAAACACCATCACTAGCAAAGATTATACTCAAAGCAGCAAAGCATTACAAAATTATACATTAACTTAGTGACAAATTTGCATAAATTTAGATATAGTTCATATGATTTATATATGCAAAAAATATTTTTCTTTAAAAATAATTTTTAAAAATTCTCTTCAACCCTTGTGTATAGATAATTGTTTTCAGTTTTCTTTCACTTTTCCATTTGTTTTCCCTTCATTTTACTTTGTAAACAAACATAAAAGTAACTATGTTTGCCACGTTAGTCCACCCGAAAAGGCTAATAACCACCACCCCCATAAAAAACAAAGTAAGGCCATAGCTTTTTTACTGAACTAACTTAATACATTTCTGCTAGCATCTAAGGAGATGAACAGTTGCGCAGTCTTTCTGATGGATTCTATTCTTTTGAAATAAGCACAAACAATGTTTGCAGTCTAATTTACTATACAATGTGTGTTTCTTCATTTACATGAAAAGTTGGGATCATATTCAGCAGGAATTTGACGATTATGTACTATTACTTTATGGTGAAGAAAGTTAATGTAAGTTTCATACATGACTGAGGCTTGAAAAAAATCACTGATTCTTCTGTCAAAGTAACTGCTGCAAGAAAAAACACCTCCTTAATTAGAAACTTGAGAGATAAGTATTTCAGTTTCATGAGAGATGTAAGGTGACATTTTACTTACCAGATAATATCCTTTCCTTGAGTCCTGCTAGGCTAGTCCAGGCAAGTGGGTTGTGTCCCCCTACCAGCAGATGAGGAGACAGAGGAAGCTTCCAGAGGCTTCTAATGACATAATCATGCCATAACAGCAAGAACCCCTAGAGGGAACCTCAGATCTCACACAATCTCAGTGAAGGTAACCAGGTTCAAGACATTAACCAAAAATATGTACAGGATCAGCTTCAACAGAAGGCTTGTCAGAAGAGCAAACTACAGAGAAAACAGACTAAGCAGTTATCCAAGACGGGTCCTGAACTGGTCTAACAGAACTCAAGGAAGGACATTATCTGGTAATTAAAAATGTCACCTTCCATATCGTCCTGCTAGATCAGTCCAGACAAGTGGAATGTACCAAAGCTATGATTCCAGTGGGCGGGAAGAAGACACGGCAGCTTTTAAGAACTCTGAGCCAAAGGCCATTTCTGCCTGAGTGTGGACATCCAAATGGTAGTGCTTCACAAAAGTGGAAAGTAATGCCCATGTTGCCATTCAGGAAATGTCCAAGGGAGTTACCGAGCTATGTTCCACCCACGAGGACATTTCTACCAGAGTGGAATGCACATGCAAACACTACAGAACCAGCCAGTTCCACAACAGATATCTGGAAGCAATCGCATCCTTGATCCAGTGCTCCAAAGTAAACTTGGAAGCTGTGACATCTTTACGCGATCCTGCAAATAGCACAAATAAATGGTCTGACTTACAAAAAGAATTAGTAATCTTCAAGTATCAAAGAAACACTCTGGATATCTGCCAAGCGAATGTTCTTGTTCTTCCCTTGGCACTGCTCCTTAGAAAAAAGGAGAGCACCTTAGAAAAAGGAGAGCAAACAGACTACCTAATTCACGTGGAAGGTAGAAACCACCTTGGGCAAGAAGGAAGAACAGGCTGAATGCACATAACCTCTTTCAAGGATGACAAGTAAGGATCCCTGCATGACGAGACTTACAGCTCGGAAATATGTCTTGCCGAACAGACTGCAACCTGAAAGACAGTCTATAGGTTCAGAACTTTAAATGCTGCCCACTTCAAGGGTTCAAAGGGCTCCAACATCAAGGCCTGGAGCACCAGGCAGAGATTCCTTGGAGAACAATTGAACGCGGGGGGAAGCAGATGTCATACCCCTTGAAGAAATCAGGATGCGAGGCAATGGACTGCCCGTCACTGGCCCCCTGAAGCAAGAAGGGTTGCCACCTGAACCTTCAGGGAGCTAAGAGAAAAGCCTTTGTCCAGACACTCCTGGAGAAAAGCAAGCAAGGACGGCAAGTCCGCTGTATCGGGTCTAACCTGACACCGAGGACACCAATGCTCAACAACAGGGCTCGACAAGTCCCAGGTGCTAGGTCGCCATGGAGACTACAAACTGAACCCTGGTGCCCAGAATTTCATTTCCCCCTTCCCCCAGCCATCATCCGATATGTCTTAGAATTACAGATGTGCTGTTTGCTACTCCACTGTGATTGGCTCTGTATGTAGCTTGAGCTGCATGGTGGAGGTAGTTTGGTGATCTTGTGAGACTTGAAACCATGAGATCAGCAAATTTCCTGCACCGTGTGGCTCGAGCCTCATACGGATCCAATTGCAGCGTGGCAGGAATGGTAAGATATAATCAGGTAATGGCTGGGGGGGGGAAGGAGGCAATGAAATCCCAAGCACCAGGATTCAATTTATAGTTGGGGGAGGGGGCAAGGAGAGAGAAACATCAGGTAATGGTGGGGGACTGTGAGAGAGACTAGGGTGATGGTAGTGAGGGGGGCTGTGAGAGAGAGACTGAGGTGATGGGGGGGCTGGTAGTGAGAGAGACAGATTGTGGTGATGGAGGGCTGTGAGAAAGAGACACACTGGGTGATGGCTGACGGTGGGGATATGAGAGAGAAAGTGTAAAAGTCAGGGTGCAAGGGCTATGGGAGATTTTTTTTGCTTCACGCATTACCAGGCCATGGTGATATGTGAAGCAAAAAAAGGAAGCTGACTTGGGTACAGCTTTACAGAGTCACCAATATGCTGCCAACAATGCCCCCCCCCCCCTTCCACTAACCCCAGTGAGAAGGGTCACTACCTTCTGTTGGCACTGTCTAATGGCATGTTAAGGGCCCAATTTATTAAGCTTTCTTTTCCTACAGAAAATGGGAAAACAGTAATCAATACCTTAAAAAAGGAGCTGCGATTGGGAGAGAGGGGCACTGTAACCAAAGTCTTAGCAGCCATGCAACGATACAGAGGTATTATAATACCCTTGGTTTTATTCTCCATTCCTTTCCTTATGATTCCTAGCATTCTATTTGCTTTCTTAGCCGCCACTGCACACTGGGTGGAGGGTTTCAACGTATCATCCACAATGACACCTAAATCTTTTTCCTGGGTGGTTGTTTCTAAGGTGGTACCTTGCATCATGTAATCAAAGTTTGGGTTATAAACCGCACAAATTTTGAAATAGTGTGGTATATAAAATCAAATAAATAAGGAAGTATCTACATGGCGAGGTACAGCAATGTCACCGATACATAAAGAGAGTCTTAGCTAGGCAACGGACTAAACAGTTTAGAGAGGTGGGTCCTGGATTGGTCTAGCAGGAATCCAGGAAAGGAAATTATCCTTAAGTAAAATTTCTCCTTCCAAATACTCCCCACTAGTCTGGATTGGTCTAGCAGGATGTAGCATAGCTAAACCACTCCAGTGCAGGAAAAAACAGCTGCAGCCAAGACTGAGGCTCTGAAGCAAGCTGCTTCTCGAGCTTGGCCATCCAAGCAATAGTGACATGCAAAAGCAGAGAGGGAGATCAGGTGGCCGCCCTACAAATATGTAGTGTAGCTACTCGTGAGCATTCTGCTCTGGAGGTAGCCTGGGTCCATGTAGAATGTGCCCAAAGACATATGGGGCACAGGTTTTTTCAATAAAACATAAGCTGACTCAATGGTCTGCTTGATCCAGCGAGCAACGGTTGCTTTGGAAGCAGCTGCACCTTTTCGTGGACCAGAAGCCAGGACAAAAAGGTAGAGAGACAAAACATACTAGTGAGTTTGAGGTAATGGTATAACGCCCTACCAACATCCAATAGATGAAGGACTTGATTGTCACCTGAAGACTGCTCCTTAAAAAAAAGGGAAAGAAGAACAACCGATTGGATGACATAAAAGTCTGAAAGGACCTTAGGCAGAAAAGAGCACTGTTCGAATGGTAACCCCCTCCAGGGAAAAAGACATAAAAGGACCCCAGCAAGAAAGTGTCTGGAGTTCTGAAAGGCACTGTGCTGAAGTGACTTCTATAAAAAGACAGATCTCAAGAAGAAACGATTGAACAAATGAGAAGCCTCAGGGAGCGAACACCCTGCAGAAAAAGGGAAACATCTACATGAGAAGCAAGAGACCGCCCATGGGGAGGCCCCGAAAGCATGTCAAGGCCACAATATGCACTTTCAAAGAATTAAAGGCGAGACCCTTATCAAATCCGTCCTAAAGGAAGGAAAGAATGTCTGGAATATCAACTCGCCAAGGGGAGAGCATTCTCTTAGAACACCAAGAAGAAAAAAAGATACCAGATCAGAGCATAGGCACATGAAGTAGAAGACTGTCTTGAAGGACTAGAAAAAGGGACTGTTACTTCTGGAGAGAGATCTGCAACTGTGAGTATATACTTCTGGTAATTTTCTAAAAGGAATTCTTTGTATTAAAGCTAATTAATCTGTGAATCCACTATTTTTGTTAAATCAGTCAGGGCCTAGTAGCAGCAGTTTAAGTTTACATTTAAAACACAGAGGAGAACTTTCTGGTTACATTTCATACCCAGCAGAGAGCTTGTAGTTTAGATTTCATAAGAGGTTAGAGCCTAGAAGCAGCTAAGAGCTATAATTTAAATCAAATCAGAATATAGCTTACCTCAGCAGCACAAGATAGGGTACTGTGTAGCAGCCCTCTTTTAATAAGTGTTATTTCCCTCCCTCCCTCCCCACACCCACCCACCCCTGGGATAATCGTAGCTTTATAGGTACTTACACATCTTAAAAGACAGGAGGTGCTCTCAGGTGAAGCTCATTACCCAAATCAGTCATACACTAAGGACCTGAGATTAGTTAAGCTTCAGGTGAACAAGCTATATTACACGTATTAGGTACAGTTTTATTAGTATAAATATCCATAGCAACCCTTAGTAAGTAAAGAACTTAGATCTAAACACAAACTTAAAACTAAGATGCAGACAGCAGTCCAGCAGTGGGATGGGGGCTTTCCAGTCTTTTGCATTGAGTGTCACATGTATGATTTTCTCCCAGTTGGTGAGAGGTCTTACGTGTGCACTAGGTGCAAGGAGCTCCTTGCTCTCAGGGAACGAATCCGTTCTCTAGAGGCTAAAGTAGCAGACTTGGAAAGCATAAGACAGACAGAGAGGTACATAGACAAGACCTACAGGGATATAGTCCTGAGGTCCCACCTCCAGTCTGGCAGCATCCCTGTTGCCATGGAGGAGAGAGGTCACGTGACAGGAGAGCATAACCCTGGTGTGGCAGGAAGTGATCCTGTAACTAGGACCTGTCCTCCAGGTGATGTAAAACCCTCTCGCACCGAGGAAGTTTCTCCAGGGCCATGTGCCCATGAGGGAAGGGTTAGGACAGCCGTTATAGTTGGTGATTCGATCATTAGGCATGTAGATAACTGGGTGGCTGGTGGACGTGAGGATCGCCTGGTAACATGCCTGCCTGATGCGAAGGTAGCGGACCTCACGCGCCACCTAGATAAGGTCTTAGATAGTGCTGGGGAGGAGTCTGCTGTCTTGGTACATGTCGGTACCAATGACATAGGAAAATGTGGTAGGGAGGTTCTGGAGGCTAAATTTAGGCTTTTAGGTAGGAAGTTGAAATCCAGAACTTCCAGGGTAGCATTCTCCGAAATGCTTCCTGTTCCACGCGCAGGATCCAAAAGGCAGGCAGAGCTCCGGAGTCTCAATGCGTGGATGAGACAATGGTGCAGAGATGAGGGTTTTGGATTTGTTAGGAACTGGGGAACATTCTGGGGAAAGGAGGGGCTCTTCCGAAGGGATGGGCTTCACCTTAACCGGGATGGAACCAGGCTGCTGGCATTAACCTTTAAAAAGGAGATAGAGCAGCTTTTAAACTAGATATTAGGGGAAAGCCGACAGTCGCCCAAGAGCGGATGGTTCGGAAGAATGTATCTTTGAAGGATACTACCAAAAGCAGAGAGGTTCCACAAAAGAGTAAAGTAGCCCAAATGCCCTCAAGTATGGAGCAGACAGAGCTTAAAGATCCCAAATTACCCATGTCTAACAATAGCCAAATTAATATGAATAAAATACATTCTCTAAAATGCTTGTATGCAAATGCTAGAAGTCTAAAAAATAAGATGGGAGAGTTAGAATATATAGCACTAAATGAAAGGTTAGATATATGATTGGAATATCAGAGACATGGTGGAAGGAGGACAACCAGTGGGACACTGTGATACCTGGGTACAAACTATATCGTAATGATAGAGCTGATCAAATTGGTGGAGGGGTTGCTCTCTATGTTAGAGAGGGCATTGAGTCAGAAAGGATTAAAGTTTTGCAGGAAACAAAATCTGCTGTAGAATCTATATGGATTGAAATTCCATGTAAAAGGGGGAAGGCAATGGCAGTGGGGGTGTACTATCGAGCGCCTGGCCAGAATGACCAAATGGATGATGAAATGCTCAAAGAAATCAAGGAAGCTAACAAAAGTTACAGCACAGTAATAATAATGGGTGATTTCAACTACCCCGGTATCGACTGGGTCAGTGTCACGTCAGGACATGCTAGGGAGATAAAGTTCCTAGATTAAATAAATGACTGCTTCTTGGAGCAGCTGGTTCATGAACCAACCAGAGGGGAAGTCATATTAGACCTAATCCTTAGTGGAACACCAGATCTAGTGCAAGAGATAAGGTTGTTGGGGCCACTTGGCAATAGTGATCATAGCATGATTGCCTTTGATTTAATTAGCGGAGGAGGGATAGTAAGGAAATCCACAGTACTACCTTTTAACTTTCGAAAGGGAGACTATGATAAAATGAGGAAAACAGTTAAGAAAAAACTAAAAGGAGCAGTTGCAAAGGTTAAAGACGTACATCAGGCTTGGCTGTTGTTGAAAAATACTAGCTTGGAAGCCCAGACCAGCTGTATTCCACGCTTTAAGAAAAGTGGAAGTCCAAAAACTGCCAGCATGGTTTAAAGGTGAGCTCAGAGAGGCTGTTGTTGCCAAAAAAGCATCTTTCAGGAAATGGAAAAAAGAGCCAAACGACGAAACCTGGGAACAGCACAAGCACTGGCAAGTCAAATGCAAGGCATTGATAAAGCAGGCAAAGGGAGAATTTGAGAAACAAAAACATGAAGTAAAGACCTTTTCAAGTACATTCGTAGCAAAAAAACTGTGAGAGAGTCAGTTGGTCCATTAGATGATAAAGGGGTTAAAGGAGCACTAAGAGGCGACAAGGCGATAGCGGAGAGACTGAATGAATTCTTTGCTTCAGTCTTTACTGAAGAAGATGTAGGGATGTTACCCATGACTGAAGTGGTATTTAAAGGTGCGGAAGAATTGAAGGAAATATCGATACATCGGGAAGATGTATTACAACTATTAGATAAGCTGAAGAGTAGCAAATCACCTGGGCCAGATGGTATACATCCAAGGGTGTTGAAAGAACTGAAATACGAGATTGCAGACCTGCTATTAGTAATCTGTGAACTATCATTAAAATCATCTGTAATACCTGAAGATTGGAGGATCGCCAATGTAACACCAATTTTTAAAAAGGGTTCCAGGGGTGATCCGGGAAACTACAGACCGGTGAGCCTGACGTCAGTACCGGGAAAAATGGTAGAAACCATCATAAAGAATAAAATTACTCAGCATGTAGATAGTCATGACCTAATGGGAGACAGGCAACATGGCTTTAGACAAGGAAGATCTTGTCTTACTAATCTGTTATGTTTTTTTGAAGGAGTGAATAAACAGGTGGACAAAGGTGAGTCGGTTGATATTGTGTATCTGGACTTTCAGAAAGCCTTTGACAAGGTCCCTCATCAGAGACTTTTGGCAAAACTAAAGAGTCATGGGATAGGAGGCAGTGTACTATTGTGGATCAGGAACTGGTTAAAAGATAGAAAGCAGAGGGGTAGGGCTAAATGGCCAATTTTCCCAATGGAGAAAGGTGAATAGTGGTGTACCCCAGGGATCTGTGCTGGGTCCGCTGCTTTTTGACATATTCATAAATGATCTGGAAAGTGGAATAACGAGTGAGGTTATCAAATTTGCAGATGACACAAAAATATTTAAAGTTGTTAAAACCCAAGAGGATTGTGGAAAATTGCAAGAGGATCTTGATAAATTGGAAGACTGGGCATCAAAATGGCAGATGAAATTTAATGTGGACAAGTGCAAGGTTATGCACCTAGGGAAATACAACCCAAACTATGGTTACACGATGCAAGGTTCCACATTAGGAACTACCACCCAGGAAAAAGATTTAGGCGTCATTATGGATACCATGTTAAAACCCTCGGCCCAGTGTGCAGCAGCAGCCAAGAGAGCAAATAGAATGCTAGGTATGATAAGGAAAGGAATAGAAAATAAAACAAAAGATATTATAATGCCTCTATATCGTTCCATGGTGAGACCACACCTTGAATATTGTGTGCAATTCTGGTCGCCGTATCTTAAAAAGGATATAGCGATTTTAGAAAAGGTTCAGAGAAGAGCCACCAAAATGGTAAAGGGGATGGAAGGATACTCCTATGAAGAAAGGCTAAAAAGGTTAGGGCTCTTTAACCTGGAAAAGAGACGGCTGAGGGGAGATATGATAGACGTCTATAAATTAATGAACGGAGTGGAACGGGTAAACGTAGATCGATTGTTTACCTTATCAGAATATAGAAAGACTAGGGGACATGCAATGAAGCTACAGGGTAAACTATTTAAGACTAATAAAAGAAAATATTTTTTCACTCAACGTGTAATCAAACTCTGGAATTTGTTACCGGAGGATGTAGTAAAGGCTGTTAGTGTAGCTGGGTTTAAAAAAGGTTTGGACAAGTTCCTGGAGGAAAGGTCCATAAACCATTATTAAGAAGGGACCCAGGATATCAATGCTTGAACTAATACAAGCATTGTGGAACCTGTGTCCCTTGGGGAAACTGCTAGGTACATATGACCTAGATTGGCCACTGTTGGAAACAGAATACTGGGCTTGATGGACCTTGGTCTGATCCAGTATGGCATATCTTATGTTCTTATGAGCCATAGTAGAGTGGTTACTCGCTGCAAGTAGTGGCCACTCTACTATGGCTCATAAGAACATAAGATATGCCATACTGGATCAGACCAAGGTCCATCAAGCCCAGTATTCTGTTTCCAACAGTGGCCAATCTAGGTCATATGTACCTAGCAGTTTCCCCAAGGGACACAGGTTCCACAATGCTTGTATTAGTTCAAGCATTGATATCCTGGGTCCCTTCTTAATAATGGTTTATGGACCTTTCCTCCAGGAACTTGTCCAAACCTTTTTTAAACCCAGCTACACTAACAGCCTTTACTACATCCTCAATAGTCAAGCTGTAAGAGAGTAAGGAACGGGGTCGTCCATGAGAACCAGCACCTGAAACAGACAGAAGACCTCTCTGGACACCGAGAGGTAGGGGTGCCTCCTGAAGGAGGTGGAGGAAATCGGCATATCATGGATGCCGAGGCCAATCCAGGGCCATCAGCACTACCAGTCCAGAGTGTAACTCTATCCGACAGAATTCACAGCAGATTAGCAACCAAGGAGGAAAGATGTAGAAAAGCCAGTTCGAGGGCTAGGTCTGAATCAGAGCATTTAGGACATGAGAGTTTGGTTCCTTTCAATGACTGAAAAAGATGGATGTCTTGGCATTGGAAGAGGTGGCTATTAGGTCTAGAGTTGGGTGACCCCACCGATGCACAATGTTCACAAATGCCCAAGGAGCTAGCTCACACTTGCCGGGGTCCAGGATACAACTCAGGAAATCCGCTTTAATGCTCCCCATTCCCACAATGTGCTGTGCAGAGAGAGCCAGAAGGTTGGATTCTGCCCAGGGAAATAGAAGACTCATTTCCAGGGCAACTCTGGGACATTTGGTCCCGTTCTGTCTGTTGAGATAAGTCACAGTGGTGGAATTGTCAGAAAGTACTCTGACTGCTCGATCCTGGAGGTGGAATTGAAAGAAAAATAGAGCCAGATGAACAGCCCGGGCTTCGAGGCGATTGATGGTCCAAGAGGATTCTTGAATGGACCAAGATCCCTGTGCTGCCTGTCTTTGCAGTGCGCTCCCCAACCTGCAAGACTGGATGACCACTATCTAACGCAGAATTTTCAAGGGAGCACCCTTCAACAAGTGATGAGGACAAAGCCACTAGCGAAGACTGCAGCAAACCAATGAAGAAAGGGGTAGACAAATCTGATAGTCCCGGGTGGATGGGGACCAGCACGACAGGAGAGAGTACTGAAGCGGACGCATGTGAGCACAGTCCCAGGGGATTACGTTGAGAGCAGAAGCCATGGTGCCAAGGAGTTGTAAGTAATCCCAGAGAGTGCGAGCTGCCAGGTGCCAGAAGGCATGGACCTGAACGCAGAGTTTCTTGCATCTCTGTCGTAAGTGAGGAAGATGTGACCCACTCTTATGTCGAAGCGGGTTCCGAGGAATTCCAGAGACTTTTAGCATAATTGACCACCCAGCTGAGATGGTCCAGAAGGAGAGGACCTGAGAGACTGCAGAAGTAGCCTCTTTGAAACTCATTGTTCTGATCAGCCAATCATCTAGATAAAGATGAACCCGAATACCTTGGCGCCGCAGGGAAGCTGCCACTACAACCATCACCTTGGAGAAAGTGCGAGGAGCTGTGGCAAGACCAAAGAGCAGGGCATGAAACTGATAATGTTGACCAAGGACCATGAAATGTAAATACTGCTGATGATCTTGGTGGATTGGAATGTGAAAATATGCTTACGCCAGGTCTAGGGATGTGAAAAATTTACCTGGCCAAACAGCCTGAATGATTGTCCTGAGGGTTTCCATCCGGAAACGTGGCCCCTGAAGACAGCAATTGACTCCCTTGAGGTCCAGTATAGGACAGAAGGAGCCGTCCTTGTTGGGAATGACAAAGTAAATGGAATAGTGACCAGAACCTCTTTCTGAGGGAGGAACTGGGAATACCGCATTGAGTTGAAGAAGGCGGTGGAGACTCAGGTGTACAGCTGTTGCCTTGGCCACAGAACCGCATGGAGAGATGAGGAAGACATTTGGCACGGGCTCAGTGAAGCTGAGAGCATAACTCTGTACCTTGAGTACCCACCGGTCCGATATTATCTGGGTCCATTTGTGAGAAAAATGTCGTAAGCATCTGCCCACAGGAGGCATCCCAGAATGGACCCATAAACTGTCAACAGGAAGATTTGGCGAACCAGAAAACTTGTTAGACGAGGTGAAATTGTCCCGGTTGTGAGATACCCCGAAAGGACTGAGTCTTAGAACCAGCCCTATTTGAAGAAGAATCTGATTTGCCAGGCCAGCAGCGACGAACATCTCTGAAGCGGATGACAACCTAGCACGACGATGAAAATTGGATTTGGGCTTATCCTACAGCAAACGCTGAGGCTCGACTTCCCCCAATCCTTCACAGGTTTTTCCAAAAACTTACCAAAAAGGCGGCAGTCCTTGAAAGGAAGCTTGGTGAGACAGGACTCGGAAGCAGCATCCGCATTCTGAGCCAATGTAGCAGCAGCCACAGACTGAGCAGATAAAGCATCTGCAAGAAAGGCTGTGACCGACTCTAAATGAGGCAAAGCCAGGTCCAAGGCTCTTAGAAACTCGCCCTGTCTTACCGCAATGATGATCGACCTTAAGGTTTCCATCCCGATGTGGGGAACATGGAGTGCACGATTGACGTGTTTGAGATCCAGGATGGGACAAAATGCCCCCCTCCTTCAGAACCATGAAGTCAACGGAACATCATCTGCAGCCGTACTGGTCTGGGGGAAACAGAACCACCGCCTCCAGGTGCAAGAGGCATTGCAAGGTGTCTTCAAGGGCCTGATGCTTCAATAGTGTTCTGCAAGGGAATTGCACAAATGCTTTGTTAAGCAGATGCGTGAATTCTAGCACATACCCTTCCCGAATCACCTCCAAGACCTACTGGCCCATCGTGATGGCAGTCCAGGCAGAAAGGAAAAGCTGAAGCCGGGTCCCCCATAGCAACAAGTTCACTCGGACCAGACTGGCTTCATTGGGACTTTTTAGGAGGGGTTGCTGGAGGCCCAAAATAGCCCCTGTTGGCCCCCCTGAAGCCTCAAAATGTCTGTCCCCTCTGCAGAAACTGGCCCCGCAGGTAGGGCAAAAACTGGGAGCCCCGGAAACACTTAAAGTCCCTGGGTTGCCAGCACCCCTGACCGTCTTGCTTAGGACCTTATACTCAGGGAGACGAGCACCCTTCGTGTCCCCCAAAACCTTCACCAACGTTTCCAATGATTAACTGAACAGGAGCTTGCCCTTAAAGGGCAACTTACTAAGCCTGTTCTTGGAAGATATCTCTGCCAACCAACCACAGAGCCAGAGAAAGCAAAGGGCTACGATTATGGAAGCCATATTCTTAGAGGAAGCTCGCACCAGGTTGTAAAAGGTATCCGCCAGCTACGCCGAGAGTAATTCCAGATTGGTAATCTCAGGGTGATACTGAGATCCATCCTCCTTCCTTGGCACCAGACTTTGGAGCCAGTGGATGGACGCCCATGCCACGCAAGCCCCACAAATTTACAGATAATACCAGCGCACCCACCCTGGGCATCCAAAGCAGCTCCCGCTCACTTTCCAGAATCGGGTAGAGGCGGGCTATAGCCCAACCCCCCCCCCCCCCCCTGAAGCTGGCCTCTGGCACCTCCCATTCCATCTATATCATCTTAATTGCTTTCTGCACAGGAAAAAAGGTCTGGGACCTCTTGGAGCTCTGTAATAACTGATCCTCCAGGGGCTCCTCGACTACCACTGGCGCCAGGGTCATGTTCAATGCTTCCAAGGAATGAGCTATTAGGGCCGTGAGCTCCTCCCTATGGAACACTCAGAACACACCAGGATCCTCTCCCAGCGGAATCTCTCCCTCTTCCAAGTCTTGTTCACCAGACTCTCCTCATATATCCGAGGGCCCTTCCCCAAGCACCTCAGACTCCGGGGAGTCCAGAAAGGACATAGTCTTCCTGGGGAGGATAAAGGTAGGAGGAGGTATTTCCCCTAGACCGGAGTTGCTCCCTCCTGGGAGGCTACGTCCTGCCAGCTCACATCTGTGAGGACTCCAGGGAACTGTGTTATCCTGAGTGCTGGTTGAGGCAGTTGGCCTGGTGCATCACCAAAATAAAGTCAGGGGAGAAAAGACTGTCAGAGGCAGTTGGTAGCAGCCCCTAAAGCACCCAGCCTGCTCTGCAAGCTTAGACTTTGCCTTTTTTGGATGTAGAGCTCCTAAAATGGCCGACTGGACCAACATGGCCATTCTTCCCACCAAATTTGTGGTCTCCTGCTCTGCATCCTGTGCTCCTGCTGATACTGTGGTGCTCTTCATTCCTGCAAGCAAATGCTGCTCCGCAGCTTTCCCCTGACACCCCATCTGTTGACAGCCCATGACTCCCCAAGCACACTACACAATAGGGAGCCAGGCGACACATGCACAGGCTGACAGAAGCGTCACTCACCAGATACGGGGGGGGATCACCCAGCGCCACCAGCAACTCTCACCGACGCCAAAGGGCCAACTGGCATCAGCACCCACTGCCAAAAACAACAACTTGGCTGATCAGAAAAGAAAGCAAAGATAAACAAAGGAACACAGAATGCACGATCGGCTCCCCCTAATTGTTCCCTGGGTTGCCTGTTCAGAGTGGAAGGAACTGCCTTGCACTTAAGCCTGGGATTAAGTTCGTTCTCTCCTTTTATTTTATTTTGAACTGAATAGAGACTCGTGTTCAAAGGAGGAACCTGTCACCAGCAGGGTCAGTTAGGCATCCCCGGCTGGGGGGAAACAGTCCTGGCCCACCAGGCAAACTTCTTTTCTTTTTTCTGAACTTCACCGCCTGGTGAGGAATACTGTCCTTGACCTGCCCAATGCTACACCAATCAGGCCACTGATGTTTGTCGGAACTGCACCTGAACCAGCCTGCCAGACCTAATCAGGTAGATGTGCAGACAAACCAGCCGTACTTCCGACTCTAAATGTTGAGCAAACTCTCTTTCCTGTCTGTCTGTCCTTTCTGTTCTCCCCCCCCCCCCAGCCCTCTGGTCCAAACCTTCCAATATAAACGACCATTAGAAGGATGCTCTCCAGCTGCTAGGAACTCTAGTATTGGTCTTCTGAAGCTGAAGGGATAGCTCTTATACTGTGAGGTCAGAAGTCTGACATGCTCAGTTCCCAGCTGCTAGAAGGCGGTGATTACCCACTAGCGGTGGACTGGACTGGAGAGATAAGGAAAGGCCAAATTTAAAAATGGGACAGTGGAACAGGCTGTGTCTCAAGAGCTATGGATTATTTTGTGGTAATGCAGGGTAAATCTATGTCCGGCTCTGGAGCTATTCCATCAGAGGATCCTTGTCCAGTAAGTCTCAAGGTCCCTTTTTTGAGTCCTGACTCTCATTCCTCACCTCTTCCACCAGTGATGGACCCGAGAATTGCCCTCCTGCTCTCAACCCTACTACTACTACTACTACTACTACTACTATTCAGCACTTATAAAGCGCCACGCACGCAGCACTGCACAGCTAACCTACAAGAGGTAGCCAACATACAAGAGACAGTCCCTGCCTGTCAGTCATGCTCATCGGAGCTTACAATCTAGTCAGAACAGTACAGAGCATTAGTCAGTTCAGCACAAGGTACGGTGTGGTACAGTTTGGTCTATAGTTTGGTCATAAAGGTTGACGGGGGTTAGGATAAGATGAGGATGGAAGTCAGGATCTGAATGCAACGGTGAAGAAGTGGGTCTTCAACCTGGATTTGAAGAGGGCCAGGGAGGATGCCTGGCGCACAGACTCAGGTAGGATGTTCCAGGTGTATGGTGCAGCAAGGTGAAAGGAGCGCAGTCGGGAGTTTGCGGTGCGGGTGAAAGGCACTGATAGAAGTAATTTGTTAGCGGAGCGCAGATTTCAAGAGGGGACGTAGGGAGAGATAAGAGACAAGAGATATTGAGGGGTCATAGAGTGAATGCATTTATAGGTCAGTAGGAGAAGCTTGAATTGGATGTGGAATTGGACAGGAAGCCAGTGAAGCGACTTGAAAAGAGGAGTAATGTGGGCATGGCAAGGCTGGCAGAAGATTAGTCGAGCAGCGTGATTTTGTATAGATTGAAGTGGAAGGAGGTGGCTCACAGGGAGACCAGCGAGGAGTAGGTTGCAGTAATCGAGGCGAGAGGAGATTAAGGAGTGGATAAGCATTTTGGTAGTGTGTTCAGAGAGGAAGGGGCGTATTTTGCTGATGTTGTAGAGAAAGAGGCGGCAGGTCTTAGCTACAAGCTGGATATGAGCGGAGAAGGAGAGAGAGGTGTCAAAGATAACCCCTAGATTGCGGGCCGAGGGAACAGAAAGGATAGTAGATCCATCCACATGGACTGAGAGAGAGGGAAGTGGAGGGGAGGAGTTGGGTGGGAAGACAAGGAGTTCAGTCTTGGCCATGTTCAGTTTCAATCAGCGATGAGACATCCAGGCAGCGATGTCCGAAAGACAGGCAGAGATCTTGGACTGGGTTGCCAGAGAAATATTAGGTGTAGAGAGGTAGATTTGGGAGTCGTCGGCATAGAGATGGTACCGAAAGCCATGGGAGGAGATAAGCGCGCCAAGACCTTGGGTGTAGTGAGAGAAAAGGAGGGGGCCCAAGACGGATCCCTGGGGTACACCTACATGGAGCGGGGTAGGGGAGGAGGAGAAGCCACCAGAGCATACACTGAATGAGCGATGGGAGAGGTAGGAGGAGAACCAGGATAGTATGGAGTCCTTGAATCCAAGCGAGGAGAGGGTGGTGAGGAGAAGGTTGTGGTCAATGGTGTCAAAGACAGCGGAAGGGTCAAGACGGATGAGGATAGAATAGAGGCCCTTAGATTTAGCCAGGAAAATGTCGTCGGTGACTTGTGAGTGCCGTTTCAGTGGAGCGTAGGGGACGGAAGCCAGATTGTAGTGGGTCCAGGAGGGCCTGGGAGGTGAGGAAGTCTAGGCAGTGACGGTGGACTGCTCGTTCTAATAGTTTAGATATGAAGGGAAGGAGGGAGATAGGTAGATGAGGGGGTGGGGAATTGGAGGGTAATCTTGTGGATTTTGTCATGGAATTAGTCGGCTAGGGTTTGGGCAGAAAGGGAGGGCGGGATCGGGGGCGGGGGGGACCTTGAGGAGAGAATTGAGGGTATTAAAGAAACGGCGAGGATCAGAGGCAAGGGAGTTGGTCAGATGGATGTAGTAATCTTGTTTGGCAAGTGCTAAGGCTGACTGGAAGGTGCCAAGCATGAATTTGAAGTGTAGAAGGTCTTCCGGGGAGTGAGATTTGGACCAAGCTTGTTCGGCAGAACGGGCGCAGATGCGTAGGTAACAGATTGTGGGTGAAAGCCAGGGTTGGGGTGTAGATCGTTTGACAGGACATGGGGTGGGAGAGGCAAGAGTGTCAAGGGCTGAGGATAGTGTAGCATTGTATGAAGATAATGCCTCGTCGACGGACCTGGAGGATATAATGGAGGAGAGAGATGGAGAAATGGTGGAGGAGAGAGTCAGGGGATCAATATTATGAAGGTTTCTAAATAGGTCGGAGGAGACAGGACGAGGTTGGGACGGCAGAAGCTGAGGAGTAAATGTTAAAAGATGATGGTCAGATGAGGGAAGGATTGAATTGCAGAAGTTTGAGGGAGAGGAATTGGAGAAGACTATCAGGTCAAGGCAGTGGCCGTGTAGATGTGTTGGAGGTCGAACGAGGAACTTTGAGGCATGGGGGTCAGAGGGGTTGTCGATGTGAATGTTGACGTCGCCAAGAATAAGAGTGGGGGAGGAGGGATTCATAAAGGCAGAAAGCCAGGAGTCGAAGTCGGTGAGGAAGGTTGATTTGGATTTGTCGGGTGGGCGATAAATAACAGCTACTCGGAGGGGAAGTGGTGTGAGGAGGCGAATGGAGTGGACTTCGAAGGAGAGGGGGGAGTGTAGTTGGGGTGGCAGGAGGGGTTGAAATTGGCAGGAGGGAGAGAGTAGGAGGCCAACGCCACCACCGCGACCAGTAGATCGAGGTTTATGGGAGAACTGGTAGCCCCCATAGCAGAGAGAGGCAATGGATGCAGTGTCGTCTGGGGGGAGCCAGGTCTCGGTCATGGCAAGAAGGTGTAGGGCATTAGAGATAAAAAGATCATGAATAAAAGGGTTTTTTTTAATGACTGAGCATGCGTTCCATAGGGCGCATGAAAACGTGAGAGTGGAGGGGGGGAGGAGAGGGATATGGATAAGGTTGGATAAGTTACGTGTGGATTGCTTATCAGAGTCGCGTGGGGGTCTATTTCTAGGGTAATACCGAGATTTAGAGGGAGCAGGGTGTGTGTGCTCTCCAAGAGGGACGTGAGGGAGGGGAAGTGAGGGGTAAATTGATGGTATCAGGTAGGTTATATGTGAGTATTTATTTTTGGAGGTAGGGTTGGAGTTGATATCTATGGATGAGTGATTGTGGGATGAATGAGAGAGGGCGGAAGGGGGGAGGAGCAGGATGTGGATGAGATTAGATAGGGTACATGAGGAGCTTTTTTTATGGTGAGAAAGAAAATCGGGGGGGGGGGGGCAGGGTTGGGGTTGATATTACCTGATGAAAGAAGGAGAATGAGTATTAGAGAGCGTGGTAAAGTGGAGATAGTACGGCGGAAGCGAGGGTGGAGTTGCCTTAAAGAGAGGGGGCTGGTTGAATGCGGGGGATGGTGTGATGAAGCTCAAGAGCAGATGCTAGACTAGGGGGCAGAATGGAGGGAGAAGTGAGGAAGATAGGGGGAGGGTAGGAGGAAGAGGGGGGAGGGTGTTGGTAGGAGGGGAGGCAGTTGGGAGACCCAGCTGCCCCAGGCCCTCCTATTGAGATTTTACTAACATCCACCAAAGTATAGTTCTCCCCATTCTGTATGTCTCTTAACCCCATCTGCTGGCCAGATGGGTGGTTTTGTCTAAGTCTGGCACCTCAGCTAAGACCTGTCCATCTTAGAAGACCTGCCAGTACTTACGTTACAGACAGCTTAGCTCTCAGCCATCACTGATGTACACAAGCCCTTACAGCACAACAAGCTGCAAACCAAGTGAGGGAAAAGGATATCTAGATGTGTTTTATTGTCTACAGCAAGGCATTTGACTGTGTAAATCATTGAGAAACTCTGGGCCACATTAAGAAGCATGGATATACCAGTAAACCTTGCACTGATCCAATCAAACTGACACTTTCTCTGAGTAAAGTTTACATTTTTATTCTAAGTACTACAAATGGCTACAAGAGTACAGCTTCCCTTACAAGCAATATTACAAATTTAATAGGTACATAATCTGGGCTTAGAGACAAGGAATGATCATGTCAGGTTACTCACTGACCACAGACAGATGGAAGGATTTCATTTGCCTCCTATCCACTGACCGTGACTATCTTTTACATTAAATAAATTTCTTGCATGCAGTTACTTCCTGTTTTCCACAGAACTGCAGTTACTACAAATCTATATGCAGCATTTTTTCCCATCACTTATCTTTCATTTATTTCTGTCTCTGACGTTTTATCTGACCCTTCTCAGGACAAAGTCACAATGTCTCAACCAACTGTCACTTACATCACCTGACCAGGCACAACAGCACTCTGAAATCTGCCCAGCAACAATGGCATTTCCTCACAGGTCTGCAACAAGTCATGGTGCATTGAGTAAGGGTTGAGCTGTATAACACAAAGAATGCTTAAGGATTAAGTGGGGTTCACCCCCCCTTGATACCATCCTATACCAGGCCCTGCAGTCTGGCCGGCATGGTAGGAAGGGCTGAGGGCCTCAATCTATACCCGGGTAGGTAAAAGGATCCCTAGCACAGTGCACCTCCACAGGATCAGGCACAGAGCACTAGAGTACTTGAACTAAAATAAAATAAAACCAATTTACCGAAATCTAATTAACTGAAACTGAAATTAAAAAGAAACTGCAAATGGCCCCCTAGGAAGAAGCTGCTCTGCCCTGTTCATTCTCAGGTGGCAGCCTCTCCCAGGCACCCAAAACACAGCAGGGGATTAAAACACATGCGGACCTGAATAAAAAGAAATCATATAAGAACATAAGATTTGCCATACTGGGTCAGACCAAAGTCCATCAAGCCCAGTATCCTGTTTCCAACAGTGGCCTATCTAGGTCATACGTACCTAGCAGTATCCCCAAGAGACACAGATTCCACAATGCTTGTATTGGGTCAAGCATTGATATCCTGGGTCCCTTTTTAATAATGGTTTATGAACCTTTCCTCCAGGAACTTGTCCAAACCTTTTTTAAACCCAGCTACACTAACAGCCTTTACTACATCCTCCGGTAACAAATTCCAGAGTTTGATTACACATTGAGTGAAAAAATATTTTTTCTTATTTGTCTTAAATAGTTTACCCTGTAGCTTCATTACATGTCCCCTAGTCTTTCTATATTCTGATAGCGTAAACAATTGATCTATGTTTACCTGTTCCACTACATTCATTAATTTATAGACCTCTATCATATCTCCCCTCAGCCGTCTCTTTTCCAGGTTGAAGAGCCCTAACCTTTTTAGCCTCTCTTCATTGGAGTAGCCTTCCATCCCCTTTACCATGTTGGTGGCTCTTCTCAGTACCTTTTCTAATAATGCTATATCCTTTTTAAGATACGGCGACCAGATTTGTACACAATATTCAAGGTGCGGTCGTCCATGGAATGATAGAGGCATTATAATATCCTTTGTTTTATTTTCCATTCCTTTCCTTATGATACCTAGCATTCTATTTGCTTTCTTGGCCGCCGCTGCACACTGGGCGGAGGGTTTTAACATGTTATCCACGATGACGCCTAAATCTTTTTCCTGGGTGGTGGTTCCCAATGTGGAACCTTGCATTGTATAACCATAGTATGGGTTGTTCTTTCCTAGGTGCATAACTTTGCACTTGTCCACATTAAATTTCATCTGCCATTTGGATGCCCAATCTTCCAATTTATCCAGAGCCTCCTGCAGTTTTCCGCAATCCCCTTGTGTTTTAACAACTTTAAACAGTTTTGTGTCATCTGCAGATTTGATAACCTCACTAGTTATTCCCTTTTCCAGGTCATTTATGAATATGTCAAAAAGCAGCGGACCCAGTACAGATCCCTGGGGTACTCCACTATTCACCGTTTTCCATTGGGAAAATTGGCCATTTAGCCCTACCCTCTGCTTTTTATCTTTTAACCAGCTCCCGATCCACAATAGTACACTGCCTCCTATCCCATGACTTTTTAGTTCATGCTTAATGCAGCACTGGAGTGGTCATGCATTTAGTCACCACTGGGACTAGGGCATCCACCCCAGGGAGCCCAAAAACTGGATCCAGCTCACCCTGGGGCAGGGCATACAATCAAGAAATAACCTCAGGGTCCTTAAAGCTCAGCTCCAGATTCTCCCACTGAGAAGTCTGGAGCTGCTGCATGAGCTCAGGCAAAGGAAAGAAACCAGAAGGAGGATGCCCGATACCTTATAACATAGGATCCACCTATGATAGTATCACAGGGGCAGGCTCTACTATGTAAGGCTGCTATAGCATCCTGAATCAGCACCACAAGATCCTCTCTGTGAAAAAGGTGGCTCACAGACGGATCCTTGGCCTCCATAAAAGGAAGATCTCCCTCTTCCTTAGATTCACTTTCTGGAGGGGAAGAATGTACTGTTCAGCCTCCCAACCAAGCCCCATAAGGGATAAGAAGGGTCCCAGATGAATACACAGGCAAAGTAGCGAAGCAGAAATGCTTAACCCCCTTTCCAGCCATGGCAGAGCCACCCGAGGGGCCTAGGCTCCCCTATAGGGGAGACCTGGACCTAGGATTCCTGCAAAGGCGGTTGCCAAGCAGCAAGAAGAGACTGAAAACAGGCTGTGAGCTGTTTCAGTAGTTGCTGTTCAAAACCAGTTGAGGGAACCAGCTGGTCAGAGTCCGAGGCATTCTCACCTCTGTCACGTTGAGCAAATGCCTTGTGGACCTCCAAGAAGGCCACCTGTCCCGTGGGCAGAAAAGGCATCAGAAACAGCAGCGGCTCGTCTTTGCGGACTGGAAGGTCACCATGAGATCCATAATCGGCGGCCCCCATCTGAGGACTATCTAAGTAAACACCTGTGGATTGAGCTCCCACTCCCCAGCATTCACCTGTAACCTGCTGAGATAATCCGTCGTCGCATTGTCTTTCCCCGCAATGTGTTCCGCCGAGAGCGCTGGCAAGTGCTTCTCTACCCAAGTGAACAGTAGCTCCACCTCCTCTTCCATGGCTACGCTGCCAGTGCCTCCCTGCCGATTGATGTAGGCTACCGTCGCGGAGTTGTCCGACAGCACTCTGACTGCCCGACCGGACACCGTTGCCTCGAAGGACTGGAGAGCCAGCAACACTGCCTTCAGCTCTAGCCGGTTGATGGACCAACTGCTCTGCTGGACGGACCACTCGCCCTGTGCATACTGGTTTCCGCAGTGTGCTCCCCATCTCGCGAGGCTCGCATCTGTCATCAGCGGGATCCAGGCAGGCTGTTCCAGAGGCATGCCCGCTTGCAGGGCTCCGGGCAACAGCCACCACCGCAACGCCTTCCTGACCCGCGGAGGGCAGGGAAGACGCTTGCTCAATGAGTCTGACTGGTGAGACCAGCGGCGGAGAAGCGCCCACTGTAAGGGCCGCATATGAAACCTGGCCCAAGGCACGACTTCCAGAGTCGCTGCCATGGTCCTCAGAACGCGCAGATACTCCCACGCCGAAGGCGCCGGCGTCGCTCGGAACCTGCCGAGAAGGTGCCGCAGCCCCAGAGCCCGATGGTGTGGCAGAAACACCGTCCCAGACCGGGTGTCGAACCTCACCCCTAAATACTCGAGCTCCTGGGTCGGCACCAGTCGGCTTTTGGCCGGATTGACAACCCAACCGAGATGCTGCAAGACCTGTACCACCCTGCTTGTCACTCGGACGCTCTCGGCCTCTGACTTTGCTCGAATCAGCCAGTTGTCGAGATAGGGATGGACCAATATCCCTTCCTTTCACAACGCCGCCGCCGCCACCATGATCTTGGTGAAGGTACGCGACGCCGTGGCCAGCCCGAAGAGTAAGGCTTGAAACTGAAAGTGCCCCCATGGGAGAGCGAACCAAAGGAGCCTCTCTGATTGGAATATGAAGATACGCCTCCTTGACCTCCCTAGATCTCATGTACTCTCCTTTGCGCACCGCTACAATAACGGAGCGCAACGTTTCCACCCTGAAGTGAGGTACTCACAGACACCGATTTACCCCCTTCAAATCCAAAATGGGGCGAAGAGATCCGTCCTTTTTGGGCAACACGAAATAGAAGATTACGGGTTGGGTCGATACTCAATCTAACGGCACCGGTCGGATGGCCCTCAGAAGCAATAGGCGATCGAGAGCCTGGCGAATCACCAGGGCCTTTTGTGGATTTCTGCAGGGAGACATCACAAAGGAATCCCGGGCCGGTGACGCGAACTCCAGGGCATACCCCTCGCGAATGACCTCTAACACCCACTGATCCGTAATGATTTGGGTCCAAGCAGAAAGAAACTCCCGCAGTCTTCCCCCTACTGGAGCACTTTCTACCGGGACCCGCACACCTTCATTGTGGCTTTCTACCGGACGAGGGGGAGGCTCCTGAGAATCCCTTACTTGCTCCTCTAAAGCCTTGAAACCCCTGGCCTTTTGCGGGAAATCTGCCTCCCTGGGGCCCACCCAACCGAGACGTACAGAACTTCCGAATGTTGCGGGACTGGCCCGAAAGGTTGGCACGGACCTCCCCTGTTTGGGCTTGTCCTCCGGAAATCTGCCACCCTTAGACTCCCTCGAATCCTTAATCAACTTATCGAGATCCTCGCCAAACAGCAGCTTACCCTTAAAAGGCAGCTTGCTGAGACGTGATTTCGAAGATCCATCCGCCGCCCAATTCCGTAACCACAAAGAGCGGCGAGCCACCACTAAGGAAGCCATACTGTTAGCGAGCACCCTGATCAAATCATAATGAACATCTGCCAAATACGCGGTTAAGGACTCCAACCGATCCAGCTCCGCAGTCCCCTCCTGATCTAATTGTGAAGACTGCCGGAGATGCTGAGACCACCGTAGACATGCCCTTGCCACCCATGCTCCACAAATAGAAGCCTGCAACGACAAGGCGTCAGCCTCGAAAGACTGCCTCAAAGGTCCATCCATCTTTCTACCCTGTGCATCTTTTAATGCGGCGCTACCTTCCACCAGGATAGTGGTCTTCTTGGTAACCGCTGAGACCGCCGCATCAATTCGGGGGGACTTAAAGCGTTCCTTGTCCTTATTCGCCAGAGGATAGAGCCTGTTCATTGTTCTGACGCCTCTGAGACCAGCCTCTGGCTGGTCCCATTCATCTTGTATCATCTTATCCACCACCCAGTGGACCGGAAACACCACTTGCGGTTGCCTCTCCGCCTGGATGATGGGGTCCTCCACCCCCACCTCTTCAGCCGGAGAGACAGCCACCAGATTCAACATCTGGAGGGATTCCGTAATAAGAGCCAAGAGCTCCTCTCTCCGGAACACCCAGATGATCTTAGCCTTATCCTCCGGCTCTTGAATCTCTCCCTCCTCTAAATCTTCCATATCTGCTTCCAAATCTAGATCAGTCTCATCCGAGACATTCCCCTCTCTGACCGAAGGTGAACGCTCGCGAGGCTGAGCTCTCTTCGAAGGCCTGGGAGAAATAGCACCGCTGCCCGCTACCCTTGTCTGCGGACTGGCCGTAGCCTTAGGCAGGGCCTCCGGGAATAGGCCTTGGCGCTGCCTGCAGAAGGCTTGATGCATAAGCAACACAAAATCGGGACAGAAATCCCCAAACTGGGAAGTGGACTCTATGCCCGGCGAAGAAGCCGGCAGACCAGCCACCACCTCCTGGGAACCCCCCAGGGTGGCAGCCACAGCTACCTCCTCCTCCGGGACTGCTGCCATCAGCTGAGGGTCCTGGCCAGGTTTCGCTTCCAACTGCCGTTCCATGCTGGCAGAACCCGAAGTGCAAGCCCTGCAGACCCCAGATTCCACTACTGTGCCTCTGCGAGAACCGCAGAGGACACATTGGGGCCGGGACGCCATCTCGGACAGCCCACTCCAAAAAGGAAACTATTGAAACCTGCACTCCTTATGATACTAGTCTCTTGTGCTTTGCTTTCTTTTTTTTTTTTTTTTTTGTAACCTAGAAACACCCCGGGGCTGAAAACCTGAAAGAAACCCTCTGCTCCGCTTTACCCTCAGGCGTGGCGCCACTCAGCCGTCAAATTCCTGCGTTAAAAAGAAAAACGCCGACTGGGGCTGTGCTGAATGATGCCCCTGACTTTAAAATGGCCGCCGACACCGACGCGCAGCCCAAAAGCATGCCAAAACTGCTGCGTGAGCCCCGAAATGGAGGAGGCTTCCTGTGCGGTCGTTGGGGGAAGCCAACCGCTCACTTTAAAAGAAATACACTGGCCTCTGATTCCCCCGCCGACTTACGTGTCTTCGACGGGCTCCAGCCCGCGGCACTGCTTTTCAGCTGAGCAGTCTACCGCTAGCGAGCCTCCTGTCAAACTGCTTCTGTCTCCGAGGGCAATGCGTTTCCCCGCCTCAGCAGAGGATAACGCCACGGTCCTGTCCTAGGGCTCTCCCTCATCCTGTCCAGGGGGAGAGACCTAACTATGAGCCCACAGCCCTGGAAATCAGAGGCAGGCAGGACCGGTACTAAAGACACTGCTTGTACGTTCCCTCTTTTATTTATTTTATTTTTAAAGGGATAGTTCCCCAAACAAATCAAATGGAAATGGAAAGGAAAAGAGAAACTTTTTAACCACTACACCTATACTAACTACTCTAACGCTCCTTATGTGTTCCTCAAGTGAGCCCAGCACCTAGGCTCACTACGTCCTCCTGCTGCATGGAGACTGGACACACTGGAGAATGTGGGAGTGTGCACCAGACTACATCCAGTGACGTCAGGATTTTGACAGGTCCAGTCTCCAGGCTGGAGGAGGTGCGCAACCCAGAGGTGGAGGACTGAACTGTAGGAACGATAAGGAACAATGGATATTCAAATTAGTAATGTGGTTAGAATGGCATTTAAGATTTAAACTAATCCGTTTGGTACTTAATATTTTGTCTGGTTCCACACCTGAATTTTTGAACTATATTGTGAATTTTAGACCTTACCTGCTAATTGTCTTTCCTTGAGTTCTCTCCGGGCCAGTCCAGGAACTGTAGGATAGTCAACTTCCTCCAGCAGCTGAGGACTGAATTCTAAAGTCTTACTGACAGCCTATCCAGCTCCTTCTGGTGTCAGAGACTCAGTCTTTCAGTCCTCAGCAGCTGGATAGGACGGTTACTGGCTCCCGGTCAGAAGAAGAGGAATTTAAAAAGAAAAAGGATAGAGTTGGTCAATCTGTTATTTCAAGGCCCAATGTTAATGCCACAGGTGGATCGCTTCTCTCTTACGGCTTGGCTCTTGAAAGGGAGTGCCTGAAGAGGAAGGGATATTCGGCGGCAGTGGTGACGACCATGCTGCGGGCCAGGAGGGGATCAAGTCTCTCGCCTATATCAGGATTTGGCACATTTTTGAAGGCTGGTGTGCTAGACACAGCGTTCAGCCGTTCTCATCCTCAATTTCAGATATCTTGGAGTTTTTGCAGGAGGGGCTGGATAGGGGACTAGCCCTTAATACCATGAAGGTTCACCTGTCAGCTTTGATTTGTTATAGGGGAAAGGTGCAGGGCGGTACCTTGTCTCTCCATTCGGATGTGCTGAGATTCATGAGAGCGGTTAAAAATGCACGGCCCCTGGTGAGACCGGTGGTTCCGGCTTGGGATTTGAATTTGGTTCTGGAGGCCTTGACCCAGTCGCCCTTTGAGGCAGCCGGAGCGGGGGCACTGCGGGAACTTTCGTGGAAGACCGCCTTCTTGGTGGCATTGTGTTCAGCTCGTCGAGTTTTGGATCTATAGGCGCTGTCCTGCAGAGAGCCATACATTCCGTTTTCGGAGGAAAAGGTGGTTTTGCGTCCGGTTCCCGCGTTTCTAACGAAGGTAGTGTCGGTTTTCTATGTGAATCAGCCAATTTCTTTACTGACCTTTCGGAAAGGTGATACTGCAGAGGAATTGAGAGGTGATACTGCAGAGGAATTGAGAGAAATATCGCTACACCAGGAAGATATATTACAACTATTTGATAAACTGAATAGTAACAAATCACCTGGACCGGATGGTATACATCCCAGAGTGTTGAAAGAACTGAAATATGAGATTGCAGACCTGCTATTGGTAATCTGTGAACTTTCATTAAAATCATCTGTAATACCTGAAGATTGGAGGGTCGCCAACGTAACACCAATTTTTAAAAAGAGTTCCAGGGGTGACCCGGGAAATTACAGACCGGTGAGCCTGACGTCAGTACCAGGGAAAATGGTAGAAACCATCATAAAGAACAAAATTACACAGCATGTAGATAGCCATGGCCTAATGGGAGACAGCCAACATGGCTTTAGACAAGGAAGATCTTGTCTTACTAATCTGATCTGTTTTTTTGAAGGTGTGCATAAACAGGTAGACAAAGGTGAGTCGGTTGATATAGTGTATCTGGACTTTCAGAAAGCTTTTGACAAGGTCCCCCATCAGAGACTTTTGGCAAAGCTAAAAAGTCATGGGATAGGAGGCAGTGTACTATTGTGGATCGGGAACTGGTTAAAAGATAGAAAGCAGAGGGTAGGGCTAAATGGCCAATATTCCCAATGGAAAAAGGTGAATAGTGGAGTACCCCAGGGATCTGTACTGGGTCCCCTACTTTTTGACATATTCATAAATGACCTGGAAAAAGGAATAACTAGTGAGGTTATCAAATTTGCAGATGACACAAAACTGTTTAAAGTTGTTAAAACCCAAGAGGATTGTGGAAAACTGCAGGAGGATCTGGATAAATTGGAAGACTGGGCATCCAAATGGCAGATGAAATTTAATGTGGACAAGTGCAAAGTTATGCACCTAGGAAAGAACAACCTACACTATAGTTACACGATGCAAGGCTCCACATTAGAAACCACCACCCAGGAAAAAGATTTAGGAGTCATCGTGGATAACATGTTAAAACCCTCCGCCCAGTGTGCAGCGGCGGCCAAGAAAGCAAATAGAATGCTAGGTATCATAAGGAAAGGGATGGAGAATAAAACAAAGGATATTATAATGCCTCTGTATCGCTCCATGGTACGACCGCACCTTGAATATTGTGTGCAATTCTGGTCACCGTATCTTAAAAAGGACATAGAGTTATTAGAAAAAGTACAGAGAAAAGCCACCAAATTGGTGAAGGGGATGGAAGGCTACTCCTATGAAGAGAGGCTAAAAAGGTTAGGGCTCTTTAACCTGGAAAAGAGACGGCTGAGGGGAGATATGATAGAGGTCTATAAATTAATGAATGGAGTGGAACGGATAAACGTGGATCAATTGTTTACGCTATCAGAATATAGAAGGACTAGGGGACATGTAATGAAGCTACAGGGTAAACTATTTAAGACAAATAAGAGAAAATATTTCTTCACTCAACGTGTAATCAAACTCTGGAATCTGTTACCGGAGGATGTAGTAAGGGCTGTTAGTATAGCTGGGTTTAAAAAAGGTTTGGACAAGTTCCTGGAGGAAAGGTCCATAAACCACTATTAAAAAGGGACCCAGGATATCAATGCTTGACCTAGTACAAGCACTGCAGAACCTGTGTCTTTTGGGGAAACTGCTAGGTACGTATGACCTAGATTGGCCACTGTTGGAAACAGGATACTGGGCTTGATGGACCTCCGGTCTGACCCAGTATGGCATTTCTTATGTTCTTATGTTCTTAACCGGGAGAAGGCTGGTGTGGTTGGCTCGCTCCGAAAAGTTAAGATATGGGGAGGATTCCCCGTCGATATCTTAGGAGAACAGAGTCGTTTAGGAAGACCGATAGGCTGTTTGTAGGCGCTCGTAAGTTAGAGGCAGCTTCCAAAGCCTCAATAGCCTGGTGGGTGAAGCATGCAATAGCGGCAGCTTATCAGGCACGTGGAAAATTGGCGCCGGAAGTGCTGCGGGCTCATTCAACTCAAGCACAGGCTACTTCCTGGGCTGAAAATGCGTTGGTTCCGCCAGTGTATATTTGTCGGGCGGCTACTTGGTCGTCTCTGCATACATTAGCTAAGCATTATCGCTTAGATGTTCAGGCAAAGGCGGACGCAAGGGTGAGGACCTCAGCCTTAGTGGCGGGGCTAGAGGGGCCCTCCCGACAGTAGGTACTGCTTTGGTACTTCCCTACAGTTCCTGGACTGGCCTGGAGAGACGAAGAGGAAGAAGAAATTAGACCTTACCTGCTAATTGTCTTTCCTTGAGTTCTCTCCAGGCCAGTCCAGGGTCCACCCGTGTTTGAGATCTACTCTCCGCATCTCCCTATCTTTTTAATGACCTGCCGTTGTAACCAAAAGTAGTCCTAAAGGACAGAACAGGTGTAGTTAAGATTACGGGGTTCGCCTCGGCTCTGGTCAAAGCGGTTGTTTCAAGTGGCACTGTCTGTGGGGTTCCCTTCGGGGTGATGGGAGACGAGCAGTAGTAGCCAATTTTAGTGTTAAAAAAAAAAAAAAGGAGGAAAAGAAAAAGAGGGGAAACGAAACAAGGAAAAGAGAAGAGGCAAATTGGGAAGCAATGGATTAAGACTTAGGAGGTTACCGTATAGCAGTAGTAAAGGTTCAATGCGGTGGTGGTTAAGAGCACTTGGTAGTTGATCAGGCTGCTTGGGAAGTGTTGACTGAGTCTCTGACACCAGAGGGAGCTGGACAGGCTGTCAGTAAGACTTTAGAATTCAGTCCTCAGCTGCTGGAGGAGGTTGACTACCCTACAGAGTTCCTGGACTGGCCCGGAGAGAACTCAAGGAAAGACAATTAGCAGGTAAGCTCTAATTTCTTCTTTGAAAATTTTGGGAGTTGTTTTGTTCTCAGCTTTAACAATGGATCTTCAAATTAGTAATGTCGTTAGAATGGCATTTAAGGTTTAAACTAATGCGTTTGGTACTTAAAATTTTGTCTGGTTCCACACCTGAATTTTTGAACTATATTGTGAATTTTTGCAAGCAGACAAAATATGATAATTACACTTACCTGGTAATTGTAGTTCCTTGAGTGACGACAGTTCAGTCCTCAACCTCTGGGTTGTCAATCTCCTCCTGCAGCTTGGAGACTGGTATGTCAGAATGATTACATCACTGGATATAGCCTGCTGTACTCTCACTTCCATCCCAGTGTGAACTATTAACAAAAGCAGACTCAAAGGAGCAACAAATAAGTAGCAAATCAGAACTATATAAAAACAGAATGTCTAAACCTAGTACAGAACTACAGCCCCCCCTCTAGCAAGGCATTCTCACCCCCTGCCCCGCCAGAAAGAGAGAGAGAGCACACAAAGACCTCTAAATGAAAGGTACACAGACCTACCTGTAACAGCCTACGCTGGCGCCAGCCAACCTGGACCCCTCCTGTAAAAACTGGGCGGGAAGAAGGACTGAACTGTCGTCACTCAAGGAACTACAATTACCAGGTAAGTGTAATTATCATTTCCTTATCTTTCCTCCAGTTCAGTCCTCAACCTCTGGGATGTACCAGAGCAGTACTCAGTGGGAGGGACCCTTCCAGCCGGCAGACAACACCGCCGACCCGAAACGGGCCTCAGCCGCTGCCGTGACATCTAGCCTGTAATGCTTACTGAATGTATGCAGCGACGACCAAGTCGCCGCTCGACAAATCTCCGCTGGCGGAATCAAACTGTATTCCGCCCAAGAACATGCCTGCGCTCTGGTGGAATGCGCCCGCAAACCACCAGGTACTGATCGCCCTTGAACCATATAGGCAGACGCAATCGCTTCCCGAATCCACCGGGCAATAGACGCTTTAGCTGCTGCTTCCCCTTTGCGTCGTCCCCCGAACAAGACAACCTATCCAACTTGCGAAAAGACTCCGTCACACTCAAGTACACCCGCAGCGCTCTTTTCACATCCAGACAGCGAAAGGTGCAATCGGAAGCGTCTCCTCCCGTACTCCCCAGAACAGGTAAACACACGGTCTGATTCAAGGTAAAGGGAGACACCACCTTTGGTAAAAAAGACGGAACTGGATGCAAAACCACCTTATTTTTTGAAAAGGATAAGAAGGGCTCTCTACAGGATAAAGCCTGCAATTCTGAAATGCGCCGCGCCGAGCAAATAGCCACCAGAAACACAGCCTTCAGCGTCACGTCCTTCACCGATGCCCGACGTAAGGGCTCAAAGGGAGAGCGAGATAAACCTTTCAACACAAGATTAAGATCCCACGACGGAATGCACGTTCTTCGCACCGGTCGCAATCTCGAAATCGCCCTTAAAAAGCGACGCACATCCGGGTGAGCTCCTAAGGACACTCCGTTGATCTTACCACGATAACAAGAAAGAGCCGCCAGCTGCACGCGTAAGGAACTGGCTGCCAGCCCTTTATCAAAGCCATCCTGCAAAAATTCCAATACCAAAGGAATAGGAATCGTGGCAGCCCGGACCTGACGCCGGGAACACCAATCCTCAAAGATGCGCCAGACCCGCACGTACGCCAAGGATGTCATAGTAACATAGTAAATGATGGCAGATAAAGACCAGCATGGTCCATCTAGTCTGCCCAGCAAGATGGCAAGAGTAGGTGCACCTGTCACTCTGTGCAGGCCACCCCTCCCCATGTCTTTGTTTAGGGGTAAACCCACCACTCCATGTAGGACACCCCTATTTGTTGAGACGTTATATGGTTCAGAAGTTAGACGGTACCGTTTATTTTGTTTTTATCCTATTGCTGTAAAGGGATCCACTGTGTTTGTCCCATGCTGTTTTGAATGCCGTCACCGTGTTTGCCCCCACCACTTCCTTCGGGAGGGTATTCCAAGCATCCACCACCCTTTCAGTGAAAAAATATTTCCTGATATTGCCCTTCAATTTACCACCTTGCAGCTTCATGTTATGCCCTCTAGTTTTACAGCTTCCCCGTCTTTGGAAGAGGTTTGTTTGTTCATCATTTCTCTTTAAGTATTTAAAGGTCTGAATCATATCTCCCCTGTCCCTCCTCTCCTCCAAAGTGTACATATTTAGGTCTTCAAGTCTCTTCTCATAAGGCTTCTGAAGCAGGCTCCAAATCATTTTGGTCGCTTTCCTCTGAACAGTTTCCAGTCTTTTTACATCTTTTGCAAGATATGGTCTCCAAAACTGAACACAGTATTCCAAGTGAGGCTTCACCAGTGACTTATACAGTGCCATAAGTACCTCTTCCTTTCTGCTGGTAATCCCTCTCTGTATGCAGCCCAACATCCTCCTGGCTTTTGCCACCGCCTTGTCGCACTGTTTTGCCACCTTGAGATCATCAGAGATAATCACACCAAGGTCTTTCTCCTGAACCGTGCATACCAACCTCTCACCCCCTATCGTGTACATTTCCCTTGATTTCTACTACCCAAATGCACGATACTGCACTTTTTCACATTAAATCGTAGTTGCCAAGCATTAGACCAGTCTTCCAGCTTTTGTAGATCTTTCCTCATGTTAACCACTCCCTCAGGGGAGTCCACTCTGTTGCAAATTTTTGTGTCGTCTGCAAAAAGACAGACTTTTCCATTCAGTCCTTCAGCAATATCACTCACAAATACATTGAACAGTGCCGGACCAAGGACCGAACCCTGGGGCATCCCGCTAATTACATTCCTCTCATCCGAGTGAGCTCCATGTACAATCACCTTCTGTCATCTGTCAGTCAACCAATTTCCAATCCAGTTTACCATCTTGGGACCCATCCCCAAGCTACTGAGTTTGTTGACAAGCCTCCTATGAGGAACAGTATCAAAGGCTTTGCTGAAATCCAGGTAGATGACATCCATTGCATGCCCCTGATCTAGTTCCTTGGTCACCCAGTCAAAGAACTCAATCAGATTTGTTTGGCAAGACCGTCCTTCGGTAAAACCATGTTGCCTCGGATCTTGCATCCTGTTGGTTTTGAGAAAGTTCACTATTCGCTGTTTCAGGAGCGCCTCCATTACTTTTCCGGCCACCGAGGTAAGGCTCACGGGCCTGTAGTTTGACACTTCTTCCCTGTCACCACTTTTGTATAGAGGTACGACATCAGCCATTCTCCAGTCCTGAGGAACCTCTCCTGTTTCCCAGGATCTGTTGAAGACATCCTTTAACGGTCCTGCAGGAACCTAACTGAGCTCTTTCAGTATCCTCTCTGAGCTCTTTCAGTATGTCGACCGCTTACGGGCTCTAAGCAAAGTGGCTACGACCGCCGACGAGTAGCCTCTCTTCCGCAACCTAGCCCTCTCAATGGCCATACCGTAAGCGAGAACCGATCCACCTGAGGCATGAACAGAGGTCCTTGAAGCAACAGATCCGCTCTCGACGGAAGTCTCCATGGCTCACCGTCGAGAAGGTGCACTAGATCTGCGTACCAAGGACGCCTCGGCCAGTCGGGAGCTACGAGAAGAACCTGTCCCGGGTGCGCCCCGATCTTCTGAACCACGCGGCTTATCAGCGCCCACGGGGGAAAGACATAAAGGAGACCGGACGGCCAGAGATGTAACAGTGCATCTATACCTTCCGACATCCGCTCTCGCCTTCTGCTGTAAAACCTGCTCACCTTCGCCGACCGGAAGGTCACCATCAAGTCCATCCGCGGCATTCCCCAGCGAGCAACTATCTGCGCAAACATGTCGGGATGCAACTCCCACTCCCCCGCATCCATGTGAACCCTGCTGAGGAAGTCCGCTGTGACGTTGTCCTTCCCTGCAATATGCACCGCCGAGATCGCGGACAACTTCTGCTCTACCCACGCGAATAAGTCGTCTACCTCCTCTTCCATCGCGGCACTCCCCGTGCCGCCCTGTCGGTTGAGATAGGCCACCGTGGCCGAGTTGTTGGAGAGCACCCTCACTGGTTGTCCCTGTACCAAGTCCTCGAGCACCTGGAGAGCCCGCGACACCGCTCGGAGCTCCAGCCGGTTGATCGACCAGAAGGCTTCCTGGGGAGACCACCGCCCCTGCGCGAAGTGATTCCTGCAGTGAGCTCCCCAGCCCCCCAAGCTGGCATCCGTCAACAGCGGCAGCCAGACTGGCTGTTCCAGCGGCATGCCGACCGCTAGGGACGACCTGCATAACCACCACCTTAGCGACAGTCGGACCTGGGCCGGGCAAGGAAGTCTTTTGTTCAACACATCGGCCTGATGCGACCAACGGCGTAGAAGAGACCTTTGCAGTGGCCGCATATGAAACCGGGCCCACGGTACCACCTCCAATGTCGCCGCCATTGTACCTAGCACCCGGAGGTAGTCCTACGCCGACGGCACTTTCTGCGCTAAAAACTGGCGAACCAAAGCCCTTAACCCCTGGGCCCGCTTGTCCGGCAAAAACACTTGACACCTCGCTGTGTCGAAGCGCACCCCGAGATATTCTAGGTTCTGAGAGGGGTTCAAACGACTCTTCATGGGATTTACTATCCACCCCAGATCCTGCAAGAACCGTACCACTCTGCCGGTCACCCGGACACTCTCTTCCTCGGATTTTGCCCAAATCAACCAATCGTCCAGGTAAGGGTGCACGAGAATTCCCTCTCTGCGCAAGGCCGCCGCCACCACCACCATCACCTTGGTGAAGGTTCGCGGCGCCGTTGCCAGACCGAAGGGCAAAGCTTGGAATTGATAATGACCCCAAGGAAATAGTAATTAGATCTTACCTGCTAATTAGTGTTCCTGAAGGAACGACAGTCCAGTCCCTTTACTTCTGGGGTTACGCAACCCTTCCGGCAGCTTGGAGGCTGAGCCCAACCTTTTTGGGGATGGAGCGGTATAAATACCACTGGGACCACCCACCAACTCCAGTATTCGAATGAAAAAGCAGATATAATGAACTTCCATCAACAACCTACATAACATAATACTTCAAAGGAATATTAAACAATAAACTTATAATAATTTTTTTTTTTTTTTGGATGGCATAGGAAAAGGAGAGGAGGAATGGCAACGGGCGGAGGGGGGTAACCAGAGCCTGCCCGGGCCGGCTTTCTCCTGCACTCCTTCATGCGGAAACGGTCCTACGCTCGGTCCGATGCTCTTCTATAAACAATAGGCCTTAACTTTTGCCGGAACCGGGTGGGATCAGGGACTGGACTGTCGTTCCTTCAGGAACACTAATTAGCAGGTAAGATCTAATTACTATTTCCTTATCGTCACTCCAGTCCAGTCCCTTTACTTCTGGGAAGTACCCGAGCAGTTCAATCCTGGGTGGGATCCGGCATACCGGACTGAAGAACCGCTAGACCAAACCGAGCGTCCGCTGAACTCTGAACGTCCAGCCTGTAGTGCTTGGTGAAGGTATGCAGAGAGGACCAAGTCGCTGCCCTACAAATATCCAGCGGGGGAACTAGGCTGAATTTCGCCCAAGAGGTAGCCTGAGCCCGAGTGGAGTGCGCACGCAGACCCACTGGGACCTGCTTCCCCTTCAGGATGTAGGCGGAAGCAATCGCCTCTCTGATCCACCTGGAGATAGAGGCCTTGGCCGCCGCCTCCCCTTTGTGCGGGCCTCCGAACTGAATGGTCGGTCGGACTTACGGAAGGGCGCTGTGCGAGAGAGAGGTAACGCTTCAGGGCCCTCTGGACATCTAAGAGACGAAGTTTGCTATCCCTACCTTCATGCCCCTTGGCCGAGAAGGACGGAACAAATAGCGATAAATTCAAAATTTAAAATAAAATTTAAAATTAACATTAAAATTAAAGAAAGTTAAACAAATCCTGCCAATTAGGCTAGTACTTGCTGTTTGGAGAGCTCAGACCTGACTCAGCTATCTCTGGCCGTTGGCTTCACACGTGGTAGGCTGCAACAACGTGGAGCCTAAACGGAGGACCGCGAGTCAGCCTTCCGCTCTGTTTGAGAAGTGCAGACTGGTGCTGTAGGCCGCCCCCCCCCCCCCGCTCCGTCTTGCGCGCTGCTGCTTGAAAGGCGCCGAAATCGGGGCTCCAGAGCTGGTCTCCGCGTCCCTCCGTTCTGGGACGGGACCGGCCGGGGGATCACAGTCGCGGCATGCCTCAAGCGCTCAGCCACCAGGAGGGCTTCGGCGCGAGGCAGGACAGGACTCCGCGGATAGAGAGAGTGCAGGAGTCGTGCAGATCAGCAGCGAGGGGAGAGCTGACCGGTCCTCCTCGCTGCTGCAGGCAGAATTCTCCTCCGATACCACACCCGGCCAGGGGGGGGGAGGGGGGAAGGAGAGAGCAGGCAGGCAAAATTTAAAGGCACAGGAGCAAATACAAAGGTAAATAAGTAAATTAAAAATCAAAGAGAACTTAAAGAACTTAAAAAGTGCTTAAAAAAGAACAAAATTTAAGGAAGAAGACTCCAGTAAGCCCTAGGCTTACGGAACCCTCCAGCTGCTTGGAGGCTGAGAATACTGGAGTTGGTGGGTGGTCCCAGTGGTATTTATACCGCTCCATCCCCAAAAAGGTTGGGCTCAGCCTCCAAGCTGCTGGAAGGGTTGCGTAACCCCAGAAGTAAAGGGACTGGACTGGAGTGACGATAAGGAAGAGCAAATCGCAGGAACCTCTGGTGTGCTTCGCGAATGGGAATATGCAAATACGCCTCCGTAAGGTCTAGCGACGTTAAATACTCCCCCTGACGAACCGCTACGATGACGGATCGCAGAGTCTCCATCCGAAAATGCGGAACCCGCAGACAACGATTTACTGCCTTTAGGTCCAAAATGGGTCGAGACGTACCACCTTTCTTTGGCACCACGAAATATATGGAATACCGAACCATGCCCCATTCGGCTTCTGGTACCCTGGACTATCGCCTTCAACTGTATCAACCTTTCCAACGTAAGGTGCACCTCCGCGGACTTTTTGGGACCCCGGCAATGTGACATGACGAAGGACTCGCGCATGGGACGAGCCCATTCCAGCGCATAACCGTGCTAAATGATCTCCAACACCCACTGGTCGGAGGTAATGTGGGTCCAAGCAGACAGAAACTCCCTGAGTCGCCCGCCTATGGGAACACTGTCTGCCTGGACCCGCTTCGCTTCATTGCGACTTACGGTTTGCAGAGGCGGGTGCGGAGGAAAAACCCTTATTTGCCCCCCGAAACCCCTGGGCTTGCGACGGAAACCAGCCTCTTTGGAAACTCCCAAATCGCGAGGATCGAAACCTGCGGAAATCTCGAAACTGGCCGAGAAAGCCTTGAGCGGTCTTACCTAGCTTTGGCTTGTCCTCTGGGAGTCTACCCGTCTTGGACTCCCCCAGATCCTTCACTAACTTATCCAAATCTTCCCTGAAAAGCAATCCGCCCTTGAAAGGCAGCTTGCTAAGTCGGGACTTAGACGAAGCATCCGCCGCCCAATTGCGCAACCACACCGACCGACGGGCGGCCACAACCGACGCCGTACTATTAGCTAGTGCTCTGATTAAATCATAATGCACGTCTGCCAAGTATGCCGTTCTGGACTCCAGGCGATCCAGCTCCCGCAAGTCCTCAAGATCCAAGTGCGAGTTCTGCCGTAGCCGTTGGACCCATCGGAGACACGCCCTGGCCACCCAAGCTCCACAGATGGAAGCCTGGAGAGAAAGAACATCCGCCTCAAACGTCTGTTTCAACAAACCGTCCACCTTCCGGTCCTGGACGTCTTTGAGAGCCGCACTACCTTCCACAGGGATAGTAGTCTTCTTTGTCACTGCCGACACCACCGCATCTACCCGCGGTGCCTGGAATCTGTCCTTATCCTTATCGGCCAATGGGTAGAGCCTATTCATGGTCCGCATGCCGCGCAGACCGGCTTCCGGCCGATCCCATTCGTCTTGTATCATCTTATCAACCACCTTATGCACAGGAAAGACCACCTGCGTCTGTCTAACCACCTGAATCACGGGATCTTCGACGTTTTCCTCTACTGCCGCAGGCGTAGCTAAATTCAACATCTGCAAGGTCTCCGTTATTAAGGCCGCAAGCTCTTCCTTACGGAAAACCCTGATGATCTTTGCCTGATCCTCGGGCTCTTGGATCTCTCCTTCCTCCAGATCCTGCTCACCCTCCTCCTGACCCCATTCCATATCGGGGACCACAGGCCACTCACCTTCACCCAACGGTGAATCTGTTCTTGCTCTTTTAGACGCTGGCGTTTCCTGACTGAACTCCCCCAGCTGCCTCCGGCTGCGGAGTCTGACGCTTCAGTGCCCCGGGAGCTGCGCCATACCCTTGGCGCCTCAGACAATAAGCCTGATGGAGAAGCAGAATAAATTCAGGGCTGAAGTCCCGAAAACCAGACTCCGGCGCCGCTGCTGCCGACCCCGAGGGTCCCGCCAACTCCTCCACTGCCATGCCCTGCACCATCGACCGCGGGGAACCTACCTTTTCCCCTGCCTGCATTCCCTATGGCTCTGGAGCATCCTGGATGTCCATCTGTTGTTCCACAGCAGACGATAGGGCCGTACAGCCGCGACACCCCCCCGTCTCGGCTACAGTACCTCTCCTGGTGCCACACACCAAACACTGGGGTCTCGATGCCATAAGGCCGCTCCGCCACCTGCGGCTGAGTCCAGGCCCTTCTTACCTATATGTGTTTATTTTTATTTATTTTTTTTATTTTTATTTTTTAAAGAAACAGACTAAAAGCAAAATCATAATTACACTTACCTGGTAATTGTAGTTCCTTGAGTGACGACAGTTCAGTCCTCTACGTCTGGGTTGTCAATCTCCTCCTGCAGCTTGGAGACTGGTATGTCAAAATAATGACATCACTGGATATAGCCTGCTGCACTCCGCCTTCCATCCCAGTGTGAACTATTAACAAAGCAGACTCACAGGAGCAACAAATAAGTAGCCAACTACAAACATTGCAAACAGATGAAACCAAAAAACTAAACTCCTAAGCATCCACCCACTCCGATCAGGCTTTCTTATTCCCTTTCTCTATGGCAAGGCAAGGGGTACCTCAACAAAGAAAAAGAAAACTGAGCTCACCTGTAACTTTCTCCTGCCCGTTACCATGGCTGGAACCTCCTAGAAATCCCCGGGCGGGAAGGAGGACTGAACTGTCGTCACTCAAGGAACTACAATTACCAGGTAAGTGTAATTATGATTTCCTTATCGTTCCTCCAGTTCAGTCCTCTACGTCTGGGATGTACCAGAGCAGTAATCATTGGGAGGGACCCTTCCAGCCAGCGGACAAAACTGCCGACCCAAAGCGAGCATCGGCCACCGCTGCGACGTCAAGTCTGTAATGCTTGCTGAAAGTATGTAGCGATGACCATGTCGCCGCCCTACAAATGTCTCCCGGCGGAACTAAACCGTGTTCCACCCAGGAACACGCCTGCGCTCGTGTGGAATGGGCCCGCAATCCGACGGGCACCATTCGACCTTGAATCAAATAAGCAGAGGCAATCGCTTCCTTTACCCACCGAGCAATGGAAGCCTTCGCCGCTGCCTCCCCTTTGCGCGCTCCACCAAACAGAACAAATAACCGATCCGACTTACGAAAGGACTCGGTTATCCTTAAATATTGACGTAAGGCCCTCCGTACATCCAAAAGATGAAGACTGCCGCTCTCCAGAGCCCTAAGAACGGGCAAACAAACCGCCTGATTCAAATGAAAAGGGGAAACAACCTTAGGCAAAAAGGACGGCACCGGACGGAGAACCACTTTCTCCCTGGAAAAAGATAAGAAACACCGTCTTCAACGTCAAATCCTTAAGGGATGCCCGGCGCAAAGGCTCAAAGGGTGACTTGACCAATGCCGCGAGGACGAGATTGAGGTCCCACGGTGGAATGCACACCCTACGCGCTGGTCGTAACCTAGCGACCGCCTTCAAGAATCGAACTACATCGGGGTGAGCACCTAAAGGCACCCCATTGATCTTACCCCTATAACAGGCCAAGGCCGCCAACTGGACGCGCAAGGAACTGGCGGCTAGACCCTTATCAAAACCATCCTGCAAAAACTCCAAAACCACCAGAATGGACACATTGAGAGCTCGGACAAGACGTCGAGAACACCAATCCTCAAAGATACGCCAAACTCGCACATACGCCAAGGACGTCGATTGCTTCCGCGCCCTAAGCAAGGTTGCTACAACCGCCGACGAATAGCCTTTCTTTCTCAGTTTAGCCCTCTCAATGGCCATACCGTAAGCGAGAACCGATCCACCTGCGGCATGAACAGTGGCCCCTGCCGCAACAGATCCGCCCGCTCCGGTAGCCTCCAGGGCACGCCCTCCAACAGGCGCACCAGATCCGCATACCAAGGCCGCCTCGGCCAGTCGGGCGCCACTAACAGAACTTTCCCCTTGTGCGCTCCGATCCTTTGAACTATCCTGCCGATCAATGCCCAAGGGGGAAATACATACAGAAGACCTGCCGGCCACGGACGTAACAGTGCGTCTATGCCCTCTGACATCCGCTCGCGCCTTCTGCTGAAGAACCGGGCGACCTTTGCCGACCGAAAGGTCGCCATGAGATCCATCACCGGATGACCCCAACGCTCTACTATCTGCGCGAAAACATCGGGATGCAGCTCCCACTCCCCTGCATCCATGTGCACCCTGCTGAGGAAGTCCGCGGTGACATTCTCCTTTCCGGCAATGTGTGCCGCCGAGATCGCTGGCAACCGAAGCTCTACCCAGGCGAACAACTCGTCCGCCTCCGCCTCCATGGCGGCACTCCCCGTGCCCCCCTGGCGGTTGATGTATGCCACCGTCGCTGAGTTGTCAGAGAGCACTCTTACGGGCCTGCCGCAGAGCACGTCTTTGAACGCCTGAAGAGCCAGGAACACCGCTCTCAGCTCCAGACGGTTGATCGACCATGATACCTCCAGCAGAGACCAAAGCCTCTGCGCAAACTGACTCTCGCAGTGAGCTCCCCAGCCTGCTAGACTGGCATCCGTCAACAACGGCACCCACACCAGCTGCTCCAGCGGCATGCCCGCTGCCAGCGACGACCTGACCAACCACCATCGAAGGGAGCGCCTGGCGGTGAACGGACAAGGAAGCCGCTTGCTCAAGGAATCGGTCTGATGCGACCAACGGCGAAGCAGCGCCCTTTGGAGAGGCTGCATATGGACCTTGGCCCATGGCACCGCCTCCAACATCGCCGCCATCGTGCCTAGGACTCGGAGATAGTCCCACGCCGACGGCGCATACACCGACCGAAACTGTCTGACTAGGGTTCTCAATCCCTCGGCCCGCTTGTGCGGCAGAAACACCTGCCCTCTCTTGGTGTCGAACCAAACCCCGAGGTATTCGAGGACCTGGGTTGGCTTCAACTGACTTTTGGCTGGGTTGACCACCCAACCGAGACTCTGCAAAAATTTCACTACCCGGTCCGTCACCCGAAAACTCTCCTCCTCGGACTTGGCATGGATCAACCGATCGTCGAGATATGGGTGAACGAGAATGCCTTCTTTGCGCAACGCCGCTGCCACCACCACCATGATCTTGGTGAAGGTTTGCGGCACCGTGGCCAACCCGAAAGGCAATGATAGTGCCCCCAAGGAAGAGCGAACCGCAGAAATGTTTGATGCTCCAAACGGATAGGAACGTGCAAATACGCCTCCGTAAGGTCCAGAGACGTCAAGAACTCCCCTTGACGCACCGCCACTATAACCGACCGCAGAGTCTCCATCCGGAAATGCGGTACGCGCAAGCAACGGTTCACGGCCTTCAGATCTAGGATAGGTCGCCACGTGCCGCCCTTCTTTGGCACGACGAAATAAATTGAGTATCGACCCAAGCCGCAATCGGCTTTGGGGACCTCCACCACGGCCCCCAACTGAAGCAGACGCCCCAAGGTACCACGAACCGCTGCCGTTTTCTTTGGGCCCCGGCAAGGAGACAGGACAAACGAATCTGACACGGGTTTCGAAAACTCCAGTGCATAGCCGTGCTGAACAATCTCGAGCACCCACTGGTCGGAGGTGATGTGGGTCCAAGCGGGAAGAAAACTCCCGAAGTCGCCCGCCTATGGGAGGCTCCGCCACCGGGACCCGCCTCGCTTCATTGTGTCTTACGGACAGCGTTCGCTGGGTTGGAAGCGAAACCTCTATTCGCTCCCCGAAACCCTCGAAAGCCCTGGGCCCGAGACGGATACCTGCCCCTCTGGAAACCTCCGAATCGTGGCGAACGAAACCTCCGGAAATCTCGAAACTGACCCCGAAAGCCTTGGCCGGACTTGGCCTGCTTCGGTCTATCCTCCAGAAGCCGACCCGCCTTGGACTCCCCCAGGTCTTTCACCAACTTATCCAACTCCTCACCAAACAGCAAACCCCCCCGCCCAATTCCTCAACCATAATAAACGCCAGGCAGCTATTGCGGACGTGGTGCTATTAGCCAGCGCCCTGATCAAATCGTAATGAACATCTGCCAAGTAAGCCGCCCCTGACTCCATGCGATCCAGTTCTTTCAGTACCTCGAGATCTAAATGAGGAGACTGACGCAGCCATTGTGCCCATCGCAAAGCCGCTCTGGCCACCCACGCTCCACAGATGGACGCCTGTGACATAGAATCCGCCTCAAAAACCTGCTTGAGCAGACCGCCCACCTTACGGTCCTGAGTATCTTTCAAGGCCACACTGCCTTCCACCGGAATGGTGGTCTTCTTTGTAACCGCTGAAACCACCGCGTCCACCCGCGGAGACCAGAACCTTTCCTTATCCTTATCGGCTAACGGATATAATCTCTTCAATGTCCGCAAGCCCCTCAGGCCTGCTTCCGGCTTATCCCACTCATCTTGAATCATTTTGTCCACTACCTTGTGTACTGGAACCACCACCTGAGTCTGTCGAACTGCCAGGATAACCGGATCCTCCACCTCCTCTTCCACCGCTACCTGCGTTGCCAGATTCAACATCTGTAAGGTCTCCGAGATCAAGGCTGCCAACTCCTCTCTACGGAAGACCCTAACTATCGTAGCTTAATCTTCGGGTTCAGGAATCTCCCCTTCTTCGAGATCCTGGGTTCCCTCTTCCGGATCCCATTCCGGGACTGAAACCTCAGGCCAATCTCCCTCCGCCAGCGCAGGGTCCCTGGTTCTCGCACGCTTAGGTGCCGAAGGTCCCTCACCCAAATCCTCAGAGGCCTCCAGCTGCGGAGGTGGCGACGCCAGCGACCCAGGGCCCGCTGCTGCCCCCTGTTGCTTTAGGCAGAAAGCCTGATGCATCAGCAGCACAAACTCCGGACTAAACTCACCGAGGGCCGGCGAAGGCACCGGTAGAGATCCCAGAAGACCCCGGCAGCTCCTCCACCGCAGCCCCCTGCATCACAGACTGCGGGGACGCAGCCCGCCCACCTGCGGGCGCTCCCTGCGCTTCCGTGGGCTCCTGCATTTCCATCTGCTGCTCCACTGCGGATGATAGCGTCGCACAGCCCCGGCAAACTCCAGTATCAGCCACTGTCCCTCTTCTGGTGCCACCCACAATACACTGAGGTCTGGCAACCATCTAGCCAACGAGCCAAAGCCGCAGAGCCTAACCGCAAGCCCTCTCACCAATCCGGTGCCTGAGCTGCGCTTGAGGCTTCCTCCTTTCCCTTAACACGCTGCTACCACAAGGAAAAATCCCTTTCAGCCAGCCCCCCCTCCCTTGTGGGAAGGCTGAAAGGAAGAGGGATTAGCGATTAAGGAGACCCCCAAAAATAAAATCAATCAAACAAAGAATGAAACAAATTAAAAGAAACGCAAGAAATTAAATGAAATCGGGGCCCCGAATCTGACTGCACTGCAACGGCAGGCTTTTTGCTAACATGCGGCTTCTCTGCAGCTCAGAAAATGGTTGCCGAGAAATCACCGCGCCGGCAAAAAAGGCGCCAAACACACCGCGGGAACCCTCCTACCTTAAAAGAAGGCCTTCTCCGCAGAAATACCGAACGAAGCCAATGGCAGGCTTACCGGCTCGATCTGCAGCTGCTCCGTCAAAACGGAGCTGCTGTTTGCTTGCAGCACCGGCTTGGAACTGCCCTATCGGCTTCTGTGCTGGCAGGTGAGCCGCGGCAAGGCAGGCAGTCAGAAATATGCTGCCGTTGTCAAGATGGGCTCTCCCCCGAAAAGTCCTGGGGGAGAGACCTCTGTGCTCCAAGGAGGGAAGACTCGAAAGCCCTGAGCCAGAACCCCCAAACACCTCTCAGGCACAGGCAGGGAGCAAGAGAGCCGGAATAAACAGATGTGCCGTCAATCTGTCAATCAATTCAGTTTGGTTTTTTTTGTTTTGTTTTTTTAAAGAGATACCGTTCAATAAAAAAAAAGAAATAGACCAAGTATGTTAACCCTATCTACCACTATACTAAAAGCTCCTTATCCATTCCTCCAGAGAGCCCTTCTACAAGGCTCGTCAAGTCCTCCTGCTGCATGGAGACTGGTAACACTGGGATGGAAGGCGGAGTGCAGCAGGCTATATCCAGTGATGTCATTATTTTGACATACCAGTCTCCAAGCTGCAGGAGGAGATTGACAACCCAGACGTAGAGGACTGAACTGGAGGAACGATAAGGAAATGCCTGTGAGTTATATTCCATCTCTCCCGGAACTGATAGCCCCCTCCCCTTTGGAAGGCCGTAAACGCCGGGAAAAGAAAACACCCGTGAAAGCCCCAAAAGAAAGGAAATTAAACGGGCAATAAAGAAAACAAGAAAAGAAAATAATAAACCAGTAACGAACGCGCTCATAAACACACGCAAAGCTAACTTTTGGAACCTTTTGCACCACGCGGCTTCTCCGCGGCAGAAAAAGATGGCCGCCGAGACTGCCGGTGCAAGGAAAAAAAGGGCGCCAAACGGCCCCGCGCTCGATCATCGCTTGCAGCCCAGGATCCCTGCAATAAATGCAGCCCCTTTATACCCGGTGCCTCTTACCGGTCCTTACTGTGTTTCCGATGCCGGTTACGTCGGGGCTGTGAAAGACAGCGTCTGCCGAACCCCGTTGCCAGAAGCAGCTGTGACTGCCCGCTCCAACAAGGCCGGCCCTGCCGTCGTTGAAGTACACAGCTGGCTGCAAGCAGGGCTCTCCCCTGAACAGTCCGGGAGGAGGGAACCTCTGAGCCAATTCAAAGGATGCCAAATTAAAGAGGTAACAAACTCGACGTCCTGAGTCTGTACCCTTTCTCTGAAATCAGTGCCCATATAGGAAGGGAGCAAGAATGCCTTTATAGGCAGACTATTAAAGTCTAATCCCTTGTTTTTGTTTTTTTTTTAACAGGCACCCAATCCAAATAAAAGAAATCACCCCAACTACACTCTAACCAACTAGCTCCTTATCAATTACTCCAGAGAGCCCTCCCTAGGGCTCGCCATGTCCTCCTGCTGCATGGAGACTGGTAACACTGGGATGGAAGTGAGAGTACAGCAGGCTATATCCAGTGATGTCATCATTCTGATATACCAGTCTCCAAGCTGCAGGAGGAGATTGACAACCCAGAGGTTGAGGACTGAACTGGAGGAACAATAAGGAACTATAGATTTGACAAGATTTTTTTTTACTTAATAACCCTTCCCTCTCCTAAGGATACACGTTTTAAACGTGTCATAAATTCACTTATCAAGCTGCTCTTACCTGACGAAAGCCTGTTCTGACTACAGCAACCAGCCTACCCAGTTTGGCCACCCCTGAACAGCCGCCAAACCGGCTGAGCTTGCCTGCAGTCGCAAACTACCATCAGCCTGACAAGTCATCTGACTTGCAGCCTATGCTAGTCTAAGCAGAAGTAAGCTGGTAGCCATGCATAATGAGGGAGAAATGCCAAGCTCTTCTGTGACATCCTCCGAATTGCCTTCTGGCGAGAGACTAACAACTGAACATCCAAAGAAAATGAAGCCACTGTGCCCCACGATGAAGACAAGACCGCACATCAAGACCGTCCTAAAAAAAAACAGCTGACCAACATTCCCAGAGGTCCACTATGCAATTAGCACACCACAAAACAACTGTCTGAAACCAAATCTGAGAAGAACTCCCCCTGCAGCGAAGCGGGTAACCACAGGCTTAGGGAACAACAACAGAGGCTACGGGCTGACCACCAGGACCGTACCTAGCCTGTGCAAGCGGTGCGGCCACACAGGGCGCAAAGGTTTTTTTTTTGTATAATCTGTTTATTAAATAACCAACAGTATAATAACAATCAACAGGTTCACAAAACAACAGCAAAAAATTTTTTTTCCCATTTTCATTACAGAACCCCTCCAGTGTGGTTTTGTCTGATCCACCGCCGGAGGCTAAGAACCTCAAACAAGGCAAGCAAACCGGTCAAAGCTATCCCCGCCATATACCCCCCCTCCCCTCCGGGCGCAAAGGTTTAAGGGGCACATTTCGGCTGACTGCCTACTGCCGCTGAGAGAAGAAAAAGTGGCAACGGCAGACAGCCAAAATGCGCCCCTTAAGCCTTCTCACGGCATGCTTAAGCAGGTCTGATCCCTCTTGGAGGGACCATACCTGCTTAGCGTGCCAGCAACTTGCACATCGGGGGTATGCCTCTTCTCTCCCACCCCCATTAAGTGGCTAGATGGAGGTGCGGGGGGGGGGGCGCCTGATGTGCAAGTCGCACAGGGCACATTTCACGATCGGTATGGCCCTGCTGACCACTCTCCCCAGGCACCATAGTTCCAAATGCAATCAGCCCAGAGCCGATCTCAGCCTCAAGGAGCCCAAGCTCAATCCTGAAGAAGTCACAATACAATGGCAGCCCGCAGCTGTTTGTTTGTTTTTTGTTTTTTTTTGTTTGTTTTTTTAGGCAGAGAAAGTGGGGCTTAAGATATTGTCCACTGATATTGGCCTTCACAACCCAAATGGCCATTGAGAATCTGTGCCCTACAACATGTAGTAGACAATCCCCAGATGTTGCAGAAAATAAACTGTCAGAGAACTTCACCAGGCTCCATGTCCACTATGGCCAGCCTGAGAGCACACTCTTTTTTTTTTTTATCTCGCTAAATATTAGCGGTGGACCAGACAGCTCTGCACTAGCACAAGCCCCCTTGTGCGCTTTTTTTTGTTTTAAATAATGTCTTTTGACTCTTGAGGAGAATGGAAACCCTTTGAATAAGAGCAAGAGACGAAAATACTACAAATATTTTTGTACAATTGCATATACATATATATCTTGATATAGACTTAGGCAAGTCACTTAATTCTCCACTGCCTCAGAAACATCCAAGTTATCAATGTCCCTGTTTACTGTACATTACCAAGTTTAAGTTACAATGTAAACCGCTTTGACTAAATGATAAAGCGGTATTAAAAAAACTGATAAATATATAGCGCTACAAGGCATACACAACCCTGCAGATACATATAACATAGCCCAAGACCGAAGATATGTAGAGACAGAAATGGGATGGGCGCTAAAATCACTGACCTACTCCTGGTTAAATCCCACCCTGGGCATACTGAAAAAAGGAGGAGAGGTAAGCATAAAACTTCTGAAGTCTTTTTTTTTGTATGCCCGAACCGGAAAAAGAAAACAGAATAACCATACAAAGGAAAAGGAACTAAGCTTGACAGAGAATATCAGAAACACTTCTATAACCCACCTAAAAAAAAAAAAAGGGCAGTAGGCTTGTATGCAAGTCAGCCGCCAATCAAAAATAGTGGCCGTCACGTCAAAAAAACACCACTGAAAGGCAAAAGGCTGCATGGCACAAGAGCCCAGGAATAAGGAGAAAGAAATCAAAAACAGGGCCGTAAACAGAAGAACTTCAACTCTTCCTATCTGCGATCTTGCACTGGTGGCCCTAGCCTCCAAATGTCCACGCTATAAAGAAACAAACGCCAGCAAAAGCAGAACGAAGGGAACATCCCCAACCATGCTGAGGAGGATGACCGCCGAGCCAAAACAAAAAACACTGCCACTGCAAAGAACTGCAGAAACCGGGAAACCAGACAGCGACAGAATTACCACCCAAGGCCAAAGTAGTAGTAAGGAGACTCCGTGCAGGACAGCACGGCTCCGACCTGCAGTTAGTGTGCTCCTTCTCCAGAAGCTCCCTACTTAAGGGTAAACGTAGATCGATTGTTTACCTTATCAGAATATAGAAAGACTAGGGGACATGCAATGAAGCTACAGGGTAAACTATTTAAGACTAATAAAAGAAAATATTTTTTCACTCAACGTGTAATCAAACTCTGGAATTTGTTACCGGAGGATGTAGTAAAGGCTGTTAGTGTAGCTGGGTTTAAAAAAGGTTTGGACAAGTTCCTGGAGGAAAGGTCCATAAACCATTATTAAGAAGGGACCCAGGATATCAATGCTTGAACCAATACAAGCATTGTGGAACCTGTGTCCCTTGGGGAAACTGCTAGGTACGTATGACCTAGATTGGCCACTGTTGGAAACAGAATACTGGGCTTGATGGACCTTGGTCTGACCCAGTATGGCATATCTTATGTTCTTAAGGGGGCTCTCGCTGGAGCGACCGACCCCTTCAGCGATAGTAAACTAAGGTGAAATTAGACTTACCTGCTAATTGTTGTTCCTTGAGGAACTCTAGTCCAGTCCCGGAACCTTTGAGTTTAGTACCTCCTCCAGCAGCTTTGGAGACAAACATGTCATCGCTTTGATGTCACCGGTATAAAATAGGCAAGGACCGCCTCTCCACACCAGTACCTATTGACAAAGCAGACTCAGCAGAGCAACAAATAAGTAGTTAATATATTCATCAACAACAGCCTAACAGAATCCTTAGCCACTCTTTTCTTTTCTTTTAAACAGAACTGTAAACTCAACTTTTCAGTAAACACCTACATAAACCCATTACTGCATAGGCAGGATTTCCCCTCTCTGTTAAGAAAGAAAGAATCTCATGAGAATCTTAGGAGTAAAACCCCCCTTTACTATCTGAAGACAGACACCATCCTGAAGAAAAAACGGCTTCCTATCACTACTCGGACACGCCAGTACTTCAGGCTGACAAGAAACCCTTGAAACACCACCTCAGGTGGGATCCGGGACTGGACTAGAGTTCCTCAAGGAACAACAATTAGCAGGTAAGTCTAATTTCACCTTCCTTTTCGTCCCTCTAGTCCAGTCCCGGAATCTTTGAGTATGTAAACAGAGCAGTCAAGATCAACGGGAGGGCCCTGAAAAAGCAGCCTGAAGTACTGCTGACCCAAAACGCACATCGCCTGCCACCTGCACATCTAACCGATAATACTTGACAAACGAATTCAAGGACGACCAGGATGCCGCCCTACAAATCTCCACCGCCGTCACCAAACTGAATTCTGCCCAGGAGGCCGCTTGCACCCTAGTCGAATGAGCCCGGAGCCCTTCCGGAACCACCTTACCTTTCAAAATATATGCCGCTGCAATAGCTTCCTTCAACCACCTAGAAATGGATGCCTTAGTCGCCGCCTCCCCTTTCCATGGGCCTCCGAACAACACAAACAACCGATCCGACTTATGGAAGGGTGCTGTCCCATATAGGTACCGTTTAAGCGACCGACGAACATCCAGAAGACGTAATCTACATCCCATAGACTCCTTCTCCTTTCCAGAAAACACTGGTAACAAAACCATCTGGTTGACGTGGAAAACCGAAACCACCTTGGGCAAGAACGAGGGAACTGGCCGCAGCACCACCTTCTGAACCGAGAAAGACAGAAACGGTTCCCAACAGGACAAAGCCTGCAACTCCGAAATCCTGCGGGCTAAACAAATGGCCACATGAAACACCGTCTTTAACATCAAATCCTTTAAAAATGCCTTACCTAACGGCTCAAAAGGCACTCTAACCAGCGCTTCCAACACTAGATTCAGATCCCAAGGGACCGAACACCGGCGTGGAGGCCGCAAGAGCAACACGGCCCGCAAAAACCGCTTGACATCCATGTGCGTCCCCAACGCCTCACCTTGAACCTTACCTCGGTAACACGAGATCGCCGCTAACTGCACTCTCAAAGAACTGTCCGCCAGCCCCTTCTCGAAACCATCCTGCAAAAACGAAAGGATCTGCGAAATAGACGCCGCTGAGGGACGTATCCACCTGTCCGCTCACCAAGCCTCAAAAATGCGCCAGACCCGCACATAAGCTAAGGACGTAGATCTTCGTCTCGCCTTCAGCAACGTCGAAATGAAAGGGTGAGGATGAAGACCAAAGGTTATTCGGCGTCAGTCAAGAGCCAAGCCGTAAGCAAGAATCGACCCACCTGCTGCATGCGGAGCGGCCCCTAAAGCAACAGATCCTCCACGGCCTGTCTTCCATCAACCGAACCATATCTGCATACCACGGCCTTCTCGGCCAGTCGGGTGCCACCAGAATCACCAGGCCCTGGTGCCGCTCTATGCGCTGCACCACCTGTCCGATGAGCGCCCAGGGTGGAAAGACGTAGACGAGACCCTCGACTGGCCATCTCTGCATCAATGCGTCGAGACCCTCCGACATTCTTTCCCGTCTGCTGTAAAAACGGGCCACCTTTGCAGACTCGAATGTTGCCATCAGATCCACTATTGGCATCCCCCAGCGCCTTGCTATTAGCGCAAACACGTCCGGATGAAGCATCCACTCTCCCAGATCCACCTTGCGACGACTTAAATAGTCCGCCTCTACAATGTCTTCTCCTGCTACGCCGAAAGTGCCAGCAGATTTAGTTCGGCCGAGGCCAGAAGCTGACTTGCCTCTGCCTCCAACACCGCACTCCCTGTGCCACCCTGCCGATTGATGTAGGCTACTGTGGTCGCGTTGTCGGAGAGCACTCGAACCGCCGACTGACCCAGGAACGACTGTAACTCCATCAAGGGCAGATAAACAGCCCTCATTTCCAGCCTGTTGATCGACCAGTCCTTCTCCAGTGACGACCAATGTCCCTGCGCAAGTCTCCTTTCGAAATGCGCTCCCCAGCCTGTGAGACAGGCATCCGTCATCAAGGGCCTCCAGGGACATTCCCTTCTCCAAGTTCTCTCGCCATGCCCAGCAGAGAAGCTCCTGTCTCACCTCCGGAGGGCAAACCAGCCGCTGCGACAACGCATCCTCCTGATGTGACCAACACCGTAGTAGCACCCTCTGCAATGGCCCACGGAACTACCTCTATCGTAGCCGCCATTGTCCCGAGCAACTGCAGGTACTGCCACACTGTGGGAGCCCTTTGGGACACAAATCTTTGCACCAGCGCTATCAAGCCCTGCAACCGCTTCTCCGGAAGAAAGACATTCCCCTATGCTGTGTCGAACCGCGTCCCCAAGTATTCCAGGGACTACGACGGGACCAGCTTGCTCTTGGAGAAGTTGACCACCCATCCCAGACTCTAACATCTGCACTACCCGGGTTGTGGCCTTTCCGCTCTCTTCCTCTGACTTTGCCCGAATCAACCAATCGTCCAAATATGGATACACAAGCACCCCTTCCTTGTGGAGAGCCGCTGCCACCACCACCATAAACCTTGGTAAACGCCCTTGGAGCCGTCGCTAGGCCAAATGGCAAGGCCCTGAACTGGAAATGCCCCATAGGCACCGCAAACCGCAGAAATTGCTGGTGCTCTTGCCGAATGGGAATATGCAAATAGGCTTCTGTTAGATCGAACGACGTAAGGAACTCCCCCTTTTGGACTGCCACAATCACGGAACGCAATGTCTCCATATGAAAATGAGACACCCGGAGACAGCGATTCACTCCTTTTAAGTCTAGAATGGGCCGAAACGTGCCGTCTTTCTTTGGCACCACGAAATAAATGGAGTACAGACCGCACCCGCGCTGGTCTGGCAGAACTGGCACCACCGCTCGAAGTTGTAGCAATCTCTGAAGCATCTCCTGCACCGCCCGGTACTTGATCTGTGCCCTGCAAGGAGACTGAACAAACAAGTTTACCACTGGATGTTGGAGCTCCAGAGCATAACCTTCCCGAATGACCTCCAACACCCACTGGTCTGACGTTATCTGGACCCAGGCAGGGTAAAAGCTCCGCAGGCGACTGCCTACCAACTTGCACCCCACCTGAGCCCCCCTCATTTCACTGCGGTTTCTTAATGTTCGAGGCCGAGAAGGGCGCAAATCCCCTACCTGCCCCTCGAAACCCGCCCCGCTGAAACTGCCCAAAGCGGGGCGAAGGAAACCTCTGAAATTCTCTCTGTGACCCCTTGGGAGCCGCACTAAGACAGCCTTGCTTTGGTTTATCTTCAGTTGCTTATCACTACGGCAGTTACGGCACTTCAGACAGGGATTAACTCCCGAAACGTGCACGTCGTGTGTTTGATCCTTGATGAATGGCAACGGTGAAATTGACCTGCGTTCCTATCGATACAAGTTCCAGATAAGTGGCGGGTTTCAAGTTCATGGAGATTTTAGGTGGAGAACCTATTTATGAATAAAAGAAGTTTACCGTCAGGAGTGGATGAATTTTAGTTTCAATCCTCCCTCGGTACGCTCCGACAAAAAAAGTTTCTTATTAGGGAACTTTATCAGTGAACCTGTTTCTTATGATTTATTTCCTTCACTGAAAAGGGGCTGCTTAGACTCCCCCAGGCCCTTAACTAATTTGTCCAAATCTTAACAACAGCTTCCCCCGAAAAGGCAGCTTACTGAGCCGAGCTTTGGAAGAACTGTCTGCCTCCCAGTTGCGCAACCACAAATACCGCTGGGCTGCCACCACCGAAGCCATACTCTTTGCCAGCCCCCGGATCAGATCATAATGAATATCCGCCAAATACGCAGTCCTGGACTCCAGCCGAGACACCTCATCCACCTGCTCTCCAGCAGACGCTGAGACCAACGCAGACAGGCCCTCGCCACCCAAGCCCCCGCTATCGAGGCCTGCATGGACAGGGCACTTATGTCAAACACTTGCTTCAACAACGTATCGAGCTTCCTATTCCGACTATCCTTAAGCGCCAAGGATCTTTCTACCGGGATCGTCATCTTCTTCATAACTGTCGATACCGCTGCATCGATCTTAGGGGAGCGAAAGAGATCCCTATCTTGGTCAGACAGTGGATAGAGTAGAGCTATAGCCCTAGACCCCTTAAGGGCCGACTCGGGCAAATCCCACTCCTCCTGAATCAATGTTCCTGAACACCCTGTGAATAGGAAATACCCGCTGTGTCGTACGTACGGCCTGCAACAATGGATCCTCTAACGTCTCATCCGTCGCCGGAACCGCCGCAGCATGTTAAAGTGTCCTGAGGGTTTCGATAATCAGCGCCGGCAATTCTTCCCACCGAAACACTCCGACTACTCTAGCCTGCTGCTCCGCATCAGGGAGCTCACCCTCTAACTCCTCTACCGAATCTTCGAGATCCCCTTCGGCCGCATCGAGATCTTCTACGGCCGTAGACGTCAACATCTCTACCCCCGCTCCCTTGCCTCTCTTAGCAGGGGTACCATCCGACTCCGGCCCCAGAGGGCCCCCCAGGCGCTTCCCCCCCCTACAGCGGTAGCACCTGAGGCCATAATTGGCTGCAGCAGAGAAAACGCCTGATGCATTAGTAGGAAAAAATCCGGGGGACCCATAGGCTGCCCCCCCCCACGGAGAAGACCCCCCCAGCCATAGACGGACCGGCTACGGGCTCCGAGAGAACAAGGGACGGAGGCAGAACGTCCTCCTGAGTCAAGGACCCCATCTCTTGCCCCCCTGTCTCCCCCCCCCCCTCTAATGCCTGCTCCATCAACGCTTTTTGGGTGCAACTTCTACACACCCCTGAATCGAGGACCGAGCCTCGCCTTGAACCACAAACTAGACACCGAGGCCTAGCCGGCATACTATACCACAGCCCGATGCCCCAGAAATTCAGCCACTACGAGTCCACCAACACTCCCCAGCTGGCAACTCTCCTGCGTTCTGGAGCTTAAAAACTTTCTACCCTCTCTTTTTTTTTTTTTTAACCTAGGCTTCCTCAGAGAAATCCATAAGCCACAGATAACAAAACCCCACCAGAAGATCAACAGCTGCTGTGCTCCCAGTTACTGTGAGCCTGCTATTTTTCTATTTTTGGTGACATTTCTCCTGCGCGCTTCCCACGCGAACGCCACACGGTTAGGCCTGCAGCCTCTGATTAGCAGTAAAACACAGCGATCGGAGCTTCCCGGCCTCCCTGCTCGTGGCCGACCCCCCTAAAATGCAGAACAGAGGCTTACCGCGTTACTCCGCACACCGGGGACCTCGATCCAACACCGGAGCTCAGCCGAATCGGCAGCTTCGGCTCCGGGACAGAGAGGCAGACACAGCAGCGATCTTCCTTCCTCTCGCTGTCCCCCTTCACCGATTCGATGCCAGCTGCACCTGCCACCTGCTCACCTGTTCACGTGGGATCGGGAGCAGGGAGGCTCTTCACGCCGGATTTCACCCAACAGTGCTCTCTGCCGCGTGCAGGTAGGCAAGAGGGGGGGGGGGGAAGGATAGTGAATGAGGACAGAAGCAGTGAGAGGCAGGGGAGGTGATCAGACCCTTGCCGCCCTACTCTAACTCCTGTCCTCTGCTTAAGCAAACACTATCTAAAACCCAATTTAAAAACAACTCTGCCTTATTTGCCAATGCCTGAGCCCAGATCTCTAGGCTCAACACCTTCTCCAGCTGCTACTGATGTGGAGAGGCGGGCCTATTTATACAGGTGACATCAAAGCGATGACATGTTTCAGTCTCCAAAGCTGCTGGAGGAGGTACTAAACTCAAAGGTTCCGGGACTGGAGGGACGAAAAGGAATGAGCTCTGAGGCAGCACTTACCCCAGATAACGCTCTCCACGTTTAGAGAAACGGATGGTCTGAGTATCATTCTGCTCAGAGAAGGGGTGTGTGGGTGTGTCTGTGTGTGTGTCTGTGTTCTCATATTTCTTCCCCGGATGGCATGGCACAGAAGTATGGGAGAGGCCTCCACCTAAACTCACACACACACAAGAGTTAAGGCAGGAGAGGGCAGGGGAACGACCCAGCATCACTGGATGTTAACCCCAGGGGCAGAGTAGGCGGCGTTTGCTGACCTACACTCTGTAGCACATTTAAAATTCTCCTCTTTTTTTTTTTTCTTCCTCTTATATTAAAGTCTTCCATCCATTCCAGACTTCACAGCTTAACAACTTCCATTTGCTGGAGACTGAGAAATACTGGCAAGACTGAGGATGCACAGACCCCTTAGTACACTACTATGATATCAAAAAGATAAATCCAATGATTCTCAGTCTCCCATCTGCTGGTAGGTTACATAACCCAGGCATCTGGACTGGACTGGACTGGAGGGATGATAAAAAAACAAAAAACATGCTTCCTTAAGTAGCTTTATTCGAAGCAGCAAAAGAGTGCTAATTTTTTTTTTTTTTTTAATTCTTTATTTTCGTTTTATAACAACAAAGGAAAGGAAGACATACAGCAAAAGACAAATACATAACATGTAATACATACACCAAAGTAAACCCCTACCACCCCCCTCCCCCCTGCTTCTTCTCTAGAAAACTAAACATTCCCAAAGCGGGCGTGTATTTACATAATTACATTACAAAGCCTAACAGTGATCTAAAACATGATGAATGCACATTATACAGGCATGTTGGAGCAATGAGCAGATTGTACATAATCATTAAGGATCTGCCAGTTAGACAAGCAGGAGGAAAGTTTGGACATGGGGAATAGCTCTCCGAGGTATCTGCTCATACGTACTATATAAGCAGACGAGGTTCCACCATTTATTGACAGTAAGTCGAGAGCTATCCTTCCATTCCTCGTGATTAAGCATATGGCTATACCTAGCATGAAATCAAGGAGAAAGCGACCCTTCTTAGGAAGAGAGGGGACCTCCTCCACAGAGCGGAGTCCCACGACCGTCCAAGAAAAGGTTCTTGATCGTGTAAGATAGAGTGAGTACGACCCCAGACCCGCCCCCAATAGACCTGCAATTGAGGACATTCATAAAGAACATGAGCGAAGGATCCCACAGCAGTATGGCAAAACCAACACAGGTCCCTGGCATTTGGGTTCCATTTGGCTATTTTTCTGGGGGTATAAAAACATCTGTGTGCAGGGAAGAAGAGAGTCTGGGTAACAGAGGCAGACCGGGAAACCCGCACTACTTTACTCCAAAAACGCTCCATTGCGCAGGGGTTATAGTGGTTTGCAGTTCGCGCTCCCAGGCTTGTTGAGCTCTGAAAGTGTCCGCATCTGTGCCCTGACAAAGTATATTATAGAAATTAGAGGCTACCCCATGTGTACTGCTAATGGAGTGAACCAGCTCTAATAGCCCATCCTCAGTAGGGGCAGAGGGCGGCATGCTTCGAGCACTTTGGATGCAGGGTTGAAGCTGCATCAATTGAAAGTAGTGTTTCGCTGGTATCGCAAATTCCTCTTGTAAATCCGAAAAGGTTTTCCAACGAGCTGCAAAGAACAGCTGTTGGGGTGGCCAGAGCCCCTTGAAAGGAGATGACAGCATGATCTGAAATATGTTGGGAGTGAATCTTTGCAGTGTCCACCTGAGGAACTAACAGTTTTAAGACTAGAAAGAAGTCTATGCGAGACTGAGATTGAGGAGAGGAGGAGAAGAAGGTGAAGTCAAGCCAATTGGGGTGTAGTAATCTCCATAGATCAACCGAAACAAGATCCTTGATCAGGGAGGGAAGCGTAGCATGACTCTTGGGGGGACCACTCGTCCTAGGCGGCTGTTTGTCAATCAGGGGTCAAGGACTAGATTGAAATCCCCCCCAATAATCAGTGAAGTATTAGCAGAAGCTTGCGCAACCTGAGCAATGGTAGCAAAAGGCAGGGTCATCAACATTAGGAGCGGAAAAACATATACATGTAACTTCTAGACTACCTATCGTGAGGAGAACTCTAGACAGACAGTCTACCTTCTGTATCTGAGCTAGTCGCAACAACAGTAGCATGCAAAGATATCCTAACCAGTATGGCAACCCCACATATCTTAGAAACAGCAGGGGAACAAGCGGCCACCATGTAAGGTGTAATATTAAGTTTAAGAGTTTCCTTTGAATTTAAATGCGTTTATTGGAGAAAAGCAGCTCCGCTGCCTCCTAACTGAGGTAGCTTAGGATTCTCTTCCATTTTATCGGATTATTGATGCCTTTGACGTTCAAGGAAAAAAAATCTTACTTGGTGCCATCAGGCGGTAAAAGACATTTTAGGCAAGGGCGCTTGGTAACATAGAACATAAGCAGAATCGATACAACAATGTCATAATCACCGAGTATTTTAGCTAATACACCCCATATTGAAAAGTATGTACCAACATATCTTAGAGAAGAAGCAAACCCCCAAAGAATATGGCGACCAGATGTCTACGGGAGGAGGCCCAAGAGAGGAAATAGAAGACATGTATAAAATAGAGAAGAAACACCAGAGTCCATAATAACACTGTCTCTGATACTCATCGAGGCTACCGTGGGTAGATGGAGTCGGGTCACAGATACCATCAAGAGGAAGGCAACAGACTGCCCACGCCAGACTCTTTGCAAGGCTGCGGCGGATCCAATATGGCAGGTACAGCGGGTATAAGAAGACTTGCAGGAATATTCTGGAAGTCAGCGCATCAAGTCGGCTTCTTTGGAATCCAAAAACTTCGCTAGTAGATCAGGGTCCTCGAATGTGCTTGTCTGATTGTGAAGCGTGACTCGGAGCTTGGCCGGGTACATCAGGCCGTAGCGTGCTTGTAGTTGCCGAAGCCTCGGCCGGAATTCCAGAAAGCGCTTTCGGCGGTCGACTGTGGGTTTAGACAAGTCGGGATAGAAGGAGATTTTGTGGCTCTCAAACTCCATATGGCCCTTTGCCCGAGAGGCACTTAGAATTTGCTCCACGTGTTGATATCTCAATAGTCGAAAAATGATAGGCCGCGGGGTCGTCCTGTTGAGCGTTATGCTGGTGGGTACACGATGAGCGCGATCAATCTCCAAATCTTTGGTAAAGGTGATTTGGAGCAAGGAAGGGAGGACTTTGCATAAAAACTCTTTCATGTCTCCCGATTCCGCTCCCTCCGGTATGCCCACGAGTCGTAAGTTATTGCGGCGCGCTCTATTATTGCCATCTTCCACCTCTTTCTGCAAGGCCCGCACCTGTTGTTCAACCTTGTCGAGTTTGGACAACCGGGCCGCATGGGAGTCCAATATGCTCTCCATTTTGTCCTGACGCGAAGAAAGCCCTTCTAGCCTGCCTTGCAGCACACCAAAATCGTCCCGCAGCGCTCGGAGTGCTTCACCGTTTGCCTGCACAAGGGTTTTGACCCCTCTAATCTCGACGAGGATTTCTTGCTGCATTTCGGGGCCCTCGCACGAGGCCGGCCCCTTCTGCGGGGACGGAGGTTCAATTTTAGAACGTTTGCCGTGAGAAGCCGCTGGAGACCCAAATTCCAGGCGCGTTGGTTTGGTCCCCGCCATCTCACCAAGGTGCCCTGGCAAGATCAGAGTAGAAATTCCAAATATGTGAGGTGTTAATTCAGGATTCTGAGTAGGCCTCTCGGGAGCCTCAGCGTTATGCGACCATCCCGCTGGACATCAGGCTCCGCCCCCCAAAGAGTGCTAATTAAAAATATAGCAATAAAATAGGCAGAGGAAGAAAAGAACAGGCATAGAGAGAGAGGTAAGTGGGGCTAGATCCAGATTTACCAACTCCCCTCTGAGGCCTGTGGGTCCTCGTGTTTACTTTCCAGCCCACCAGTGCTGCAACCTATGGGTAACAGCACTAGACAGGGCAGCTATCGGCTCAAGGAGAGAGGGGCATACCCAAGCTCCGAGCAAACACTAGGCCTACAGGTCTCAATCACTCAGATCATCTGCACTGCTGCATCAGTCCACCCACACACACAACTCGCTACTTGCAGAAGGCAAAGAAGACTAGCTTCTCTCAGTGCTGCACTAAGAGTAAATTAGACTTACCTGCTAATTGTTGTTCCTTGCGGAACTCTAGTCCAGTCCCGGAACCATAGAGTTGTGAACCTCCACCAGCAGCTTTGGAGACTGAACAGCCCCAAGGACCGCCCACACATCAGTACCTATTGACAAAGCATACTAAGCAGAGCAACACATAAGTAGATATAACAACACAGTGGAAAAAAAGGATCCTGACCCTAAAGTTCCCACTACTAGCAAAAACTTTTTCTTTTTTTTTTTTAAATTGCGTATGAACAATCTCCCGCCTACGGGAAGGGGGACCAGAACGGCCGTGGCGACCCTTGTGCAAAACACATGCAACCAGAGGCACCACCGCTCACCCTTAAAATTTGACCCCGAAAGGGAACTAAGGCGTGCTGCAAGCAGAGGAGATCTGACCGAAAGCATAGAGAACAGAAACTCTGGCAGACTCCTATAATGAATGTACCTTCTTGGCTGGCAGCGAGAACAGAAAGACAGGGAGGGATCCGGGACTGGACTAGAGTTCCGCAAGGAACAACAATTAGCAGGTAAGTCTAATTTACTCTTCCTTAGCATCCCTCTAGTCCAGTCCCGGAACCATAGAGGATGTAACAGAGCAGTAAATCTCAACGGGAGGGCCTCGCTGGTCCAGCCTGAAGCACCCGAGACCCAAACCGCGCATCCGACGCCGCCTGCACATCCAGACGATAGTGCTTAGCAAAGGTGTGCAAGGACGACCACGTCGCCGCCCGACAAATATCAACTGCCGGTACTAAGCTAACCTCTGCCCAAGACGCCACCTGCGCCCTAGTCGAGTGAGCCCGAAGCCCGGCAGGAACCACCCTGCCATGTAGAAAGTATGCCGACGAAATCGCCTCTTTCAACCAGCGGGAAATGGAAGACTTAGACGCCGCTTCCCCCTTGCGCGGACCGCCAAATGCGACAAACAGTCGATCGGACTTACGGAAGGCCGCCGTTTCCCGCAAATACCGCCAAAGAGCGCGACGGAATCCAACGCGTGCAAGGAGTTATCCGCGTGCTTGCCCCGTTCCTTGGCAAACACCGGGAGAGACACCACCTGATTTATGTGAAACGCTGAAACTACCTTAGGCAAAAACGCGGGAACCGGACGCAATACTACCTTGTCGGCAGAGAAAGACAGATAGGGTTCCCTACAGGAAAGAGCCTGCAACTCCGAGATCCTGCGAGCTGATGAGATCGCTACCAGAAACACCGTTCTCAACGTCAAGTCCTTCAACGAAGCTTGCGCCAAGGGTTCAAACGGCGAAGCCACCAGAGACCTCAACACCAAATTCAAGTCCCACGAGGGCACTAAAGCCCTGCACGGAGGACGCATAAGCAACACCGCTCGCAAGAAGCGCTTCACGTCAGCATGGGACCCCAATAGCTGGCCCTGAACCTTGCCTCGAAAACACGCCAGAGCTGCAAGTTGTACCCTTAACGAACTTGCCGCCAGGCCCTTGTCCACCCCTGCTTGCAAGAAGGAGAGGATCTGAGGAACGGAGGTCCGCAAAGGCCGCAATTCGCGATCCGCACACCAGCTCTCAAAAATACGCCAGAACCGGACATACGCTATCGATGTGGACCGACGCCGCGCCCGCAACAAGGTAGCAATGACCTCCGGAGAATAACCTTTGGCTCTCATTCGCGCCCTCTCAATAGCCATGCCGTAAGCGAGAATCGAGCCACCTGAGGCATCTGCAACGGCCCCTGCCGAAGGAGATCCGGCCGAGGAGGAAGGCGCCATGGATCGGCCACACGCAACCGCACCAGATCCGCATACCAAGGCCGACAAGGCCAGTCCGGGGCAATCAGAACCACGTGACCCGGATGCCGCTCGATCCGCTGCACTAGGCGACCCACCAGAGCCCACGGAGGAAAGACATAGAGCAGGCCGTACCTTGGCCACCTTTGTGCCAATGCATCGAGGCCTTCCGACATGCGTTCCCGACGCCTGCTGAAGAACCGTTCGACCTGCGCGGACTCGAAGATCGCCATGAGGTCCATTATCGGCAGACCCCAACGACGGACCAGCAACGCAAACACCTCGGGATGTAGAGACCACTCTCCGGGGTCTACCCTGCGACGACTCAGAAAATCCGCCTCCACATTGTGAACCCCCGCGACGTGCTGGGCCGACAGACACTGAAGATGCAGCTCTGCCCATTCCAGAAGCAGATCCGCCTCCACTTCCAACGCCGCGCTGCCTGTGCCTCCCTGGCGATTTATGTAGGCTACCGTGGAGGCATTGTCGGATAGCACCCTGACCGCCGCTCCCTGCAGCCAAGGCTGAAACGCTGTCAGAGCCAACCACACGGCTCTCATTTCCAGTCGGTTGATGGACCACCGGCTCTCCCGCGAGGACCACTGGCCCTGAGCAATGTGGCCCTTGCAATGAGCCCCCCAGCCGCTCAAACTGGCATCCGTCATCAGCAGACGCCAGACGGGAGACTCCAAGAGCAAACCGTTCGCTAGAGAGCGCCGACGCAACCACCAGCGAAGGCTGCGCCGAACCCCCAAGGGGCAAACCAACTGATGAGCCAGCGAGTCGGACTGATGACACCATCGACGCAGCAGCGCTCGCTGCAGGGGCCGCATGTGCGCCCTTGCCCACGGAACTACCTCGATGGTCGCCGCCATCGTGCCGAGAAGCTGAAGGTATTGCCAAGCCGAGGACACCGGTCTCGCTAGAAACTGCTGCACCAGTCGCCTCAGGGCCCGCGCTCTGTGTACTGGGAGAAAAACCTTCCCGTTGCCGGTCTCGAAACGCACCCCCAAATACTCCAAGGTCTGCGAGGGAAGAAGGCTGCTCTTCGCCCGATTGACCACCCAGCCTAACGACTGCAAAACCTGTACGACCCGCGCCGTCGCCCGGAGACTCTCCTCCCTCGACATCGCCCGGATCAACCAAAAGAAACAAAACACACAAAAACAATCATGAAATCCCTAAACCGCCCAAGAGAGTTCTTTGCAATAGTGAACAATCTCACTAAATCACCACAAAACCAAGTCACCTATACAATAACATCAAAGGCTTTCGCAGCTCATTTCTAAACCAACATCACCTGCACAAACCATACAAACATACCAAACCCTTACTCCCAAAACAAAACATGGACTACCCAAACAACTGGTCCTCATTCTACTCAATCTACTGAAATCTCTAAACACTACCACATCACCTCTCGACCCTTACCCAACATCCTGGACAACATGACCTCACAGGAGCTTGCACCAGCGATCTACAGAATCTCTCTCTAACACAAGGATTCATGCCACCACCACTACTAAAGACCTTACTTAAAGAGCAACACAGCCGACCCAAACTCTCCCCGACCATTTCCAGCATACCTTTACTAGCAAAAATTACACAGGTACACTAAAAAAATTTTTTTTTAAACTGCCTCTAATGTTTCGATTGGTTTTTACGTTTTTTGGTGCGCTGAATCCAAATCTGGTAACCAATTTGCTCCATCACGTACAGATTTTTTTGCTACATTGGGTTAGCAGTTTGAGGTGAACGTTTCAGATTGAGTGCGATCGAGATAAAAGTTTCTTGGATGAATTCTTTATACTAATTGTTTAGTAGTTATTCAAATAAGAATAAAGAAAATTGTAACAAGGCAACACATAAGAATAGAGTAATGTCAACAAAACACACTGTGATGGTAGCAAAATTGTCTGCACTTAAAACAGCCACATACATGTGCACAAACATTGAGCATATAAGAGCGAGGTTAGACACAAAGCAAAGCAAAGAAATGTGCAAAAAATGTTGTACAGGTATGTATGTAAGAATAGAAAACGCAAACCGCACCATTGCAATACATGAAGACAAACACCCGATGGTGTGAAAATAAAATTCTAATAAATGAGATCCGACACTGTGGTAATAACTAGCAAATTTTTATTTCAAAGTTTAGTAAAAACACGATATTTGTCAACACAGTTTAGATTTTAAAGTCATTCTTGGGTCAATCAATCTCCTGGTGGGCCCGTTTCTTCTTCCCCCGAATGCTTCTCTTGGTGCGCTGCTTGGCGTATTTTTCATCTGGGGTTTCCCGCAGCAGCAACCAGCAGAAATCAGCCATCATAGTGGTGTTCCATCTTCCTTGGTACCTTCTCTCTGCGTCCTTGATGTCCTGGTGAAACCTTTCACCTTGTTCTTCACTGTACGCCCCCAAGTTTTCGGGAAAGTAGTTCACATGGGAGTGCAAGAAATGGACTTTCAGGCTCATGTTACAGCCTTGTTCTTTGAAGGCATTGAGCATCCTGGCAAGAATATCCTTATAGTTCTCATCCCGCCTGTTCCCCAAGAATTTGAGAACATCCTTGAAGGAATCCCAGGCTTCTTTTTCCTTCTCAGACATCGTTTCCGCGAATGCTCCATCTGAAATGAGTTTCCTTATATCAGGGCCAACAAACACTCCTTCCTTTAGCTTTGCTTCAGAAAGTCGGGGGAACTTTGAGCAAAGGTACCGAAAGCACTCACCATCTTTTGGAAGGGACTTGATGAACTGCTTAATGAGACCCAACTTAATGTGGAGAGGTGGTAATAGAATTTTATCACGAGGTACCAAGCTCTCATGAAGAACATTTTTCTCACCGGGTCTCAAATACTCCCGAATTGGCCAGTCTTTTTTCCCCCAGTGTAGGTCGCGGGCCCGGCTATCCCACAAGCAAAGGAAGCAGGGATATTTGGTGAAACAGGATTGCTGCCCTAATAGCATGGATAGAATTTTAAAGTCTCCACAAATCATCCACTTATGCTCATCATAACGAATCTTCTGAAGATTCAGGGCCAAATTCTCGTATTTTTCTTGGAGAATAACAGAGTGAGCAATAGGAACTGAAGCGAATGTGTTGCCATTATGAAGAAGAACACCTTTTATGCTGTCTTTTGACGAATCAATGAACAGCCGCCATTCAGCAGGATCATACTTGAGTTTAAAAACTTTTCCATCACTCCGTATATATCGTTGCAAAATACCAAATCTTCCTCTTTGCTGAAATACTTCAAAAATTGTGTCTCGCGGTTGCGGTACCAATAAAAAGTTGTTCCTGGTGACAATAGATTTTTCTGTTTAAGCCGAGAACCTAGCAGTTGGGCAGCATCTTTTGGGAGTCCTAAATCCCGGACTAAATCATTCAATTCAGCTTGAGAGAAAAGTTCAGGTTTCGGATCTGGTTCAGTTTCAAACTCGGAAGTACTGGACTCATCGGGAAAAGCCATCTGATGAGTCTCATCATGATCAGAACCGTCCACACAAATATGATCCAAAGATTTTGGTGGTTCAGGCACAGGTACTTCGTTGCTATGAGGCATAGGCCGAATTGCTGAGGGAAGGTTGGGGTAACTTATTACGTTCTTATTTTTTAAGTTGTATCCCTTCACAATGCAAGAGCAAAAATAGCAGTCACTGCTGTGGTCTCTTTGTTCACGCCACATCATAGGTATTCCGAAACGAAATGCTTGTTTTTTACCTTTCATCCATAAGCGTAGATCTTCCTCACATGTCTTGCACACTTTGTGAGGAGCCCACGGTTTGTCTTGATCGCCTAACTTCAAACCGAAATAGGCGAAATATACTTTTTTAATAAATGCAGAAATGTTCCTCTGCCGCTTTTTCACGGTATATTCCCCACAAATAAAACAAAAACTGTCCGGAGAGTTGACGCAACCTCTGGCTCTGTGAGCCATCACAAATACACAGCACTGCAAACTACAACTGTAGTGAACCACTTCGGAATAAAGCTGGATTACGACTGAGCAAACAAAAGGTAATAATGAACTTGCAAGAAACTGAAATTTGACAGGAACGTTCATGTCGCAACCACCGTGTTTGAGCGAGCGAACAAGGCGAGGCGAACAGGAAAGAACATGCGCCAGCGCGAGTACTGGATTTAGCCCCCCGCCTCCCAATTGTCCTGTTAATGTATAAAATGAATACAAAACACTCTAAAATATCATGAGGGAGTGTTTCTAGTTAGTTAACCATTACAACCTCTATTTTGGGCCAAGAAAATAAACTGCAGTCGGCTAAAAAGAAATTATGTGAACATTCCTTATATGGGTAAGAAATCTAATTTTGCAAGAAAACGTGACGTGATGGAACATTTTGGCTATTTTTCCTCGATTCAGCACCCCAAAATCTATAGGAATCAGTTGCAAAACTGGAGGCAGTTTTTTGGTAGTGTACCTGTGTTATTGAAAAAAAAACAGTTCAATGGCAATTACAAGATCACGTTGACACAACTGCCCCGCTGGATCCACATCAATATGGGTTCTGACAATATCATGGGGTAGAAAGTCTCTTAACATCACTATTGAACACAGTACTTAAAGGAACCGAGAACGCCAAAAGGCTTCATACTCATCTTCATAACATCTGCGTTTGATTCCATAATCCACACCATAGTCCTTGACAAACTGATGGAGATAGGAATTAGTGGCACCCCACTGACATGGTTTCGTCATACCTATCTGAGCGACAAGTTCAAATCAAGATCAAGAACAGTACCTCCAGTCCTTTCCCACTGCATCAAGGAATACCTCAGGGCTCTGCACTGTCTGCCCTTCTATTCAACATCTACATACAACCTGTCTGTAAAATTATCCAGTAACACAAATTTACAATACCACCTTTACGCAGACAAAATGATGATCTATGCCCCATTCGACACAAGAAAACCCAATTACTCCACATCACGTCTTGCATGACATCAGTTACAGAACGGCTAGCACAATGCAACCTCATAATCCTACAACAAATCCGAGGCTCTCACAGTCACTAGAAATACCTCATTTTATCCACCAGATAATCTTCTAATAGGAAACCAGCCAATCCCTGTGAAGAAAGTGAAATATCTCGGGGTACATCTGGACCAAAGGCTTAACTTCCAAACACAAATCAAGAAAACAACTTGCAAAGACTACTACAAAATGAAGATCCTTCAAAATCTACATCCTCTACTTGACCATTACCACTTCCGCACCGTATGTTAGGCAATAATCACCCCGCAGCTTGATTATTGCAACCTGATACTCTAGGGTCTACCCAAATGTGCAACTCAAACCCTACAAATTGGGCAAAACACTGCAGTACAACTAATTACCGGAATAAAAAGTCATGAGAACATCTCCCCAATCTTAAAATCCCTTCACTGGCCCCCCCATATGATCACAAATAAGCTACAAATCAATAATGACGACTTTCAAGGTCCTGCACAACATCTTTGTTAGTGATATTGCGGAAGGGTTGTCGGGTAAGGTTTGCCTCTTTGTGGATGATACCAAAATCTGTAATGGAGTAGACACCCAGAAGATGTAGATAACATGAGGAGGGATCTAGCTAAGCTTGAAGAATGGTCTAGAATTTGGCAGCTGAGATTTAATGTTAAAAAATGCAAGGTCATGCATTTGGGCTGCAGCAATCCAAGGGAGAGATATAGTATAGGGGGTGAAGTACTTCTAGCCACAAAAGAAGAGTGCGACCTAGTATAGATCTTTAGTGCGACCTCATTTGAAGTATTGTGTGAAATTCTGGAGACCGCACCTTCAAAAGGATATAAACAGGTTGGAGTTGGTACAGAGGGTGGCTACTAAAATGGTTAGTGGTCTTCGTTATAAAGCAGATGAGGACAGACTTAAGGATCTTAATAAGTATAACATTACAGGAAAGGCGGGATAGAGGTGATATGATTGAGACATTTGAATACCTCCATGGCATAAATGCACAGGAGGAGAGCCTCTTTCGATTGAAAGCAAGCTCTGCTACAAGGGGACATAGGATGAGGGTGAAAGGGGATAGACTCAGGAGTAATATGAGGAAATATTTCTTTACGGAAAGAGTGCTAGATGCGTGGAATAGTCTTCCAGTGGAGATGGTAGAGACGACGACAGTATCTGAATTCAAAAAAGCATGGGACAAACACAGAGGATCTTTAAAGGGAAAAAGGGGACTGTTGTAGTGGTTAATATGGAAGGGCAGACTAGATAGAAACATGACTATGTTTCTAACCAGTCCACCGAATGCCTAAAGGAGCTGATCCAGTGGAGCCAGATACTATATCAAAGAGGAAGAAACGCCAAAACTCCCTCTCGACGGCACCTATCATGACCAGCACCTCTCAAACAGCTCTCCATAGTGTTTGAATACTACAGCCCGTGTCTTTGGAAATCACTCCCGCATCACCAAAGAGAAATTATGGATAGTGCTGACTTTTGAAAAACAGCTAGACTCACCTCTTCATGGAATACTTTGATACCACAACAAACACACAGCATTAACAATTAAGAACTCCACAATGTCATATACTACGCCAGAGTTCTAAAGCTACACTGTAAATAGTTACTTAAATGTTACACAGTTAACTGGAGATATATTTAAGAGAATCGTTACCTGTCCATTGTAAAATTTCATTGTAAACCGCCTTGATAAAACTGAAAGGCGGTATATAAAAAATGTCAAATAAATACATTTCTGTTTGCTCCCATGGCTGTGCTAGACTTCTGACGCCAGCACATATTTTTGAAAGCATGCAGTGCCAGCATCAGAATCTAGCTCAGCTGCAGGAGCAAATGAAAATGCTCCTGCAACTGTATTAAAAAGCCACTGCTGACTTCCGGTGACGTCAAGGGGCTGATGGCTGCATAGAAGCCTAGCTCCGTCTGACTCCCGATATTAAGGAGACTTTGCGGTGCCCCAAAAGTTACCACGGTGGACAGGTGGAGTGCCTACCCCTTGGCAATGGCTACTAAGAAAAAACTGGCCAGCTTCCAATCCCCTTATGTGCGGCGGGAGAGGAAGGACGCGACGGAGGGCTCCGAGGACGAAGCGGCCGGAGGGAGCTCCGCTGAGGAGGGGCCGGAGGGCCTGAAGAAATGGCTCTGTGCATTTAAAAAAGATATGCATGGGGAATTCAGGGCACTGAGGCGCGAGGTTAAGGAAACTCTGGTAGCAATCCAGCAAGAGGTGAGCGGTTTGGGCCAGAGAGTTGAGACTATGGAGGGCCACGTGGAGGCCTGTGAGGAAGGCGTGCGTGCGCGAGTTGGCGGGGCAGTACCAACAGCTCCAAATGCAACAGGCGGATTTACAAGAGAAACTTGAAGAGCTCGAGGATAGAGCGCGCCGGAATAATTTGCGCATCCGGGGGGTGCCCAAGGATGGAGCGCATAAGGACTGTGTGGTGGCCGTGCAGCAGCTGTGCACACATATTCTGCGGTTGGGGGAGGTGGATGGCGCAAATGAGGTTACTGTTGGCGTGGAGAGGGCCCACCGCAGTTTGGGGCCACGGCGGGAGAAGCAGGCGCGAGATATTATCGCCTGCCTGAGCAGCTTTCCCCTGAAGGAGCAGATTCTGGCGACGGCGAGGAAGTTTGGACGGATCGCCTGGGGCGGTGGAGAAGTCGAGGTGTACAACGATCTCTCTAAGGGAACATTAGATCGGCGCCGGGAGATGAGGGAAGTCACTGCCTACTTGCGGGAAAAGAGCTACCGCTACAGATGGCTGTTCCCCTTCGGAGTGCTAGTCACGGTTAATGGTGTGACTAAGAGATTGAAGACGGTGGCTGAGGCGTGGAGTGCTCTCCGAGAACTGGGGTGTGATCACTGTTCCCTCTAAGCTGTGCGCGTGTGCGCGCGCACACACCTCGCCGAGCGAGCGCACATACTTTACAACAGAGCGCACAAAAATTACGGTTCTGATTCTGATAGAAAACAATACAGATGTCTTAAAATTTAAAAGTTGTGATTGTAATTACTAGAAATTTTCTGCTTCATTTAGTAATCGCCTATTTTCATTTAATTTGATTAAAATCAATGTGGTGTACATACTGTATTCTGACGTGTAGTCAAATTTTAAAGTATATAACTCCGAGTGTCGTTATGTGGCACACAAAAATTTAACCTTCCTTCAAAAGCTGCACAGCTGATATTTTATATGCACACAGCCTACAGAAGATTAGAGGGAACATTGGGTGTGATTGCCCCTCCTCAGCGGCAATGAGTGTGCAGCCGAAGTCGGGAAGTTGTCCTCGAGTTCCAAGTGGCAGCGGGCAGGAGAAAAGGGCAAGAGGCTGCGGCGGCTATCCAAGGAGTGCCAGGGAGCGCCTTCCGAGTCTGCTACATGAAGCGGGGTCTTCGATTGCAGGACTGTATGCTGGCCATGGAGAGATGGGCGGTTAAGCCCAGGACATGTGCATGAGAGTTGGGGTATGCAGGGTGGGGAAAGAGGGTGAAGGGAGGTGGGTGGTGAATGTATGTGATGTAGATGGGGTGTTTGGGGGGATGGTGGGGGGCTAGAAGGGGGTTGAGGAGGGAGGGGGGGGCTGGCCGGGTAGGAAGGGGTGAGGGGTTTGGGCACCGAGATACCTTCGGGGGTCGGGGCACGGTGGGGCGGGAGAAGACATGATGTCTCGGGGTGGGTGTGATGGGAAGAGGGGGGGGGGAGAGGGGGTGGGGGGAGGGGGGAGGGGGGGATGCAGCCGGGGAGTAGTCGACAGGGGGGGACTGGATGCGCATGGGTTCACTTAATGTGAAAGGGTTGAATTCCCCAGAGAAACGCAGTATGCTGTTGAGAATGGTACGGAAGCAGCACTGGGATGTGGTGATGTTGCAAGAAACGCATTTGCGCAAAAGTGATGTGGGGCGGGTGAAGAATAAGCACTACTCTGCTCAATTTTATTCGTGTTGCCCGGGGGGTGAAAGGAAGCGGGGGGTGGCTTTGTGGGTGCGGGATTGAGGTGGGGGGCAGTTTTCAGGACGGTGAGGGGCGAGTGGTGGGGATTTCAGGATGTTTGGGGGGAGAAGCCATAGTGATTGTGGTGGTGTATGGACCCAATGGAAACCAGGGGGAGTTTTGGAACGAGGTGGGGCGGCTTATTGAAAAGGCGGGGGGGGGGCGCGTGGTGGTGGGGGGGGATTTCAATGTGGTTTTGGACCCAGGGTTAGATAAGGATCCACCAGGTGATGGGGAGGGGGGGCGTAGGAATCGACAGGGGCTGAGAGCTTTGATTAAGAGGTTCAATTTGGTGGATGCATGGCGGGGGCTGCACCCAGCCATGCGCCAATTCACTTTCTTCTCTCCTCCCCATAGTAGTTGGAGTAGGATAGACATGTTGCTATTGGACAGGGAGTGGATGCTGGAGGTACAGGAGGGGGATATTAAACCGGTCGGGTGGTCAGATCACAGTGCGGTGGAGATTGGATGGCATAGGCGGGGGAGGGGGGGGGGGACTGTGTTCTGGAAGTTGAACGAGAGCCTGTTAAAGGATGGGAGAGTGGTGAACGATGTTAAGGAGGGTATCCGGGAGTACCTGCGATTTAATGATGTTGGGGGGCTGGCAGCGGTGAAGGTATGGGAAGGGCTGAAGGCGGTGGTCCAGGGCCGGTTCGTGATGTGGGGGGCTAGGAAGAAACGAGAGCGTGAAGGGCAGGAGGAAGAGCTGGGGAAGCAACTGCAGGAGGCGGAAGAGCAATTCCGGAGGTCTGGGGGGAAGCGGGCTCGGGAAGATATGGAGAAAGTCCGGGGGGGGGAACTACGGGCGTTGCAAATGGCGCAGGTAGATTTGGCCTTGCAGAGGGCCAAGCAGGTCTTTTATGAATATGGGGATAAGGCGGGGCGGATCTTAGCGCGCAGATTAAAGCAGCAACAAGGAGCAGCCATAATCTATCAGATCCGCGGGAAGGATGGGGAGGTATGTAGAGGGGAGGAGGAGGTTAGGGAACAGTTCCGGGATTTTTATATAACATTATACCAAGCGGAGAAGGGGGTTGGGGACGAAGAGATTCAGGAGTACCTGGATGGGGTGGAGATGCGGGTATTGACGGAAGAGGCCAGTTTGGCCATGGAGGCTCCGATTACCAGGGATGAAATTGGGAGGGTGATTAAGGGGTTGGCAGGGGGCAAGGCCCCAGGGTTGGATGGGTTGCCGGGGGTGTTTTATCGGGTCTTTGGCGATGAAGTGGGAGAGTTCTTAGGGAGGGTATTCAACGGGGTGTTAGAACCGGGGGGGGGGGAGCTCTCACAAGAGATGCTGATGGCGGGTATCACGGTGTTGGTGAAGCCAGGGAAGGACCCTTTAAGTTGTGGCTCCTATAGGCCGATTTCCCTCCTCAACGTGGATGTGAAAATACTGGCACGGATCCTGGCGCTCCGGTTAGCGAAGGAGCTGCCGGAGATAATTCACCCGGACCAGGCTGGGTTTATCATGGGGCGACAAGCGGGGGATAACATCAAAAGGGCAGTGGCGGTGCTTGAGGAGGCGCGGAAGGGGAGTGAGGACTTCTTGGTGATGTCTATTGATGCCGAGAAGGCCTTTGACTGAGTCCACTGGGGCTTCTTGATGCAGGTGTTGGACAAGGTGGGATGTGGGGTAAACTTTCGGGGTTGGGTTAGGGGGTTGTACAGTGGGCCTAGGGCTCGGATCAAAATTAATGGTCGGTATACGAGGGATTTTGAGTTGGGGCGGGGGACACGGCAGGGGTGCCCACTCTCGCCCCTTCTCTTTGCATTGGTGGTGGAGCCCCTTGCGGAATGTATTAGGCGGTCGGATGGGATAGGGGGCTTAGCCTGTGGGGGACAACATCACAAAATTTCCCTATACGCTGATGATATCCTCCTCTTCCTGCGTTCGCCACTGGATTCGCTGCCGGAGGCAATGAACGAGATCACACGCTATGGTGCAGTGTCGGGGTTCAAAATGAACATAGATAAAACTGAAGTTATGCAGGTTCAACTGAGCCGGGAGAGTGAAAGCAGCTTGCGCAGGTCCTACCCCTTGCGGTGGGTTGATCACTCTTTGGAGTATTTGGGAGTAAGGCTCACCGTGAGGTATGATGATCTCTTTCGGGCGAATTACCCCCGGTTGTTAGGGCGTATTGGCAGGGATTTGGATGGGTGGACGCGTTTTGAGACTTCCTGGGTGGGTAGAATTGCTGTGATTAAGATGAATGTGCTCCCTCGCTTGCTTTATCTGTTTCAAGCACTGCCGGTGGAGGTTCCCGACAGACAGTTGCGGGCTTTGCAAAGAAGGGTGTTTAGTTATATATGGAGGCGGCGTCCTCCTAGGGTGGCGCGGGCGGTGATGTATGCGGCTAAGGAAGAGGGGGGCTGGGGGTCCCCAATTTAGGAGACTATTACCGGGCTGCCCAGTTGACGCATGTCCTGGGGTGGCGAGGGGGAAGGGAGGAGAAGCCTTGGGTGCAGTTGGAGAGTCTCCAGGTCAGTGGGGGGCGTTTAGATGCGTGGGTCTGGGCAATGCATGGCGAGAGGAGGTTGTTGGGGGAGGGGACCCCCGCAATGAGGCATGTAGTGAAGGTTTGGGACAAGGTCAGGGCGCCGGAGATAGCGGCTCGGGGTACTCAGTGGTGGCTCCATGGAGAGGATGGAGGGCATTTCAGCCGGGGTGGGAGGGGGGCAGGTTTGATCAGTGGCGGGGGAAGGGGTTATTCTGTGGATTGCAATTGCTGGAGGAGGGGGGCTTCAGGAGTTTTGGGGAAGTGAGTGCGGACTTTGCACTGCGTGAGCAGGACCGGTACGCCTATCTGCAGGCACGGTCCTTTCTCTCCAAAAAGAGTTGGGGAAGGCGGGGTTGGGAAGGGAAGTGTCTCGACTGGAGGCTATTTGGTATGGGAAATGGGGTACGAGAGGGTTGATCTCCAATCTCTATAAAGGGGTTCGGAGGGATGGGGTCCTGCGACATAGGTATATGACGGAGTGGGAACGGGACTTGGGGGTATCCCTAGGGGAGAAGGACTGGAAGCGGATATGGGACCAAATTAAGAGGGGGCCTAGGGCTACTCGAGTTAAAGAGAACAGTTATAAAGTGATGATGCGGTGGTACTATACCCCGGAGAGGCTTCATAAAATGTATCCTGGGGTCTCCCCGTTGTGTTGGAGGCAGTGTGGGGAGGTCGGCACCTTCTGGCACATTTGGTGGGGATGCCCCAGGGTGCAGGTGTACTGGCGGGAAGTGGGGGATTGGATTAAGGAGAATGTGGGTGTGGAGGTGGCGACTACTCCCAATGTATGTTTATTGTCTTGTGGCGGGGTGGAGGAACTCCGGGGGGGTAAGGTGGTGCTGGCCTGTCTTTGTGCCGCTCGGCAGGCGGTAGCCCGGGCTTGGAAACAGCCAGAGCTGCCGGGTATTGGGGGGTTTCTGTCAGGGCTGCGGGATATTGTCCTCATGGAAAAGCTTACTGCGTTACGTCAGCAGAGGGGGGAGAGGTTTGGGGCTCGATGGGGACGGCTGGTTCGTGTGTTGGGCATGGGCTGAAGGGGGGAGGGGGAGTGGGGGGGGGAGGGGGAGAAAATAGTAAAACCTGGGGGGGGCTATGTTGAGTTTTAAGGTACTGGCCGAGTGCGGTATGGGGGGGGGGTAGGGGTTGCAGAAAACTTTGTGTTGGTGGGGTCTTTGGGGGAAACCCGGCCCGGGCGGGGTATAGTATATGGGGGGTCCTTGTTGGATATCATGGGCACACCTGAAAGGTGGGGGGTTTCCTGTGTGCTCTCGGGGCTTATATGACTCATCGTCCGATAAAGGCGGTGATTGGAGCCTGTGACTACATGGGCTGATTATGGCCTCGGTGGGGTTTTTTTGGGTTATTGTAGGCCCTGATGTATGTATTAGCGTGTCGGGGAGCATGATTGGTCTTGCTATTGTTTGAACCAGTATACCTTTATTGTGTGGTTTGCAATAAAAATTTAAATACAAAAAAAAAAAAAAAAAAACCACTGCTGGCAAGTTGGGGAGTGACTAGAGGCAGGACAAAGACTGATGTGATTCGGAGGGTGGGTGAGGGAAGGGAGGAGGTGGCTGGAAGATAGGCTGCTGGTAAGTTGGGGGCTGGCAGGGAGCTGATGAGTGGCGGGGGAGTAGGAAGGAAATGGTGGAAGCGAAGGTATGTGCCTGGAAAGGAAAAAGGGAGAGGGAAGAGATCTTTGTGTGCACACCATCACATCTACATGCATTTTTAAAGAATGGGGTGCAGCACGAGCAAGCTCATTTACATGAATAAGTTGCTACTTACATGTGTAAATGACTAAAAATACCCCCCACTTGCCCACATTCATGCTGCCTAAATCTAGGCCACTCCTTATAAAACTACCCTCAACATATGGGAATGTCACTTTGGCTTGCCCACTGTTGCCACACCAAATACTTCTGTCCAAAGACAGCACTGGTCTGCTGGCCTCATTGCCTCCAACTCCAGGAAATCCTTAGAACTAGAGCTGCTGCTCCATGCAGCCGCCCCCCCCCCACACACACACATCAAAAGTGAGCTTAAAATAAAAAAAGGGGTTCTGAATATCTGTTCTCCCCCCATGCAAAAGAAGAAGGGTCCCAACTCTGGTTGTTTGAATACAGTAAAACGTTTTGTGTGTATGCTGAGATGGGAAAGGAGGATAGCATACAAGAAAATGGCTGGCAACATGAAGACAGACATTAAACACTAGACAGGGGTGGAACCACAAGAACACCGACAGTCTAAAACAGATAAAGGTCTGTCTTTACATCCAGACTGAAAAGGGAAAGAGAGGGAGAGTTAAAAGGGATGCATTCACTAATGCTTCTGCCTAACACAAGCGAAGGGGTAGTTCTCCTAGGACAAGCAGGATGAGTCAGCCACAATAGGTGATGTCATCCGACGGCGCCGAGACAGAAGTACTCAATAGCACAGAAGGGCTTAGCCCTTCTGAGCATGGGCTACCAAGCCACTCCTCTGGGTCCTCCCCTAGCTAGCCACTTTTTGTCCTTCTGCCTTGCCTACAAGACAGATTCTCTTACTCTCCAACCAAACTACCTCTGCATAAACGATTTAAAAGAAAAATTCATCATAAGGAAACCTCTGCACAAGGAACTACAGAAGAAGAAGAAAAGATGCCTAAACCGGGGTTTAAAAAGTGTCCCGGCTGCTCAAGAAAAATGAACTTGACTGACTCACATGCTCTTTGCATGCGGTGTCTTGGAGTCTCTCACAGGGTTGAAGACTGCACTCACTGTGCACGGATGTCTCCCCGAGCCAGAAAATCGCGAAGACATGCGCTGCAGGACCTTATCCTGGAGGTGAGAAGCCCAGTGGTTCCTTCCCCTGCTGTCCATGTGGCTCCTTCCGCGGCTCCGGGGACTCCCCTGTTGCAGCCAACTACCTCCTCCACGGCTCCAGTTGTGCATCTACCGGCCCCCAGTTACAGTCACGATATATACAACCAGCCCTCCGATGTTCTGCCTCATCTCCCGGCTCCTCTGCCCTTGCCGGGGCTTCTGTTAACTCCGGACGAGCCTCCCTCGTTGCCGGCAGCCATCTTGACTTTTGTCTCCATCTCTGCCCGCCGTAGCGCCATTGGCTGGCGCCACGGCAATGATCCAGCCCCTGGCTTCGCCCGCCGTGGCGCCATTGGCCAGCACCACGACAATGACACCGCCCACTCACAAAGATCCCAGCACTCCCCCTCCCACCGGGAACCCCCCCCCCCCAGGTCGGCGCAGAGCAGAGCTCCCAAAAAACACACAAGATGCAGGAGACGCTCCAGCCACAGCAGCAGCAGTTCCAGCTGCCGTGCACCTCCTAAGAAACACAGACACAAGCACAGCAGCAAGATCCATCACAGAAGAAGGAGATCCCTCAGCAGCTCCGGGTCTGTCAGCCCTGTTGTTAGAGGCAGCTACCTGCTCCCCTCCAGTCCTGAACCTAATGCACAACCCTCAGCGGACTATGGATCACAGCCCCCCATGGCTCCTGTTTCCCTGGCTTCCTCTGCTATTCCGGATACTCAACGCGAAACCTCCAAAGACTTTGCTCAATTCTTCTCTCTGCTCTCCAACCTTTTCGATCAATGCAAATAATCAGGAACGGATACCGCATCCACGTCCACTCGACGCCATGGCAGCAAAATCCTCCACGAGACAGAACGCATCCCTCCTCCTTCTCAGACCTCTCAAAGGAAATTTACGCTCTCCTGACCTCCAATGCGATAGAGCCAGTGCCGCCGGAGGATGTCCACATGGGCTTCTACTTCAGGTACTTCATGGTCCCCAAGAAATCGGTGGCTCTTGCCCCATCCTCGACCTCCGCAATCTCAACAAATTCATTGTCAAGGAGAAGTTCAGAATGCACTCCCTCGGGTCCATCCTTCCCCTCATCCAGCGCTAGGAGTGGCTCTCCTCTCTGGACTTGATGGATGCCTGCATGCACATCGGCATCCACGAGAACCACCGCATGTTCCTCCACTTCCAAGTCCTGGGGAAGCACTTCCAATACAAGGTGCTTCCTTTTGGATCGTCTCCTGCACCACGTGTTTTTACCAAAATGTGTGGTTGTTGCTGCCGCCCACCTCCACAGGAGGGGCATATGCGTTTTTCCATACCTGGACGATTGGCTCATCTCTGCCCCCTCCCTTCAGGAGGCCACAGTGGCAACACGGCGGACCATCGCCCTCTTATCGGCCCTCGGCTTCCTGGTCAACTACCAGAAGTCGCTCCTGCGGCCCACACAACAGTCTCCAAAGCATTCTTGCCGCTCCCTTGGAGGGCAGCCATCCTTCAGCTGGTGTGATGCGTATCGGAGAGCAGCTCCTCGTCCGCCCGGACACTCCTCTGTCTTTTGGGCCACATGGCATCCTCAACCCAGGTAGTGTCTATGGCAAAATTGCATATGCGCCACCTGCAGTAGCACTTGAGATCACACTGGAACCAGCACTCAGAGCCTATCAGCACCCGCATCAACACTTCGACCAAAGCCTCTCTCCTGTGGTGGTCCCACAGAAAGAACCTCAAGCATGGCCGCCCCCTATGGAAGCCTGTCCATCAGTTAATCACAACCATGGACGCCTCCCCATTCAGTTGGGGGGCACACTGTCTCCACCTCCGCACCCAGGGAACGTGGTCGGCACAGGAATGGACCTCCCACATCAACCTCCTGGAGCTACGGGTGATACGACATGCCCTCAAAACCTTCCAGCATCTCATCCACGGGAAACACATCCTGCTTCAGACCGACAACCAGGTAGCCATGTTCTACATCAACAAGCAGGACGGGACAGGATCCCGCGCCCTCTGCAAGGAGGCTTTACGGATATGAATCTTCGCCCTGCACAACCACTGCCGCATTCAGGCCTCTTACCTTCTAGGGCTCTAAAATGAGTTAGCAGACCGCCTCAGCCAACAGCTCAACCCCCACGAATGGGAGCTCAACTGTCAGGTGGCCCTCGTAATCTTACGGCAATGGGGGCATCCACAAATAGACCTGTTTGCCTCAGAGGAGAACTCCAAATGCAAGATCTTCTGCTCGAAACGCCCCTCCAGCCTCAGCATCGCCGCGGATGCATTCGGCGTGTTCTGGGGGGGATTGGTCTCTAGTGTACACCTTCCTGCCTTTTCCACTGATCCCGCTGACCCTGCAGCACATCATCCCGGACAGGGCACAAGCAATCCTCATTGTGCCCTTTTGGCCTTGCCAAGGATGGTTCCCACTCCTCAACGGCCTATCACGGGAAGCTCCCCTTCACCTTCCCCTGAGACCAGATCTCATATCCCAGGGCGACAGCAACACCCTGCATCCCAATCTACGGACCCTATCGCTAGCAGCATGGAGGTTGAGTGGAACACTCTGACACACCTCCATCTCACGCCCAAGGTCATGCACATGGTGCTGGCGGCCAGGCGCCCGTCAACCAGGAAGTCCTACGGCCTAAAGTGGAAACGCTTCACCCTCTGGTGCTCAGCTCTGCAGCTCAACCCTTTCTCCTGTCCCACTCCGCAGGTGCTACAATACTCACGGAGCTCTCCCAGCAGGGACTGCAGCCCCAATCGGTAAGAGTCCACCTGGCGGCTATCACAGCATTCCATGACCACTGCGGGGACAATTCCATCGCAGCACAGCCTATCGTCTCCCACTTTATGAAAGGCTTCACCAACCTACACCCCCCACGCAGGGACCCTATCCCTCACTGGGACCTCAACGCCGTCCTCGGACAACTCACTCTGTCTCCCTTCGAACCCCCGGACACGGCACACACGAAGCACATGTCATGGAAGGTTCTCTTCCTAGTCGCCATCACTTCAGCCAGATGGATCAGCAAGCTGCAGGCCCTGGTAGCACACCCACCCTACACCCAGCTCACCTGCGACAGAGCCTCCCTCCGGACACACCCAATATTTGTGCCTAAAGTGGCCTCAGCCTTTCATGTCAACCAGTCCATCGAACTACCTAGCTTCCACCCCGAACCACACTCCTCCCCGGAGGAGAAAAGACTACACACCTTAGACTGTGTCAGGGCCCTCCGTGCCTACCTCCACAGGACCGCACCCCAATGCAAAGGAACATAACTGTTCATCTCCTACGACCCAAACAGACCTGGCCTCCCTGTCTCCAAACAGACCCCGTCCCTCTGGATTTCTGCTTGCATCACCTTCTGCTTGGAACGAGCGGGCTCAGAACCCGCACCTCCAGTCAACGCACACCAACTTTGGGTAATGACCTCGTCCATCGCCAACTTAAAGGCAGTCCCTGTGGTGGACCATCTGCAGAGCGGCCACATAGTTGTCCCCCCACACATTCCAGAAGCACTATTGCTGCGACCTCTGACGAGATTCTCGCCTTCGGCCGCACGGTCCTGGCCACTGCGGACCCGCTACACCCGTGAGGGGCCCAAAAACTGGACTATATGCCTCTGAACTGTATACCTCTATACCTCACCAGCATTGCACAGTTATTCTTACAATGAGCATGGCTCCTGTTGTGTTGTTACTGCACTGTTGTTGCACAATTGTACTGTTTTATTGCACAATTGCACAGTTGTTTTATTGCACAGTTGTCGTTCTTACTTGCACAATTTGCACTGTTGTTACCGCACCGTGCATGGTGGTAGGCTCTGCCTGTCTAATAAATAGACAACTAGCACAACTCCCTTGCATGGTATCCTTCACTCTGTGGCAGGTGCAGGCCTGTGACCCACGGTGTCTGACATAAGCAGGCCAGCATGGCTAGCTTGACCTGTAAATGAGGCCTGTGGAGAGGCATATAGGATTGCACATCCCCCAATATGCTGCTATTGTAAGATAGAACTCAGTAGAAGTATTGAATTAGCTTAGGTAAGCAGAACTGAGAGATGGAAAAATACAGAAAAACATGTTTAAAAGTTACTGATAAGAAAAAGTACATCTGCAAAGAAATAATTGGGAGTGCTGACAGATGAGTTGCAGAGCCCTGCTCCTCTGCATGCACAAATTGGTTCTATGGCCTTGAGAGTGTGAAAGTAACAAGTTGATGAACTGACCATTGTAATTGGGACTAGAAGGGGGGTATGCAGGTGTCATGCCCACTGAAGGGACATAATTGGATAAACTTATCAGTACCGGGACCAATGGAAGGGGTACGGGAGAGTACCGGGACCAATGAAATGTTTTTCTATACCTAGAATGGAACAGAAGTCTATAAAAGTTGTTGTAATGCTTGAAAACTTTGCTCAGCCATTTTGAAATTGACTGGTTCGAGACTTGTGCACAAATAAATGATTTGGACCTTCTGAACAGACTCCTGGTATCATTGGTTTGTCTGCGCTTTGCTGCTACATATTCTTGGTGCGTTGGCCGGGAAGTTGTGGAATCAAAGTGTATATAGGGCAATATACCACGACTTTCCGCCTCTATAGGCTTGGTCCTGCCGGGATCGCGCCCTTCCGACGAGGGCTGCTCCCTGGCGCCACCGGTCCCTTGTATCGGAGGGAGCTGGTCGGACCTCGGCGGGTGCCGGGCCCGGTTGGAGCCAACGCCTCGAACCCGAGTGAGGGGAGTCCAAGGTCCAACTCATGCGCCTGCTTGGGAAGTTTGAGGACCGGATCCGGTGAGTATAGTTTTGATTTGGTGTCTAGACAGAAATAGAAAGAGCAGTACTGCCATTGGAACTTGGAATTTGGAATTTGTAATCTCGAGATATTGGGAATTGGTAAGAGAGCTTGATCACCTCTCCAGGAAGGGCCGAGTAACCCCGCATGGGAATTCGCCGGGTGAAACCCCCATCCTTATTGTAATTGGGAAAAGACTAGTCAGAATAGATAGAAACGAATGCATTCTGGGATACGTTGCTAGCATGATTGTGTGAACGAAGTGTGAATGAGAGGTCTGGCAGCACGGACCAAGTGAAGGCGGACCCCTGAGTAGCGCATTTCCTGACCGGGCGACCGCGTTCAGGTCGCGAAAAGGGGGAAGCGATTGTCGTCTTGTCTTGTTATTTGTATTCCCTATACGTTTCCAGGACCGTGAGGACCCCTTACCCACGGTCCGCCCTCCTTTTCCCTTCTGTCTGTTGTTGCGCGCACACATCGAAATGGGAGGGGCGGGGTCTACTAGAAACACTCCATTAGAATGTATGATCGCACATTTTAAAGAGGGATATTCAGGAGATTATGGTATTAAAATGACAGCAGCCCGTTTGCAGATTTTGTGTACTAGGGAGTGGCCCGATCTAGACCCCATCTGGCCCCGAGAGGGAACGTTCAATGTGGAGATTATTCAGTCAATACACCGTAGAGTGCGGATAGCGCACCCCGATCAGTACCCCTATATAGATTCCTGGTTAAGTATTTGTGAAGATCCGCCCCCCTGGGCGCAGCGCTGTTATGAGGAACAGTGCAGAATAATGTTAGCTAAAACAGATTCTAGACAGAAAACGGAACAGCCCAAAATGAAAGAGCAGGATAAGAAAGCCAGAAAGAAGCCCATCTTGGTAGATCCTGATTCCCCAGAGATAATTCCAAGACAGCCCCGAACCCCAGGTCCGATAAGAGTAGCCCGGCGTCCTGCCCCAGAACCCCAGCGACGGCTGGAGCGGGACCCAACCCCTGACCCACCTCCCGGAGGGGAGGAAGAGGAAGAATTATTAGCTGAAAGAGAAGAAGAGGAGGTTATAAAAAGTGAGTTAGAAGCGGAGGTAGAAGAAGGAGAAAAAAAGAATGCCCCAGACGAGGAGGACAGTGTACAAGCGATTGCTAGCACCAGCACGCCAGTAAAAGATATACCCAAAGTGAAACCTGTTGGGAAAAAGAAAGTGACCCCTTCAAAGACAATTACAACAATAACCCTTAGATCCCAAAAGACACCTACGGCGGCCAAAATGTTTCCCTTACAGCAAGTCCCGGGAGTGCCCGTAAAGAATGATAATGATGAGGTGGTAGCGGGACCCCTAACTTATGTGTATATCCCTTTCTCTACAACTGATTTATTAAATTGGAGGTCGCATTATGCCTCCTATACTAGTAAGCCCCAGGAGCTGACAGAATTAGTAACTACTATTATGGAAACTCACCAACCCACTTGGCCAGATTGTCACCAGCTCCTGACTACCCTATTCACGACAGAAGAGCGAGCACGAATTAGAAAAGCAGCTATTGAATGGATGGCTGAGAACCCCGTAGCTCCGGGACCAGGGCAGAATATAATAGACCGTCGGGAAGCAGCCCAGAGAGAATTCCCGAATGAGGACCCCCATTGGGATCCAAATACAGAAGAAGGAACTGCAGCCCTAGCCCGTTTTCGCCAAGGCTTTTTACAAGGCCTGAAAAGGGGGGGCCAAAAAGCTATGAACCTTTCCAAAGTTGCAGGAGTTATCCAAGGGATAGATGAGAGCCCAGCAGATTTTCATGAAAGATTAACTGAAGCATACAGAATGTATACTCCCTATGATCCCGAGGCACCAGGAAGTTTATGTATGGTGAATTCTGCTTTTGTAAACCAGTCTCAACCAGACATTAGACGTAAATTACAGAAATTAGAAGGGTTTGCGGGCATGAATGCAACACAGTTACTGGAAGTCGCTCATAAAGTGTATGTGAATCGTGATACTGAAAGACAGAGAGAATGTGATAGAAAGATGAAGAAGAAAGCTGATTTTTTGGCTGCGGCCATAGTTGAACAGAAAAGGGGAGGTGTCCCTAGTCGAAGGAGCAGAGGAAGAGGGCGGGGTCAAGGCGGAGGCCGGACCCAGAGGCTAGGCGTGAACCAATGCGCCTACTGCAGGGAGGAAGGACATTGGAGAGATACGTGTCCGCAACTTGTAGACGCCCAGCAAGATGACGACAACGATCATCAGTGGCGAGAAGAAAGACGAGGCTATCCCCGAAACCGAGGAGGAGCCAATCGAGAACAATTCCAGTGAGAGAGAGGAGGAGGAGCCATTCAAGCATTGGCCACACCAGCCCATGATGAGAATGACGTGGATTAGGACAGACCGGGCTCCCAGTTTGCTTTAGGTCTCCAGGAGCCTATGGTCGGAATACAAATAGGAGACCAAATTATGGACTTTATGGTTGATACTGGAGCACAACATTCAGTAATAGACAAAAAGATAGCCCCATTTTCTACAAAAGCAGTCACCATTATAGGAGCAACCGGTGCCAAAGCCACAAAGTCTTTTCTTCAGAATCGAATATGCAGTCTAGGAGGACAGCAAATAACTCATCAATTCCTTTACATGCCCGAATGTCCAGTGCCACTACTAGGACGAGACATGTTAGCCAAGCTTCAAGCACAAGTATCCTTCTCTGAACAAGGAGAAATGCAAATGACAGTAAATCCCCAAGCCAAACCAGCAGGAATAATGCTGCTGACAGTTCCCCGAGAAGAAGAATGGAGGTATTACGTTGATGACTCCATCCAAGACACCTATTTTGAACAAACTTTAAAGAACATTGATGCACCACCTGGAGTATGGGCAGAAGGCAGTCCCCCAGGCCTAGCCAAGCATATAGCTCCAGTGATTGTAACCCTCAAGCCTAGTGCTACACCAGTGCACGTCAGACAGTACCCTCTCCCAAGAGCTGCAATTGAAGGCATTCATCGCCACCTACAAAGATTGCTCGAGTATGGCCTACTAAAAGTATGTCAATCCCCATGGAACACTCCACTTTTGCCAGTAAAGAAACCTGGGACGGATGACTATCGCCCAGTACAAGACTTGAGAAGAGTAAATGATGCAGTTGAAACTATACATCCAGTCGTACCCAATCCTTACACTCTTCTAGGACTGATACCTGCTGAAGCTACCCATTTCACTGTACTGGATTTAAAAGATGCATTCTTTTGCATAAGATTAGCCCCTGTAAGTCAGATATTGTTTGCATTTGAATGGCAGGACCCCATCTCTGGAAGAGGGGGCCAACTCACCTGGACAAGATTACCCCAAGGATTCAAGAATTCGCCTACCATCTTTAGTGCTGCACTGAATCAAGACCTTTCAAGCTATCCAGTAGCCCCGGGGAAGAGAGTGCTTCTCCAATACGTGGATGATCTGTTGATAGCTGCCATATCAGAAAGTGAATGCATACTAGCCACCAAAGATCTCTTGCAGTTACTAGATGAAGCTGGATACAAAGTTTCCAGAGCCAAAGCACAGCTATGCCAAAAAGAAGTGAAATACTTGGGTTTCCGTATTACCCAAGGAAGCCGAAGATTAGGCAGAGAAAGAAAAGAAGCAGTATGTAGAATTCCAACTCCAACAACCAGAAAGCAAGTCAGAGCCTTTCTGGGAGCGGCAGGATATTGCCGAATCTGGATACCCAACTTTGCCCAAATTGCCAAACCACTGTATGAAGCCACAAAAGGAGAAGAGAAGTCACCACTGGAGTGGGGACTTGAACAGGATACAGCCTTCAAGACGTTAAAGGAAGAATTGATGTCATCACCAGCACTTGGACTACCAGATGTCCACAAACCTTTCCACTTGTTTGTACATGAAGCACAGGGAAATGCCTTAGGCATGTTGACTCAGAAATTGGGAAATTGGGAGCGACCTGTAGCCTACCTATCGAAACAATTGGACCCTGTGGCCAAAGGATGGCCACCTTGCTTGAGAGCAGTTGCAGCTACAGCGCTACTAGTGAGCGAAGCAGACAAGCTCACACTAGGACAGAACATACGAGTCACTGTGCCACATGCAGTCCTTGCCCTTATGGAACAAAAAGCAAATTATTGGCTCACCAATTCCCGAATGTTGAAGTACCAGAGCATGTTATGTGAAAACCCACAGATACAACTTGAAGTGAGCCATGCCTTGAACCCAGCTACCTTGATACCCATCAGTGAAGAACTCCCAGAACATGACTGTATCGAAGTCATGGAAACTGTGTTCTCCAGTCGACCCGACTTGACAGATGTGCCCATAGACAATCCTGACCAGATCTATTACGTTGATGGGAGCAGTCTCATCCTCGATGGACGACGCTGTGCCGGATATGCAGTCGTCACTCAACACGAAGTAGTTGAATCATCAGCTCTAGCCTCAGGCACATCAGCCCAGAAAGCCGAATTGATAGCACTCACCAGAGCATTATTGTTAGGAGAAAAACTTGTGCTGAATGTATATACAGATTCCAAATATGCCTTCACTACCTTGCATGCCCATGGAGCTCTCTATAAAGAAAGAGGACTCATCACATCCGGAGGAAAATCAGTCAAGTATGGTCCCGAGATATTGATGTTACTTGATGCAGTTTGGGCCCCAACTCGTGTAGCTGTCATGCATTGTAGAGGACATCAAGCAGGAAAAGGAGAAGTTGCCCGAGGAAATAGATTTGCAGATGCCTCAGCACGACAAGCAGCTATGACAGGACAGATTGCCCCACAAGCTATGCCAATGCAAGCAGCATTGTTTCCAGTACCTTTGAATCTATGGACACCACGATATACCACCAAAGAATTGAATTACTACTGTAACAGAGAAGATGGAATATTGAAAGATGGATGGATTGAGCTGCCACCAGAAGAGGGCAGTCAACCCCCTGGACGAATAGTAATTCCTGAACTGTTAGGACCATCCTTTGTCAAAGCTTTCCACGAAGCCACCCACTATGGAAAGAGTGCTATGGAAAAAGCACTCAGACCACATTTCTACATCCCTCTGATGACAACCATATCAGCCTCAGTAGCACGTCAATGTCTAACCTGTGCCAAAAATAATGCCAAGCAAGGCCTTATAACGGCACCCCGAGTTCAGTCAGGAGGTGTCACCCCCATGCACAACCTCCAAGTTGATTTTACCGAAATGCCAAGAGCCAATGGATACCATTACCTATTAGTATTAGTTTGTACTTTCTCTGGGTGGGTAGAAGCCTTCCCAACTAGAACTGAGAAAGCCCGAGAAGTTACCAAAGTCTTAATGAGAGAGATTGTCCCTAGATTCGGAATTCCAGCAGTAATAGGGTCAGACAATGGACCCTCATTTGTCTCCCAAGTTACTCAGCAGTTAGCAAAAGCTTTGCAGATACAATGGAAACTCCACACTGCATACAGACCCCAGAGTTCAGGGAAAGTTGAGCGAATGAATCGTACCCTAAAAGCCCAAATGTCCAAGCTTTGTCAGGAGACACACTTGAAGTGGCCCCTAGTACTTCCAATAGCTTTACTCGGAATACGCTCAGCTCCTGTAAAGTCAACAGGATTTTCCCCTTTTGAAGTTCTGTATGGTAAACCCCCACCCATAGTGCAGGGAGTCAAAGGAAGTTTAGCCCAGATTGGTTCAGAAGTAACCAGACAAGAACTCCTAGCTCTTAGTTTTGTTCTGCAGACTCTCCATACGTGGATCCAAGACCAGTTGCCTATCAACTTGACGGAACCCTTGCATCCCTATCAGCCTGGTACTTCGGTGTGGATCAAAGATTGGAAGAAGACACCGTTGGAACCCCATTGGAAGGGACCGTACACCGTCATCCTGTCTACCCCAACTGCAGTAAAGGTAGCCGAGATCGACGCCTGGATCCACCACAGCAGAGTCAAGCCCGCCGCTGATCCTGAACCAGAGCAGTGGACAGCAGAACAGCATCTTGATGCACCCTTGCGAGTTACTCTGAGACGGCAACCAGCAGCTTAGACACTTCATCACAAGTGCTTGCAGTAGCCAAGTCTTTCGAAGAGGATTGCTGTTTTCCATGCAGCAACAGTTTTGTTTCAACGAACCCAATCTGTGTGTGATTTGACACACTACTTTGAGACTACATTGACTAAGCCAGACTTCACAAGCCAACTGAAATTGCTAATAAGTTGGTTAATGTGTACTGGACAACTTGAGGATCTTCAATCAACACTCAGCACCCGTTAAATTGCTTCATTAGCAAACGGGACGAAGAATAAAAGACCGTCGTGATCAAGATCAGCAAGCTGAGGATTCAGAAGAACTCCAATCAACATCAACATGTATCTCTACTTTTGCTTTGCCTTGGTTGCCTTCTTTGGAGGTTTTGAACTGACTTATGCTTTACCTCCATGCACTGCTTGCATTACCTCTACTCGAACTGGACTGAAAGTAACTCAGACTTTGCTTTATCATTCTTATTATACCTGCAAGGGAACAGTGACTCGGTGTATCTATAACACCACTGAACTAAATGTTTGCACTCATGGCAAAATCAAAGCATGCTATAATCCGCATCAGAATCCATCCTATTACACGTTGGAAATAAGATGGAAGGATGCAGATGGACCTATACTAGCTGCTACACCACCACTTAAGGACATTACTAAACCTGCTGTTTTGAATTTTGATGCATGTAATGCTATTAATAGAGATAGTTATTCCACCTGTGGTACATGGGAGAAAGCGTATCGAAATGACCATAAGTACATGTGTCCAGAAGGTGCCACAGGATGGAGAAAGTGTACAGGTAAAAAGGAACCAGGCTATAGTACTGCCCCAGCAGCAGACTACTATTGCCCGTATTGGGAATGTGTTTTTTATGCTACTTGGAATACTGGTGTAACTGATGAGAAAATAGATAAACGAATGGCTACTTTAACCAAGCCAACCACAAATGATAAATGTCAGAAAGATGCTTGCAACCCCTTACACTTACGTATACACAATCCCTATGCTTGGAAACAAGGATACAAGTTTGGTTTACGTATTGCTGGAGGGGCAATAGATCCAGGGACCATTGTGTATATCAGATTGAATACCCAAGCCCACAAGTCATCTAAATATCATATTCATAATACCTTTTATGAAGCTATGCATGTAAATAAGTTTGAGATCCCTCATCCTTCACAGAATTTATTTTTAGAATTAGCCGGAGCAGTAGTATCTAGTCTTAAGATCTCAGATTGCTATTTCTGTGGCGGAACCCAAATGGGAGACCAGTGGCCATGGGAAGCCCAAGAATTGAATTATTCTATGACTTACAATCAGACTGAATTACACAAGACTACCAGTGAATGGGTGTTAGCGCACTCAATCGTTGGACGTCTTTGCTATGCCAGAACTGGACCCCAGTTCACCCAGAAGGTAGGACAGCTGGTCTGTCTTAGCCAGAAGTACTATAATGCCACGACCAAAAAGACAGCATGGTGGTCAGGGATCAGACACCCTGAACCTCCTAACCCATTAGCTAGATTTCCTGAACTTGCTGGTTTATGGACTAACCTTGCCAAAGTCCAAGCCTGGCAAGCCCCACCTGGCCTATATTGGATCTGTGGAAACCGAGCATATGCACAACTCCCGCCACACTGGGGGGGAGCATGTGTCTTAGGAACCATCAGACCTTCTTTCTTCCTGTTAAACACTGAACATGGAGAACAATTAGGATACCCAGTATACACTACCCACCGACACAAGAGAGCACTAAGACAGAAAAGAGAAGCCTTACAGATAGGCAAGTGGGAGAAGTGGCAAGGTGATGATTGGCCACCAGAAAGAATCATTGAGTATTATGGACCTGCCACTTGGAATGATGATGGTATGTATGGTTATCGCACCCCAATTTATATGATTAATCGTATTATTCGCTTACAAGCAGTAGTTGAAATAATAACCAATGAAACTAGTCATGCTCTTACGCTCTTAGCTAGACAAAGTACTCAGATGCGCACTGCTATATACCAGAACCGCTTAGCACTTGATTATTTGTTAGCAGCTGAAGGAGGAGTATGTGGTAAACTGAATTTAACTAATTGCTGTCTGGAAATAGATGATAAGGGTCAAGTAGTTGAAGAAATTGCTAAAGATATGCAAAGACATGCTTATGTGCCAGTACAGACTTGGCACTACTTGAAATTTCCTAACTGGTTTGCTAACCTTTTCTCTTGGATGGGAGGATTTAAGACTTTCATTGTCTTAGTACTAATTCTTGTTGCTGTTATTTTCTTATTACCATGTTTAATCCCATGTTGTATGCGTTCCATTCATAGCACTATTGATAGTACAGTAGAGCGGAAGACCGCCACTAAAATAATGGCTTTATACAAAGCCAGTCCTAGTCGAAATCCTTCAATCATGATGTGATTCTTATAAAGGTGATTTAACTCTCACACCTTATTAAGTAATAGGGTGAGATTAATCAAAGGGGGGAATGTGGCAGGTGCAGGCCTGTGACCCACGGTGTCTGACATAAGCAGGCCAGCATGGCTAGCTTGACCTGTAAATGAGGCCTGTGGAGAGGCATATAGGATTGCACATCCCCCAATATGCTGCTATTGTAAGATAGAACTCAGTAGAAGTATTGAATTAGCTTAGGTAAGCAGAACTGAGAGATGGAAAAATACATAAAAACATGTTTAAAAGTTACTGATAAGAAAAAGTACATCTGCAAAGAAATAATTGGGAGTGCTGACAGATGAGTTGCAGAGCCCTGCTCCTCTGCATGCACAAATTGGTTCTATGGCCTTGAGAGTGTGAAAGTAACAAGTTGATGAACTGACCATTGTAATTGGGACTAGAAGGGGGGGTATGCAGGTGTCATGCCCACTGAAGGGACATAATTGGATAAACTTATCAGTACCGGGACCAATGGAAGGGGTACGGGAGGTACGGGAGAGTACCGGGACCAATGAAATGTTTTTCTATACCTAGAATGGAACAGAAGTCTATAAAAGTTGTTGTAATGCTTGAAAACTTTGCTCAGCCATTTTGAAATTGACTGGTTCGAGACTTGTGCACAAATAAATGATTTGGACCTTCTGAACAGACTCCTGGTATCATTGGTTTGTCTGCGCTTTGCTGCTACATATTGACCTTACTTTGCACCTCAGCTCGACTTAGCTTGGGAGGCACCTATTGTGGCTGACTCATCCCGCTTCTCCTAGGAGAAAACGAGGTTACTTACCTGTAACAGGAGTTCTCCGTGGACAGCAGGATAAGTCAAGACTTCGGTCTCCCGGGTACATGCCCCTAGCAGTGGGCTCAGCTAGTGACTCAGTGGCTAGCTAGGGGCAGACCCAGAGGAGTGGCTTGGTAGCCCTTCTGAGCTATTGAGAGTACTTCTGTCTTGGCGCCATCGGAAGACATCACCTATTGTGGCTGACTTATCCTGCTGTCCACGGAGAACTCCTGTTACAGGTAAGTAACCTCGTTTTTTTCAGAAAGCTTAACCACAAACACCCTGCAAGCTGCAAGGAAGCAAAGTAGACACCCATCAGAGACCTTTGACAGTCAGATCCTTTCCAGACATACAACTAGGTGTTTGAGGTTTTTTTTTAATGAAGAACTGCCTCAAAGTTTTTCCAAGGCTATCTTGCCCTTACACCTGTATGATCATGTGACGTACTGCCTCGCTAAGACTGTATAAAAATATAGCTTGAATCCTGCATGGGAGCTGGACTCCTTGCTTAGCTTGAAGTGAGTCAGCCCTGCAACAGTAGTTCAAATAAAAGAGGTGTCTGTCTGGAATATTTTGTTTCCTTGTGTCTTCCCTTGTTCCCGCTTCTATGTATTTTCTTTTTACAGGCAGGGTCGACCCGGTGGAACAAAGCGTTCCACGTTTTTCCTTTTATCTCCTAAACGGTAACTAAATCCCTCTGGTTCTCTTCTCCTCTTATTACTCAACAAGCAGTGAAGGCCAAAATCTGGTAAAATCGCATTATAAAGACAGGACAAGGGTTTTCTTTATCATCTGACCTAAACTGTAATCAGAACAGATTCCCTTTCCAGACGCGCCATTAAGACAGGAAGTTTGGACCAGTTTCAACTTAAGAAACTACAAAAGATATATATTTTTCTGATCCATGTATGTGCTATGTACATAAACTGTATTTTAAAATTCGGCCCTGTAATATCTATACGTTTTTAATTACAAAAAAAAAAAAAAACACCCGTCACAAAGTCTAACTGCAAGCTCATCGACTAGGACGTGACCTCGGTGGAAGCAGCGCTTTGTTCCGCCAGCCCTTAAAAAAATTAACAGAAATCCGAATTACCCGTTACTTCACCGGTGCAAGTTCCCTTTCAATTATTTTTTTTGGGGGGCGGGGGGATGGAGCGGTTACTTAAGCCACGACGAGGAACCCAATTACTTAACCACCTACCCACCCCTTCCTCGCCGCCTCCCCCTGCACACTCGGGGCCTGGTAGAAACGGCCACGTTATGGACAGAATGAGGCCAAAACGACACAAATTAAGGGGACAGAAACGAGAAGACAAACGTGTAGCAGCCTCGTGGCAGGGGGCCCAGCTCCTACCTTCTTGAGATCGTCGTCCGACATGTTGGCAGGCCTGCTCTTAGGAGCTCTGCTAGGCCAGGCTGGTAGGTGGAGGTAAAGGCAGTGACGGAGGGAGGACGAGAAAGCGAGCCCACCCCTTCGCCCGCCTCCTGCCGCCATATGGCATTTGCAACTCGGCCTGGTCTCGGTTTCACATTTTCCTCTGGCTTTTATTTTACTTTTTTTGTATGTGGTAGAATGAACTAGCACTGAAGCGCTCGGGTTAACGATAGCTCTAGCGGTCCGTGGCAGTATTAAAACACTAAAGGAGAGGCTTGGCTCGCATAGCCTTTTTGTCTAGGGCTTCTAGGTCGGTGCTGCCTAGTTTTCCCAGTAGTTAGGTGAGAAACTGAAAGAAAATAAGATGATACCTTTTTATTGTCCAATAAGAATATCACCTTATGTTTTTAATTATTCTTTTATTTAACTACCATTACAGTGAACTGACTAACTTTCACACTAATTTTCCTAGTGAAAATCATGCCAGTTAATAATCAACCCCAATGACTGCAGTGTTAAACAGCGGATGATATTCACAAGGATTAACATGGTTAATCATGTTAATCCCCCTAGCTGGTGAATAGCTGTGGGTGTGGATGCCAGGGCTGGCCTAGGAAGGCAGATCCCAACCAAGTGCACGAGTCCACGTGCTCACAACTACCCAGTCAGAAACGTGGACAGCAGTAGGAAGAAACTTTATTGGATAAAAGCCTATAGCCCGACACAGGCTGTGTTTCGTTGCCTTCTTCAGGGGCAGGCTAAATAAAATAATATAAACCATAAAACATAAATCAAATACATACACAAATGTAAACAGCACCATAAGACCTAACAATAATGTAAAACCAAATTGAATAATTCACTAAACACATAAAATGTATAAAAACAATAATACCAAAAGAGATGATAATAATAAAAGATCAGCACAGCAAACTATTATGTAACATTCATCTATAAGAAAGAGGCGTAGCAGAACATCTTATAGCATGTATATAAAACATATATATCATAACACTCAAAGGAATAAATATCTAATATGCATAAATAAATAATTAAAAGCAAAAGTGCAACAAAGAGATTAAAACCATAATAGATATATCCAAAATCCTTATGGGGTGTATAGAAAACATATATATTACAACACTCAAAGGTATCAATAAATAATATGCATAAATGAATAAATAATTTAAAAAAACAATCAAAAATACATATATATCACATTATAAATTATTAAACATACCTTATTCAAATCTCTGACCTTCCCAACCGCCGCAAACACTAAAGAGGAACAAGGAGGAAAACTATATGGATGTGTATTATTGACCCAACCCATGTAGACCACCTGCTTTTTAAGGCTGTGTAAGTTGTCAGACGGCTGCCTGGGTGAGAATGTTCACAGTCTTGGCAAGTGCGTATATCAATATGATTGGCAAGGGATTGTGGGCAATGCAGTCCATTCACACCCGACACAGCTGCTCACAATAACTTAGTTGTGCTCAAGTGTAAAGCCAATAAGATATTTATTTATGGGGTTATTTCTCCCAACACAGATATGCTTGGTAACACATAAATCAGGTCACTTGCTTTCAGTGTTATACTTGGAAAAACAAAATCAGGAAAACAACATTTGAACTTGTCAGGCAATCAAAGCAAAAGAAATAAGACCTGGTTGGTAACAAACTGGTCTTTTCTGTAGGCTTTAGCTAATATTCTCTTAGCAGTGTATCAAACAACAAACAAAAGCCACAAAGAAGAGAAAAACTGTTTTTTTCAGGTTAACTTCTTATATCTTCCCACATAGATTCAGAAGTGATTCCCTTAGAGCTCACAAGCAATTAGGTAAGGCTCAATTGCTAGCAGTTACCCAGCTGAAACCCCTTAGCTGGCTTGCTTTCTACTGCGTGGCTAGAAATCCTACTCAGGAGCTTTTCTGAGTAGATTAAAGAACAAGTTTGTATTTCTTTGTGATGGTTGTTGTATTTTATAACAGAAAATCACCAAAGGAGTTTAGACAGAGAGCAGTCCATGTAAACAGATTCTTCATCTGCTATCACCCCCTCTTCTTCAACAAGCATGGGTTCAATATCATGGATTGGCACAGATGAATCTCCCAATGGAGCACTTTCAGGAGAATACTTGTTTCCCTACTGTCTTTCAAGGTTATAGCTAGGGCATAGATCAGTGTTCATACCTGAGCTTCCATTGCTGTTAGAGTTCCTCTCTATATAGCCTGGCCAGTATGTAGTCCAGTTCTTATGTCCAGCCTTTCAATCCAGATCCCTGGACACTGGATCTCTCTTCACATACCTTCTGGCACGGGTCTTAGGGTCCCTTCCACGTGCAGCCGTCTCCCTCACAGGTACCGTCTGAAGATTCCTAGCTCTGCAGCACCATTCCTCTGGCTTTCCCCAGTCCAATGGTGTATGCTGGCCCTTGGAATGCCTCCCAGTATACGTACTGCTCCAGACTCCTCTAGACCTCTAGGCTTTTCTCTTCCTTCTTCCAAAGGGTTTCTGCCCTCTCTGTCCGTCCGGTTTGGCTTCTGCTTCTGATGATCCTCCAGATGAAACTGAGGATGAGGATCAAGATGAGGATCTCCAAGCTGATCCTGAAGATGATGATGATTCTCTGTAGAATAAACTCTACCTTTATTCTGCTTTGATGAGTGCTCCACCCTAGCACAGCGCAGCTGTGCTGAATCAGGCCCTGCCCTTTGAGATGAGTGCTTGGGGATTACCTCATAGCCCTCCTGATTGAACACATGTTTCCCCACTTCAGCTCCTCTAATGGCTGTTGGAAACCTGGTGCATTCTGGGACTGGTAGTCTTTTATGGCAAAATTCTGTTTTCTTATTTCTACCAGAACTGACAGGTTGCTTGTTCAGAGTCACTTCACCTTTTCTATAGCTCCTTCCTGAGCTATGATAAGCTTCCTTATCACATACCCCCCTGCTTAAGTTATTACGGACTGGTTTAACTGGTGAAACGTCTTTCCTACAGTCCGTAATACCTACGAGAGTGTTCTCTTTTTGAAGCTCACCTACTTCCTGACTGGCTTCAGGGTCATTATTATTTACAGGCCTCTCCTTCCAAGACTTAAGTACATTAATATGGTAGGTCTGCCTACGCCCTCTTGCATTTTCTACCATATAAGACACTGGGCTCACTTGTTTAACAACCTTCCATGGCCCTTTCCACTGTACTTTAAATTTTGGGGCTGTACCTGCTACTTGAACCAAAACCTTTTCACCAATGCTTAATTGGCGGCTTTTTGCCTTCCTATCATACCACCCTTTCTGGCACACTTGACTGTCCTGCAGGTTCCTCTCAGCAACCTGCGAGGTCCTTTTCAAACGTGCCCTCAAGTCACGTAGAAACTGTGGCACTTCCTGACTTCCCGGTTCAGGATCAATCCATTGTTCCCTCAAAATATCTAACAAACCCCGTGGAGCCCTACCATACATCAATTCATATGGAGTTACACCTAGGGATACCTGAATTCTTTCCCTGCAGGCATATAAGGCAAAGGGCAATAACATATCCCATTCTTTTACCTCTCCTGCTAACCCCCTTCTCAACATTTGTTTGAGAGTTTGGTTGAATCTCTCCACCAAACCGATTGTGGATGGTAGGCTGAGGTTTTCACGTGATGAATGCCAAAGGCATCCCAGACCTGGGCCAAATATTTGGATACAAAATTGGACCCTCGGTCAGTCAACACCTCTCTTGGGAATCCCACTTCACAAAACAATTTTACTAGCTCTAAAGCTATTGTTTTTGCAGAAACATTCCTCAATGGTATGGCCCAGGGAAACCTTGTTGCCTGATCTACCATAACTAGGATGTATTGGAAACCTCGGGGCGTTTTGACTAATGGGCCTACAATATCCATGGCAATGCGACCAATTGGGTCTGTGATAATTGGCTGGGAATCAAAGGCACCACCGGTGGGTGAGCCGCTGTAACTCGCTGACACGCTGGACATGCAGCACAAAACTGGGCAGTTTCTTTAAAAATACCTGGCCAGTAAAAACGCATAAGTATTTGATCCAGCGTTCCTTGCATCCCTTTATGACCTCCCACTGGATGATCATGTGCTAATCTAAGTACTAGCCCTTTGAAAGTTGTGGGTACCACCAATTGTTTACGTATGGTCCCATTTCTGGGGTCCTGACTCTCTCTATATAATATTTCATTATCTAGTCTGAATCTGGGCAACTCCTCCCTGACCTCATGAGCATACTTAAAAGCTCGGGTGAGAGCTTGATCAGCTCGCTGCTCTTGTGGAAAGTTAGGAAACTTTGCCACTAACTCAGCTGGCACCCAGGGTAAACTTTGACCAGCTAACATCTCAGCCCTACCCTGTGTTCTGCAAAGTCTCTCACGCCGCTTTTGTGCTTTCAACTTTCTTACTTTACCAGATGATGGAGTTATTAAATCATCATGAGAGGGTAAGTCTCCTAATAACTCTGCCTGCTTCCCCTCCTCCTTTTGCTGGCTCTCTACCTTAGCCTGCGAGCGGGTGGATACAAGGCCCCTCTTATTACCTATAGTTTGGCCTTCTGGAAGCTTAACCATCTTTTTAGCTAGGGACTGAGGACTTCCAAAGAAAGGCCCGGGAGCTATTTCCATTATCCTTTCTCCCTCCTTCTTTCCTAGCCCTTCCACTAGACCCTGCTTAAATCTTGGCCAGTCTCTTCCTAGAACCAAATCAAAGGGTAGCCTAGGCACCACTGCTAACAGGACTTCTTCTTGTTCCCCCAGGCACTTAACCCTTAGCCTATAGGTGGGATATGATGTTGCAGCACCATGAATGCATCTGATGTGAACTTGGCTTTCAGGGGTTCTAGGCACAAATCCTTCTTGGGCCTCTAGTCTCTTCCAAAGCCTTTTTGACATCATACTCTGGTCTGCCCCAGAGTCTAACAAAGCATTTGTGGTAATTCCTTGCATATCAACCATCAAAAGAAATCCTTCTTTGGGCTGTTTTAAATCCACACCCATTAAGCTAGTGTGTGTCTGGCATCCCTTTTCTAAATGTCCCCATTTTCCACACTTGAAACATTTCTTTCTACTCCACTGTGTCATCTGGTTTGATACAGTACATTCATTTTCAGAAACATTTTTAATTATTTTCTTTTCTGATATAGCACATCTTGCCTCAGCACCAATCTTCAGAGGGCCACCCATTCTATGGCAAGCCTGCGTGGCTTCCAAGAATCTCTCTGCTAGCATGGTTGCCTCTCCAAGATTTTGGCAATTTTGCTGTATAAGGAAAGTGTGCAAATCTTTAGGCACCGCAGACATAAATTGTTCAAGCATAATAATGTCTAATAACATTTCTACTGTCTTTTGCTCAGGCTCCAACCATTTCACAGCTAATCCTCTGATTCTCTGACTCAGAGCCCTGGGTGTTTCAGCCACTCTCAATGTAGTATCTCTAAACATTCGCCTATACTCTGAAATAGACAACCCTAGGCGATCTCTAATAGCAGCCTTTACATCCTTATAATTCAAAGCCTGGGCTGCTGGCATTGCTCTGTAAGCTGCAAGCGCCTCTCCAGTTAATGAGGCTGCCAGGCTTACTGCCCACTGGGTCTCTGGCCATGCTAATGCTTGTGCCACTCTTTCAAAAGACTCTAGAAAATCATCAACATTATCATCTGGAGTTAACTTCCCAAAACTAAATGCCCCAATTCCCTGATTGAGTCCCACACTGTCCACATGTGGTGTACCAGTATTTACTGCTGGTCTTGCATCTGTTCCACTTTGGTTCTGCAGTTGAACTAGGGCTTGCACCAGATCAAGCACTGGCCTCTGCTGTTCCATTAAGGCTTTCATAGCAGTGTCCTGAGCCTGCTGTGCTAGCTCCTGCTGCCTGCTAAACTGGGCTGCCATCCAGCTAGCCATCTCCCTCAGATCCATCTTGATCCCTGCAAGAAACAAAGAAAAAAAACAAAGTGCACCACCTTCCAAACAGGTGTGGTTTTTTTTCTATTTTTTTTTCCAGCTTTAAACTTGAACTTTAGTTGTAATCCTCAGCAAGTAAATCCCTTTGCGCAAAAGCATTCCTGCCAACTACGCCATTTGTCAGACGGCTGCCTGGTTGAGAATGTTCACAGTCTTGGCAAGTGCATATATCAATATGATTGGCAAGGGATTGTGGGCAATGCAGTCCATTCACACCCGACACAGCTGCTCACAATAATTTAGTTGTGCTCAAGTGTAAAGCCAATAAGATATTTATTTATGGGGTTATTTCTCCCAATACAGATATGCTTGGTAGCACATAAATCAGGTCACTTGCTTTCAGTGTTAAACTTGGAAAAACAAAATCAGGAAAACAACATTTGAACTTGTCAGGCAATCAAAGCAAAAGAAACAAGACCTGGTTGGTAACAAACTGGTCTTTTCTGTAGGCTTTAACTAATATTCCCTTAGCAGTGTATCAAACAACAAACAAAAGCCACAAAGAAGAGAAAAACTGTTCTTTTCAGGTTAACTTCTTATATCTTCCCACATAGATTCAGAAGTGATTCCCTTAGAGCTCACAAGCAATTAGGTAAGGCTCAATTGCTAGCAGTTACCCAGCTGAAACCCCTTAGCTGGCTTGCTTTCTACTGCGTGGCTAGAAATCCTACTCAGGAGCTTTTCTGAGTAGATTAAAGAACAAGTTTGTATTTCTTTGTGATGGTTGTTGTATTTTATAACAGAAAATCACCAAAGGAGTTTAGACAGAGAGCAGTCCATGTAAACAGATTCTTCATCTGCTATCACCCTCTTTTCTTCAACAAGCATGGGTTCAATATCATGGATTGGCACAGATGAATCTCCCAATGGAGCACTTTCAGGAGAATACTTGTTTCCCTGCTGTCTTTCAAGGTTATAGCTAGGGCATAGATCAGTGTTCATACCTGAGCTTCCATTGCTGTTAGAGTTCCTCTCTATATAGCCTGGCCAGTATGTAGTCCAGTTCTTATGTCCAGCCTTCCAATCCAGATCCCTGGACACTGGATCTCTCTTCACATACTTTCTGGCACGGGTCTTAGGGTCCCTTCCACGTGCAGCCGTCTCCCTCACAGGTACCGTCTGAAGATTCCTAGCTCTGCAGCACCATTCCTCTGGCTTTCCTCAGTCCAATGGTGTATGCTGGCCCTTGGAATGCCTCCCAGTATACGTACTGCTCCAGACTCCTCTAGACCTCCCAAAGGCTTTTCTTTTCCTTCTTCCAAAGGGTTTCTTGCCCTCTCTGTCCATCCAGTTTGGCTTCTGCTTCTGATGATCCTCCAGATGAAACTGAGGATGAGGATCAAGATGAGGATCTCCAAGCTGATCCTGAAGATGATGATGATTCTCTGTAGAATAAACTCTACCTTTATTCTGCTTTGATGAGTGCTCCACCCTAGCACAGCGCAGCTGTGCTGAATCAGGCCCTGCCCTTTGAGATGAGTGCTTGGGGATTACCTCATAGCCCTCCTGATTGAACACACGTTTCCCCACTTCAGCTCCTCTAATGACTGTTGGAAACCTGGTGCATTCTGGGACTGGTAGTCTTTTATGGCAAAATTCTGTTTTCTTATTTCTACCAGAACTGATAGGTTGCTTGTTCAGAGTCACTTCACCTTTTCTATAGCTCCTTCCTGAGCTATGATAAGCTTCCTTATCACAAAGTCCAAGGCATACACTAAAACGCCAAAGTGTTTTACCTGAATTGTCTTTCGGATATCACTTGGAACAAAAGTGGTCTGAAAACTAGCAGATGCTCTAAAATTTTGAACACAGAAAAATGGATCACAGTCGATAAGACTCATAATAACCGCCAGTCCTTCTAACAAATTTATCCAATAAATCATAATCGTTGAAAAAGACAAGCAATGAACAAGGGGAAAGTGAGGCATGTGTAAATATTACCGCACACTCGGCCTTATCTCTTAAACTGCCTTAACCAACTCTATTTTCCACCTTAAACATAAAGGAAGATGCAGGCACAACGGCATGTAACAAAAAAATTACCATCCACATAATATCACTTACTGTTTACCATACACAAACCACTGCTCCGCACTACATACTCTGGATGAATGAAATTCCTCTAGTAAACCGCTAAAAAACGCCGGAGCATGCGTGTTAAAACAACCGCGGTATGCAAATGCTATGGGAGGTGCAAAGGCTCATCAGTCATCAAACCTCGTACAATTGCTGTACGAGGAGCAAAAAATAGCCGTATGTCAAAGCAGATCGCATACTTCAAAAACCTTCCCTGCAATGACATCGCAGACCTTAAATAATTAAAACAGCAACCTAATCTAAAGGCTGATAAAATACACAACGCATCCCTCAACGGCTCCACACATCGGCACCGCAGACCCAAGCGCATTAGAACATGTTTATAAAAAACAGGCGAATTATCCACAAGATAAAAGTATAATTCATTCACCACAATACGTAACAAAGTAATACAATCATCATCACTCATACTTAGCGTGCAATAGATCCATCATTCGACTTCCATCCAAAACACATAATATAAAAATTGTTGGAGGAACGAAATACATCCTAAAACGGAACAAATACATGGTATAATGGGAGGAACACAGGTCATCATAAAAAGGTCATAACACCCACCAAAACTATAAGTAAAAAACTTTCAAACAAAACTTTATACCAAACCGCACAGAACACTATAATTGCAAGGGTTCCATATGCATTTGCATAACAACATGACACAATATGATAAGCACAGATTGGTGTGTGTGCTCTCATCTAACATATTAAAAATCATATTAAAAAATCATTGCAAAGTCCCTACTCTAGAGGAGGTATCTCTATATATCATGCAGACCCATACTGCTAAAAAACAAACAAAAGGTCCAAAAACTTTTAAAAAACTCCATATAAACAGAAGGCCAAGAGACCAGTATAACACTGCCCAAAATTACATATTCCTCACTTCTTATAAAAACACCACCAAATTGGTATCCATGTTTAATCCTTTAGGGTGCAAGCAATCAAGGTTAAAGATATACCGCTCTTCTAGCCTACGAATGGACCCCTCAACATCTCCCCCTCTCCAATTGATCTTTACCTTCTTAATTACAAAAAACTTAAGATCTGAAATCTTATGTGCCAATTCCCGCCAATGGTTAACCAGGGGTTTGTCTACTAATGCCCTTTTAATACAGCTCCTGTGCTCGATAATCCGACTTCGCACTGGACGGGTAGTCTTGCCAACATATAGTTTCATGCATGGACATTGGATGACATAAATGACATGGCTGGTACCACAATTGGAAAAATCATCCCGAAAAAACTTTTTATTATTGGTGGGATGAATAAATTGTTTTTTCACTGTAAGTGAATGAATGCACACCGAACATTTCCCACATGGAAAATGACCTTTATACTCTGATAAAAAGGCCCTTTCGGTGAGTGCAGATGGTACTAACATATTTTTAAGATTAACTTTGCGTTTATATGCAAATGTAATCTTCATATCACGAAAAGCCGGCAGAGCCTGGATCAACAACCAATATTAACTTATTTTAATGATTCGTTGGGAATGATATGAATATAAAATAGGACACACCATGCCCACATTATCTGTTTTTTTCTGCTTCTCTAATAACTCTCGACGAGGACAAAGTGCTGCCCTTTTGTATGCCTTATTTATAGATGCAGGAGGATAATATCTGTCCATAAATCTCTCCCTCATCATCATAGCTTGTTCTTGAAACTGTTGATTAGACGTACAAACTCTCCGGATCCTTAAAAATTGGCCTACTGGTAAGTTATGTTTAAGGGACAAATTATGGAAACTATGAAAATGGAGCAAGTGATTCCGGTCCGTAGGTTTTCTATTGAGTGTAGTGCACTGTTCCCTCTAAGCTGTGCGCGTGTGCGCGCGCACACACCTCGCCGAGCGAGCGCACATACTTTACAACAGAGCGCACAAAAATTACGGCTCTGATTCTGATAGAAAACAACACAGACGTCTTAAAATTTAAAATTTATGATTGTAATTACTAGAAATTTCCCGCTTCATTTAGTAAATCGTCTATTTTCATTTAATTTGATTAAAATCAATGTGGTGTACATACTGTATTCTGACGTGTAGTCAAATTTTAAAGTATATAACTCCGAGTGTCGTTATGTGGCGCACAAAAATTTAACCTTCCTTCAAAAGCTGCACACAGCTGATATTTTATGCGCACACAGCCTACAGAAAATTAGAGGGAACATTGGTGTAGTGGAAAAACCATCGTCATCTTTCATAATCAATAAATCCAAATATGCGATCTTCTTATCGTCAAAGGTCAATTGAAAACACAGATTGTCATCACAGTTATTAATCCATATATTGAACTTCTCAAGGAGGGATACAGATCCTTCCCATATCATAAAAACATCATCTATGTACCTGATCCACAGTTTGATGTTACTTTTAAATGGATTCTCCTTAATGTGTATCTCTTCAAAGTTAAAAACATATAGATTTGCAATGTCTGGGGCCATGGATGACCCAATGGCCACCCCTTTTATTTGTTTATAAAATATCCCCTGAAAGCAAAAATAATTTTCACACATTGCAAAGCGAGTCAGATCAAGGAGAATAGCTGTAGGAATCCGCCTCCATTCTTGTCTATTATGTAAATATTGTTCTATCAATTTCAACTCTTCCTTTTGTGGGATATTTGTATACAGTGACTCTATATCCAGCATTACCAATAACCAATCAGGATTAAAATTCTTAAATGAAGACAATAATTGAATCACATGTGTGGAATCACGCACATACGACCACATATTCAAAACATGGGGCCTCAAAAAAACATCCACCATTTTTGAAATAGGTTCCATAAGGGATCCGATTGCTGATATTATCGGCCTACCAGGAGGGTTATCCAATGACTTATGCACTTTAGGGTTAATATAAATGGTGGGTATTGTGGGATGTTCTACTGTCAAAAAAGACTTCTCTTGCGTGGTGAGGTGACCCAATTCGTACGCTATAAGGATTAAGTTATCAATAGAACCTTTCAATGCACTGGTAGGATCATCATTCAATCGCAAATAAAAGGCCTCATCCCTTAACTGCCTATAAATTTCAGTGAGATACTTATCCTTATCCATAACCACAATCGCACCCCCCTTATCTGCCGGTTTTATAATAATACTCTAATTTCTCTGCAAAGACTTAATCGCTCCCCTCTCTTCTATGGTGAGGTTATCATATGGGGGTTTATCTTTCAATTTCATCTCGTCCACTTCTTTCATCACTAACTTTTCAAAAGTAGTTATTATAGGATCAGTAGTAGGAGGTGGCATCCATTTTGATTTAGGTTTAATAACTGACGAACTTACGTCATTAGGCTCACATGTAGCGAAAAACTGCTTTATTTTAATTTTTTGGAAAAACTTAAAAAGATCTAAATGGGTTTCAAAGTGATCATATTTTTTAACTGGTACAAAAGTGAGGCCCTTGTTTAAAAGAGCACACTCACCTGCTGTTAATTGATATTTAGAAATATTAATGACATTATTAATATTGTTTGCCCTTAATATGGTCTCTCCGCTGACCTTTCGGACCCTCTGCGACTCCATCCTCTTCCCCGTTCTCAGCCTCGACCGCGGCCTCTGTATGTGTTCTGCTGACCATATGTCCTGGAATATTGGTCGTATGTCCATGATTTGTTCTGGGGGGACTGCCGTGATCTCTCTCGTCTTCCCCCTTCCCAAAGTGCATCCATGTTTAAAAAACTCTTTCCTTGTCCCTTATCTTGAGTGGTATTATGTGGATGGTAATTTTTTTGTTACATGCCGTTGTGCCTGCATCTTCCTTTATGTTTAAGGTGGAAAATAGAGTTGGTTAAGGCAGTTTAAGAGATAAGGCCGAGTGTGCGGTAATATTTACACACGCCTCACTTTCCCCTTGTTCATTGCTTGTCTTTTTCAACGATTATGATTTATTGGATAAATTCGTTAGGACTGGCGGTTATTATGAGTCTTATTGACTGTGATCCATTTTTCTGTGTTCAAACTTTTAGAGCATCTGCTAGTTTTCAGACCACTTTTGTTCCAAGTGATATCCGAAAGACAATTCAGGTAAAACACTTTGGCGTTTTAGTGTATGTCTTGGACTTACACAGCCTTAAAAAGCAGTGATGAGTAGTTTTACGGTGGTCTACATGGGTTGGGTCAATAATACATATCCATATAGTTTTCCTCCTTGTTCCTCTTTAGTGTTTGTGGCGGTTGGGAAGGTCAGAGATTTGAGTAAGGTATGTTTAATAATTTATAATGTGATATATATGTATTTTTGATTGTTTTTTTTAATTATTTATTCATTTATGCATATTATTTATTGATACCTTTGAGTGTTGTAATATATATGTTTTCTATACACCCCATAAGGATTTTGGATATATCTATTATGGTTTTAATCTCTTTGTTGCACTTTTGCTTTTAATTATTTATTTATGCATATTAGATATTTATTCCTTTGAGTGTTATGATATATGTTTTATATACAAGCTATAAGATGTTCTGCTACGCCTCTTTCTTATAGATGAATGTTACATAATAGTTTGCTGTGCTGATCTTTTATTATTATCATCTCTTTTGGTATTATTGTTTTTATACATTTTATGTGTTTAGTGAATTATTCAATTTGGTTTTACATTATTGTTAGGTCTTATGGTGCTGTTTACATTTGTGTATGTATTTGTTTTATGTTTTATGGTTTATATTATTTTATTTAGCCTGTCCCTGAAGAAGGCAACGAAACACAGCCTGTGTCGGGCTATAGGCTTTTATCCAATAAAGAGTTTCTTCCTACTGCTGTCCACGTTTCTGACTGGGTAACTAGGAAGGCAGATCTCCATGGGCAGCACGGCACATATGGTCTGCTGTCCCCTCCCTCTATTGCTGAGCTGCACCATGCCATTGCATCCCTGCTGCTGCTGAGGGCAGCAGGGTCAGCCCTGTGGCAATGGCCTGTGGCAGGCCATGTGCTTCTGCACACATGGCCTGCTACTTCTGACCCCCCAGAGTTGTGTCCGAAGGGTCAGAGGTGACGGGCCATGTGTGCTGAAGCACATAGCCTGCTGCTGCCACTGAGCCACCCCAGAATCAGTGGCAGTGGTGAGCGACGGCGCTGCTCAGCAAGGGGAGGGTGGCACAGCTGGAACCTTTGCCTAGAGTGGCAGAAACCCTTAGGCCAGCCCCAGTGGGTGCTGCCGCTGCATGCTCCAATGCTAACTGACGATATTGTGATGCTGCCCAATTATTTCTAAGCAGCCAAAGTCAGGCGTGTCGTGGGATGAGCATCTAGCAGGGTCCCGGTCCAGTCCAGATGATACCTGGTAAGGAGAGAACAAGAGCAAGCAAGGTAAGAGCGAAAACACATTTTCCAGGCAGATATTTATTTATTATATTTATTTATTTACAGTCTCTTTTATATACCACGCTATTCAGTATCAGTGCGGTTTACATTGAACATAGAAGTTTACACATTTCATTGAGTGATCTGTGTTTACAATAAACAGGTATTAAAACTTGGATAACTTGGGGTAACTATTTACATATATGCAACATGGTAGGCTTTACATCATTAGTCTTAGTCGTGGGTGTTTTGCAAGGTACAGTTTACTTAAAACTTCCCTGGCTAGATAGTGGATGAGCTGTTATCGCACTGTCTACCGGATAGTACAGGAGGAAGAGATGCTTCAAGGCCTTCCTAAACTGGGCTAGGTCAGGGATTGCTCGGATGCGGGGCGGTAGGGTGTTCCAGCATCTGGATGCACAAAATTTGAAGGCCCTGCTAGCTGTTGACTGGGTGCATTGTTATTGATTTCGGTACTGTCAGTGTATTGGCTGCTATCGATCTTCTGGACCTATTGGAGGGTATAGTCAGGGTCAGCTCTGCTAGGGATGAGGATGAGAGCCCATTGATGGCTTTGAACGTCAGCAGTAAAATTTTGTACGTGAGTCTGCCATGTATCGGGAGCCAGTGGAGATGTTTCAGGATGGGCGTCACATGATCTTTCCTGGATGCTCCATGTAGGACTCTTGCTGCTGCATTCATCGCAAGTTGCAGCGGGTTCAGGGTGGCTTGAGGGAGTCCATGCAGGATTGAGTTTGCGTAATTGAAATGTGGTATGATCAGTGCCTGATAAATTGTCCTGAAGTCGTCCGGTTCCATCAAGGATCGTAGGTGTTTGAGGGATTGGATTTTTATGATACACTGCTCTCACTATGTTGCCTATGTGCACCTTTGTGTCCAGGCGCTGGTCTAAGGTGACTCCGAGATACCTGATCGTGGGTTTGGTCCAGAGATTTGCATCCTTGACTATTAGGGCGGCGTGGAGAAATTTTGGTTTCTTGTAATGAGTAGGACCTCTGTTTTCTTGTGTTGAATCCTGAGGTTTTGGGTTAGGAGCCAGTTGGATATTGCATTAAAGCAGTTCGTCAGTGGAGAGAGGTCTGGGTTCTCAGTTGAAAAAGGCATGTAGAGCAGGACGTTGTCTGCATATATCAGGCAGTTAACACTGAAAGACCGGATAAGGTCACAGATCAGTTGCATGTATATGTTGAACATCAGGGCAGAGAGGGAGGATCCCTGCGGGACACCCTGCTTCTGGTGGAAAGGATCTGATGTAGCCCCTGATCGTATGTGCTGCCATCTGTCAGAAAGGTAGGACTTGCACCAATCCAGTGCTTTGTCGGTGATTCCCTTCTCCTTGAGATGCTCCAGCAGAAGCTCATGGCTTACCGAGTCAAACGCAGCTGCAATGTCCATGAAGATGAGGACAAACCCTTGACGGATGTTGTCAATTCCAGATATTATGCTATTGAAGAGGGTGGTGAGGAGTGTTTCAACTCCGTGAGCCTCTCTAAAACCGTGTTGGCATGGGTCAAGTGGCGCGGAGGCTTCTACGTGTTCTTGAATTTGCCTTTGAACTTCCTTCTCAATTATTTTTGCCAGTAGAGGTATACTTGATATCAGTCTGTAAGAGTCAACCTTCTGGGGGTCAAGCTTGCTGTTTTTTAGCAAAGGTCTTATGGACGTGTGTTTGAGGGATTGTGGGAATGTACCCGTTGCAAAGGATTGGCCCATGAGTTTGGCTATAACAGGGCTAAAGTCGGACCGTAGCTCTTTAATCCAGAACGCAGGGCAGGGATCAGTTTGAGCAGTTGTCGTGTTGATCGTAGCAATAGTGTCTTCGATTTGCTGTTTGGGTGGTTTGGAGAAGATGGTGAGCGGTGTTCAATAATAGTTTTGCTCGAGAGAGACTTCAGGTGCTGTGGTATTTCTAGTCTGAACTAGCTTGGATTGCAGGTAGTCAGCAAAATCTTGAGGGTGGATCTCGATAGTTTGTTATGAAACTGGTTCCTTTGTTAGGTTCTTGACGAGAGCGAACAGGTTGTGTGGTTTGTTCAGTGATCTTTTTAGAGTGGCTGTGTGGAATTGTCTCATGTTCTGTTATTGCTTCGTGATGTGTTGCCAGGTGGGAGTTATATGCTCTTTGATCATCTGCCGAGTGCGAATGGCGCCAGCGTCTTTCCAGCTTCCTTAAGAGGGTGAGTGAAGACTTCAGCTCAGCGGAGTACCAGGTTGCAGAGGTTCGCTTCCCTGGAGGCTTGTTAGATGGTGGGCGTAGTGCAATTGAACTGAGGGTTTTATTCCAGTCGGAAACCAGATCCTCAGGATTGTGTGTTGTTGAGGTGCGTAATGGGTGTATTGTGTTCAGAATCAGGTCCTTGTTGAATGCCAGGAATCTTCGTGGTGGTGCCTTGGTGCCACAACTCATTCTTCTGGCTTCCTTCTGAGCACAGCTGGGTGAGGGTATTTGAAATATGATCAACTTGTGGTCAGACTAGGGAACTGCGGTAATGGACAACTCCGGGATAGTGGGTGAGTTGAGGGTTGCCTGTGGAGCGAATACCAGGTCCAACGTGCCTCCTTTTACATGGGTGGGTTCCTTGATCATATCTTTTTATTCACTGCTATAGCAAGGGCTGGCTCACAGTAAGCTATCAAGGAGTCCAGCCCTCACACAGGCTTCAAGCTGGATTTTTATACAGTCAGCATAGCAGTTTGTCACGTGGGTTAGAGCAGAATAGTAATTTGGAAGAATTTTCTGGGCCCCCTTGCTGCTTCTTCCTACAGAATTATCTAGGTAGCATGTCTGGAGAGTACCTAACTGCTAAGAGTCCCTGATTGGTCAGTTGAGGGGTGGCTACCTTATCTCTCCCTGCAGTCTAGGGCGTTTGTGGCTAAGCTGTATGAGGCCCTACTTCTTTGTGTGTGTGCATGAAAAGACAACTCTAGCCAAGGCATTTTTCTACCTCCCCCTCCCGTTACTTTGTCAGCTTGGTTGTAAAGATAGAAGTTTATCTGTTTTAGCCTGTCTGTGTTCTTGTGCTGAAGCTCCTGTCTAAAGTTTAATGTCTGTTTATTTCGGCATACCATTTATTTTATTCTGGCATGCTATCTCCTCTTTCCCATCTCAAGGCGCAGTAAAGGCTGCCTAACTTTCGCTGCTGAAACTAACTGGGAAGGTGCCTGGTTAGCTAAACACAATCCAGGCAAACCAGATATTCAATGCCAGGGCCTGGCTATAGCCCTGGCCTTGAATGCCTGCTTTTAAAGTTTTTAGTGGTGGTGTCTAACTACTTTTGCAGTACTAGCTGCTGCCTCTGAATATCAGGCCCCATGTGTATTCTATGCCACTAAAGTGGATAGGTGGTGGTGTTGAATATATGCAGAAAGCCTCATTGCTGTTAGCTATAGGTGGAGATAAGGGGCCCAATAATCAGACCCTTAGCCAGACAGCCAAAGTGAGGCTATCCAGATAAGGGTGCTGACTGCAATATTCAGCAGAACTCATTGGTGTCATTTGCATTCTTACTCTGAGGGAACAAAGGATAAGGAAGACATACTGACAGTGGGGCAGAAGTACCAGATCACCATTAATGCCTGCAGCATTTGGGGGGGGGGGCTAATGCCCTCCATTCCTTACCCCCACTACACCTATGGCAGAACCATCTGGATAGCACTACTGAATGTCTCCACAGACAACTCCTATATTCTCTGGTTCATGCAGGGGTAGACCAACTGCTATCCATTTAAGTGCCAATTTGTCCAAATAGAGGCTGTTCTCAGTCAGCACTTTTCTAGATAGCTTAAGCTACATGCAAAGTAGGCATAAGTTGCTACCAGATAAGTGTCAACAGAAAATTGTCACTTATCTAGACAAGTAAATTTTCCATGGACAAGCAGGATTAGTCAGCCACACATGGGTGATGTCATCTGATGGCGCCATGGACAGAATAGCTCTCCAATAGCTCAAAAGAGTCTTGGAAGACTCCTCTGAGCATGTGCCAGCCACCCCACCACAGTGCCCACCCTCTTCCTACCTCAGTCTATTCTATCCACCAGGCTATGCGGACGGATTCTCCTGCTCTCTTAGCTCTATCGTTCCATGGTGCAACCACACCTTGAATATTGTGTGCAATTCTGGTCGCCATACCTTAAAAAGGATATAGCAGAATTAGAAAAGGTACAGAGAAGAACCACCAAAATGGTAAAAGGGATGGAAAGATACCCCTGTGAAGAGAGGCTTAAAAAGTTAGGGCTTTTCAACCTGGAAAAGAGACAGCTGAGGGGAGATATGATAGAGGTCTATAAATTAATGAATGGAGTGGAACGGGTAAACATAGATCAATTGTTTACACCATCACAAAGTAGAAAGACTAGGGAACATGCAATGAAGTTACAGTGTAACCCATTTAAGATTAATAAGAGAGAAACGTTCCTTATCGTTCCTCCAGTTTAGTCCTCGACCTCTGGGTTGTGCACCTCCTCCTGCAGCTTGGAGACTGGGCATGGTATTTCCCATCAGCCCCCAGTGTGTGTCCAGTCTCCATGCAGCAGGAAGACGTAGTGAGCCTTCTGGACTCACTTGGGGGAAACAGATAAGGAGCATTTAGTATGACAAATTCTATTCTGATTTTACTTTTGATTTTTACTTTTAATTTTACTTTTAATTCAGTTACCTTTGGTTAATTGGCAATCGGGGATTAGTTCCCTTTAGTTATTAGGAACAAATTTCCTTATATTTACAGTAATTTTAAATTTGAGCCTGGCTCTTTAAATTAGTAGCAGCTTTCGCCTTCCCTCCTTGTCAGTTATTTTCACTTGCTGCAGGCATTCGCCGGTACAGATCTCTCTCCCTGGACAGTATGGGAGAGAGCTCTGGGACCCGTACAGCCACACTGAAGCTGTGTGAGATGGAGCCTCTCCGTTGCTGCGGGATTTTAATTTTACTCTGTGGAACCGGCTGAGCGGTCCTTGCTGCGGCTGCGAGGCGCATCAGCGCAGCTTGAGGATCAGAGGAATTCAAGGCAGTAGGAGCAGGCTGCGTGGCTTTCAGCTTTGCAGGTAAGGCCTTCGGGCTCGGTTGGTCTGCTGAGGCCTCCTTTTTGCAGCAGCTGTTGTTCTTGGCGCCAAAATTCATTGGCGAAGGGGCGGCCATTTTCTCTCTAGGTATTTGGACTGCATGGCGAGAGTTGCAGGGAGCTGCCTATGTGAGGAAGACAATAGGCAGAATAGCTAGATTTTTGGGCCTAGTGTTTCTTTCTTAATTGTTTGTAGGTTTTTTGAGGCTCCGGGGGGTTCCTCAGCCTTAAGGGGACTGTTGTCAGTCCTCTATTTTTAAGTTAATTCTTAGTTTTATAGGACAGCAGTTTTGGCATTGATCTCTGATACCACATGTTCTTTCCCTCCTAATCATGTCTCTGAGGAGCATCTGTTAAGTCCCGGGATATTAGGCAAATTGCCAGCTTTTAGGTTCAAGAGCAGAGCCCTAACTTGTAGTTGGAAGGAGGGACAGGCTGGAAGTGTGCCTTTGTGTATTCTATAGTGAAAGTTGCCCAAATGCCTGTGGTTTCACAGGGACAGGTTTAGGAAACCTTAGGATATAAAAAAGTATATAGCAGTTAACTGTCAACCAAGAAGTGCCTGTGCTACGGTCTATGGCCACCCAGAGGGCAGCTGGTACACTCAATAGTGCCTTTCTGTGACCGTGTGTATGCAGCCATATCAGATTGATCATTCTCTGCAAGTCAGGGAAGAAATAACCACAGGGCCACCTCATGGGCTCTCAGGGGTTAGTGACTAAACAGACAACTGTAATGTTCTGCAAATCAAGATTATATGACCAAGACCCTTTCCAGGCCGAGCCCAAAACGCTCGGGATCCAAATTTCTGACTAAATATTCCTATCAAATGGTATATAATACATGACCATAGCAGAAGGAAAATCACAATTAGAACATATTGAATAAGACGGGTACAATTTTCCTGAAATATGCAACAATTAACCCGGCTGCAGAATGTGGATTAAAAATTTAAAGTAGGCCTTCAAAGGGTTAAAGCTCTTAACTTCTGTATCGTTTGTTGGGCTCTGGTGCCCTAAAGGCCACCGGATGGCAGCGCTGCTCATGAATCACATGTAGTATTCAGTGCCCCATCCCTGGGGGGGGGGGGGGGTAAAATACAAAATCGTATTACTCATCAGGTTCACACAGGTAGCAACTGTCGGCATACATCAGCATGGCATAGGTGTCATGGCTTTTTCCCCAGACCTTGGATTTCATGCAGCTTTGTTACTCTGGTGATATCAGTCTCCAAAGTTAATGAGGGTAGTTTACAAGATGAGATTAACTCTGACCCCCTGGTGATGTCAGTCTCCGGGCCCGATGAGATTGGTCTGCAGCCTCTCCTTGCTAAATCAAGAATAGCAGACCTCAAAGGGAGGTGCTAGAGAAAATTCACTGTAAAGGACAGAAATACTTCCTCTTTCTCTCTCTCTTCCTCTATTCATCGGACAGGAGGCTCTGATAATCAATTCTCTTCACCCCTCTCTCTCTCTGATCCTCTCTCTCTCTCTCTCTCTGATCTCTCTCACACACACATGCACACACATAGAATCTTTCATACACATGCACACACACACACAGATTCATTGATGTACACTGAAGCAGCTTTTTAACAACCACTATATAACTCTGTTCTGTACCTATGTAATAAGCCTATTTCTACATAAAGACCTGTTTCCAAGCCACATCTGGTTGGTTGTCTTATTTGTGCTGCTTACCCTACTGTCTCTGTGAAATGAACCCAGGACCAAACGGAGAGTAGACCAGAAGAATACATATTCAGAAGATTACAATTCAGAAGATTACAGCAACCTCTAAGACCTCCATTTGCAAGGTTGTCGGTGTATCCCACTGCTATTTCTCTGACTGCAGGAAGGCCGGGGGGGGGGGGGTGCCTGTGTGTTTCATAGCTCCACTTAACATGCCCTTCCCAGGAAATTCTCATCTATTTCTAGAGCAGGATTTCATTTCATTTCTCTGGTTATGGTTAATGCACAGCGTTGAGGCGCTGTGTTCAAAGGCTTGGGTCCCACGGACTTCGGTGGGATTTCAAACAGAAAAAGAAACTCTCTTTAATGAGAGAGAGCTAAAAATGAACAAGGCTAACACTGTTGATTTATTCAGTGGCCTTTTGCGTCCTGAACCCCAAGGTCAGGACACTGTTTGCTTCCAGGGGTTCTACTCTCTATTTCGCTCTTCAGCTCCCTGGCAGACGCAGCAGGCTGGCAGGGGGTGCGCAACGCGTCCTGCAACGCTGAATCCCTCAGGATAAGGGGGGGAAGGAAAGCTGGGTGCAGCGGGGGCTGGTAGCTTCTTGCAAAGCTATAGTAGCAGTTCGGGTAATTTTAGCTGATCTGCTTTATTTCATTGGAGTTGGCGGAAACTTGGTTTTTGGAGTCCTATATTTAAAAAAAAAGGTATAGCTATTGTGATAAGGAAGCTTATCAGGACCTAGAAGAGAGGGGTAAAAAGGAATTTACCATAATAAAGGGACCCATTTTAAAACGTCAGGGACTTAAAACTCCATTTGCTCCTAGAAAGCAGCTAATTCCTGGCTACAGTAAGGAACAGAGTGCCCCTAGTGATGGAAAGGAGAGGGAATACAGGCCCAGGGTAAGGAACCCTTACGTCACTGCATACCCCTAATCACTCATCTGCCACGAGGGAGTTTGATCTCTCTCACCTGAGAGGGGAGAGGGTGGAGCAGGAGCCTGAGGGGTTTAAGTTTAGCTCAGTGAGACCAGAAAGCAGAGGAGGGACAAGCAGACCAGGGACAAGCAGAAAGGAGAGGACAAGCAGGACACGTGGAGAGAAACTGGAAGGACTGCTGACCAGAGAGAAAGAGAGAGCAGAAGTTTTGCCTACTCAAGAAGGAATGGAGCAGTAAGAACCAGAAGCACTAATTGGAGAACTGGACGTGCTGGATGGTGGCCAGAGCATGTAAGAAGTAAAGCTACTACAGGCTTTGATCAAGGTATGAGTCCCAGAAGCTTAGCTAATAAGGAACACTACGAATTTATCAGAGACAGCTTTAGCTTACTTAACTGCCTTCTGTTATGGTTATTTGAATCTGAGCCAGAGAGTGAACCAATGCAATTGGGGGAGCCAGATTTACCTTGTGAAGACAAGGTCTCATACATGGACTGCTCTGCATGTCAGTCTGCCAATTCAGAGGGGTTGCAAGGGTGTCAACCGTAAAGAGAAGCCTCCAGTGTCCAAAGCCCTAAGAGCTGTGTTAGCTTGTTAATGTTCTAAGCTCAGGAGAAGTGTGATGCAGAGCAAAGCTGAATATTCCTGATTACCTTTTGAGAAACAGCTGTGAGCAGGGCAGAGCTCACGCTGATGCCGTTTCAACTGAGGAAGTAAGAAATGCTTTTGATTGTCTAACTACTGAGAAAACCTTAAAGAGTTTTATCTGCTTGTGGGAATTTGACCATCTGTATGAAGTGCTGTGTTTAAGCAGACAAGATAGCCAGGTATTTGTGCTGGACTGGAAAGGGAAAGAAAACCTGGTTTAAAGTTTCTTTCTGTATGTTTTGGCCTTCACGGCAAGCTCTGCTGGAAGCAGGTGCTGTTAATTAAGGCTGAGGAAAGCTGTTTTGTTTCAGTTCAAGTTATCCTGTAATGAGTTACAAGAATTCCTGGTGAAATATCTAAAAAGGTGGATCTGTGAACCTTAGCGTGTCTTTTTTTCTATATTCTCTAATGAATAAATTCTTGTCAATGCACCTACTCAACCCAACTACAATGAAGGTGTTTTTTTTTCATGAGCCCAACTGATATCTAACTGAACTACCTTTCCCATAATGCATTAAAAGGCATCCAGTTAGAAAAAGGCCAGAAGTTGAAGCACCCCAATGGCAAAAACAAAACCACGCCCCTCCATACCAATGTAAGGGGCTAAGGGCGTGACACTATGTTGATTTACAAGAATCTCCTTCCGCTATCCATAGAAGGTCCTATAAAGGGTTAAAGTCGGTTTATATGGCTGGGTAATATTTTGGCTTAGCTGCTGTGATATAGTGCTATGATCCGCTGTAAACATATTCAAGTCAAAAGGAATTATGGTGATAACGCTCTTGGACAGTTGTAACAGGTGCTTGGGTGAGCGCCATGGCCAGTCCACAGATGTGGAATGCTCTGCCATAAGCATTATGTCATGAGAAGGGTTTTATAGTTGTGTGGTTTCTTAATGGCAAATATTCCAGTTTAGTTTGGCTTTGCCCAAATTATAAGATTTTACGGTAGATTTGTAATGTCTTAATTTTGGCTATATGTGGTTTAATTTTACATATGGAAAAGGCAGCTCAGCGGAGAGAGGTTGCAAAATAGAACTCTGGCCTTTGAAGCTATCTATGCTCCCATTCCATTTATCAGAGGTTCTGTATCTGCTAGTGTTCAGCGAATGCCTTAATGGGGGCCAGAAGCACGCAGCCAGGATAGTTCTCTAGCAGCAGCTCAGATTCTAGTAGGCATACATCATATGCTGGGCTTACAAGATGGCTTCCATGCTGATCGGCATCAGCCAAGATGGCTGCCGATTTAGACTGTAAATGAGGAGGCAGCCTGGATGAGGGACCTTGCATTCTCTGGAAAATGCCCTGCATACACTGAATCATTTAAATTCGATCGGCTACTGGCAGGACGCAATGCACTCTCGCATGCTTTTTTGCTTCAGTGGTCTAAAAGTGGAGTCTTTTTTTTCTAGGTGGTATAATGGAAACTTGTCTGCAGTTTCTCGGCTTCTTCATTGCTGACTCAATTGCCACTGCAGAATGAGACAGCTGTATTTCTGTTGGGATATTTTGATATTTTGGGTTTATATTTCGGTTTAGGGATAGTTTTGCTCCTTCAGCTGCTATCTGTGACTGTAATCCTGACCTGCCTGCAGTTTGCACGATGATACAAGAAGATCCTGTGGGCTATCTAAGAAAGTATATGCTACAAGAGAGCTTTGCGGCCTGCTGCAGTCTGGAGGCCTTGCTTTGAGTAGAAGTACACAGAGTCAGGCTCAGAGAGAAATACAGGTCAGCTCAGAGAAATAATTAGCAGAAAACATACTTTCAGCCTTAAAGAAAAGAAAATGTAATTTAGCACCAGGAGATGAAAGACCATAAACGGGTCCAAGGAATGCAGGAAAGATTTGCTCCACAGCTCAGATAAGAAGCACAATTAAGCAAAGACCAGAAGACCTTGGGAGCACCAGCTGTAGAGAGGGCAGCCCTAAGGCATAATTGGCATAATTCATGGGAGAGGGCCTCGGAGAAGGAGTTCTAGCAGAGTTTTCTTTCTTTGCAAGTAACTCTGACTTTCTGAGGATGACATCAGAACTTCTAGAAGTTTTGTGACAGAGAATATCTATATAAGGGGACGGCTCCATAACTCAGCGGGCAGTCTGCTCCCCAATTCCGGTAAGGGAAGTGGACTGTCCACCACCTTTCTCAGACAGAGACTTTTGCTCAAAGCAGTTGCTGTTTGTTTGTTTTGGTACCCAAATAAAAAGCATTGTATTGGAGCAATTTGTGGTCTGAGTAATTTGTTGCTAATTGGTGATATCTAGAAAACATTTGTTGTGGGATACAGGGCCTCACAATTTCCTAACACCAGGTGCTAGTTGAACTTAAAATATAAAGCCCATCTTTGTGCAGTCAGACAGAATGGGTAGTTACTCTAGCAGGAAGGCCGTGGATTAGTATGCCTGTGATTGGGAGTTCTTTCTATTTCATATTGTTGGCACGGAAAGAGCTTCTCTTAACATATGCTGAAGGAATTTTTGGTTAAGAGATGTCTTTGTGGGGAAAAAAAAAAGTATTCAGCTGTCCTGAATTCGCCTGTTCTTGATTGACATTTTGAGGCTAAGCAGGGGCATGCCTGGATACTACGTGAGTGGGTGCACACCTTGCACTACCAGGGGGTGTGGACTCGCTGTATGGAAGAGAGCCCTAGCAATCTTCTTTAGTGCAAGATAGGAAAGTAGATAGTTCACTGAGGCGATCGTTGGGGACAATGCTCTGTCCTTACAAGCTCCCAATTGTGGAGCCTGGGGGGGCGAGAGCATACTTCAGGTGGTCGCAGTGTTTGCGGCAGACTACTCGCCTGGAACAGGAAAGGATCAGCGAGTTGAATCAACTAGAGCCTGATTTGCTTTATGTGGCAAATGTGCATTATGGTTTAATTCGAGCGCTATGGTGGAGGAATGGGGCGGCTGATGGTTCGTCCAAGTCGAGGCTCAGTAAGCTCCCAGTTAAGTCTTTGTCTTGTCCTTTCCCCGTGGGCTCTCATAGGGCAAGTAGCTTATCGAGGCTTTCAGGGAAAGGTACTCTTGGTAGCGCCCGGTTGGACGAGACGGCCATACTAGGCTGATCTCATTCGCCTACTCGACGGGCATTTCCTAGAAGTTGCCGGTAGCGGACATTCTGCTGCGGCTAGGTCCGCGACGAATGTCTCAGGTGGATCGGTGCCTGCCTACGGTTTGGCCTTTGAATGGGCGGGGCCGAAGAAGGGTTATTCGGCGGCAGTCTTCGCCACCTTGTTGAGAGCAAGGAGGCAGGCTGCGTCTGGTACATAGGTCCGTGTTTGGCGCCTTTTTGAAGGCTGCTGTTCACGGCAGCAAGTCCGGGCGACAAAGGTGTCTGGGTTGCAGAGCAGAGATGGCATCCATCTGTCCAAGAAAGGTCAACGCATCTTTGGTAGTAGACTGGCTAATCTACTGAAGAGGGCTTTAAACTAGATTCGTTGGGGATGGGTGAAGAAAGCCCCCAGGTAAGTGAAAGCCCCCAGGTAGGTGATACATTAAATACCTTTATGGAAATGGGTAACAGGGGTAACATATGGAAAGCAGTGTGTATTAATGCCCGTAGCATGGGAAATAAGATCCCTGAAGTTGAAGCTTTGGTGGGAGTGGCTGATTTGGATTTAGTGGCAGTTACAGAAACATGGTTCAAAGAAAACCATGACTGGGATGTAACTATACCTGGCTATACTTTATTCAGAAAGGACAGGGTAGGAAGAAGGGGAGGAGGAGTGGCACTATATGTAAAAACTACTATTAAAGCTTTGGAATTACAGAGCTTAAAAGGGAGAGAGGAGGCATTGTGGGTTAAATTAGAAAGAGGGAAAGAGAAATCTATTTGCATTGGTGTGATATACAGACCCCCTCACAAGAGGAAGAGGTGGACAGAGAGTTAATTGAAGACATACGCAGCATTGCTAGGAAAGGGGAAGTGCTACTGATAGGAGATTTCAATATGCCAGATGTTGATTGGCACATTCCTGCTGCAGTATCATCTAGAAGTAAGGAGATCCTGGATTCTCTACAGGGAGAACTATTCAGGCAATTGGTAACAGACCCCACACGTGAAGGGGCCATACTGGACTTGGTGTTTACCAATGGTGAAAGTGTTTTTGATGTTGTAGTGGGAGATCATTTTGCATCCAGTGATCACCAGATGGTGTGGTTCAGTATTAGGACTAGGGCTGTTAGAATCCATTCCAAGGTGAGGATCTTAGACTTTAGGAAGACTAACTTTGCAAAGATGGACCAATACCTCAGGGAGTCGTTAGTGGGATGGGAACAGCTGGGGGATGTAGAAAAACAGTGGGCAAAACTGAAAGGGGGTATTTTAAAGGCAACCAACCTTTTTGTTAAAATGGTAAATAAAGGCTAAAGGAACAGGAGACCGCTATGGTTTTCGAAGGAAGTAGCTGAAAAAGTGAAGAAAAAGAGGGAGGCCTTCATGAAATACAAGAGATCACAGAGAGAGGAAGACAGGCATCCGTATTTGGAAAAACTTAGAGAAGCTAGCCAAGTAGTCAAGAAGGCAAAAATTCAAAAGGAGGAGGAAATAGCCAATGCAATAAAATGGGGGGATAAGACATTTTTCAGATATATTAGTGAGACGAGGAAGGGCAAAAGTGGTATTGTCAGACTCAAGGGTGCAGGGGGGGGGGAATATGTAGAAGCTGATAAGGATAAAGCGGAATTGCTTAACAAATATTTTTGTTCTGTGTTCACAGATGAAGAACCAGGAGCAGGACCTCAGAAAACACCCACAAATAAGAACAGAAGCGAGGGACATCTTGAACAATTTTCAGAAGACGATGTTCGTGAGAAACTAGCTCAACTTAAAGTAGACAAAGCGATGGGACCGGATGGGATACACCCTAGAATACTGAGGGAACTTGGGGACGTTCTAGCAACTCCACTGACTGACCTTTTCAATGCCTCGTTGGAGTCGGGAGTGGTGCCAAAGGACTGGAGAGGGGCTCATGTGGTGCCTTTACACAAAAGCGGAAGTAAGGATGTGGTTGAAAACTACAGGCCGGTTAGTTTAACTTCGGTGGTGAGTAAATTATTGGAAACGCTGCTGAAAGAGAAAATAGTGAGGTTTCTGGAGTCCAGCGGATTACAGGATCCGAGGCAGCATGGATTCACCAGAGGCAGGTCTTGTCAGACAAATCTGATTGATTTCTTTGACTGGGTGACCAGGGAGTTGGACCGAGGGAGAGCTCTAGTTGTGGTGTATTTAGATTTCAGTAAAGCCTTTGACACTGTTCCTCACAGGCGACTTATAAACAAACTGAGCACCCTAGGGATGGACCTTAAAGTTACTGCTTGGGTTAGAAATTGGTTGGGTGGGAGGCGACAAAGAGTACAAGTAAATGGAGCTCACTCTGAGGAGAAGGATGTTACCAGTGGTGTGCCCCAGGGACCTGTCCTTGGTCCGATTCTTTTTAACATCTTTGTTAGTGATATAGCGGAAGGGCTGTCGGGTAAGGTTTGCCTCTTTGCGGATGATACCAAAATCTGCAATAGAGTAGACACCCAGGAAGGTGTAGATAACATGAGGAGGGATCTAGCTAAGCTTGAAGAATGGTCTAGAATTTGGCAGCTGGGATTTAATGTTAAAAAATGTAAGGTCATGCATTTGGGCTGCAGCAATCCAAGGGAGCAATACAGTATAGGAGGTGAAGTACTTTTGTCCACTAAAGAAGAGCGGGACCTAGGCGTGGTTGTGTCTGATGATCTTAAAGTAGCTAAACAGGTAGAAAAGGCGACGGCAAAAGCTAGAAGGATGCTTGGGTGCATACGGAGAGGAATAGCTAGCAGAAAAAAGGAGGTGATAATGCCTCTGTATAAGTCTTTGGTGCGACCTCATTTGGAGTATGGTGTGCAATTCTGGAGAACGCACCTTCAAAAGGATGTGAACAGGATGGAGTCGGTGCAGAGGGTTGCTACTAAAATGATTAATGGGCTTCATTATAAAGCATATGAGGACAGACTTAAGGATCTTAATATGTACACCTTAGAGGAAAGGCGGGATAGAGGTGATATGATTGAGATGTTTAAATACCTCCATGGCATAAATGTTCAGGGAGATAGATTCAGGAGTGATATGCGGAAATATTTCTTTACAGAAAGAGTAGTGGATCCATGGAATAGTCTCCCAGTGGAGGTGGTAGAGATGAGGACAGTAACTGAATTCAAAACATACCTTTTCCGCCAATATTTCCCAGACAGCAACTAAACCAGATATCCCCTCCAAGAAATAACCCAATCTAGAAATGCCCGCACACTGCAGTGTAGATAGATTATGTATATAGTTAACCCAGTTATCCAAGTTTGTACTCCTGTTCAATGTAAAACCTGACAGTTTGTCGTAATGGTCGTTTTGTTATGATGTAAACCGCGCTGATTCTAAATAGCGCGGTATATAAGAAACTGTAATAAATAATAAACTGTAATAAAAAAGCATGGGACCAACACAGAGGATCTCTAAAGGTAAAAAGTGGACTGTTGTAGTCGTCGTTATGGAAGGACAGACTAGATAGGCCATGTGGTCTTTTTCTGTCATCATGTTTCTATGTATCCTTGGTCTGAGTTCTCTGCAGGACAGTATCTGAAGGAACTAGCGACCAGTTCGTTAGAGGGTCCAGCTGGCGACTCTTTCCGGCTGTAGAGGTTCTGTGGAGGGAATAGCGCTAGGTGTTCGGATCGATGTGTGGCGTTTCCTTAAGTTGGGACCAACCGCGTTCCTCAAGGATATACCGCTCAAGCCAAAGCATCAGAGCGGTTTACAATATTATATAAAAGTTACAGAAAATATGAAAAGAACGCCATTAATTAGATAGGACAGAATAAGAGATACAATGATAGTTAAAGGAATAGAGGAGACAAGAAGAAATGCTCCACATAGCATCTGAAGAGGTAGATATCATACCACCAGGTGTTTAAGCTCCCACTCACAACCTCCGCTGTCGACATCACCCCTCCACCGCTCCGATCTCTACAGCAAGCAGAACCAATGTAGCAGCATTTTAAACGGTCCCGCACGGTCCTACGCCTAAGGGCCACGCCAAAGGGCCCTCTGGCGCGTACCCGCCAGTGTAAGTGATGGTTTTAAAGCCATTAAAGGCAGCTGGTATGGGCAGGCTGAAAGGAAAGAGGTGGAGCTCCCGCTCACACACCTCCGATGCTGGCTGGCTGGCTGCTGCTTATCTAATTTTCCTTTTCTTTCTCTCTCTCTCTTTCCTTTCTTTAAAATGTATGAACTGGGGGTCATGCGATGCAGTGAGTCTAGCAGGATGTGTTTCTCTGGGCTCTGAGGCTCCCCACCATAAAACGTTTATAATTTGCTTTAACCCTTTGAAGGCCTACTTTAAATTTTTAATCCACATTCTGCAGCCGGGTTAATTTTTGCATATTTCAGGAAAATTGTACCCATCTTATTCAATATGTTCTAACTGTTGACTCTCACCCTCCTGGGGCCTGGAATCCTACACACACAATACCTGGATTCTTTATCTATATTCCTGTACCCCTCAACAGGAAGAAAAGACAAGACACAATTAATTAAGTAATTAATCACTATGGAGCTCTATAGGAAGGAAACACATGGAGTCTAATTCAGACATATCCATCGAGTTTCTTCAAAGATGGCTTCACAGGGCTCCTGCTTTTATTAGAGAATATCAGCTGATTCAGTTAATCTTTAATTAACATCTGGTACTTTCCAAATTACAACGTGTACATAAAATTTACTAACATAGGCAACATTATCATATAGAAAGAAGAAGTTACATCTCATGACTATGTTCACTAAATTCAGCAGGTGTCGCTGTGATTTTACTTTTCAACAGAAGCTAATTAGTTACTTATTATATTTGCTGATTTTCTACTATTTATACAAGCTATATTCGTTATATTTGCTAATTGGCTCAAAGCCCAGTTTCAAAAGAGCAGCGCATCCCGACCTAGCAACCTCTTTAGCCTATCAGATTGCAGGATAAGCAACTATACCCTATGTTCTATTTATTTAGAGAAGTTCAATCTGACCTAATATCTATTTCTACACAAACTCTATTTGCTAATCACACAAGCCCTGTTTACTAAGTCCAATGTCCTAGAAGAAGCAGAAGTGCATTTTAAAGAGATAGTTTTACTGCAATTCAGACCTGTACTTTCTGGGCCTATAGCTAAGTTAGGTTCTACATTCCAGTTTCATGTATAGAGGGTCTGTTTTCTATCCCTATAGATATTATAGATCCTGATCCGCTGTCTGTCTCTGAATCTGACAACTCCAAATCTGCATATCCTGGGTGAATCATAGTTGTATAAATTTGTTAGTCAGCAGCTGTTTCATCCACTTCACTGATTATATCCAATTTACTTTTGGGGCCTAGCCTAGTTAGCCCTTGTCTACACTAATAGTGATTTTCCTTCTGCTATGGTCATGTATTATATACCATTTGATAGGAATATTTAGTCAGAATTTTGGATCCCGAGAGTTTTGGGCTCGGCCTGGAAAGGGTTAATATTCCTTTTTGACCATCCCTGAGCCTACCTGTTGATATCTAAGTGGCCTCCCGAAGGTATGGGCACTGAGTGTGGAGTCCATTTCTTCTAAAGCAGCACGAAAGGGCCAGCAAGATCGGCTTAAGGCCCCTGAGCACAAAATAGCAGAGTCAGCACTGACGAGCCTGCGGGTGCCTGCACTGAACAGTAGCAATGTTGATGAAGTATCTGCTGCTGTTGTCAAAGTGCTGGATGGCAGATTTCAAGGGCTGACCACATGCACGGATCTCACAATCCATGGTGGACTTCCAAGAGTGCTTGGGTGGTATCTAGCAGCGGTTCTCTACTCTTGAGGATGCAGTGCCCTCTAATGTGGGCACCTTTTAAACTTGCACAACACGTGGCCAAATTGGGCGATCTGGAGAACAGAGGCCAGTGGAAGAACCTCCGAATAGTGGGGATCACCGAATCCGTAGCGGAGAATGAACTGCAGGGTTTTTTGGACAGCTGACTCCCAACCGACAAGGCGATAGCGGAGAGACTGAATGAATTCTTTGCTTCGGTCTTTACTGAGGAAGATGTAGGGATGTTACCCATGACTGAAGTGGTATTTAAAGGTGCGGAAGAATTGAAGGAAATATCGATACAACGGGAAGATGTCTTACAACTATTAGATAACCTGAAGAGTAGCAAATCACCTGGGCCGGATGGTATACATCCAAGGGTGTTGAAAGAACTGAAATATGAGATTGCAGACCTGCTATCAGTAATCTGTGAACTATCATTAAAATCATCTCTAATACCTGAAGATTGGAGGATCGCCAATGTAACACCAATTTTTAAAAAGGGTTCCAGTGGTGATCCGGGAAACTACAGACCGGTGAGCCTGACGTCAGTACCGGGAAAAATGGTAGAAACCATCATAAAGAATAAAATTACTCAGCATGTAGATAGTCACGACCTAATGGGAGACAGCCAACATGGCTTTAGACAAGGAAGATCTTGTCTTACTAATCTGTTATGTTTTTTTTGAAGGAGTGAATAAACAGGTGGACAAAGGTGAGTCGGTTGATATTGTGTATCTGGACTTTCAGAAAGCATTTGACAAGGTCCCTCATCAGAGACTTTTGGCAAAACTAAAGAGTCATGGGATAGGAGGCAGTGTACTATTGTGGATCAGGAACTGGTTAAAAGATAGAAAGCAGAGGGTAGGGCTAAATGGCCAATTTTCCCAATGGAGAAAGGTGAATAGTGGTGTACCCCAGGGATCTGTGCTGGGTCCGCTGCTTTTTGACATATTCATAAATGACCTGGAAAGTGGAATAACGAGTGAGGTTATCAAATTTGCAGATGACACAAAACTATTTAAAGTTGTTAAAACCCAAGAGGATTGTGGAAAATTGCAAGAGGATCTTGATAAATTGGAAGACTGGGCATCAAAATGGCAGATGAAATTTAATGTGGACAAGTGCAAGGTTATGCACCTAGGGAAGAACAACCCAAACTATGGTTACACGATGCAAGGTTCCACATTAGGAACCACCACCCAGGAAAAAGATTTAGGCGTCATTGTGGATACCATGTTAAAACCCTCGGCCCAGGGGGGTAGCGGTTAACAGGATGCGTCTGGCTTGCTTTGAATTGGTGTGGGAGCCCTTTGTTTCTCGCTATGGTGCGTGATTGTTCTGGCCATCTGGGGGTGATATACTGGCCTCCTTGGAGGTTAGTTCTCTAAGTATATCTCCTAGCTCACCTTTGCTCCGAACCTAACCTTAGCAAGCCATAGCTGGGGGGGTGGGGGGGGGGTGGGGAGATGGGGTGGGGGGCCCGGGATTGGGGTGACTTTGGGGGGAGGTAAGGGAGTTTGGGGGGGTGGGGCTCCTGGTTTCTTTATTATAAACAAGTAAAAATGAAGACATATTGTAGATCCTTATTGAGATCTGATATTGTGTTGATACTGTTGCATCTTTTTTGAAGATCTTTGTGGTTTTTGTATCTTTGTAATTCTTTGGAAGTCTTTCAATAAAAAAAAAAAAACAACCCTCGGCCCAATGTGCAGCGGCGGCCAAGAGAGCAAATAGAATGCTAGGTATGATAAGGAAAGGAATGGAAAATAAAACAAAAGATATTATAATGCCTCTATATCGTTCCATGGTGAGACCGCACCTTGAATATTGTGTGCAATTCTGGTCGCTGTATCTTAAAAAGGATATAGCGATTTTAGAAAAGGTTCAGAGAAGAGCCACCAAAATGGTAAAGGGGATGGAAGGATACTCCTATGAGGAAAGGCTAAAAAGGTTAGGGCTCTTTAACCTGGAAAAGAGACGGCTGAGGGGAGATATGATAGAAGTCTATAAATTAATGAACGGAGTGGAACGGGTAAACGTAGATCGATTGTTTACGTTATCAGAATATAGAAAGACTAGGGGACATGCAATGAAGCTACAGGGTAAACTATTTAAGACTAATAAAAGAAAATATTTTTTCACTCAACGTGTAATCAAACTCTGGAATTTGTTACCGGAGGATGTAGTAAAGGCTGTTAGTGTAGCTGGGTTTAAAAAAGGTTTGGACAAGTTCCTGGAGGAAAGGTCCATAAACCATTATTAAGAAATGACCGAAGATATCAATGCTTGACCCAGTACAAGCATTGTGGAACTTGTGTCTCTTGGGGAAACTGCTAGGTACATATGACCTAGATTGGCCACTGCTGGAAACAGAATACTGGGCTTGATGGACCTTGGTCTGACCCAGTATGGCATATCTTATGTTCTTATGTTCTTAACTCAGTTTCAGCTGGAAGATCTGCAGGGTAAGCTGCTTATTGAGCGGGCTCACCACCTAGGCCCTTCACAGGAGGGGGAGAATGGCCTTGTGTGACAATTGACTGCTTCTACAATTATCTGCATAAGGAAGGTGATCTTTCGGGCGGCCCAAGAGTAGGGTGGTTGTGAGCAGGAGGGCCGCAAGATTTTGATCTTCCAAGATGACTCCACTGCGGTAACTAAGCGCCGCAAGGATTTTGCCACAGTGTGCAGCCGACTTGTGCAGAGGGAGCTGTGTTTTTTGTTGCTATACCCCACTCAGTTGCAGATCACCGCATACGGGAAAATCTATTTCTACGAGTCGCCAGAGGCAGCAGCTGCCTTCCTTAATACACTTCTGGATGTCCCAGAGCTCTGCTAGGATGGATTTCGTCTGCTGGGTATTGCGCTTTTGTGTGCCATATGCGGGCTGCAGCACATTATTTGAGTGCTCCTGAGACTGCACCTCAGACCTGAATGCTAGCTGTTCTGGTTTTCCTGGCTTTAGTTTTGCTACTGGATTTTACTGGGGGGATTCCATGGGTAGGGGGGAGGAGGGTGCTTTACTTCCACATGGTTGGGGGCTGAGATGTTTTTTTATTGGGAATAATGGCAGGACCCAGCCTCTGCCTCATGGCTGCCGATATTGACTGTTGCCCCCTCAGACTACTGTGTTTCATGTGGCCCCTGCCTTCTTTGTTATGACATAGAAATATGATGACAGAAAAAGACCACATGGCCTATCTAGTCTGTCCTTCCATATCAACAACTAAAACAGTTCCCTTTTTACCTTTAGAGGTCCTCTGTTTTATTCCATTCTTTTTTGAATTCAGTTACTGTCCTCATCTCTACTACCCCCACTGGGAGACTATTCCACAGATCCACCACTCTTTCCATAAAGAAATATTTCTGCAAATCACTCCTGAATCTATCTCCCTTCACCCTCATCCCATGTCCCCTCGTAGCAGAACTTGCTTTCAAATGAAAGAGGCTCTCAAGGCTCTCTCCCTGAACATTTATGCCACGGAGGTATTTAAACATCTCAATCATATCACCTCTATCCCACCTTTCCTCTAAGGTGTACATATTAAGATCCTTCAGTCTGTCCTCATATGCTTTATATATAGAAATATGACGACAGAAAAAGAGGACATGGCCTATCTAGTCTGTTCTTCCATATCGCCAATGTAACACCAATTTTTAAAAAGGGTTCCAGGGGTGATCCGGGAAACTACAGACCGGTGAGCCTGATCATCAGTACTGGGAAAAATGGTAGAAACCATCATAAAGAATAAAATTACTCAGCATGTAGATAGTCATGGCCTAATGAGAGACATCCAGCATGGCTTTAGACAAGGAAGATCTTGTCTTACTAATCTGTTATGTTTTTTTGAAGGAGTAAATAATCAGGTGGACAAAGGTGAGTCGGTTGATATTGTGTATCTGGAGTTTCAGAAAGCCTTTGACAAGGTCCCTCATGAGAGACTTTTGGCAAAACTAAAGAGTCATGGGATAGGAGGCAGTGTACTACTGTGGATCAGGAACTGGTTAAAAGATAGAAAGCAGAGGGTAGGGCTAAATGGCCAATTTTCCCAATGGAGAAAGGTGAATAGTGGTGTACCCCAGGGATCTGTGCTGGGTCCGCTGCTTTTTGACATATTCATAAATGACCTGGAAAGTGGAATAACGAGTGAGGTTATCAAATTTGCAGATGACACAAAACTATTTAAATTTGTTAAAACCCAAGAGGATTGTGGAAAATTGCAAGAGGATCTTGATAAATTGGAAGACTGGGCATCAAAATGGCAGATGAAATTTAATGTGGACAAGTGCAAGGTTATGCACTTAGGGAAGAACAACCCAAACTATGGTTACACGATGCAAGGTTCCACATTAGGAACCACCACCCAGGAAAAAGATTTAGGCGTCATTGTGGATACCATGTTAAAACCCTCGGCCCAGTATGCAGCGGTGGCCAAGAGAGCAAATAGAATGCTAGGTATGATAAGGAAAGGAATGGAAAATAAAACAAAAGATATTATAATGCCTCTATATCGTTCCATGGTGAGACCGCACCTTGAATATTGTGTGCAATTCTGGTCGCCGTATCTTAAAAAGGATATAGCGATTTTAGAAAAGGTTCAGAGAAGAGCCACCAAAATGGTAAAGGGGATGGAAGGATACTCCTATGAAGAAAGGCTAAAAAGGTTAGGGCTCTTTAACCTGGAAAAGAGATGGCTGAGGGGAGATATGATAGAAGTCTATAAATTAATGAACGGAGTGGAACGGGTAAACGTAGATCGATTGTTTACCTTATCAGAATATAGAAAGACTAGGGGACATGCAATGAAGCTACAGGGTAAACTATTTAAGACTAATAAAAGAAAATATGTTTCACTCAACGTGTAATCAAACTCTGGAATTTGTTACCAGAGGATGTAGTAAAGGCTGTTAGTGTAGCTGGGTTTAAAAAAGGTTTGGACAAGTTCCTGGAGGAAAGGTCCATAAACCATTATTAAGAAGTGACCGAAGATATCAATGCTTGACCCAGTACAAGCATTGTGGAACTTGTGTCTCTTGGGGAAACTGCTAGGTACATATGACCTAGATTGGCCACTGTTGGAAACAGAATACTGGGCTTGATGGACCTTGGTCTGACCCAGTATGGCATATCTTATGTTCTTATGTTTATATAAACAACTAAAACAGTCCCCTTTTTACAATGCTGCCAGGTACAGCAATACTGGGGGGCCATTGGCGGCTGTCAGGTTCCTTTGTAAGGAACTTGTTTGCCTGCTTATGTGAGTCAGGGTAATGGACTTTGTCAGCTGCGTTGTTTAAACTATTGGGTTTGTTTGTTTTCTGTTTTCCTCTTCTTGTTCTGGGGGATGTTGTGTTTTTCTTTTCTCTTCCTCCCTATCAGCTAGGCAAAGGAGCTGATACACACGCTGGCAGTCAAACAGAATTTTATTAAACCCCGACATGTTTCGGCTGTCTAGACCTTTTTCAGGGGGAAAGAAGCCTCAAAAAATATTAAAAACAAAAGATAAAAGCTTAAATACATAAATAAATCAATATGTCGCACATACATTAAGATTATATACAACAATCAATGCAGATGAGCATCATTATCAGTATGTATATAAACATATAAATAAAATAATTAAAACATATCATGCATTCCTTAAAATATCAACCACAGTGTATAATAAGGACACATATAAAAAAATTATATGAAAAGTATGTAAATATGCTTAAGAGGCTGACGGACACACATTGTATGACACAAAGGAACCATCCATATTTGGCACAAACACAAAGTTCCATTCCTTATCGTTCCTACAGTTCAGTCCTCCACCTCTGGGTTGTGCACCTCCTCCTGCAGCTTGGAGACTGGGCATGTCAAAATCATGACATCACTGGATGTAGTCTGCTGGTCTCTCCCATCAGCCCCAGTGTGTCCAGTCTCCATGCAGCAGGAGGACGTAGTGAGCCTAGGTGCTGGGCTCACTTGAGGAACACATAAGGAGCAATAGTGTAGCTTAGTATAGGTTTCTTAAATTTTTACCCTCAAGTTTGGTTCTTGCCCTTTAAATTTACTTTTACATTTAATTTCATGCTGCCCCTTTAAAAAAAAAAAAAAAGGACAAACCTTTCTCTTGTGCGGGGCTGTAGGCTCATTTATTCAGATCTCTCCCCCTAGACGGGATGGGGGAGAGCTCTGTGACAGGACCGAGGGGGGCATTCTCCAGCTGTGCAGGCAGCCGCCATCCCACCTTGCGCTTGAGACCGCTGACGGGAGGCTCGCCCGGCGGTTTCTGCTCGTGGCATCATTAAGCAGAACCACGCAGGCTGGAGCCCCATTGAAGAGCCAAAGTCTTTTCTTTTATAGCTTCAGGGCTCTGCATCTCCCCGGCGGGCAGGAACTGTGCGGAGAAAGAGCCGGTGCTCCCGCGTCACGTTTGGCGCCTTTCTTTTCTTGCGCCAGTTGCAGCAGCCTTTTTGGAAGCATGATCGCCGCATGGTAACAGCTCTGGAGCGGATTTTAAGGCATAGCTTGTATCAGGGGGGACCAGGGTTACATTTGCTTTAAATTTACTTTACATTTACCTTTTGGTGTTGGGCAGTGCTCCCATTTATTTGCAAAGCCTCGGTTTTGCCTTCAGCGCCTCTGCAGGCCCTCGAGTGGGCTGGCAGTTTTAATTATTCAAGAAGAGGGAGTACATAAAAAAAGAGAGTAGGGACATTAACTTTGGTCTCCCTTTTCCTAGCCTGTCTCTCTCTCGGATTTTTTATTGAAAAAAAAAAAAAGAGAAACAAGTATTTATTTATTTATTTATTTAACAGTATTTCTAAACCGCCTTATCTTAATAATCAAGGTGGTATCACAGCAAACAATCAGGTCAAGTGAGTGTGTTATACATGCAGTGGGGGGGAAATTGAGTGTGTGTTGTGTTGTGTGCTAGATTGGTATGAGCTATGTACAGAGTGGGCTATATACAGTGGTGCAAAAACATATTTCATACATACATTGGTTAGGCGGAATCATGTGCTGTTATTCATTCTCTGAAGTTATGTGATGTGTCCATAGTGTTCTATGAACAGCATGGTTTTCAGCTGTTTTCTAAAGTCTTTGAGGTCTGTAGCGCCCCTCAATTCGTCCGGGAGTTTGTTCCATATTGTTGGAGCGGCCATTGAGAGTGCTCTATCTGTTGTGTCCTTGCGTGTGTGTTTGTATTCACTTGGGGTGCTGACTCGGTTGTGGGTTTGTTTTCTTCTGGGACGCGTACTGGTGTCTGATTGTATGAGGGTGTGTAGGCTGTTGGCTGATGTGTGGTGTTTTATCTTGAATAGGTTTATGATAGTTTTGTATTTGATGCGTGCACCGATTGGAAGCCAGTGTAAGTCCTTTAAGGTGGGTGTGATGTGCTCCTGTCTTGCAGTTCCTGATATGATTCGTGCAGCAGTGTTTTGTGCTAGTTGTAGAGGCTTGAGGGCTTGTTTCGGTAGTCCAAGGTATATCGGATTGCAGAAGTCCAGTAGTGGGGTTATCAGTGCTTGACAGACGGTACGGAAGTGTTCCGGGGCGAGGAGCGGCTTCAGTCTCCTGATGATTCGCATCTTGTAGTAGGCTTTTTGGATTGTTTTGTCTATGTGTGGTTTGAGATTGAGTTTATTGTCCAGAGTAACTCCGAGGTATCTCACTTCTGATCTTATTGGTATAGTGGTGCTTTGTATCTTTAAATTTGGTGGGTGTATGAAGCTTTGGTTCCGGGTGATGATTAAGGCTTCGGTCTTGTTGTAGTTTATTGCTAGGTTGTTGTTTTGACACCAACTCTCCATTTGGGTGAGGCAGTCTGTTATCTTAGAGAAGTCCGGGTTGTCGATTGATATCGGGGTGTATATCATTATGTCGTCTGCATATATTGTGTATTGAATGTTGTTCTTTTTCATGATGTTGCATATTGGTTGTATGTAGATGTTAAATAGGAGTGCTGAGAGTGCGGATCCTTGAGGTACTCCTTGTCGGACGATTATGGGTCGGGAGGTGTTGTGTCCCGATTTGACCTGTAGCTGTCTTTCGGTTAGGTACGAGTGGAACCATTTTAATGTGATACCGTGTATATCGGTGTTCTTTAGTCTTTCCAGGAGGGTGTTGTGGTCTACTGTGTCGAAGGCTGAGGAGATGTCGATGAAGATCATTGTGATTCCATTCTTGGTGTTGTCGATTATTCGGAGAAGGAGAGGGAGAGGGTGAGGGTGCCTGGCAGAAGGCGTCCTGCTCCCAGTGCGTGCTCTGTGGAACTCGCAGGGGAACGGTCATGGATTCTGGGATCTGCAGGAGTTGCGCTACGGTGTCCACGAGCATAGAGCGGCAGATGGAGGCCAAGGCTGGCTAGGAGCCACAGCTTTCAACAGCCGGACCTGAAGGGGAGGTCCCGTTGGCCTCTACCTCAGGGGTTTCCCAGGAGGTTAGCGCAGGACTGCTAACCTACATGCCGGTCCTGGAGTCCAGCGCACAGCTCGGGGACTTCTGCCCCGACATTGTGTTGATAATGCATCAGGCATTCTGTATGCGGGGTCAGGGAAAATGACTGGATGCCTTGTCGCATCCTGCATCTGTTCCGCAGCTGAAGTCGACCGAAAGGAGTAGCATTTCTCCGAGACCTTCAAAGAGATCGCGGCCTCGCGAGCGGTCACCCTCGGACATGGAGAGTAATGACACGGATGAGGCTGAGCTAGATCTTGAGGCAGAGATAGAAGACTTAGAAGAGGGTGAGATTCAGGAACCGGAGGATCAGAGAAAGATCATTCAAGTGTTCCAAAAGGAGGAGCTGGTAGCCCTTATTACATAATCCCTCCAGACATTGAACCTGGCGGCAGCACCGCCGATGGAGGAGAAGAGTGTGGAAGACCCTATCATACAAGCAGTGAGGCAAGCACAAGTGGTGTTCTCTGTCCACCGGGTGGTGGACAAGATGATACAGGACGAGTGGGATCAACTGGAGTCGGGTCTCAGAGGCATCAGAACGATGAACAGACTCTATCTGTTAGCAGATAAGGACAAAGAGCGGTTTCGGTCTCCACTAATTGATGCAGCAGTATCAGCGGTCACCAAGAAGACCACGATTCCGGTGGAAGGTAGCACGGCATTAAAGGATGCGCAGGATAGGAAGATGGATGGCCTGTTGAAGCAGTCCTTTGAGGCGGATGCATTGTCCTTGCAGGCTTCCATTTGTGGAGCTTGGGTGGCAAGAGCTTGCCTCAGATGGTCTCAGCGCTTGAGACAGTCCTCTCAGCTGGATCCAGAGAGTCTTGCTGAATTGGATCGGTTGGAGTCAGGAACTGCATATTTGGCAGATGTGCATTATGACTTGATCAGAGCGCTGGCTAATAGCATGGCTTCCTTGGTTGCTGTGCGCCGATCCCTGTGGTTAAGGAATTGGGCGGTTGATGGCTCTTCTAAATCGCGTCTCAGTAGGTTACTGTTCGGAGAGGATCTTGACAAGTTGTTTAAGGATTTAGGGGAGTCAAAGGGCGGTAGACGTCCGGAGGATAAGCCTAAGCCAGGAAAGTCCGCTCCAGCCTATCGGGGTCAGTTTCGGGATTTTAGAAGATTTGCGTCAAGAGCGCAGGGGTTTCGTGGATTTCGGGGAGCAAGTAGAGGTTTCGCAGGGACATCCACCATGGCTTCTCGGAAGCCCCAATGAAAGTTGGCGGGTCCCGGTAGGAAGTCAACTCATCGGCGGGAGGCTTCGGGAGTTTCTTTCTGCCTGGACCCAAATTACGACAGACCAGTGGGTTTTGGAAATAATTTGCGAGGCCTACGCGCTGGAGTTGGCAAGACCGGTCCAGGACTCCTTCGTAATGTCTCCCTGCAGAGGTCCACAAAAAGCCCTGGCGATTCACACGACCCTGGATCATCTGTTGCACATGGGGGCGATCGTACCTGTCCCATTGACAGATTACGGTATGTGTCAATACTCAATTTATTTCATATTGCCGAAAAAGGATGGAGTTCTACGCCCTATTTTAGACCTAAAGGGCGTGAATCGGTGCCTGCGCGTACCGCATTTTCGGATGGAAACTTTGAGGTCCGCCATTGTGGCAGTACGCAAAGGGGAGTATTTGACCTCCCTGGATCTCACGGAAGCGTATCTACATATCCCTATCTGAGAGGCTCATCAAAGGTTTCTACGATTTGCCCCTCCATGGGGGCACTATCAGTTCCAAGCTTTACTGTTCGGGCTGGCTACGGCGCCGCAAACTTTCACCAAGATTATGGTGGTGGTGGCGGCGGCGTTGCAGAAGGAAGGAATCCTTGTTCACCCGTATCTCGACAACTGGTTGATTCGGGCAAAATCCAAGGCCGAAAGCGTGCAGGTTACGGACAAGGTGGTAAAGTTCTTACAGCAGCTCGGCTGGGTGGTCAATCCGGCCAAGAACCAACTGGTGCCATCCCAGGAGCTCGAATATCTGGGAGTACGTTTCGACACTTGGCAGGGAGCGGTGTTTCTACCGCATCGTTGGGTGCTGGTCCTGAGCGGCCTACTTTGCAAGTTCAGTGCCATTCCGGCGCCTTCAGCATGGGATTATGTTCACGTGTTGGGCACGATGGCAGCTACGTTGGAGGTGGTACCCTGGGCCAGATTCCATATGAGGCCATTACAACAAGCACTCCTCCGCCGCTGGTCACATCAGACCGACTCGTTGAGCAAGCGTCTTCCCTGTCCTCCCCGGGTCAGGCGGACTCTACGGTGGTGGCTATTACCCGGAACTCTGCAAGCAGGGGTGCTCCTGGAGCAGATGGAATGGCTCCCGCTACTGACGGATGCAAGTCTTGTGAGGTGGGGGGCGCACTGCGGAGATCTGTTCGCAAGGCGCGTGGTCCATTCAAGAGCGCTGTTGGTCGATCAACCGGCTGAAGTTGAGAGCGGTGTATCTGGCGCTTTGGGTTTTCGAAGCGGCAGTGACAGGTCGGGCAGTGAGAGTGCTGTCAGACACCTCTGCGACAGTAGCGTACATCAGTCAGCAGGGAGGCACAGGCAGTGCAGCCATGGAAGAAGCAGAGACGCTGTTCTCGTGGGTGGAATAGCGTTGTCGGCGGTGCACATTGCAGGGAAGGACAATGTGACGAATTTCCTCAGCAGGGTGCAAGTGGATGCTGGGGAATGGGAGTTGTATCCGGAAGTGTTTGCGCTAATAGCCCGCAAATGGGGGCCGCCGATCATGGATCTTATGGCGACTTTTCAGTCCGCAAAAGTGAGTCGCTTCTTCAGCAGATGGCGGGAAAGGATGTCGGAAGGGCTCGACGCCCTGATACAGCTGTGGCCGGCGTTCGGTCTTTGTGTTCCCGCCATGGGTGTTGATAGACCGTGTGGTACAGCAGATCGAGGCTCATCGCGGGAGGGTGCTGTTGGTAGCCCCGGACTGGCCAAGACGCCCGTGGTACACCGATCTCATTCAGCTGCTGGACGGGGAGCCTTGGAGGCTGCCAGTCTCGGAAGATCTGCTATGCCAAGGGCCGTTTCGAATGCCTCAGGTAAATCAGTTCTCGCTTACGGTTTGGCCATTGAAAGGGCGAGGCTGAAGAAGAAAGGATACTCTGGATCGGTAATCATGACGTTGCTGCGAGCTAGGAAAACATCGACTTCGCTGGCATATGTTTGTGCATGGCGTATTTTTGAGAATTGGTGTTCATGATGGCAAGTCCGGGTTGCTACAGCCTCCGTGCCCGTGGTGTTGAGCTTTCTACAAGATGGCTTTGATAAAGGGCAGCCAGTTCATTGAGAGTGCAGTTGGCAGCCCTAGCCTGCTATAGGGGCAAGGTGCATGGTGTGCCTTTAGGGTCGCATGCGGACGTATTGCGCTTCCTGATGGTGGTGACGAGGCTGCGGCCCGCTCGTCGTATCATCGTCCCCACATGGGATCTCAACTTGGTTTTAGGAGCATTAGTAAAGGAGCCTTTTGAGCCGTTATTTCAAGCCACAATGAAGGATTTGACCTTAAAGACAGTGTTTGTTTTTAGTGGCCATATGTTCGGCAAGGCGAATTTCGGAGTTACAAGCGCTGTCTTGCAGAGAACCCTTTGTCATTTTCGAAGGAGAAGGTAGTCTTGCGTCCAGTGCCATCCTTTTTACCGAAGGTTGTCTCTCCATTTCACCTAAATCAGACGGTGTTGCTTCTGGTCCTTGGCTCAAGGGGGGTAATCGCGTCCGATCGCAGTATTCGTTTGTTGGATATTAAGCAGGTGTTGAGGCGATATTTGCAAGTTTCCAAACCTTTTTGCAAATTTGAGTGGCTGTTCGTGGTGTTCAGAGGGCCTCGCAAAGGTGAGGCGGCAGCAAAAGCGTCCATTTCTAGACGGATTAGGGAAGCGATTGCCTCAGCATATCTGGTTCAGGGTCATTCTGTCCTGGTGGGATTGCGAGCACACTCTGCCAGAGCGCAGGCAGCCTCTTGGGCAGAACACGGTTTGGTTGCGCCAGGGGACATCTGTAGGGCGGCTACTTGGTCGTCTCTCCATACCTTCAGTAAGCACTATCGCTTGGATGTTCTAGCAGTGAATGATGCCTGTTTCGGTTCGGCAGTATTGCGAGCCGGGTATAAGGGTCCCTTCCAATGAACACTGCTCTGTTACATCCCAGAGGTGAAGAACTGAACTGTAGGAACAATAAGGAAATATTTACACGTACCTGGTAATTGTAGTTCCTTGAGTGAAGACAGTTCAGTCCTCAATCCCGCCTGGGGTGGTGTCATTGACAGTGGAATGTCAGTAGGTGGAGCAGTATATTTACAGGTATGTATGAATTTCGAGGGATTCTGTTTGATTCATTCTGCTCTGTCTATTTTTCTCTATTTATTCTCCTTTCTGGCTTCTGCTTCAGAAGGAGTCAGGAGGAAATGGTGCAAGACAACATTTTGTTCTGTTAGGAGGGAAATTTTAACTATTCCTCTAGTTACGGGTTATTAAGGTTTCAGTTTATTTGTTAGCTACTTATTTGTTGCTCTTTTGAGTATGCTTTGTCAATAGTTCACTGGGGCTGATGGGAGAGACCAGCAGACTACATCCAGTGATGTGTGACAACGCACCGCCTAGCCTGTGGCGTAAGCAGGCCAAGGGGATGTGAGCCACACAGTGAGGGTGAGTTTAAAAGAGTCCTTGTTAGTGCTGAAGCCTTCCTACTGTAGTTGTGGAGTGAGTGACGACAGCCAAGGTTGGGTTTCCAAAGTAAGTAATGCTTTATTCATGCATAAGGTATTTGCACAAAGTATAGCAAAGGACACCGTACAGGACTTACTCCCCCGCCACAGAAGTATAATGGTAACCTTATGTACCAAATAAAAGTTCAAGTGTTTACATAGCTTCTCCTGATACTTCTCAGGGACACCTAAAATATTTACAAGCTTTCATCATTCTTCCAGCTTCATTACTACAACAGGCTTCAATCTTCTAGTACTGCTTTCTCAGTATCTACTGGTAATAAAGAATCTTTCTCCTGTTGTACTTCTTGCTGGTGTCAAACAGCTTCCCATAGAAATGGCAATCTCCACAACCCTGGCTTATTAATGACTGCCTTCTTGTGTAGGAGCAGTTTCTCTATATTGCCTTCTATTCACAGCTGTACCACATGAAGCTTTGATTCATTCCCTTCACTAGAACGCTGCTGTCTCTCATGCAGGTTCTAGAACATTTGCTTAAGGCTTCTCAGCACTCAATCATCAATTAGGAATACTTATAGTTCTTCACTCTAGCATACAAATTCCACATTCCATTTCTGACTCACTGGAACTAGATACTGGAGCACCCAATTCCATTGCTTCCTCTTGGTCCTCAAAGGGTTCCCTTAGCTCTCTGCACGATTGCTGCCAATTAGCCTCTTGCTGGCAAGCAGGTGTGTGCTCCTCTGAACTAGAGCTTAGGTCACGCTGTCTATACCATGGAAATGTTTGTAGCTTTCTAACAGGGACTTTTCTATAGCGCCTCTTCCTTCTATTAACTTCAGGTATATATTCAGGGTCTGGTTTACCCCTGCCTCTTTTAGCAAGCAGTCTATTGTCAGTTCCTATAGCCTGACTTCTCTCAAAGCTATTTACTTTATAAGGCTTAGAAGAGTTTGCTCTGACCTGGTTTTTGCAGCGTCTGCCTCTGGGAAACTCCCCTGACTCCAAGTCAGTATTCCAGGCTTCTGAATCCAGCTCTGGGTCACCTCCAGGGTTTCCTCTCTCATGGAGCTGAGGTCTGCCTGTCCCTCTTCCAGGACCACCTGCAGGAACTCTCCCTTCCCTGGTCCTCTCCTTAGTTCCTCTGGGCTCAGCCTTTCTGCTTGCACTGCTCTGTAACCAGTTCCTCTCCTCCTTGATTCCTCTCTCGAGTCTGGATCTCTCTCTGTCTCCGGATCCGAATCTGAATCTCCTGCTAACTGCTGCTTCCTGGTTATGAGTGCAGAGTGGCCCAATCCGGTCTGACTCCGCCCACCTCCCTGATTGGCTATGTCTCTGGGTTAGCCTAGAGCTAGGGTGTGGTTCTTTCCCTGCTCTTCTCTGCAGAGAATGTTTGTGAGCAGGAAACTTAACCCCTTCCTGTCCTGCCTCTCCAAGCCTCTGAGGTGACAGAAAGTGATTTAAACCCATTTTCTCCTGTTTCTGAGCCTCTGCCTTGTCACAGATGTCATGATTTTGACATGCCCAGTCTCCAAGCTGCAGGAGGAGGTGCACAACCCAGAGGTGGAGGACTGAACTGTCGTCACTCAAGGAGCTACAATTACCAGGTAAGTGTAATTATCATTTATGAAACATAAAAAGCACATTCATGAATAAATAAAACCTCCAGCAGCAGTGCTGGAATGAGATGAGGAGGACATAAGAACATAAGATATGCCATAGTGGGTCAGACCAAGGTCCATTAAGCCCAGTATCTTGTTTCCAACAGTGGCCAATCTAGGTCACAAGTACCTAGCAATTTCCCCAAAAGACACAGGTTCCACAATGCTTGTACTGGGACAAGCAGTGGATATTCTGGTCCACTTTAATAATGTTTTATGGACCTTTCCACCAGGAACCTTTCCAAACATTTTTTAAACCCGGCTACACTAACAGCTTTTACTACATCCTCTGGTAGCAAATTCCAGAGTTCGATTACATGCTGAATGAAAAAATATTTTCTCTTCTTAGTCTTAAATAGGTTACCCTGTAACTTCATTTCATGCCCCCTAGTCTTTCTATATTTTGATGGTGTAAACAATCATTCTACACTTACCCGTTCCACTCCATTCATTCATTTATAGATCTCTATCATATCTCCCCTCAGCTGTCTCTTTTCCAGGTTGAAGAGCCCTAACCTTTTTAGCCTCTCTTCATAGGGGTATTCTTCCATCCCCTTTACCATTTTGGTGGCTCTTCTCTGTACCTTTTCTAATAACGCTATATCCTTTTTAAGATATGGCGACCAGAATTGCAGACAATATTCAAGGTGTGGTCGCACCATGGAACGATACAGAGGCATTATAATATCCTTTGTTTTATTCTCCATTCCTTTCCTTATGATATCTAGGATTCTGTTTGCTCTCTTGGCTGTCCATTGCACACTGGGCGGAGGGTTTCAACATGTTATCCACAATGACCCTTAAATCTTTTTCCTGGGTGGTAGTTCCTAATGTGGAACCTTGCATCATGTAACCATAGTTTGGGTTTTTCTTTCCTAGGTGCATTCTTTGCACTTGTCCACATTAAATTTCATCTGCCATTTGGATGCCCAGTCTTCCAATTTATCAAGATCCTCTTGCAATTTTCCACAGTCCTCATGGGTTTTAACAACTTTGAATAGTTTTGTGTCATCTGCAAATTTGATAACCTCATTTGTTCCCATTTCCAGGTCATTTATGAATATGTTAAAGCAGCGGATCCAGCACAGATCCCTGGAGTACATAAGAACATAAGATATGCCATACTGGGTCAGACCAAGGTCCATCAAGCCCAGTATGTACTCCACTATTCACCATTCTCCATTGGGAAAATTGGCCATTTCCTGATCCACAATAGTACACTGCCTCCTATCCCATCACTTTTTAATTTTTCCAAAAGTCTCTGATGAGGGACCTTGTCAAAAGCTTTCTGAAAGTCCAGGTACATTATATCAACCGACTCACCTTTGTCTGCCTGTTTATTCACACCTTCAAAAAAAACATAACAGATTAGTAAGACAAAATCTTCCTTGGCTAAAGCCATGTTGGCTGTCTCCCATTAAGCCATGACTATCTACATGTTCAGTAATTTTGTTCTTTATGATGGTTTCCACCAGGACCCAGGCAGGGAAGAGATGACTATAACTATAATATTTCATTCAAAATAAAATTTCATTCAAAGAACAGAGGAGAGGGAGTGAAAAAAAGCAGCCAGCCATTTGTAAGACATCTAATGTGGGGGAGGAGAATTGAATGGTAAATACCTGTGTGTTTGATCATTTATAAGATACTGAGGATGAAGCATCAATATCAAAACAGTAAAATTCCTGTCAATGAAGAGAAGCAAAATATAAAATAACAATCTTGCAGGAAATTCTATTGTGAATTGTAAATTCCTTATCGCTTCTCCGGGCCAGTCCAGGGAACGTTAGGGTTGTCAATCCCCTTTAGCAGCTGAGGACTGAAGACTTCAAGTTTTCTTGAGAGCTCAAGCCACTCCCCCTGAGGTCAATGTGCCAGTCTTTCAGTCCTCAGCAGCTGAAGAGGATCGATTCTGGCTATCTCCCTCACGAAAGAATCACTTTCTTATTTTTATTTCCACACAAATAGATAACAAGTTGGCTCGAGCAGGGCTGATCTTGCTCTATATTTCCTGGAACTAATTGTAGTCACCAGAGTTTAAAGGATTAAATAAGAGACGTCGAGTTAACCTTTCCTTATTAGCGGGGTAAGGTAGAGCCTACCTTCCTGTCAGCCTCTGTCTCTGTTTAGGTAGATTGGTCCCGGGAGCCCCAGTTACCCTCTGCCTCGGTAAACCGCCGCACCCTCGCACTTCCCGCTAGCAGCAGGTCAGCGTCTCAGCAGTGCCGCGTTCTTCAGCTCGATTCAGGTGAGCCTTGATTTTGTGCAGTCGGGAGTGTTTGACTGTGCGGCATCGTTGCTATCGGGGTGTGAACTCAGCCACTTTCTTTACTTCAGCGCTCTGTGGCGCGGCAAGAAGGGGTTTTCCTGGGGTGATCTGCGGCGGTGCGATCGGTAGCAGATGGATGGTAAGCTTGCTTCAGAGTCAGAGAGGCCCTCTTTGCCCGCGGGAAAGGCGGCCATTTTAAGTGCGCCGGCCATTTCGCCCACGGACCATCACAGGCCGGGAAAGAGAGTCTAAATCGAGTAAGGACGTTTCAGAAGTGGTTAAGCCCCCGCAGAACCTGCCTGAAGCTCAGGAAGGGATTTCTGCTTTCTTTTCCCCGGAATTTATTCTGGCAATGCACAGGGCTTTTTTACTGAAATCCTCTCAGAAAAGCTCTGCGGTGCCATTTTCTACCTCGTTGGAAGTCCCTTCGGGTTCTCCAGTTGTAGAGGATCCTGGTGAGGGTACTTCTTAAAGGAAAGTAGCAACACAGGGTCATTTGGATCCCTTTGGGCTCCTGGTCTCAGAACCCAGGGTCAAGAGGATGGAGAGGTTATTTCAGACGCTGGCTTGGACCTGGGTCCTGAAGAGCTTGAGGAGGGTGAAATTGCGCACGGCGAGGATCCGAATATTTTTCGGGTGTTTCGCAAAGAAGAGCTCGGGGCGCTTATTTCACAGTCCTTAACAGCATTGAACCTCCTTCTTCCCTCGGTTTCTCAGGAGCCGTTGGAGGATCCATTGTTGCAGGGGTTTAAGGCGGAACAACGCTGTTTTCCGGTACACCGTGTGATAAAACAGATGATTGAGTCTGAATGGGAGTGTCCGGAGGCTACTCTCAGAGGGAGTCGCGCCTTAGCTCGCCTTTACCCCGTGCCTCAGGATGAGAAAGACTTATTGCGAATGCCTAAGATGGATGCAATCGTGTCGGCTGTGACTAAAAAGACTACCATTCCCGTGGAAGGAGCTGCGGCGCTTAAAGATCTCCAGGATCGGAAATTGGAGATTCTACTTAAACAAGCGTTTGATTCTAGCGCTCTGGCGCTACAGGCTGCCATTTGTGGGGCATATGTCTCTCGAGCGTCCACCCGGTGGATTCAAGGGGACACTTCTGCGGATGCGGCATCTGCTGCTGCGGTAGAAGGTGCAAAGTTAGAGTCCGCAGCAGCTTACATGGCGGACGCTTTCTATGATTTGGTGCGGATTGCCGCAAAGTCCATGGCGTCTCTAGTGGCAGCCAGGCATTTTCTGTGGTTGCGTAACTGGGCAGCGGATGTTTCCTCTAAGTTACGCCTTAGTAAACCTCCCTATAAGGGTAAGTTACTTTTTGAAGAAGCGTTGGAAAAGATTGTTAAGGATCTCGGGGACTCCAAAGGGGGCCGTTTACCGGAGGATAAGCCTAGGCCGGTTAGAGGAACTGGGGGGCTACGCGGATCAGGTCGGGACGTTCGTAGGTTCAGGGGGGCGCGGTTTGCTCCCTATTCCAAAGGCCGTGCCGGATTTCGCGGGCAGTCCTTTCGAGGAGCCAGAGGGTACGGTAGATCCTACTTCAATGCTCCTCAGTCCTCGGCCAAGAAGCCACAATGAAGGTTTGCTAGTCCAGGCGCAGATTCCTGTGGGAGGGCGACTGCAGGGATTTGTTCAGGCCTGGACCGCAATAACTTCAGACAGATGGGTGCTGGAGGTCATTCAGAAGGGTTATGCGCTGGACTTCGCTTGCCCTTTGACCGACGCTTTTGTGATGTCTCCTTGTGCTCCGGGTCAGAAGTCACAAGCGATCTCAGACACGCTTTCCCGACTCTTACGTCTGCAGGCGGTGGTTCCAGTGCCTCGCGACCAATACGGCTGCGGTCGATACTCGATTTATTTCATGGTTCCCAAGAAGGAAGGTTCTTTTCGGCCCGTGCTGGATCTCAAATACGTAAACCACGCCTTGCGAGTTCCACATTTTCGCATGGAGACGTTACGTACAGTTATTTGGGCGGTTCGGCCGGGAGAGTTTCTATCATCCATAGATCTCACAGAAGCGTATCTGCACATTCCCATCAGACCGGCTCATCAGCGGTTTTTACGGTTCGCCCTTCCTATGGGTCATTTCCAATTTCGAGCATTGCCGTTCGGTCTGGCCACGGCTCCGCGGACCTTCGCGAAACTGATGGTGGTAGTGGCAGCGGCTCTGTGGAAGGACGGAATCCGGGTTCACCGTATCTCGACGATTGGCTAATCAGGGCGGATTCTCGATCAGCCTCAGTGACGGCGACTGCTCGAGTGGTTCAGCTTCTGGAACAACTGGGTTGGGTCATCAACCAGACCAAAAGTCACTTGCAGCCAGTGACACAGCTGACCTATCTCGGAGCCTTCTTCGACACGGCTCGGGGTGCGGTCTTTTTGCCTGAGATCAGGGTACACAGGGTTTTGGAGCAGGTGTGAGCGTTTTTGCAGGTGTCGGCTCCGTCGGCGTGGACCTATTTGCAGCTCTTGGGATCCATGGCGGTGGCCTTGGATCTGGTGCAGTGGTCCAAGGCTCATATGCGGCCCCTACAGCAGGCGTTGCTTTCCAGATGGTCTCCGCAGCTTCACCCTCTTTCGCAGAGACTCGTCTGTCCGTAGCTGGTACGTCAAAGTCTGGAATGGTGGTTAGACCCCACGCATCTGAGGGCAGGGGTACCCTTGCAGGAACCAACGTGGGTGTTAGTAACCACGGACGCCAGTCTCGCAGGCTGGGGAGCTCATTGTCGGTCTCAGGTGGCTCAAGGGTGTTGGTCCACGGAGGAGAGCTCGTGGTTGATCAATCGTCTAGAACTCTGCGCAGCTCGGCTTGCCCTTCAGCATTACGAAAGCTTCCTCAAGGGGACAGCGGTGCGGATTTTTTCCGACAATGCGGTGACAGTCGCCTATATCAATCGGCAGGGGGGTACCAAGAGTATGCCTCTGATCGACGAATTCCAGGAGTTGATGGCTTGGGCGGAGAGTCATCTCCTGGCATTATCGGCGGCGCACGTGGCGGGCAAGGACAACGTGCAAGCCGATTATCTCAGTCGCAGTGTTCTCGATCCCGGGGAGTGGGATCTGAACGTGGTGGTTTTTCACGAGCTGACAGTGCGTTGGGGACAACCGATTACACAGGTACACTAAAAAAATTTTTTTTTAAACTGCCTCTAATGTTTCGATTGATTTTTACGTTTTTTGGTGCGCTGAATCCAAATCTGGTAACCAATTTGCTCCATCACGTACAGATTTTTTGCTACATTGGGTTAGCAGTTTGAGGTGAACGTTTCAGATTGAGTGCGATCGAGACAAAAGTTTCTTGGATGAATTCTTTATACTAATTGTTTAGTAGTTATTCAAATAAGAATAAAGAAAATTGTAACAAGGCAGCACATAAGAATAGAGTAATGTCAACAAAACACACTGTGATGGTCGCAAAATTGTCTGCACTTAAAACAGCCACATACATGTGCACAAACATTGAGCATATAAGAGCGAGGTTAGACACAAAGCAAAGCAAAGAAATGTGCAAAAAATGTTGTACAGGTATGTATGTAAGAATAGAAAACGCAAACCGCACCATTGCAATACATGAAGACAAACACCCGATGGTGTGAAAATAAAATTCTAATAAATGAGATCCGACACTGTGGTAATAACTAGCAAATTTTTATTTCAAAGTTTAGTAAAAACACGATATTTGTCAACACAGTTTAGATTTTAAAGTCATTCTTGGGTCAATCAATCTCCTGGTGGGCCCGTTTCTTCTTCCCCCGAATGCTTCTCTTGGTGCGCTGCTTGGAGTATTTTTCATCTGGGGTTTCCCGCAGCAGCAACCAGCAGAAATCAGCCATCATAGTGGTGTTCCATCTTCCTTGGTACCTTCTCTCTGCGTCCTTGATGTCCTGGTGAAACCTTTCACCTTGTTCTTCACTGTACGCCCCCAAGTTTTCGGGAAAGTAGTTCACATGGGAGTGCAAGAAATGGACTTTCAGGCTCATGTTACAGCCTTGTTCTTTGAAGGCATTGAGCATCCTGGCAACAATATGCTTATAGTTCTCATCCCGCCTGTTCCCCAAGAATTTGAGAACAACATCCTTGAAGGAATCCCAGGCTTCTTTTTCCTTCTCAGACATCGTTTCAGCGAATGCTCCATCTGAAATGAGTTTCCTTATATCAGGGCCAACAAACACTCCTTCCTTTAGCTTTGCTTCAGAAAGTCGGGGGAACTTTGAGCAAAGGTACCGAAAGCACTCACCATCTTTTGGAAGGGACTTGATGAATTGCTTAATGAGACCCAACTTAATGTGGAGAGGTGGTAATAGAATTTTATCACGAGGTACCAAGCTCTCATGAAGAACATTTTTCTCACCGGGTCTCAAATACTCCCGAATTGGCCAGTCTTTTTTCCCCCAGTGTAGGTCGCGGGCCCGGCTATCCCACAAGCAAAGGAAGCAGGGATATTTGGTGAAACCGGATTGCTGCCCTAATAGCATGGATAGAATTTTAAAGTCTCCACAAATCATCCACTTATGCTCATCATAACGAATCTTCTGAAGAATCAGGGCCAAATTCTCGTATTTTTCTTGGAGAATAACAGAGTGAGCAATAGGAACTGAAGCGAATGTGTTGCCATTATGAAGAAGAACACCTTTTATGCTGTCTTTTGACGAATCAATGAACAGCCGCCATTCAGCAGGATCATACTTGAGTTTAAACTTTTCCATCACTCCGTATATATCGTTGCAAAATACCAAATCTTCCTCTTTGCTGAAATACTTCAAAAATTGTGTCTCGCGGTTGCGGTACCAATAAAAAGTTGTTCCTGGTGACAATAGATTTTTCTGTTTAAGCCGAGAACCTAGCAGTTGGGCAGCATCTTTTGGGAGTCCTAAATCCCGGACTAAATCATTCAATTCAGCTTGAGAGAAAAGTTCAGGTTTCGGATCTGGTTCAGTTTCAAACTCGGAAGTACTGGACTCATCGGGAAAAGCCATCTGATGAGTCTCATCATGATCAGAACCGTCCACACAAATATGATCCAAAGATTTTGGTGGTTCAGGCACAGGTACTTCGTTGCTATGAGGCATTGGCCTAATTGCTGAGGGAAGGTTGGGGTAACTTATTACGTTCTTATTTTTTAAGTTGTATCCCTTCACAATGCAAGAGCAAAAATAGCAGTCACTGCTGTGGTCTCTTTGTTCACGCCACATCATAGGTATTCCGAAACGAAATGCTTGTTTTTTACCTTTCATCCATAAGCGTAGATCTTCCTCACATGTCTTGCACACTTTGTGAGGAGCCCACGGTTTGTCTTGATCGCCTAACTTCAAACCGAAATAGGCGAAATATACTTTTTTAATAAATGCAGAAATGTTCCTCTGCCGCTTTTTCACGGTATATTCCCCACAAATAAAACAAAAACTGTCCGGAGAGTTGACGCAACCTCTGGCTCTGTGAGCCATCACAAATACACAGCACTGCAAACTACAACTGTAGTGAACCACTTCGGAATAAAGCTGGATTACGACTGAGCAAACAAAAGGTAATAATGAACTTGCAAGAAACTGAAATTTGACAGGAACGTTCATGTCGCAACCACCGTGTTTGAGCGAGCGAACGAGGCGAGGCGAACAGGAAAGAACATGCGCCAGCGCGAGTACTGGATTTAGCCCCCCGCCTCCCAATTGTCCTGTTAATGTATAAAATGAATACAAAACACTCTAAAATATCATGAGGGAGTGTTTCTAGTTAGTTAACCATTACAACCTTTATTTTGGGCCAAGAAAATAAACTGCAGTCGGCTAAAAAGAAATTATGTGAACATTCCTTATATGGGTAAGAAATCTAATTTTGCAAGAAAACGTGACGTGATGGAACATTTTGGCTATTTTTCCTGGATTCAGCACCCCAAAATCTATAGGAATCAGTTGCAAAACTGGAGGCAGTTTTTTTGGTAGTGTACCTGTGTTATGGATCTAATGGCTACTTTCGGTACTGCAAAAGTGACTCAATTTTTCAGCAGACGGAGGGAGCGCATGTCAGAAGGACTGGATGCTCTAGTTCAGCCCTGGCCGGTGGACTCCCTCTTGTACGTTTTTCCTCCGTGGCCGATGTTGAGTCGGATTATTCAGCGTATAGCGGGACACCGCAGTAAAGTGATTCTGATTGCGCTGGATTGGCCTCGTCGTCCTTGGTATGCCGATCTAGTTCGGCTGTTGATAGCTTCGCCTTGGCGGCTTCTGGTCCGAGTCAATCGGTTAAGTCAGGGTCCGGTTCTCATGCCGCAGGTGGATCGCTTCTTGCTTACGGCTTGGCTCTTGAAAGGGCTCGATTAAGACGCAGAGGTTACGAGAGTTCCGTGGTGGCCACTTTTACTTCGGTCTAAGAGAACAGCGACTTCGCTGGCATATGTTCGGGTTTGGCGACTCTTCGAGGATTGGTGTGTACGGCGGGACTTTCATCCTCTGTCGTCTACCTTGTCGCAATTGCTTTTGTTTCTCCAGGAGGGTTGGATAAAGGTTTGGCTCTCAATACGCTTAAGGTTCATTTAGCAGCTCTGGTGTGCTTTCGGGGTGTGGTGCAGAATCGCCGTCTCTCGGCGCACGCCAATGTGCAACGGTTTTTTCGGGCGGCTAGGATTATCCGTCCTCCGTTACGTCATGTTGTGCCTCCGTGGGACTTAAATGTGGTTTTGGAGGCATTAACACGTCCGCCGTTTGCGTCAGCTTCCTCAGAGCATTTGAGAGAGTGTTCCTGGAAGACAGCTTTTCTGGTAGCCTTGTGTTCGGCAAGAAGGATTTCGGATTTGCAGGCCTTGTCCTGTCAGGAGCCTTATCTTCAATTCTTACCTGAAAGGGTACTGCTGCGGACGGTGCCTTCCTTTCTGCCTAAAGTAGTGTCCGCTTTTCATGTTAATCAATCGGTGGCCTTACCGATTTTTTCCGATCTATCGGATTCGCAGATGGACCGTGCTCTCCGCAAATTGGATCTTGGCCGTGTTTTGAAGTCTTACCTTAAGATCACTAAACCTTTTCGAAAGACGGAAAGATTGTTTGTCCAGTTTGCCGGTACAAAGAAGAGTCAAGCGGCGTCAAAGTCCTCGATTGCTCGATGGGTGAAGTGTGCCATTGGGGCAGCTTACGTTGCCAGTGGAAGGACGCCTCCTGTTGGTCTAAAAGCTCATTCCACTCGGGCTCAGGCGGCATCCTGGGCGGAGTTTGCCTTCGTTTCTCCGGTGGATATCTGTAGGGTGGCGACGTGGTCTTCTCTGCATACGTTTGCCAAGCATTACCGGTTGGATGTTCAGGCCAGGGAGGATGCGAAGGTGGGGGCTTTGGCTCTTATCGCAGGACTTGCGGGTCCCTCCCGAGTTTAGGTACTGCTTTGGTACTGCCCTAACGTTCTCTGGACTGGCCCGGAGAAGCGATAAGGAAGGTGAAATTAGGTCTTACCTGCTAATTGTCTTTCCTTGAGCTTTCTCCGGGCCAGTCCAGGGTCCCACCCTTTCTATATTTGTAACGTTTGCCGAAGCGCAAGAATGATATTTGGTTACCTTGTTTCGTGCAGTTGGCATAACTTGGGGCTTCTACGATTCTTTTCTGAAGAGACGTGGTGTTTAGTCAATTTTTTTTTTTTTTTTAGTCGTTCCGGGAGAATATGGAATATTATCAGTTCCTAACGAGTTAACCTTGTGTTTTCAGATGTTTCATTGTTGGCTGCTTTGTCAAGAGAAGACTGGCACATTGACCTCAGGTGGAGTGGCTTGAGCTCTCAAGAAAACTTGAAGTCTTCAGTCCTCAGCTGCTAAAGGGGATTGACAACCCTAATGTTCCCTGGACTGGCCCGGAGAAAGCTCAAGGAAAGACAATTAGCAGGTAAGACCTAATTTCACCATCTGAGCCTTGCCTGACAAGTTGCGATTCACTATAGTGTGAATCAAGGGAACGCATGTTCAGCCCTCCAGACTTTTAAAACGCTGGGATGAGTTCACACCAAATAAAGTTTAGGGATCAGCAGCAAAAACACAAAAGGGTTATAAAAACATTATATACTTAACATGAAAATAATTATGCTACCCTTGACTGCTGTAGTGAGGAATTTTTTATATAGAGAGACAGACTGTTTGTTTAAAACCCAAATCAGATATTTGTCACTATTGTCGTTCGGTACTAATGTGTGAGCAAGGTATTAAATGCCCCAATAAGAAAGACAAAAAGGCAAAAATTGAACACTTGGAGTCATACCTGACAGATTAGAAGTGTAACCACACTGTGGTATGAAGCATGCGCTCAGCCTGCAGAACATTTTGGATGATGTGCAGAGTTCACACCAAACCCCAAAGGTTGAGGATCACCAACAAGAGCATAAGGAAATGTAAAAAGATGTTATATATTTAGTATAAAAATTATCAGTGCTATGTGTTACTGCCATAAATTGTTATGAGGAGGGATATTTTAGGACGTCTTAAAACTGCAATCAGATGTTGGGCACTAACTATCCGATACTAATATACAAACAAGGTATTGTATGCCCTAGTGCAGTGTGAATGACAGAGAAAGGTTTACTAGTCCCAAAACCTAATGATAAGCAAGATGTGACGACAACCAAATAATTGAATGAAATAAAAAGGAAATAGTTGAGCAAAATAAAATGAAACTAAAACATAAAGAGCACATTTGGACCTTATAATATGCCTTACGTAACTACATATCCTGCTTACTAAAGCCCAGGAGGGACCATTGTAGTAGTCACAGTGCTACTTATGAAAACATGATGTGCTTTTGTATGTATACATGCAATAATAATCAAATAAGGCAAACTAATATTGCCCCAGCGATATTAAAAAAGGAAATTTTGTGACATGACTAGTAGAAAGAAAAATAGTAATTGTGGTAGTGAAACAGGACAGAGGGCAGATAAGAGGGTGCACAGTTATCGGATCATGAGGACATGGATGTAGTAAACATTATATATTCACCAGCTTAGATAAAAACCTCTCAAAAGTAAATGAAACCATATAAAGAATAAAATCAAATAAAAAATCAAGTTCAATGATCATTCTGGATGCATGAGACCAAGAATAAAATATGTGGCCAAATAAAAACAAAAACAAAATAAATATTTAAATCCCCATATTAGTATCAAAAGTGTGATTAAAAAAAACTTTATAGTTCTAAGACCAGCCAAGAAGGGTGGTGGAGGAAGGGGGGAAGAGGAGGGGGAGATAGAAGTGGGGGAGGAAGGGGAAGGGAAGGAACGGGAGATAGGGTAGAAAAAAAGAAGGGGAGGGGAAAGGGGGAGGGGAGGGTCTCTAAATCATATATAAATCTTTGCTCCATCTGAAGAAGCAATCTGTCCAAGTCACCTCCACGCCAATGTGTACTTAAGGTGTTTCGCACACATTGGCGTGGAGGTGACTTGGACAGATTGCTTCTTCAGATGGAGCAAAGATTTATATATGATTTAGAGACCCTCCCCTTTCCCCTCCCCTTCTTTTTTTCTACCCTAAGTACACATTGGCGTGGAGGTGACATGGATACATTGCTTCTTCAGATGGCGCAAAGATTTATATGATTTACAGACCCTACACTCCCTTGGTCTGAATCAAGATCATGATTTTTTTTTTCTTTGATAATCTTTTTCTTGATGGTGCTTTCAGTTCATTCAGCATTGTTTCTTCTTAGTTACCCGTTGTATAATTTCTTGGGAACATACTGGTCTAGGTCTTCCCACCACTCTGGGTGTATTATAATTATAGATGAGATTACCCCTATATATTTTATCATTTTTACTCCCTCCCCCCCCCTACTTTTAGGTATTTTATTGTTTTATTAGACCTATGTATCGGTTCCCTCCCTTCCCCCCTCCCCTGCCGCATCCCCCCCTTTTCCCTCTTTCTTCCTCCTCCTCCTCCCTCCCCACCACTTCCCCTTCCTCGCTCCTCCACGTCTTCCCCCCTCCCCTTCCTCACCCCTCTTCTCTCTCCCCTCTCCCCTCTCCTCCCTTTCCCTCTTCTTGCTTGGTCTTAGAACTATAAAGTTTTTTTATCACACTTTTGATACTAATATGGGGATTTAGTTATTTACATTTTTTATTTTTGGTCTCATGCATCCAGAATGATCCACGGACTTGGTTGTATTTTGTTTTTATTCTTTATATAGTTTCATTTGCTTTTGAGAGGTGTACGAAACCAAGGGTCAGCTGGACTGTTGGCCAGACAGTTCCCAAGCTGATACCTTCTTCCATCCAGAAGGGAAACCACCCAAGGAAGACATATCACTTCCCAATAAATGAAAACATCACAGAGAGGACCCACACTTCCCAACAAAATCTCACATTATGCAGAATAAAAATTTCTCCTTATACAGGACAGCACGCTCGTACATGGTAATAACTATCCCACATATTTTTCTTCCAAAAGGATCTTTTTATTACTCCCTATCTTACAGAAACTAAGAACCAAGGATAACAGTCCAGTGGAATTACAGATTTTGCCACCTCTCACAGCAAACAAACGGGGCCATTCTGTCTTATCTTAGATGCAGATTTCTAAACAATTACACGTCAGAATGTCTGTTCCTGCCTGCATGAGTCTATCTTACTTCCTGACTCAACAGCTAGTATGACAAGCTTTCCTGGACACAAGAACAAACATACACAAGACAAAAACAGCATGTACACAACTCTCATACACGACAACAGGAATACTGGGGCCATAGGTAACCCAGGAAATCCTTACTTCCCCACAGCCTCCACTGCGAAGCAGACGGATTCATTGTGTATCTGGTCCTGTCACATTATATTCTTTTGCTCAGGACCATTCTTACTATTCAGGCATTCTTCTCTAATTAGATAATTCTTGTTCCAGCTGTCTGGGGCCCCACTTGTGTGATGATGATCTACTCATGTCTGTACCTCTCTCCGTTGACCTTTCTTGGGCCCATGTCTGCAATTATCAGTCTGGGCCTTGTCAGATTTGTATTGTTTATCTGACCTCTGCTCCCTCATGTCAGCATACATCAGCATGACATTATGCCTAGCATAGGTGTCATGACTTTTCCCAGACCTTGGATTGCAGGCAGCTCTGACCCCCTGGTGATGTCAGTCTCCAGATTTAATGAGCGTAGTTTACCTGATGAGATTAGTTTGCAAGACAACATCCCCTCCTTGCTAATCAGTAGAGAACTTGATGGGCCTAGTTTGCCTGATTAGTCTGTAAAACCAAAAAGAGAAATTCGTCCAGAACAACTTACTGGGAGTGACTTATAACGATATTATATTTCTAAAGGCAGCTTAAAAAGTTTTTCATTGATAATAATACCCAGTGTGAAAGGTCTCAGACTTTTGCTGGCACTATTTTTCAGACTTACGTCTGGATATATGTTATGTGCCAAGTTCCATCAACGACCTATTATTCACTGGTTTTTTCATTGATAGAGGTATATTAGTATATCTTCTACTTGTCGGTAAATTCAGAGAGGTGCAAATTTGCTGTCTCAATAGCATTTACATAGGCAAAACAGCTCTATATCTTTCACCTCCATACGAGTATAAACTGATACCGTTGTTGCAAATTCTCATATGTGCGATATACTTGAAAAGTCTCTTAACAAATACTTGGCTTCTGTTCCTGTTTCATCTATCGCTGTAATCCAACTTTCTGCTTTCGCTGCTAGTTCACTCGATCCCAACGCTCACCCCAGGCACCACCGTAGCGTTTCACCGCTTTGGTTTCCTCAGGGGATCAACTATTTACTCTTCTGTATTATAAAAACATAACATTAACATCTCCATATTAACATTAAAAAGCCCCAGACTTCATCAAAGTTCTTATACTCCTATACACTAAATGTATACCTACAATTTATTGTGGTCGATGCTGCCCGCATCAAAAATTCTTTTACACAAAACCGGCTCACGCCGTACTCTTCAGTCCACAAAAAGACGCCGCGCATGCAGAGCTCATCCCCACTACCCTAACTTTAAAGACCTCCCACTCATAATCTAACAGGATCCTCCCAAAGTGCTCGCTCATTGGATACCTATCACTGCATTGGTCAATAGATTCATAAATACAGTTTGTGGCTATCCTGTGGTTTACTATACATCTGGATTGTGCTTCTTCAACTTGCACTTATAAACATGCTGCCCATGTTATATTGACATTCAATCCATTTGGCATCACTGAATCCAATCGATAGATCCATCGTTGTTCCCTCGAGTAATAAGGGATTGATCATGTGTCTTTCCTGACCTATCCCATCCACTTTCTCCAGACAAAAACAACCCAATTCTTCAAAAACGTGATTTTCCGCTAAACAATGCTGTACTATGGGGGCCTGTTCCACCCTACAGCGTAACCTACTCCGGTGCTCTCTCATTCGCGATCGAAAAGAACAAAGGGTTTTTCCCACATAGAGCAATCCACATGGGCACTCTATCGCATAGACTACCCCCATAGTGCTGCAGGTAGTAGATGATTTTAAGTGATATTCTACGTCATGATATATAAAACTGGTAGTTTCAACGGTTACTGCACAGATGTCACAACTTCCACATTTTTTATGACCTCTCTCCTGAATACTTATCATTCGAGGGGGTAGCACCGCCATGCTAAGCCATTCTTTCAAATTGGGGTCCCTTTGCCATATGCAACGTATTGTTTTACCTATTAGCCCCGGAACGGCTGCCAGAACATTACTGTGTTTTCGCAGAATGCGCTGAATCCCCACACTTAAAGGGGAAAATTTTATCATCAAATTAACATTAGTCTCATCTTTCGCTCCTTTATCGCTTTCTACAATGGATCAATCAGCTGGATCCTAACATTGTTTACATATCAGTACCATAATATTACACTGACATATCTTGATGTAGAAATCACTAGGGGTAGGGGAGAATGGATAACATCCGTTGTCATGAGGCACAAGGATCAGAGCCCAGGGAGACAGAGAATGTACTTCAGAATGAATCCACTTTTGACAGGTCAAAGGAAAACATGGAGGAAGGTTGGCATAGAAACCCCAAACAAACTATGTCACACAGTACTAGGGAACGCCCAAACCAGGAGCTAACCCATGACTCATTAGGAGAGGGGAGGCAGCTGATGAGGGGCGGAGCCCAAGCAAACGGGAAAGGCAACACATGTAAAACTCCCCTAGCTGGGAGTAGTGAGGAGAGAGGGAGGAGAAGAATTAACCAAGGACCCAGCCAAAAGAGAACGGTCTTGGGAACAGAGTGGAAGGACGAGAGAAGGGAAGGGAGTCCCAATCTCACCCAGGAAAGCTCCTCTGAAGAAGGGAGTCGTGGGAGGCACGCTGACCCAAAGAGACAGGCAGTTCCACGCTGTAGGAGGCAGTGCACGGCTGGTCAGTGCACTGAGGAACTCTATTCCCCAGAAAGCAAGGAATATTGCTTTAAAACCCAGATAAGGCAGTCTCAACCTTATAATGCTAAGTACTCTGAAGGAAAAGTTTATTTCCCAGAAGCTGAGCTTCTGCCTGTGAGAAAACCCAGGAAAAGCAGAAAAGAAAAGTTTTACCTTGAGCCGTGTTGCAGCCAAGGGAGGTTCCTGGAAAGGAGTTTGCTGGAAGGTAGGAAAATACCACCTAATAGCAGAGCAGAGGAATCTAACCAAGTTCCTTGTACGTATCAGGAGCTGTGTGAAAGAGCCAATAGTAATTATGGTAAACACCCAGGCTCCTCTAGGCTGTTGGGGGAAGGGAACCTTTTACCCTGTGCAGAGGAAGTGATTAAGCAGGGAAAAGAGTTCACCCCACGAGAAGCTGAGGAGGACGTTGATGGTATGCAATGTGATTTTTACCAAGCTCCAGACACGGAGATATTCATGGACTGTACGTACACACTGTCAGATGGCATACAATCTCTATGCTAGTATTGCTATATTATTATTATAAGAAGGAAAACAGTCCAAAGAGTGTTTGGAAGTTAAACTGTTTTCTATGCCTTTTTGTGTTACCTTAAGAAGCTGAAGACAAGCATTGCCTAAGTTTGGTTATCCTTTTGTTTCACTGTACCAGAAGTATGGACTTTATGTTGCTGTATTTTCAAGGTTAAAATCCAACCCTGGGAAGGGAATAAATCCTATTTTTACCTTACTATCTCGTGCACAACTATTTACTTCATAAGCTATTGAACTACAATACCCAGAAGGCTTTACCAAGCCTCAAAATAGTGGTTCACAGCCTCAAGAAGAACATTACCCCGCTCACCTTACTCACACTAAGGCCTCTGGGAGGGTGAGTGGGCGACAAGCTGGCATAGTTTTTCGGATTTTGACCCGGGAGAAAGACGCAGCAAGAGAACTACGGCTCCAGAAGACCCTAGAGAAGCAAATTGGCAAAACAGACGGCTGGTGAAGCAAGAAAGACACAGTGACCTTTCCTGAATGCTGACCTCTACACGAAGCCTCAGGTAACGTCACCTGGGCATAAGCGTGGGAGGATTGTGCAGGAAAAGGGGGCGCTGTGGGGCTAAAGGAAAAAGGGAGCCGCACTTGGGTTTTTTTTCTCTCTTCTTTTGCTACAGGTGCTGACAAGAAGAGATGGAGCCCAGAGACGTAATGTACTGGTTACAACAGCAATGGGACAAGCAGCTGGAGCTAGCAAAGCACGTCCAGGAGCAGAACGCTATCCTAATGAGGGAGCAACAGAAGCCCCTATTGGATGCTATGAAGGCGATGCTGAGTAAGCCGCAGGAGCTACTGACTGAGAACTCCACGGTCATACCAGGGACAGGACTAAACGCAAGTCATGCTTTTTCCCTAGGACAACTAAGTCCAAATGACAATGTGGATGATTTTATTGACGCGTTCGAACGTATTGGGGGAGCGCTAAAATGGCCTAGTGAGCAATGGGCAACCCGATTTGCGGTCTCACTTACAGGTGAAGCCCTATCGGCCTACAAGGCCATGCCAGCCACTCTTGCCGCTGACTATAATGAGATTAAAAAAGCGGTAAAGGATAGGTTGGGGCTCACTACCTCTCATTACAGGAGGCTATTTAGAGAAGCCCACCTGAAAGCACAAGAGACCCCAAAGGCGTTGCAGCAGCGCTTAAAAAACTTAGCCTGGAAGTGGTTAACTCCAGAGACGAAAACCTTTGAAGCTATATTAGACACAGTAGTCTTGGAACAGTTCATCCAAGCTGTGCCTAATGAGATGAGGACATACCTCATGTTGCAAAACTGTCAGTCTACAGAGGAAGCAGCTATACTAGCTGACCGGTTTTTGGAGGCTCAGATAGCTGACCCCTCAGGGTTTGGGGTAATGCAGGCTGCAGGTTTGGCAACTGGTAAAAGGGGAAAAGATCCCAGGGGAAAATTGTATACCACGCAAAGTGTAAATGCTAATAAGGATGGTGATGTTTTTGTATACAAGGGGAAATGTTACCTGTGTGGAAAAGCGGGGCATTTCAAGAGGGATTGTGCCAAACGAACTGTCCTCATATCTGGACTGGATAAGCCATCGTCAGAGGGATTTCTGCTGCATGCTCAGGTGGAGGGGGTAGAGACCTTGGCATTGCTCGACTCGGGGGCCGACCAGAGCATGATTTCCTCCAGGCTCTGGGAGGCCATCAAGAGTTGCCGTTCGTCGCCCCCGAGTCAAGCCGAGAACCAGGTCAGGGTAAAATGCATACATGGTGCGTTTACATTTTATCCTCTGCAGAATCTTGCTATAACCGCCCTCAATATGGAGCAAATAATGCCCGTAGCTGTGATTTCCACACTTCCTAGGGATCTTATATTAGGCAGGGATTGGCCACCCTTTTATAAAGGATTAATAGCAGGTTTAAATACCCGAGCCAGCTTAGTCTCCACTAGATCGCAGGCCGGAACCTCAGGGATGGGAGAGACATCCACCGGGGACAGGGAAGAGCTGGTATCCCAAGAGGGGGGGTTGGATGAGGAAGAAGTAAATATTCTCCCTGCCCACGATGATTTAGTACATGAACCCGTTAGGCAGGGTAGAAAAGCCAAGGCAAAGAGACGCCACGAGAGGCAGTCTAGGTCCCGAGGCAGGTCCGAATTGGAGGCGGGTGCGAGCTTACCATGGGTACCCGCCGAACTGGTAAATAAGTTCCCTTCTTTCCCTGCCGAACAGCGGGCTGACCCAGCACTCAAGAGAGCCTTCGAATGGGCCCGGGAAACCCGGCCTACGTTGCCTAGGTTTTTCCTAGAAAATGGAATTTTATATAGGGAAAGCTTGGACCCCTACACTGAGGCAGTTAGGAAACAGCTGGTAGTGCCGACGGCGTTTAAGGAGATCATGGACTGACTTGCCCCTGAATCTAACAGTGCTTCTGTCTTTATTCCCTCTACCTCTACCGATAGGAGGAATCCTTCCCCTATCTCCTTGGGGTGTGTTATCACAAAGGCTTTCTTTGTCTTACAATTTTTCTTGAGGTGACCAGGCTCACCACAAGAAAAACACTTTCTTTGCAAGTTGAACTTTTCCATGGGCTTATCTCTCTCTGTCCTATATTTACTCAAGGCTGCATTCTTTTCCTGCACACCTGTACCTTGAAAAACGCCCCCTTTCTTTAGGCTCAGTTTCTGGGCCTCCAGAAAGCAGTCTGCCAAGACTATGGCTTCTCGGGTGTTCTTACAGTTTTGTTTTATCAAAAAGCTTTGCATGTCTATAGGAACAGCTTCAATAAATTGTTCTAGAATTATTGCATCAATAATTGACTCTATATCTTTCTTTTCTGGCAGTAGCCATTTAAAAACTAAGCTCTTAACTCTATAATACAGAGCTTGTGGTGTTTCACCTTCTTTTAAGACAGATGCTCTTAGAAGTCTCCTATAAGTGGAGGAACTTAAACCCATCCGTTCTCTTATAGCTTCTTTAACATGCTCATAATCATGAATAGAATCAACTGGCATTTCCCTGTAGGCAGCTAATGCCTCACCGCTTAGAGTAGTGGCAAACCTTACAGCTAGCTGTTCTTTAGGCCACTGAGCTAGACCAGCTATTCTCTCAAACGCCTCTATATGGTCGTCAAGGTTATCATCCTTGCTTAAGCGACCACATGCAAAAGGTCCGAAGGCTAATCCTTCCCCCCCTGTACCAACAGGTTGAGTCTTTGGAACAGCCTGTGCTTGCTTGGTTGCTTCTTCCTGAGTCCGGATCCATTTGGCCATCATTTCCAGCAGGGGTTGCTGTTGGGCCCGCAACATGGAGGTCGCCTGCTCCTGGCTCAACGCTGCCATCTCCCGCTGCTTCGCGAATTGGTCCGCTACCCACGCCAATACGTCCGCTACTTCCATCTCGGATTGTAGTCTCTACAACAAAACAGACAAGACACACACAAAGTGCAGCACTTTTTTTTTTTTTTTTTTCTCTCTCACTTCCCCTAGTGAGCAGCTGGTGGCCCCCTTACACCAGAATCCAGGCCTACCCCTTCCAGTCTACGGGTTACCTGATTCTGATGCAGGTCTCAGCACTTCCACCAGTCACAGCGCTCCCGATCCGAATCCGCTCCGGTTTTTCCTCCGGTTCCTCGATCGGTCACCGCCTTTCCTGGAGTTCTCCGTCCAGAGGTATGGCTCAAAAGACGCTCTTCTTGACCACTGGAACACCGCATCCAAAAACTACGCCACCTGTGACGCTCGTGCCCCTACCAGGCGGTTGCCTAGTAGGGACGGCTGGCCATCTGTATCCCTTCGAGGGTTGTAGTTGTGTCAATAAGAAAAGCCAAGTGGTTATTTAAAGCGCACAGGAAATTTTTATTCGGTTTCCAAAGTTGGCAAGTGATGAACATAAAAATTCTTTAAGCACTTTTTCCAGACAAAAGAAATACAGGATAATTTCTCCAAATCAAAAATGTCCAAACAAAACTCACAGCAGTTTCTATTCTTCACTGCGACTGCTTGACCTTACAAAACAAAAGCATTTGTAAAACTCTTCACAGCTTCCAACCCGCTGTTGCCACGCCCCATACAAACAGTTCTAGCTGTTTGGGCCTTCACTGAAGTTCTGCAGTTTTACTTCTTAAGAGAGATTCCTAACCTCTTGTCTTCAGGGTTACTCTTCTCTTTCCACTCTTGAAAACTGCCTTTAACTTGCAACAGCTTCCTTTTGTATTTCACTGTTTTCTAACTCACAATACTATTGTATTTTAGTGCACAGCTCACATTCCATCTCAGAGGCTTCTGACTCAATAACACTTTCTTCAGGGCCTACCTCCATGCTCTCAATTGAGCTACGGCTGGGTGCTCTCTGAAAGTGCTCTGGTGACTTTTCCTTCAGAGTCTTCACAATGTTAAACAGTCTCTCACACTGCCTGGCCTTGGCTCCTCCAAGCCGGTCTCTTGTGTGTCTCTCCTGCTTAACCTCCCTCCCGAGATACTTCTTGCTGTGCTGAGGCTTCAGGTGTCTGAAAGTCTCCTCTGAGTCAGAGCAAGAACTATTCTCGTGGCACTGCTCATTCCCTACGTACCTTTCTGGGCTGCCTTTGTAATGGTTCTTCCATTTGCTGCTCTCCTTGGCTGCAAGGGTTTTCCACAGCTTGGCCCCAGATCTCTCCTGTCTGTGCCTCCTGGGAATTGGACTTGAACCTGGGCTAGGCCTTGAACTGCAGCTGCCACTGGTGCTTGCTCCTGCACTCCTCCTGGACCTTCTGCTCACAGCTCCTTCCTCCTCCTGCCAACTCAAACTGTGCCTCTCTCTTTTGTTTGTTCTTCCTCTGTTAACTGTTGAGCTGGGCAACTCCCTTCCTAGCTCCTCCCACTTGGACCTCCTACTCCTCTGCAGGGTTGTCCTGTGGTCTGTGATTGGTTTAGCCTTAGCTCTGCCCTCTAGGTTTCTTTCAGTGCTTCTAGTATGGAGCCTAGGATTTTGTGCTCCCATCCCCCGCAATGAAAAAAAATCCTTCTTTTTTTCAGTTTTCCCTAGCTGGGCTGCACTCACCTCATCACAATATCATGACGTAGAATATCACTTAAAATCATCTACTACCTGCAGCACTATGGAGGTAGTTTATGCGATATGGTGCCCATGTGGATTGCTCTGTCGGGAAAACCCTTCGTTCTTTTCGAACGCAAATGAGAGAGCACCAGAGTAGGTTACGCTGTAGGGTGGAACAGGCCCCCATAGTACAGCATTGTTTAGCGGAAAATCACGTTTTTGAAGAATTGGGTTGTTTTTGTCGGGAGAAAGTGGAGGGGGGTAGGTCAGGAAAGACACATGATCAGTCCCTTATTATAAGGGAACAACGATGGATCTATCGATTGGATTCAGTGATGCCAAATGGATTGAATGTCAATATAACATGGGAAATACTAATATAACATGGGCAGCATGTTTATAAGTGCAAGTTGAAGAAGCACAATCCAGTTGTATAGTAAACCACAGGATAGCCACAAACCGTATTTATGAATCTATTGACCAATGCAGTGATAGGTATCCAATGAGCGAGCACTTTGGGAGGATCCTGTTAGATTATGAGTGGGAGGCCTTTAAAGTTAGGGTAGCGGGGATGAGCTCTGCATGCGCGGCGTCTTTTTGTGGACTGAAGAGTACAGCGTGAGCCGGTTTTGTGTAAAAGAATTTTTGACGCGGGCAGCATCGACCACGATAAATTGTAGGTATACATTTAGTGTATAGGAGTATAACAACTTTGATGAAGTCTGGGGGCTTTTTAATGTTAATATAGAGATGTTAATGTTATGTTTTTATAATACAGGAGAGTAAATAGTTGATCCCCTGAGGAAACCAAAGCGGTGAAACGCTATGGTGGTGCCTGGGGTGAGCATTGGGATCGAGTGAACTAGCAGCGAAAGCAGAAAGTTGGATTACAGCAATAGATGAAAAAACAGGAACAGAAGCCAAGTATTTGTTAAGAGACTTTTCAAGTATATCACACATATGAGAATTTGCAACAACGGTATCAGTTTATACTCGTATGGAGGTGAAAGATATATAGAGCTGTTTTGCCTATGTAAATGCTATTGAGCCAGCGAATTTGCACCTCTCTGAATTTACCGACAAGTAGAAGATATACTAATATACCTCTATCATTAAAAAAAAAACGTGAATAATAGGTCGTTGATGCAACTTGGTACATAACATATTTCCAGACGTAAGTCTGAAAAATAGTGCCAGCAAAAGTCTGAGACCTTTCACACTGGGTATTATTATCAATGAAAAACTTTTTAAGCTGCCTTTAGAAATATAATATTGTTATAAGTCACTCCCAGTAAGTTGTTCTGGACGAATTTCTCTTTTTGGTTTGATATTCCTCGTCCTCAATAAACCATAGTGTGCACATGATTAGTCTGTAAGGCAACAGCCCCTCCTTGCTGATCAGGAGAGAACAGATCAAACAGACCAAATTATGACAAAAGGGAGATGCTGGAGAATTTCACTATAAAATACAGAGGACAAAAATCTCTCTCTCTCTCTTCCTATTCATCGGACACTTCTTACTATGGGGCTCTGACCCACACTTCTCTTTATCCCTCCCCCCCCCTTTCTCTCTCTCTCACACACACACACATGCACCCACCTCTGTTCTGTACCTATGTAACAAGCCTATTTCTATATAAAACCCTTTTTCCAAGCCACACCAGTTTTGGTTGTCTTATTGTGCTACTAACCCTACTGTCTCTGTGAAATGAACCCAGGACCAAACGGAGAGTAACCGAAAGTAGAGAGTACTCTCAAAAGATTACATCTTATGGGGGCCCATCTCGGATTTCGCAGCAGATCTCCAGTTGTGGAAGTAATAATTTTGTCTAATACATTAAAGTAGATTTCAGACAGGGTGCGACAGGAAAATCAAAAGCCCTTGTGACCATTTAGCTTTGTTTTGTGGGTTTAGACAAGGTGAGATTTTCATTGTCAAAAGGCTCTGTAAGAATTTCTGGATTTTAATATTACCTACACCTAGGGGCATTACATAGGGTGGCTTGAAATTGTCTTATTTTTATGTATAGGCTTGCTACAGATTTTTCTATAGTATTTGAGCTGCTAAGAAAAGACAGAGTTACACAGTTAAACATTCCCTCATTGAATACAATATACATCTTTCCTGGTAACACTACTTTACCTCCTGTCCCTCTGCCTTTTATTTCTGATTCTCCTGCCAGTATGTATTTTGGTGAGGGCAGGCTTAACGTTTGCTACAACTGATACAGTATCTAACAATTCTGTTAATCTCCTAACAACCTTCTTACTATAATTTCACCCTAAACTTCCACCCTGTTTAAAGGTGGTAAGCACTTTTTATTCAGGTATAATTTTAAGGCGTGGTCTTTATGCCAGTACTCTCTACTGAACACCCATAAAATTATGCCATTCCAACTATAATTCTAAATCTCACTACTTCATAAAAGTGAGCATTCCTCCTTCCAAGGTGGCACATTGAGATAGTCGCATAAAAACATAATAAGCGTAGGCCCCTGTACCAACTACAGTCTTTTCTGCAGTCTCAAATATGGAGGCCTTTGATTTTAAGGAACTGAAAGAAATTGTTATGACATACTGTAAAAGAAAAGGTGGTCCCTTTGAAGGGGAATTCCCTGAGGCATCATGGTATAATATTCAAAGACAAATGTTAAACCATTATCAAGAATTCAAAAAGAAAACAAATAAAAGAAAATGCCTTTTTATCCAAGGCATGTGCAGGGGGCTCATTAGCATGAAACAGGACAATACTGAACTGACTACTCAGTGTACACAATTAACCAAAGACCTAGAGGAGGCACAAATTTGCATCTCTATGCAACGTGCTCAGGTGATACAAGCCACAAATTCCTTTATAACTGTTAGCGAGCAATTAGAAGCACTTAAACCTGAATTGAGGCACGTTAAGGATGAATTGGCCTCTGAAAGACAAAAGAAATATAAACTCTGGCCAACCACTATTTCACCCTCAGCCCCCCTGCCTATGACACACCCTATAAACAAAAGAATACAGAAGTATGTATAGCTGGGCTTAGGAATGGGAAAAATAAAGAGGAAAACAGCACAGAGGAAGAAAATCCTAATAGTTTATCTCAGCCAGAACAGAGCAGTAACCAGGACCTGTGTCAGGAGGATAATTCAGATGACTCAGACCTGACACCCAGTACCGAACTCAGAGCACCAGTTAAAGTGATGCTGCAGTACTCATTAAAAGATAGGGACATTGAAAGGATAGTTGAGAAAGCTGGCCCTATGCCTTTTAATGTAAATGAACGATGCAAATGGGCCACTGATATTCTGATTCACTGGGGTCTAGGGAAATACAGAAGAAAACAATCAGACTTTGATAGACTTATGCATCTGGCTCTGGGGCCACACTATTATAAAGTTGGCTCTCTCACTCACCCATACCAGTTGGTTAAAAGGGGTATTGAGAAACTATTTCACTGTTCCCCAGTGCAAGTATTTAAAATTATTTCACCTCTACCAAATGATACACTGGAACAGTTTGCATATAGAGCCTGGATTTTAAAAGCAGTTCTTAATGAGCAGGAGTCCTGGCCCAATGCAGAAGATTATAGGGAGAGTACGCATAAGGCATTTTTATTAGAATTGCTATCCCCTGAGATTACAAAACACCTTCTGTTGTTTTCTGAAGACCCTAAAGCAACCCCTTTTGATACTTTAATGCTCAGAATTGGGTCTGTTTGGAAGACCTAGCCCTCGCAGGTCATAACAGTATCAGAAGCACGGAAGTGGCAAGCTGAGGGATCCTCTCAATACACAAAAAACACAGACAAAGGATACAGAGGACACACACCTTGGAGAAGACAAGGCAGAGGTACTTTTAGAAATTTCTCAGGTTACATTCCCTTTCAAGAGCTCAAAGCACAGAGAGATGGATTAGAAAAGAAAATTAAATGGGAACAGGACAAACACATACTGCAGATAGAACTAGATAAATTAAAACAGGACTTACAAGCAGCACAGGACAAACACAAGGCTAGTGCATAGGGGTGTCCTGACCTCCTGGGTTCCGATATCAAAATGTCTCAAGCCTTCATAACCCAGCCTGCCTCCGTTCCCTCAGCAGAGGACTCGATTCCAGAGCCTCTGGATGATGAAACAGATACAGGCCCAGAATACAGTTTAAGGCTTGTAACATCCTTGATATTGGACTCTTGTGGACGCCCCAATGTTATCAGCAGAATAGGGGGTCAGGATAAACTAGCTTTGATTAACACAGGGGCTGGAATTAGTTTTACAAACAGAGCTTCTCCCACTGCAGATCAGAAAATATGTAACTTTATGGAATTCAAGGAATTAATGACACAACTTCCAAGTGTGTGGCTATCCCAGTTAAATGGGGTATCCCTGTGCACAGTGAACAAAACAAGGAAATGTTGGAAACCACTGCCTCCACTATAGTGAACACACCAAAAGAAATAATTGGAATTGACGTTCTCAACCAGTTAAATTTGGTGGTGCATATGGCTAATCTTAAATTGTGGCAGTATTCAGGAACTTCAAGTGCTTCTAAAACTTTAGTGCATGAAGTCATTCCCATGCAGTTAGCAACTCAGTGCACCAAGGCAGCTCAGCAGTATGATCTGCGTGTAATTCCCTCAGAGGTGGCTGATATTCCAGTCTGGGCACAAGACAAGTTAGATTGTGGGGAAAATGCACACAGAAATACTGTTGGAAGGCGAGGATCCTCCACCACAGAAACAATACCAGTACCTCATCAGGCTATAGAACCAGTGACTAAAATTGTGAAGATACTGGAGGAGAGGGGTCTGATTAGACCTATTTCTTCCACATGCAATTCACCAGCCTGGCCGATAGTTAAACCGGGGGGTTCCTTCAGGCTCACTATGGACTTCCGTGCCCTGAATCAAGTTTCAAAATCTGTAGTGCCCATAGTAGCCTCATACCCTGACTTCGTAGCACTACAGACAAAGGAAGAGTGTGTGCATTGGGTTCATGGTGCAGGCCCTATGGGACACCCTAAAGTAGAAGAAATGCAGACTATCCTTAATAGTTTGGTATGGTGGCCAGAAATAAAACATGATATACAGGCTCATGTTTCCTCCTGTGTAATCTGTGCTTCATTTGGGAGGCAACCTAAAAAGAGAAGGGGACAGTTAATGAGAGCACCTCCTCGTGGCCCATTTGAGAGATTGCAAATAGATCATGTGGGCCCTCTTCCGTTAACAGCTAGGAAAAATAGATTTTTTACTCACTGATTCCTTTTCTCATTGGGTAGAAGCATTCCCTGTCCCGGATCAAACTGCTCGAACCACTGCAGAAATCCTAACTATGCAATTTTTTACATGCAGGGGCATTCTTAAGACTATTGATTCTGATAATGGTCCTGCATTTGTTTCTCAGCTCATCAAGGAATTGTTTGATTTTCTAGGCATGGAACAACAACTCCATGTTCCGTACCATCCACAGGCAGCAGGGCAGGTAGAAAGAATGAATCAAACAATTAAGGCCCACCTCAGCCCTATGCTTAATCTGACTGGGAAAAATTGGGATCTGGTGCTCCCTTTAGTCCTTATGCGTATCAGAGCTAATGCCTGTAAATCCACATGCTTTGCACCCTATGAAGCCTTAATGGGAAGGCCAATGCCACCGTGGGAAAATCTGCTGCATCTTTTTCTTCCAAAGGACCAGACCGTAATTCTCACCAATGAGTGGATGAAATCCCTGCAAGAACATCTAAATGAAATTCAGACCACTGTGCTAGCTAACACAGAAAAAGCTAGAGATTATCTGCAGGAGGTGCATGCAAAAGGTTCCAATTTAAGGCCCCTCAAGGTTGGGAGTAAAGTGATGACCCTGACACCTAGACCAAACCTCCCCTTTGGAACTGCAAAGTGGGAGGGACCATACTTAGTTACTGATACCTTAGGCCCAAGCCTATACCAGATCCTAATGCCCGACAACCAGCAGTATTGGAAACACATCACCCAGTTAAAACACGTATTACCCATATGGTTTCATCAGTCTTTGTTTTCAGATACCATCGGAAGACAGCACGGACAGCTGCTTTTGGAAGACAGCACGGATAGCTGCTTTCTGAACAAGTCGCTTGAGGATGGTAACTATTTACTTCTGCTGTATAGTTGATGTGTCCTGTATACTCGACATGTGTCTAATAGTTATGTAAATAAGTAGTAAAAATTATTTCTGTTGTTGCATAGTATAAGTGGGAAGCACTAGTTTACTCCCTAGTAGAATGAAACGAGTTAGCTTTTATTATGTCCCGGTTTCCTTTTGTTCTTGTATCTGCTCTCTTCTACCCAAGTCTCATTACAGGAATTATCATCCAAATATGCACGTTTGGTTGGGCTAACTCCACAGATGGGGTATATCGCTATCAAGAAATACCCCCACCTTTTCTGGAAGGAAAGGATCTGGTCATCCTGAGTTTCTGTTCAGTACAGGACAAACCAGTGTTCTATTCATTAAACATCACTCAAGTACAGTGGGCGCCACCAGTTTCCACTTCTCTAGAAAGAACACAAGAATTGAGGGCACCTCCAGAACATTACTTTCTAGGTCCTCCTGCCTTGATTTTGTACAATATTTCCTGTCAGGACAGAGGTACCTGGAAAATAACTTCTACATGGGTTCTGAGTGATCAACAGCACATCACTGAGTTCATTTGCTCCCAGAATGCATGACATCCACCTTCTTAAGAACACTTTGCTGTACAGTTCAAACTATTTACTAAACAATACCTGGTGCAGTCATAAACCACTGGTCTCCATCACCATTAACGGGACAACTTTCTGATCGTCCCTCCAGTCTAGTCCCGGAATCTTTGGGTTGTCAACCTACTCCAGCAGCTTTGGAGACTGAGAAACATCACTCCTGTGATGTCACCAGTATATAAGGACTGGAACCGCCTCCTCTCACCAGTTTAATCAGTCTCCAAAGCAGCTAGAGGAGTTGTGAGCCCAGGGATTGCAGGGCTCACTAAAGGAACTATTAAGAAGAGTTTTGGGGTTTTAATTTTGGGGGTGTTTAGGACAAAGATTTAATAGAGGGCACTGAGGTGCTGTATTTCATCTTCTGCCTGTGAGGGTCTCAGGTGGCCAGATCTTTGTTGCCCTGAGGTCCTCTGTTCTTCCTGCGGTAGTTTCTCCTCAACCCCCTCCCCCTGGAGACGGTCAGCGGGTTGGGTGGGCACTGAGAGAGAGGACAGGCAGCTGGTTACCGCTCTGGCCAAGAGAGGAGCAGGAACCGCAGCTGTGTTAGGCTCAGCGCATGCAGATGACTTGCCTGCCAGCGCTTTGAGCCGTCGGTTGCAACTGCAACGGTTTGCCAACACTGTGCTCTGTACCGGCAATCAAAAATTTCCTTCCCAGCAGCTTGTGTGGAGCAGGACAGCACGGGGAAGAGGTCCACAGGCATTTTGCAACGGCGCTGAGGTAAGCCGACGTCTTTTGAGCGGGAACGGCAGATTTGAAGGCCCAGCCTAGACCACGTTTGTGCAGCGCGGCAAAAACGCCGTTAGCGGGCCAGGGGCTTCTGTGGCACTTTTTGCATTGGGGGGGCCTCGTTTCCAGCAAATCTCTTTGGGGTTGACTGGGACAGCGAGTCTGCAAGCCGCTCAACTAAAAAATAAAAATTAAAAAAAAAGCGCATTTTCGTTTAAATTTTGAGGTTCCCTCTGCAATTTTTTGGGGAGTGTGGCATGCCTTCCAGGCAGCTCTGTTTGTGTGGGGCCAAGAGGAGTTTGGTCTCGCAGGACGGAGTCTGCCGGGGCTGTAGTCAAGAGACTAAAGAGCTGTTGTCAGAGACAGAAATAGGGGGCCCAGAGGTCTCGGGGGAGGGTCCTGAGCCCATTTCAGCTTCCCCGTCAAGCTCAGAACCAGGGCCCAGTACAGCTTCTGACCCAGAACCCCCTCCTCCGCAGCTCCCTGTGTCGGAGAGTTTGGCGGCGATTTTTTTCTCCCGATTTCATGGCTCTTCTGCAAAAGGCATTGGGCGGTGCCCAGGGGGCGCAGGCAGCTGGGTCCTCAGGGGCTGAGCCGGGGCGGAAGAGACCGTGTTCGTCGGTAAGGGCGCCGGAGGTTGCTGTCAGTGCAAAACGATCTAGGGTGCTGGATCCACTGGAGCAGTCGGTCATTTCGGAGGATATCCAGTCCGAGCAGGCGGACTTGGGGGGGTCTGGAGGAAGAGGACCTAAAGGAAGGCGAGATTAAGGAGCAGGAGCATCAGGCCCGAGTGGTGCGGGTTTTCCGCAGGGAGGAGCTACCGGCACTCATTATGGAGTCCCTTAAAGCCCTCAATATTCCAGCTGACACCGCTGCAGAGGATTCTACCCTGGAGGACCCTCTGCTGCAGGCTGTTCGGAAGACGCAGAGGGCATTCCCGGTGCACAGGGTTTTTAAGGAGATGATTCAGGAAGAATGGGATATGCCTGAGGCCGCCCTTAAGGGATCTATGGTTATGGCGAGGCTTTACCCTCTGTTGGATCAGGACCGAGAGTTGTTTAAAGCGCCTAGAGTAGATTCACCCCCGTCAGCAGTGGCCAAGAGAACTACGATCCCGGTAGAGGGTGCCGCGGCCCTCAAGGATGCCCAGGACCGTAGGTTGGAGATGGTCCTGAAGCAGGTATTTGAGGCAAATGCGCTATCCTTGCAGGCGTCTATTTGCGGGACCTGGGTGGCGAGAGCCTGCTTACGGTGGGCGCAGCGGCTTTAAGGGGCCTCCTCGGGGGAGGAGTCCGAGGAGGCGTCCAGGTTAGAGTCTGGGGCAGCATATCTAGCCGATCTTCAGTATGACCTTATCCGGGGACTAGCGAAGAGCATGGCGTCGGTAGTCGCTGGGAGGCGATGTCTTTGGCTGCGAAACTGGGCAGCGGATGGTTCTTCCAAAGCAAGATTGAGTAAACTCCCCTTCCGCGGCAAGCTACTTTTTGGAGAGGATTTGGATAAGTTGGTGAAAGATTTAGGGGATTCGAAGGGCGGTAGGTTGCTGGAAGATAAGTCTAAGCAGGGGTGCCCCAGTGCCAGCCCGAGGGGTCAGCAGCGGGATTTTTGCCGTTTCCGTTCCCCCACGTTTGGACAGAGCCAGCGGGGACGTTTTCCGGGGCGGTCCCAGGGATTTCGGGGGTTTCGAGGGGCGAACAGAGGTTTTACAGCCGCTTCCTCGTCCTTCACCTTCAGAAAGTCACAATGATGCCAGGCGGGTCCAGGGGGATCTGGTTCCCGTAGGGGGTCGGCTGCGGGAATTTTATCCGGCCTGGACCCGACTCACGTCAGATCAGTGGGTGTTAGAAGTAGTACGAGAGGGTTATGCGTTGGAGTTGCAGCGTTCAGTGACCGACTCGTTCATTCTATCACCGTGCAAGGCCAGCGCAAAGCGTGAGGCGGTGCAGGAAAAAGTACAGAGGCTTTTAGATCTCAAGGCCATTGTCCCGGTTCCTACAGACCAGTTAGGTTGCGGTCAATACTCCATTTATTTCGTAGTGCCAAAGAAGGAAGGGACGTGGCGACCCATTCTGGACCTGAAAAAGGTGAATCGCTGCCTCCAGGTCTCTCATTTTTGGATGGAGACCCTCCGGTCCGTCATTGTGGCAGTAAGGAAAGGAGAGTTTTTGACGTCCTGTCGGAGGCGTATCTGCATATTCTGATATGCCGCGAGCATCAAAAATTCCTTCTGTTTGCGGTTCCCATGGGCCATTTTCAATTTCAGGCCCTCTCCTTTGGTTTGGCAACCGCGCCACGGACATTCACGAAGGTGATGGTAGTGGTGGCAGCGGCCTTGCGCAAGGAAGGAGTGTTGATTCATCCGTATCTGGACGACTGGTTGATCAGGGCAAAGTCCCGGGAGGAGAGTGTGTCAGCGACGGCCAAGGTGATCGAGCTTCTGCAGAGCCTCGGTTGGGTGGTAAACGTGGCAAAGAGCCACTGCAGTGGTGGTTAAGTCCAGGGGGCTTAGAGAGAGGAATGTCATTGGAAGCTCCGCCATGGATTTCTCTGACGACAGCTGCCAGTCTGCAGGGCTGGGGGGCCCACTGTCAAGGTCGGCTGGTTCAGGGTCAGTGGTCCACGGTGGAAAGGACGTGGTCCATCAACAGGTTAGAGTTGAGAGCGGTAGCGCGGGCCTTTACAGGAATTAGATCCTTATCTCCGGGGGAAAGCCATTCGGGTGTTCTCAGACAATGCGACGGTGGTAGCTTACGTAAATCGGCAGGGTGGTACCAGCAGTGTGGCGCTGGAGACCGAAGCAGAGAGTTTGTTCGAATGGGCTGAGGAAAACCTGATGGCCTTGTCGGCGGCTCATGTCGCAGGAGTGGACAATGTAGAGGCCGATTTCTTGAGTCGCGTGTGGGTAGACCCAGGGGAGTGGGTTCTGCATCCGGAGGTATTCGCGATGTTGGTGCAGCGATGGGGAACGCCGGTGATGGATCTGATGGCAACCTTCCAGTCCGCGCAAGTCAGCCGGTTCTTCGGCAGAAGGCCTGGATGCCCTGATTCAGGTTTGGCCAGAGGGACAGCTTTTTTATGTGTTTCCTCCGTGGGTGTTGATTGGTCGGGTCCTGCAGCGCATAGAGCTTCACAGGGGCCGAGTGATTCTAATCGCACCAGATTGGCCGCGGAGACCGTGGTACGCCAACCTGGTGAGGCTTCCGGTGGGGGAGCCCTGGAGGCTTCCGGTGGGGGAGCCCTGGAGGCTTCCGGTTCGCAAAGATCTTCTAACACAGGGGCCCCTGTGCATGCCACAAGTGGATCGATTCTCGCTTACGGCCTGGCTCTTGAGCGGGCTAGGTTGAGAGCGAAGGGCTGTTCGGCGGCAGTGATTACTACCTTGCTGAAGTCACGTCGTCGGTCTACTTCGTTGGCTTATGTTAGAGTGTGGCGTATTTTTGAAGCCTGGTGTACGGAACAGGCCTTCGTCCCCTTAAGGGCGTCCATTCCGCAAGTGCTAGCGTTCTTACAGGACTGGTTTCAGAAGGACTTAGTGGCGGCTTCATTGAAGGTGCAGTTGGCAGCGTTGTCCTGTTATAGGGGTAAAGTTCAGGGCAGTCCGCTGGGTAGTCACCTGGATGTGAAAAGGTTCCCGAAGGCGGTAGCGCTCCTGAGACCGCCACGTAAGCGGGTGGCCCGGCGTGGGATCTGCCGTTTGGTCTTAGAGGCATTGGGAAAGACGCCGTTTGAGCCATTAGCGGACGCATCTTTGAAGGATCTTACCCTTAAGGTGGTGTTTTTGGTGGTCATTGCCTCGGCGAGAAGAGTTTCTGAGCTGCAGGCGTTCGTGTCAAAAGCTGTTTCTGTCCTTCTCCAATTCTAAGGTGGTGTTGCGGCCGGTGCCGTCATTCTTACCTAAGGTGGTCTTGGTTTTTCATATGAACCAGGTAGTGGCTTTACCGGTTTTTGTTACCAAAAAGAAGGGCCAGGTAGCAGATCAGCTTCATCGCTTGGATGTGAGTCGGGCCTTAAAGCAGTATGTGGCTCGCACGGCTAGTTTCCGAAAGTCTGATCGGTTGTTTGTGGTGTTTGCCGGTCCGCGGCAAGGAGAGGCGGCTTCTAAAGGCTCGATTGCTCGATGGTTGAAAGAAGCGATTGCATCGGCATACCTGCTGCGAGGCCGCAGGGTACCGGATGGGCTGCGTGCTCATTCCACCAGGGCGCAAACGGCGTCGTGGGCGGAGTGGAGCTTAGTTCCACCGGTGGAAATCTGTAAGGCGGTGACCTGGTCTTCGTTGCATTCCTTTGTGAAGCATTACCGTCTTGATGTTCAGGCGGGCAGGGACACCTGTTTTGGAGCGGCGGTGCTTCAGGCTGGTCTGACAGGTCCCTCCCGTTGAGTATCTGCACTGCTCTGGTACATGCCCAAAGATTCCAGGACTAGACTGCAGGGACGATCAGGAAGGTTAAATTAAACTTACCTGCTAATTGTAGTTCCTGGAGGAACTCCAGTCTAGTCCCGTATCCCGCCCTGTCTCGCTGATGGACTGTCGCCTGAAGCGTATGGTGAGTTACTGGTAAGTACTCCTCCTTTTCTGAGGAGTTTTGGGGCGTAGTTCACAGTGGGGCGGATTAGCTCCTGGGGCGGTTTTCATCCGGGGATCCTTCTTCACAGTGGAGAACAAGGGGACCCTCAAGGCATGGCCCAGGTAGCAGAGGACTTGTACATAGTTGGGGCTTAGGGTCCTATAGAGCCCATTTGGGCAGTTGTTTGGTTTTTACTATATTTCTGCTTACTTGTTGCTCCGGTGAGTCTGCTTTGTCAATAGGTTAACTGGTGAGAGGAGGCGGTTCCAGTCCTTATATACTGGTGACATCACAGGAGTGAAGTTTCTCAGTCTCCAAAGCTGCTGGAGTAGGTTGACAACCCAAAAATTCCGGGACTAGACTGGAGTTCCTCCAGGAACTACAATTAGCAGATAAGTCTAATTTAACCTTATTCCACACCGCTGGTTACCAATGACTCTATTGACATTCCAGACTTTATCTCATATGCTGTGCATCCATTACCACTTGGCAAGGGAGAAGAGACATTACATAAACTGCTCAACTTTACAGAACTCCATGCCTATATTGATCACCTTAAAACAGCCACCGAAGTGAATCACACCATCACTTATGAGAATGGATACATTCGACAAACTGTTGAACACTTGCTACAAGATGCTCATGTGTCTGTGGGAGCTGTTATTTGGTTGCTCACCTACTGCTGATCATGTCTTCAATGTTTTTATTCACCCTATTATTTTTTTAACTGCTGTACAAATATTGCTATGCATCATCATAATTTTCCTGTGTTGTAAAATGAAACAAATGTACATCTCTTTGCAGCGCATGTCCTACAAAAAATACCAACAACATTTTAAGGTAGTTACACTTAATTTCTCCAGCATCTACCTCTACATCCAGGCTCATTTGGCCTGCTAATTTGGCATTTCCTACTACACTGAATACCAGAGTCAGCTGCAGTCTAGTATTGCTTCCTACCCTCACTCATAGCATCCTGGTACCTTTCGGCTTTAACCTCCTCAGAAATTCCTGCATCCCTTATGCACTGTTCATTCTCTCTAAGACGGGCACTGAGGTGGCATATTGGGTTGCCCCACCCAGTAATGACTGCCCTACCTAAGACATGAGGTTTGGACTCATAATGGGACTTGCTGGACATAGCAAGGTATTTAATACAGGAGGTATTAGACAAGCTGCCTACTATCATGTATATAGTAATGGCAGCTGGGACAGGTACCACAGGTTTGCTTCCATCATTTCCCCCCCAAAAAAAGAGAAAAAAAGGTGTGGGAGATGTCAGCATACATCAGCATAAACCACAAAAAGAGCACCAAACTCGCAAAAAGTCCAAGAGAAACCAAAGGAGCAAGTAGGATAAGAGGTCACTAGCACTTTATTAATGAACATTAATAAAGTGCTAGTGACCTCTTATCCTGCTTGCTCCTTTGGTTTCTCCAGCATACATCAGCATGACATTATGCCTAGCATAAGTATCATGGCTTTTCCCAGACCTTGGATTGCAGGCAGCTATGACCCCCTGGTGATGTCAGTCTCCAGACTTAATGAGCGTAGTTTACCTGATGAGATTAGTTTGCAAGACCACATCCCCTCCTTGCTAATCAGGAGAGAACTTGATTGGCCTAGTTTGCCTGATTAGTCTGTAAGACAACAGCCCCTCCTTGCTGATCAGGTGAGATCAGATCAAACAGACCAAATTATGACAAAAGGGAGGTGCTGGAGAATTTCACTATAAAATACAGAGAAGGACAAAAATATCTCTCTTCCTATTCATCGGACACTTCTTACTATGGGGCTCTGATTCACATTTCTCTTTATTCCCCCCCTCCCCCTTTCTCTCTCTCTCTCACACATACACATGCACCCACCTCTGTTCTGTACCTATGTAATAAGCCTATTTATAAGTAAAAACCTTTTTCCAAGCCACACCAGTTTTGGTTGTCTTATTGTGCTACTAACCCTACTGTCTCTATGAAATGAACCCAGGACCAAACGGAGAGTAACCGAAAGTAGAGAGTGGCGAAAAATTACACCTCACTTAGTTCTTTACCTGATTTTCTTGCTTGGTTCTTTCCCACCCCTCAGTTCCCAATAAATATATCTCTTCAACTCCCTGTGTTCTGACAACTATACTGGGGGCCATATGTTTTTCTTCATGCTAAACTGGCATGTTTATCTCTCATGATTGCCTTTTTACCCTCTCTTTGTCCACCATTTACTGATAAGTGTGTTTTCACATTTTTTCCATATGATGTCATATACGTACCCCTCAAAGCTGCACGTATGCACCTCAGTACAAATGCCAGCATTCAGACATTTCAATGATTTTCTTTGTGTTACTATTAACTCCATCTCCAGGAACAAGCAGGAATGAGTCCTCACATATGGGTACGTCGGTACCGATGGAGCCTGCGCGGGAACGCTCCCCAGCTTCCCAAAAAGGAAAGCTTTTGGGAGCATCCCACAGCGCCTGCGCACTGCCTTCCTGCCTTTCCTAACCAACTCTCCTCAGTTCTTCTTTTCCGCGGAGCCAGCAGGTCGTGTTCCTGTCACCGCTGAAGAAGTTCTTTATTTTAATTTATTTCTTTGGCCGCGTGTCTGCCTTCCCCGACTCCGGACCGGTACCACCGGTCTTTTCTTTTCTTTTCTTTCTAAAAAAAAAAAATATATATTTTTTCCTCACTTGGTGTATTTTTCTTCTTAGGCCTCCAGGCCCACAAGAAAATTTTCCCTCATGGAAAAACCAGCCTCCGAGTTCAAAAAATGCACTAAGTGTAGCGGTACTATTTGTTACAGATACCCATGAATGGTGTCTTAAATGTTTGGGTCCTGAACACTCCATTCCGGATTGCCAGTCCTGCTCTCTAATGTCTAAACGGGGGTTACAGAACTGAGCAGCCAAGCTCCATGTGCTGTTTCCCACGGATGCACCGGTGGTGGCATCGACATCTTCCAGGTCTTCTTCTCCTAATGGATCTCAGGTAACCAAACATAAACCTAGCAGGTCCTCAAAAGGTAGATCTCCCTCTAAGCATCGAGATGCCTCCGGGCTTGCCCTTGAGGATCCTGCCCCAGCCAAACAACCCCGGCGGGAAGATCCGGCTTCCAAAGCTCCTCCTATGGGGTTACAGGTTGACATCGATGGCACGGCCTCAACCGATCACCTGTTAGATTGCTCTGGGGTACCGGCACTTTCTCCCGGTACCGACATCCAGGCAGTCGTGGCGTCTATGGATCACACTGTTCAATCCATGCAGCAGGCTATAACGGCCTTTATTAAAGCTGTGACGCCGATGGTACCGCAACGAGCCCCGTTGTCAGTACCGGCACCAGCGCCGATACCGGTACCGACTGCATCAACATCGACCAGGATACTGACTCCGGTTCCTTGTCCAGGGCTATTTCTCGGTACCGATCCGGTACCGGGAACCCCCGATGCTGGTACCGATCGATACACGTATCGATCGTTAGAAGCTGACAGATGATACTTCGATTCCTCTGATGATTCTGATTCATCAGATGAATCTCCTGAAGTATCCATTACCCTTCCTGAGGAGCCTACTTCTCCAAAAAGGAGAATGTCTCCTCCAGAGGATTTGTCCTTTCAAGACTTCATAATAGAAGTGGCTAAAGGACTCTCTATTTCAGTAACCTCTGAAACAGAGCCTAGAGCAAAAAAATTAGATATTTTAGGATACTCTAAGGCTCCTAGAGAGGCAGTCACCTTGCCAATTCATGAAATTCTTCATGAACATATGATTGACTTATGGGAGACTCCTCTCACCCTTTCTCCTCATTCTCGCAGACTGGACACTATGTACTGTGTCCCTCCTTGTCCTGGATTTCAGAAAACTCAGCTTCCTCACCATTCCATTGTGGTGCAGTCAGCTATAAAAAGGATAAAGAGTACCAAAAGACACTCTTCTGCTCCTCCAGGAAGAGAATGCAGGACCTTGGATGCTTTTGGTAGGAAAATCTTCCAAGCCAGTATGCTGATTGCCAGAATCAACTCATATAGCCTTTACATGGGTATGTTTCTAAAAGAAGTTGCATTTGAAGGTGCCAGCAGAGCCTCAGGCATTGCCATAGCTGCTCGCAGAATTGCTTGGCTCCAGGCTTCTGATCTAGAGCCCTGGGTTCAAGATGGCTTAGGAAATCTGCCCTGTACAGGTGAAAATCTCTTTGGCAGAGAGTGGCAAATAAAAGCCACTCAAATGGATGCAGAGAATTCTGCTCTGGATAGACTTTCCAAGTCAACCTCCATTCCAGCCAAGAAAAAACCTTTCAAAAAGCCTTTTTACAAAAGGAGCAGATTTCCTTCCACTTCTGGCCAACAATCTTCTACAGGTCGCTTTGCTACTAAGCGTCAGCAACCTAAACAGGCCAGGCCTAAACCTGCAGAGACTACTGCAACCCAGCAGTCCCAACCTCCTCCGGGTTTTTGACTTGATACTAGAGAACTTATCCTTTCTGGCTCTACAACAGCCAGAACCTCTCACCATTCCAGGAAGGTTAGCTCATTTTGCTCCCAGATGGGAGCAAATCACATCAGAGCAATGGACCCTCTCCATCATAAGAGAGGGCTACAAACTTCATTTCTCAGACCTTCCTCCCTACACCATGGTGAGACACTTCAATTCTCCCACATCTCTCCTCGACCTTCTGGATCAGGAGGTGACTACCCTTCTTGCCCAGGGGGCCATAGAAGAAGTTCCTCTTCTTGAACAGGGATCAGGGTTCTACTCCCCCTATTTTCTCATTCCAAAGAAAACAGGGGGATACAGACCCATTCTAGATCTCAGAGAATTGAACAAATTCCTATGCAAGGAGAAGTTCAAGATGCTTTCTCTAGGCACTCTCCTTCCATACCTGCAGAGTCAGGATTGGCTTTGTTCTCTAGATCTCAAGGATGCGTACACTCATGTCCTCATCCATCCATCTCACAGAAAATTCCTACGTTTTCTGTTCCAGGGAAAACATTACCAATACAGAGTGCTTCCTTTCGGTCTAGCCTCTGCTCCGAGAGTGTTCACCAAATGCATGGCAATAGTTGCTGCATTTCTACGCACTCTGGGAATATTTGTCTTCCCATACCTGGACGACTGGCTCATCCGAGCTCCAACCCAGTCAGAGGCTCAGATCGCCCTGAACCGCACCAGGCGCATTCTGCAATACCTGGGACTTGTGGTAAATCTCCCAAAGTCCCAGCTCACTCCTACTCAGTCCCTGGAATTCATAGGGGCCTGGTTGGATACCACCTCTGCAAGGGCCTACCTTCCTCTGGCCCGTTGCCAACGTCTAGTGCAGTTAGCCTCCCAGATTCAGTCAAAGAGCCACTTAACTGCCAGGGAGATGCTACAGCTGCTAGGCCACATGGCTTCCACAGTACATGTGGTACCCTATGTTCGCCTACACATGAGAGCAGCTCAATGGACTTTGTCCACCCAGTGGACTCAAGCTTCAGGAGCTCTCTCAGACCAAATAGCAACCTCCAAATGTCGTCTTTGGTCTCTCCAGTGTTGGATGTCCACTCAAAATCTGTTGCTGGGGTCCCCCTTCCAACCTTTGTTGCCCCAAGCAAGCCTCACAACAGATGCCTCCCAAACAGGTTGGGGAGCTCATCTACAAGACCTCTCCACCCAAGGCACTTGGTCCCCACAGGAGACCTTTCTTCATATCAACCACTTGGAACTTCGAGCAGTGTTCCTAGCTCTCAAGGTCTTTCATACCCTCCTCAGCTACAAGACAGTCCTCATTCATACGTACAATCAAGTAGCCATGTTTTACATAAACAAGCAAGGAGGAACTGGCTCTTTGTCGCTTTGCAACGAAGCTCTAAGATTATGGGCCTTCGCCAGAGAGCATCAAATCCATCTCCTGGCAGTATACCTCCCAGGAATCCAAAACTCTTGGGCAGACAGACTCAGTCGAGTTCTGCTTCCACACGAATGGTCCCTGCACATGGATCAGGTACTCAGAATCTTCCAAGAATGGGGAACCCCGGACATAGACCTCTTTGCAAGTCCGTGGAATGCCAAACTTCCCCGGTTCTGTTCCAGAATCCTGTGTCAGGGAGTTCAGGCCAAGGATGCCTTCCTCCTTCATTGGGGTCAGGGCTTCCTGTATGCCTTTCCACCCATTCCTTTGATTCCCAAGACTCTGTTCAAACTCCAGAGGGATCAAGGATCTATGATCCTCATAGCTCCACGCTGGCCACGCCAAGTGTGGTACCCTCTACTTCTGCATCTTTCCCAAGCCCCCTCCCTGGACTTGGGAGCTGCTCCAGACCTTCTGTCCCAGGAGGAAGGGACTTTGTGGCATCCAAACCCCAAGTCCCTTTACCTCAGAGCTTGGTTACTGAAGGCCTAGACCTTCAAGACTTAAATCTTTCTCAACAAGTGAAGGATATCCTCCATGCTTCCAGAAAACCTTCCACCAGGCGTTCCTATGCTTTTAAGTGGAAAAGATTTTCCATTTGGTGTGCTCAAAAGGGTCTTGATCCTCTGGCACTTCCTGTGAATTCTCTATTGGAATATCTCCTGCATCTCTCCAATGCAGGCCTTAAGACGAATTCAGTAAGAGTCCATTTGAGTGCTACTGCAGCATCCCTTAAGCCTCTCAATGGACAACCTATTTCCTCTCATCCTCTTATTGCAAGATTCATGAGAGGCCTAACTTTAACTAAACCTCCCATTCGTCCTCCTCCGGTGGCATGGGACTTAAACTTGGTTCTTGGTCAGCTTATGAAGCCACCTTTTGAACCCTTAGCCACTACCTCCTTGAATTTTCTTTCCTGGAAGGTTATTTTCCTTATTGCAGTCACTTCTGCTCGCCGCATCAGTGAACTGCAGGCCTTAGTGGCTAATCCACCTTATACAAGGTTCCATCATGATAAGGTAGTCCTTAGGACAAATCCACACTTTATGCCTAAAGTGGTCTCACCTTTTCATCTTAATCAAGAGGTATATTTACCTGTCTTTTTTCCAGCTCCTCATGCATCCAGTGCGGAGAGGAATCTTCATACTCTGGATTGTAAAAGAGCTCTTGCCTTTTACTTACACAGGACACAGCAACATAGAAAGTCTTCCCAGCTTTTTGTTGCTTTTGATCCTTCTCATTTAGGACTTCCAGTCTCTAAAAGAACACTGTCCAATTGGATTGCTCAGTGTATTTCTTTTGCTTACCAGAGTAAGAACCTTTCTCTGGAGGGCCATGTCACAGCTCACAATGTGAGGGCCATGGCCACCTCTATGGCTCATCTACATTCTGTGTCCATTGACCAGATCTGTCGAGCAGCCACCTGGGCCTCGGTTCATACCTTCACAGCCCATTACTGTTTGGACAAGGACTCCCGCCGGGATGCCTTGTTTGGTCAGGCTGTCCTCAGACACCTGTTCCATTCTTGAACAACTCCTGCCCTCCTTCTCTGGATGGATGCCTGAGATCCATAGGAAGACGAGGAACCCTTTCAGGGGCTCATATCCTTGGGGATCTCCCAGGCATCTTAGCTAGGGAGTCCCCATATGTGAGGACTCATTCCTGCTTGTTCCTGGAGATAGCACAGTTACTTACCTGTAACAGGTGATCTCTGGGAACAGCAGGAATTAGTCCTCACAACCCTCCCACCTCCCCTAGGAGTTGTATCTCTCTCTATCTTTCCTTTCCTCTCTCTCTCTTTCCTTTCCTCTCTCTCTCTCTATTGTCTCAGCTTTAAACTTGAACTGAGGAGAGTTGGTTAGGAAAGGCGGGAAGGCAGCGCGCAGGCGCTGTGGGATGCTCCCAAAAGCTTTCCTTTTTGGGAAGCTGGGGAGCGTTCCCGCGCAGGCTCCGTCGGTACCGACATACCCATATGTGAGGACTAATTCCTGCTGTTCCCAGAGATCACCTGTTACAGGTAAGTAACTGTGCTTTCTCCTCTGGCTCTCACATAGGTTTCTATCTAAGCCAGTGAGTATATAATGTTCACTACATTCACGCCCTCAAGATCGGATAAGTGTGCACCCTCTTATCTCCCCTCTGTCCTGTTTCGCTACCACAATTACTATTTTTTTTTCTACTGGTCATGTCATAAAACTTGCTTTTTTTAATATTTGTGGGGCAATATTAGTTTGCCTTATATGTTTATTATTGCATGTTTATGAATCAAAGCACACCCTAACCAATGTATTGAAAACAATTGAATAACAAATATCTCTGTATATAGTTTAATTCTGTTCCTTTGTACATAGTTCACCATTTGTTAATTGTTAAATGTAAGTTCCAATTTGTTATATGTAAAAACAGCTCTCCCTGTTTACTGTTGTTCCATGTAAACCACATCTGATCAATGGAAGGAGCGGTATATAAAAAATCTGTTAATTAAATTAAATTAAATCATGTGTTGGGGCAAATACAGTGACAGAATTCAAAATGGCATGGGACAGACACAGTGGATCCCTTTACAGCAACAGGATAAAATCAAAATAAACGTAACTATCTAATTTCTCAACATACAGGGGTGTCCTACAGAGAGCGGTGGGTTCACCCCTAAAGCAAAGACATGGGGAGGGGTGGCCTGCACGGAGTGGCAGGTGCACCTACTCTTGCCATCTTACTGGACAGACTAGATGGACCATACTGGTCTTTATCTGCCATCATTTACTATGTTACTATTGAAAGCATGTATATTCGTACGGGGTACCATATACTATTAGACTGAATAAATCTGAGAAAGAGTTAATTTTGTTCAGAACCTTGCTTAGAAATAAAACTTCATATATTAGCTTACTAGGTGAAGGTTTACATAAATAAAGAAAAGGGCAGGTTGTACTTCTAGCCTTTCTGTCTCAGAGTTATTAGCTAAAATACTCTCAGGGTTAGTAATTAGTAGATGTCAAGTCAAGTCATCAGCAGTAAACAATTATGTCAATTAGGTCATTCTATATCTTGGATTCCTGTATGTCTCCTCATAATGGCCATGTAACAGTAAATAATTATGTCTCGGACTCCATTTATGTCTCCACATTGACCCACACTGAATAAGTTGACCTACAATATGATACATACATGACGTATAATGATAAAGTGAAATTATGCTGTATCATCTACAAAAGCCTTATAAATAAAGTGAACCATGGCTAAGACATTAGAGTAAACAGGGAGAACGTGTGTCTCTCAGTTTCTCTCTGCAAAGCTTTGGTGTATTTTCTATAGAACTGTGTGTATTTTATTGCTGTCTTGATAACCTTCCCATTGCTTTTGAATGTAGTTATTTGTAGCTTCAAGAACCCAGTGAGGTTACTGGTGAGGAGGGAGTTAAGTAAGCTCTTCAACTATGTTTTCACAAGTAGCACTGTGACTACTACGATGGTCCCTCCTGGGCTTTAGTAAGCAGGATATGTAGTTACATAAGGCATATTACGAGGTCAGAATGTGCTCTTCATGTTTTTTATTTTCATTTTTATTTTGCTCAACTATTTCCTTTTTATTTCATTCAATTATTTGGTTTTTGTCACATCTTGCTTATTAGGTTTTGGGACTAGTAAACATTTCTCTGTCATTCACACTGAACTGGGGCATACAATACCCTGTTTGTTTGTATACCAGTATCGGATAATAAGTGCCCAACATCTGATCGCAGTTTTAAGATGTCCTAAAATATCCCTTGTCATAACAGTTTTATGGCAGTAACACATAGCATTGATAATTGTTATAGTAAATATATAACGTCTTTTTACATTTCCTTATGCTCTTGTTGGTGATCCTCGACCTTTGGGATTTGGCATATCATCCAAATGGTTCTGCGGGCTGAGCGCACGCTTCATATCACAGTGCGGTTACACTTCTAATCTGTCAGGTTTGACTCTGAGTGTTCAATTTTTGCCTTTTTGTCTGTCTTATTGGGGCATTTAATACCTTGCTCGCACATTAGTACCGAATGACAATAGTGACAAATATCTGATTTGGGTTTTAAACGGTCTCTATATATAAAACATTCCTCACTACAGCAGTCAAGGGTAGCATAATTATTTTAATGCTAAATATATAATGTTTTTATAACCCTGTTGTGTTTTTGCTGCTGACCCCTGACCTTTTTATTTGACTCAAACTCAGCCCAGCATTTTAAAAGCCTGGTGGGCTGATGAGCATGTGTTTCCTTGATTCACACTACAGCGAGTCGCAACTTGTCAGACAAGGCTCCGATTTTACAATTCACAATACAATCTTGAGGGAAGTTCTGTCTTTTGTGTGTTTTATATTTTGCTCCTGTTCAGTTGACAGGAATTTTGCTGTTTTGATTTGGATACTTGGTCCTCAGTAGCTTATAAATGATCACAACACACAGGTATTTACTGTTACATTCTCCTCCCCCACATTGGATGTCTTACAAATAACTGACTTTTTTTTTTTCTCCTCTCCCTCCTCCGTTCTTTGAATGAAAATTTCTTTTAAATGAAATATCAAAGTTAGTCATCTCTTCCCTGCTCTGGGTCCTCCTTATCTCATTCCTGTGCTACTGTTGGAGATTTTATTTATTCATGAATGAGCTTTTTATATTTTTTAATGGAACTTTGTGTTTGTACCAAATATGGATGGTTCCATTGGGTCATACCAGATCTGTCCTTCAGCCTCTTAAGCATTAGATTTACATATTTTTCATGTAATTCTTTTTATAGATTGTCCTTATTATTCACTGTGGTTGATATTTTAAGGAATGCATGATATGCTTTAATTATTTATTTATACGTTTATATACATACGGATTCTGATGCTTATCTGCATTGGTTGTTGTATATAGATTTAATGTATGTGTGACATGTTGGTTTATTTATGTATTTATGCTTTTACCTCTTGTTTTTAATACTTTTTGAGGCTTGTTTCCCCCTGAAGAAGGCCTATATGACGGAAACATATCAGGGTTTAATAAAGTTCTGTTTGACCACCAGCGTGTGTACCAGCTTCTTTGTTGCCTAGTTATGGTGTTGCAGGTACCTGTTGCTCTTCTTTGTTGTCATCTCCCTATCACGTATACTGCCTCTCTTGGGGTGTCTGGGCCCCCACACACCTTTTAGGGCTTATCTCTGGAATTCACTGCTGGGCTGTTGGAACATATTATGCAGTGATTGTTTGTCTGAGAACATGAGTATGGTGTGGTGCAGGGTGTATGGGGTGATTGTGTGTGCTTGGTGGGGGGCGGGCACGAGTTGTGTGTTTGCTAAGATTGGGTGGTGTGGGGTGCGTTTGAGAGGGTGTTTTGGGAAATCAGGGAGAGGAGGACTGTCTAGTGTGGCTGTTGGTTTGGGCAGAGGAAGGGGCAGCTGTTATGTAGGTTTTGGGGTGGGGGCCTCAAAACGCCACTACCTAATTGGAGGGCTCCAGATGGAGCATGAGGAGAGGGGAGAGTGGTGGGAGGAGGGGGGTGTGGGGGAGGATGGGAGAGGGGTGGGGTGGGGTGGGGTGGGAGGAGAGGAGAGGAAGAGGGAGGAGGGTGTGGGGGGAGGAGAGGAGGGGTTGGAGGGGGGAGTAAAGGAGGCGGGTGGATGGTAGAGAGGAGAGGAGGGGAGGGGGTTGGAGAGCGGGGGTTGAGAGCAGGAGGTAGGGGATAGGGGGGTTGGTGGAGAGGGGTTGTTGGGAAAGGGGTTGAGGGAGATGGGTTGGGAGGGGCGGGGAGGTTAGAGGAGAGAAGGGGGTTGGGGGATTGGGAGGGAGGAGGGTAGGGGTTGGGTGGAGAGGGGTTGAGAGGGAGGTGAGCCGGGAGGAAGGGGGTTGAGGGGAAAGGGGAGGGGATGATGGGGAGTAAAGGGAGGATGAGGGTTAGGGGAGAAGGAAGGATGGGGAGCGAGGAGGATAGGGGTTGGGGGAAAGGGAAGGGGGTAGGGAGGAGAGGGAAGCAGGAGAAGGTTGGAGAGGAGGAGAGCGGAGTGGGGAGAATTGGAGGGAAAGGAGAGGGGGTTAGAGGAGGGGGTTGGGGGGAGAAGGGAGCAGAGGAGAGGGGAGTGGCAAATCAGCTCCTGACCTCATGAACCTTCTTCTTCTATGGCCTATGGTGGTCTTCCCTTACCTGCAGGACTTCCACCATCCATCAATGGCCAGGCTTCTGCAATTCATCTCAGAATAAGACTGCATGGATTGGGCAGCGGAAGCAGAAGGCTCCCCTTCGGGCCATGCTCCCAGATCATTCAGATCACATCCAGGCTGGAGAACTGGATGCCAATGCTCGTGGCAGGGACTGGGTGGGCTGAAGCAGCCTGCATGGACCCCCACTTGCAGCGCCTCCTGGTGCCTGTCAGGCACAGACAGGATGGCCTCTCCTCACATGCAGATCCTCTCCACGCTTGCAGATCCATCGGGTAAGAGATCAGAGGCAAAGGCCAACAGCAGGGTCCACATCCTTGACCAACTGGCACAAAGCGAGACATACTCCTCTCACCCGGCATTAACGCAGGCTACAGTGTGTCCCAATGAGGAGAGTGTGTTTTTCGGTGCGGAGCTGCCGACCCCAACAAGAATAGGTACTCCAGCAATACGCTTCTGACATTGGGCTAAATGCACCTTGACGCCCTGCACAGACAAGGCCTGCTGCACAAGCCTCCAGCAGCGTGGTGTTGTTTCCAGCCCCTGTCCTGGCGATGGATCCTATGGTGCCATTATGCCTCCACCCCTCCTGGTACCGACGAAGGTTTGCGCCGATGAACTGCTGCATGGCGCCGCATGTGGGTGAGTTCCATCAGCGCCAACAGCTCAAGTTGTGGCCTAAATGTGCTATTGTATAGGAAGGGGCGCTGCTGAGAGGGAGTTCCTCCTCTGTCTCTACCCGCCTCTGGAACAGAAGCGGCGTGGTGCTGAGGGCCTCTGTGGGTACAGATGGGAGCTGGCACCCGAGATCAGTCTCCCCCACGTTGGTGATGCGTAGGTGAAACTGGCCAAATGGGAGTTCTTCCTACATTTCAAGGGGTTGGGAGACCCGTGCTGGCTCCTCCCTGGAGGTTTACAGTACAAAGGGCTGAAGAGCTGCTGTGGGGTCTGGGAGCCTTGTTTGTGCCATCAACAATCAAGGCACAGATTACTCTGGGTGCCATGGAGCAATGTATGGCAGAGGGAGACCTCCATCATGTATGGCGGGTCTTCTTGGCAACTGGTCAAGATCAGCTTCCTAAGAGAGCAATCTTCTTCTGGTCAAGGACATCCTGGAGATGCAGGGTCACTAGCGAGCCAGTTCTGACCTATGGGCATATGGTATCTATAAGGTACCTGCCTAGTGCCTCATACAGTAAGTGTCACAGGCTACCAAGCCAAGGGCTCCCAGTCCATTTCCCAGGTGGGATTTTCTTCTATAAAGTTCAACCCCCAAGTGGAGATCTCACAAGCTGAATCTCCCGCCAATGTGCTGCCAAGCCCTCCTCAGCCAACATGAGGCAGGAGGGGAAAGGGTGGCTTCAGGAACTTCCTTTCCTTCCAAGGAGGGGGGGGGGCGCTCAGGGAGATCTGGGGTTCAAATCTCACTCCTGCCCGTCAGCATTCCTGGTATTGTCTGAGCCACCACTGTTGTGTGATGGGCGGTAAACCCAGGTTCCATACCTATATATTCTGCATGTCCCACGGGCAAAGCACCAACTGAACCGTGCTCTTCTCTGGTAGTTGCACAGAGCAGCTGAAACTCTAGTGCAGCTTCACAGCACCGACTTTGAGTTTTCTTTTTCCAGCTCTCGGTGGTTCTCCATATGCTGGATATAGCATGAGCAGGAACATGCTAGTCTTCGCTCCCAGGCATCTACTAAAAGGCTGTTTTAAGCCCGGCCATAGTGAACCACTTCCCATCAGTGCTAAAGGCCCTTACAGCCACTGAATAGTCCTCAAAAAGTGTAGCGAAACAATGCGGATGCCCTTACCAAGATACCAGCACACTGCAGCTATCCACAGTGATAGGCCTATAGCAGTTCTCAGTACAGATATTCAGTGGCAGATACTTTGTCTTTATCTTTATCTTTATTTCACACTTGATAAACCGCTTTTGTCGGGACATTAAAGCGGTGTACAAACAAAATAAAAGGCAGCACTGCAAACTACGGAAAAAGAACGCCAAAAATAATAGGAAAGAAAGAAAAAGAATAGCACAATAACCTTATAAACGATAAACAATAATCAACAACCAAACACAGACAAAAGACAAACAGCACAACCAACAGAGGCAGACAAAGGGGGTAGCAGGACCAAACTGAGCTAGGACAGGACATCAACCTAGAGGGAAATCAGGAGGGAGATCAAACACTTTCTGAAACAAATGGGTTTTGAGTGCGGCTTTGAACTGAGGGTAGGAGGGTTCTAAACGAAGGGACGGAGGCAGGGCGTTCCACAGCCAAGGACCAAGAAAGAAAAATGCAGCATGACGGGTCTTTTCTAGATGTGCATGAGACGGGGACGGTAAAGCCAGACGATTTGCATGAAGGGAGCGGAGTTGACGGTAGGGCGTGTGAAGAGAAATTAAAATCAGCCAGGTATAGAGGATTATTAGTGTAAATTGCACGATGAGTGAGGATAAGGAGTTTATAGTGAAACCGAACACGGAGGGGCAACCAATGAAGACGAATGAGAATGGGGGTAATGTGATCAAAGCGACGGGCGAAAGTAATAATACGGGCAGCTGTATTCTGAATGAGTTGAAGGCGTTTAAGTTGGTAATTGGGAAGATTGGTCAGAAAGATATTACAGTAATCAAGACGACTAACGATGAGAGCAAGGACGAGAGTAACCAGAGAACCGAGAGGAAGAAGTGAACGGACAGCCCGAAGCCGGCGGAGGATAGCGAAAGAACGCCTAGTGAGGAGAGAGATATGATCACAGAAGGAAAGGGAGGAGTCAAGAATCACCCCGAGATACCGAAAAGAAGATACCAGAGGAATGGGAATAGAATCAATCATAGGGGCAGCAGACGGACACGACCCACTCAGTGATACCCACATAGCAGTGGACTTAGAGGGATTAAGCCGGAGAAGGTGCTGAGAGAGCCAAGAGGCCACATGAGAGAGGCAGGAGTTTAAAGGGGAAAGATCCAGAGAAAGTGGAGAAGTATGAAAGAGCAAAATAATATCATCTGCATAAACATAACAGGATACCGGGTACTGCTGTAATAAAAGAAGTAAGGGGGCCAGGAAAATATTAAACAGCAAAGGAGACAACACCGAGCCCTGGGGGACACCGCAAGTGAGGGGGAGAGAACCGGATGATTTACCATTTAGGGTAACAGAAAAACAGCGCGAGCAGTGAGGAAGGAGCGGAACCAAAGAAGAACTGCACCACGCAACCCCACCTCAGCGAGACGGGTAAGAAGAAGAGTGTGATCAATTAAATCAAAAGCCGCAGATAAGTCAAGAGAAACCAACAGAGTAACATCACCGCGATCATGTGCAACGTGTAGTTCATTTAGAACTGCTAAGAGGACAGTCTCAGTGCTGTGCCCCTGTCGAAAGCCGGCTTGTCGAGGATGAAGGGTGTTTGTGGACTCGATGTGGGAAGACAACTGAATAAATACAAAACGTTCCAGGAGCTTGGACAGATAGGGGAGGTTCGAGACAGGACGCCAGTGGGCAAGGACAGATGGATCAAGGGAGGGTTGCTTTAAGAGCAGGTGGACAACAGCCGATTTCCATGGAGAAGGGAACAAACCAGAGGAAAAACTTGTATTAATGATAGTAGTGATAATAGGAACTAACTGCAGCGATGGTTCAGACAACCAACGGGAGGGAATGGGGTCTAGGGAACATGTGGTCTTCCGAGAAGTAGATAACGTCGACAGAAGTTCAGCAGGGAGAACCGGATGAAAAGAGGACCAGGTATGGGCAAGGGCCCAATTTGGCATGGGAGAAGATGGCAGTGAAACATGATCAACAACAACTGGGTTGCAGGGGGAAGTGGGTGGTGAGAGAGGAGGTGGGAGGGGGGTAGAAAAGGAAGCAGGGAGGTTAAGAACTTTATCAGAAAAGAAGGCAGCCAGAGAATGGGGATCCGGGGCCTTCACGGCCATAGTGTGAGGAGAACTGGTAGATGAAAGTTTGTGCAAGATTTTGAAGAGCTGGCGAGAGGAGTTTGCCGCTTCAGTGATTTCAGTCTCATAATGGGCCCGCTTGGCAGATTGAACAGCCGAACGGTAGGCAGCGTAAAGCTGCTTGAAGCGGACATGTAACTCAGGAGAGGGATGGCGAGACCAACGGCGTTGCACCTGACGGAGTTGAGACCGTTGCAACCGCAAGGCAGGGTGGAACCAGGAAGAGTGACCAGGGTTGGACCGACGGGGACAAGGCCGCAGTGGCGCTAACTGATCTAAAGCATCTGTGAGGAGGGAGTCCCAGAGGGAGGCTTGGCTGTCAGGAGACATTAAAGCAAAATCCGGGGGAAAAACTGAGGAAACGGGGGGGGAAAGGAACGCAGGGTTTCTGGAGTGAGATGGCGGCGAAGAGGAGGGGATGAAGAAGGCGCCAAGAGAGGAGTCGTCACAGGGGAAGTAAAAGAGACTGAAAAGAGAACACAACGATGATCAGACCAAGGGATATCCAGCAAGGAGGGAGAGGAGATCTTAGCTGACAACGCAGATGAGACTACTAAGTCCAGAGTATGACCTGCAATATGAGTGGGGCCTGTAACATGTTTGTGGAAGGCAACATCATGGAAAAAATTCAAGAAGGCAAAGTCCTTATGTCTACTAGGGTTATCAGCGTGGATGTTAAAATCACCTAAAACAATAAGTCCAGGATATTGCAAGACAATATCGGAGAGAAAATGTAAGATAACCTCCCAGCGCTCCGCAGAGAGGGAGGGAGGGAGGGAGATAAAGAAGAAGGAAGTAGAGTGGGGGGGAGGAATGAAGACGGAGAAAGAGGGACTCAGAGAGTGCAACAGAGGGAGATGTTACTTCCTCGAGAATAATAGAGGTGCGGTAGAGCAGCGCACCCCCCCCCCCCTCGGCCCATCCTGGGGGAGGAGAGAGCCGAATATCCAGAGGGCAAGGAGCAAGCAAGCGTAGGGCTGTCACCCTCCTTGAGCCAAGTCTCTGTAAGGAAACAGAGATCAAGAGAGTTCTGCAAAATCAAATTGGACACCAGTAAGGATTTGGACTTGAGAGAGCGACAGTTCAGCAGGGAAACGTGGAGCACGGTAGCAGGGGCCAAGGGGGGTGGACACAGGGGGAGGGGAGGACCGCTGCGGTAGAGTTCTAGTAGGGATGCAGGGGATTAAATTAACAGTGCAACGCGTCAGGGAACCGGAGAGGAAACTAATTGGGGACAAGGAGCGCCGTCCCCAAAACACCGGGATGGCCGACATACCAGCGTTGAGGGAGAAGGGGAGCTTACCAAACAAAGTGGCAAACCAAGCCAGCAGAAACAGGAAACCAACAAACACAGAGAGAGCAATTAGTCGCGGTCGCGCCCCTCGCTCGCCCCAAGGAGCTTGACCAAGGAGCAGGACCTGCTCCTTGGTCGCGCTCCTTCGGTGCGCGCGCCGCTGGCAGCTTGACTTTATAGGTGGCAGAGTACCTGGTGAGAAAGGTCCGGGCTATTTCCGGTTCCAGGGAGGCGGGAACAATTTCTGAGAGCAAACAGGAGGGACACACAGCAGGATTCAATGCCTAAGAGGGGAGAGCAAACAGAATCACAGCAAGGCAATCACAGCACACTTGTAACGGCAGACGCTGGGGCAGTGCAATAACAGGACCGCCGCTGGCAGCTTGACTTTATAGGTGGCAGAGTACCTGGTGAGAGAGGTCCGGGCTATTTCCGGTTCCAGGGAGGCGGGAACAATTTCTGAGAGCAAACAGGAGGGACACACAGCAGGATTCAATGCCTGGTGAGAGAGGTCCGGGCTATTTCCGGTTTCAGGGAGGTGGGAACAATTTCTGAGAGCAAACAGGAGGGACACACAGCAGGATTCAATGCCTGGTGAGAGAGGTCCGGGCTATTTCCGGTTCCAGGGAGGCGGGAACAATTTCTGAGAGCAAACAGGAGGGACACACAGCAGGATTCAATGCCTGGTGAGAGAGGTCCGGGCTGTTTCCGGTTCCAGGGGGTCATTCCAATCTGCGAATAGTGGGGATGGATGTCCAACCCCTGCTATTTGCAGGGAGCGAATTCTGCTGGCTTGCCTTCCCACACGCACAAAGCTGCTGTGTGGAGAGCACTGGATGGGGGTGGGAAGGGGAGTGCCAGAGGCAGAGAGTGGAGGTGGGCCCATGACACCAGATGTACAGAGACTATTGCACATCCGGCAATGGCAGGATGGATGGGAGACTTATTCCACCTTGGAATAAGTCCCCCCTGAAGATGGTGAGCAGGACCAGCAGACCCCCACACTGAGGTGAGCAGCAGTTGGTGGTTCCCCTCTGCTCGATCCCGGCCCTGCAGGCCCTTCCAGAGGTTGGGCAGCAGGAAGAAGATTATTTTCAGAGGAACAGGGATTCAGGGCTCCAGTTGGGCATTCCAGTGCCATGGCGACAGGATGCCACAGCACCAGCGCTCCAGCAGGAGCATAGGGTGGGCTGGCCATGCAGGGTGGAGGATGTCTCCCGCAGCAGAAGCTGGGTCTGTCCAGCTTGTCTTAAGTGCCCGATTCTACACCCACGGGATCATCTGGTTCCCGTGGTTGCAAAGTTGGGGGCCATCTATTTTTGACTGTCCAAACGGCCTAGACATGCCCCAATTGGAATTGGCCTCCACCTGGATACTGCTGCTTAATATCCAGATAATGCGAGCAGTGCCATGGTTACCAGACAACCCGTTGAATATTGGGCTTTTTGAAAATTGTCCTTAAGGTGTTTAGTTTAGCCTTTTTAGCTGTTCTAAATTAAACCATTTAGATGTATGGATAGCCACTGAATATCACTGCTATACATATAGGGGGATGTTTACTTAATTGCATTAACAGTTATTGCATGGCAAATCCTGCGATTAGCACTGGACTGCAATAACTGTTACCACATGCTAAAAAAGCACCGCAGAAAAAATCCCGCTATAACAGTTTAGCGCGGGATTGAAGAAGAGAGAGGGCATGGACTGAAAATCAGATATAGCCATGGGCATTAGCTCTTGCTAACCATGGTGGCTGCTGTTAGCACGGGTGCACTTAACACCGCCTCAGCGGGTGGCATTAAGTGCACTAGTGGTAAGTGCGGTTGCTGTTTAGCATGGCAAATTCCTCTGACCCATGCTAAATGCATGGTGAACGCCTTCCAACAGCCTAGCTCCTCTGCTAATGTAACCCTTCGCTTTGGACTTGGAGATCAAGAGTCACCGAGCTTTATTTAAACAAGATATCAAAGTTGTAGTCGTGGCATAATTCAAATCCTGAAAATCTACTCCAAGAGGGATTATTAGTAGAACAGAAGTATACTATCCTTATCAGAAAAATTGTGCAGCCAATGACAAGAGAATATTAATGTAAAGTTAATATCGGCCAGTCGTTAAGACCAATAAGATTTTACAATTTATTGTTGAATTTTGATGCTGTTGAATATAGGTTCAACGATGGAGCATTCGTATGAAGTAAATACTTTCTTAAGTATTATTTTAAAGGAATAAATGAATGAAAAGCTCAAGCTTGAGGACAAATTGAAAAATACTAGTTAAAATTAAGTTATAATTAAAGTGCAGACAAATATTGCTATAAACAATTTTTATAGAAAATTCTACACTTTCTTTTATTAGAAACACCATATTTAGATATCACCTTTCTTTTAGAACAATTAATCACAATTTTTTAAAAACAGTAATAAACTATTCTAAAAATATTAAATTCTGTCTGTGTATAGTAGTGTTTCCTTTTGATTCTTTCCCCACAATAACCTCTTTCCTTTTCTCTTTGAGAAAATTAATCAGACCTGCAGTAGGTAAGTACTAGTGTTTTTTCTTAAAACAAAAATTACTGACAAGCTTCCTAGAACCTTTAACTGCATGTAATAACTAATACTTAGGGGCATGTTTACTAAGCTGGGCTAAGGATTAGCATGGGCTTATTTGTAACTAGCTCTCATTGAATAACAGGGGACCTAGTTACAAATAGCCTGTGCTAATCATTAGCCCAGCTTAGTAAACATGCCCCTGGGAGTTTTGTTTTTCTCTTTGTAGGCAAATTTTAAAAAAACCCACCTGGATAGTAAAAAGGGGTATCTCTTGTTTTCTTTTGAATTAAAAAAAAAAAAAAAGAAAACCTTCTCGCTGTCTGCAGTATTTGAGCTCAAAATAATACAAAAATAAAATAAAACAAGTACCACCTTTTATTATTTTTGTTTGGGTGCACCTACTTATTTTCTCAATGAATGCTGGTGTCCTTTCAGTTTCTTCCCTCAGAAGCAGGCTCTTTAGTGCTGAAAAGAAACAGCTGAGGGGAGATATGATAGAGGTCTGTAAAATGATTGGAGAACAGGTAAACATAGATCAGCTGTTTACTCCTGCAAGAAAGAAGGATTAGGGGACATACAATGAAGCTACAATGTAGCACATTTAAGACTAATCAGAGAAAATATTTTTTCACACAAGGCATAAACTCTGGCATTTGTTGCTAAAGGATGTAGTCAAAGCTGTTAGGGGCATGTTTACTAAAGGTTAAGTATCCACAGTCCTTTTATTTCTATGGGCACTTTAGTAAACATGCCCCTTAGTATAGCTGGGTTTAAAAGCGGTTTGGACAAGTTCCTGGAGAAAAAGTCCATGCAATGCAACAATCCAATGTGTGTCTTTGAGTCAATGCTGACTCCTGGCAACCCAGCAGCTCCTGGATTTTCTTGGCAGTGTGACTGGAAGTAGATTGCCAGGCCTTTCTTCTAAGACTATGGAGAGTTAAGTAATTTGGAAAATCACTGGTTACCCCTGGGATAAGCAGCATGGAATCTGCCTACCTTTTGGAAACCTGACAGGTACTTGTAACCTGGATTGGCCACTATTTGAAAACAGGATACTATGCTTGATGGACCTTTTGGTCTGGCCCAGTATGGCATCTCTTATGTTCAGGAATCCATGCTCCCTCTGGCAAATCGGGTCCAGCACTCCAGAAAAGCTCCCTCAGCTTTCCCTACTAATCTCTCTACTTTATTTATTTATTTAACTTTCTTATATACCGCGCTTTTCTGCATCAGTGCGGTTTACATCAAACACAACTGTCCAGGGCAGAAGGTCTGCACTGGATTTACAATATAACGTGGGGACTTGTAACGGTACAAAAAACAGGGTAACTATATACATATATATACAGGTATATTACAGCATATGTTCAGTAATAACTTGGTTGTGTCCTATTGGCTCATCCGTGTAATGGATGGTTGATGTTGGGGTGAAGGTGGTGCTACTTGTCGGGGGGATCCGGGTCCGGCGGGTTCGATTTCAATCTAACGTGGTCGTTACTCGTGGGTCGTTTATGTGGGTCACTGGGCGTGATTCGCTGTGGAGAGTGATCCTGATCATTGTAGTACTGTATGAATAGATGATGATTAAGTGCCTTTCTAAATTGGGAGATAACCGAGATAGCCCTGATGGCGGGGGGTAGGGCATTCCAGAAGGTATGTGCATAAAGCGAAAAGGCTCTGGCCCTGGCTGCTTGTGAACATTTCGTGATCTGCCTTGGTAAGCTCACTGTATTTATAGCGGCTGATCTTCTTGCTCTGTTAGGGGGTGTCTCCTGGATAAGATTTATGATTGAAAAAGTTCACTCGGACTCCAGCATATTAGACTTTATTTTTATTTTGTTTTCTATTGAACATTTTTATTAACACAGCAATACAAACACACATTACTAATACAGAGTCACTTGGAGCACAGAGAAATCTGCAATACAACCTTATTTTATCTATGTAACCTTCCCCTCCCACCCCCTTTCCAATACAAGCTGCCCAAAACATCAATTATAAAGACAACAAACAGAAATATACCTGGCTAGGTCAGACCTCATACTTATATAACTCAATGTGTTTTTCCTGACCACTCAAGATACCTCGGTGCCCCACAAAGCCCGAGCCTCTTGAGTCCCACGGCCATGGTTCCTTTGAATGGAAATCCCTGAAAGGTGGAGCGCAAGAAGAATAAACCCTCGAAGACTGCCTCGGATGACGGGTTTGGGAAGAAGGGGAAATCCCACCCCAAGCCCTGCAGTCCCAGGTGCGAGTCCGAGGAGTCAGAGCGGGAGTGGCCTTCCAAGCTGCCTCAGAAGGAGTTGTCGGCACCTGCTAACTAGTCTCAGACTTCCGAAGCCATCCTCTTTGAGAACTCCCCCTCGACAGTACCGACACCTGGCCCAAAGCTGTTAAAAGCTGTGGAGCCAACTGGTATGGAGACCAGTATGGCAGTCTTAAAAAGCAGTATATCTGCCCTCTTGGCCATGCAGCAGGTGTTTATGTTCAGCTTATCTGGTTCATTTGCCCCAACGACAACACCCTCGACATCAAGGGCTTCCTGGAAGTCGAGCCGGTCTTATGAGTGCCACCAGCCTTGAGAGCCACTGGCACCAGATGAGGTCCTGGTCCTCCCTGGAGAGCACCCGCGGCTCAGATTGCAGATCCTCCAGAAGTCATGGACAACCTGGAACGGACCTCGACCGAGGTGATCGTGCGCCATCTGACTCATACTCATACTTCGAGTCGAATGGGAGGCCAAGGACAAAGACTCACTGGACACGAGGCAACACTGAGATGTGCCCTCGAACCTGTCTGCCCCGATGCCGTTCCCCGCCTGAGGACATCGGTTTCCTCGATTTTCTGCAGGACATAGTCAAGGCTCTCACTATCGAAAAGGAAGCCGAGGAGACCCGTGCACTGAGGAATTCGAGATACTTCAATACAAAGCACCCCCATAGGAAAGCCTTATGGTACCAGTGCACCCATCCTCAAACATCGCCTCCTCTGGATGTGGGAACACCGGCTTCGGTACCAATCAGTAGGCCCCTCGATGCCATGTATCTGGTATGCCAAAGCCCTGGGTTCCAAAAGACCCAGCTTCCCCACAACTTGATGCTCGTGGAGTCAGCCATATGCCAGCTCAAAAGCCAAAAAGCTCATTTGTCGGTGCCACCTGGCAGGGAGGCCCGAACTCTCGATGCCCTTGGCCGGGAAGGCCTTTCAGGGTTCAATGCTAACTTGCCAGATTCAGTCCTATCCACTCTATATCAGCATGTACCTGAACAAACTGTCGAAGGAACTCTATGGATTTATGGCAGGCCTCAATGAAGAGCCCCTACAGAGGTTTAAGACCCTGACCTCAGCGGTAAAAGAGTGCTCAAAGGTTTTGTCTCGAGCAGCTTATGATGGCTTTGAGTCTTCAGCCAGGGTGGCCGCCACAGGCATTGGGGCATGATGCCAAGCATGGCTTCAGTTGTCTGACCTAGAGCAATGAGTACAGGACAAACTGATTGTTGTCCCCTGCATAGGAGAGAACCTATCCAGGAAACCCATGGCAGACAAGGCTGCAGAGATAGAAGCCAAGTTCCTGATGAGATCCAGGCTCTCGAAGAAGACTTCTATGCAACCCTGGAAAAAGTCCCGAGGAAGAAGGGGGGGGGGGGCCTCTGGCAGTACCCCCACATTTTCAGGCCTTCTCGGCCTCTCAACAGGGCCAGCAGCAAAAAGGCCAGGAGCATGGTCCCTGAAAGCAAAAGGCCTCAAAGTCCCAGGTGCTGGCCCTGGCCCTGGGCCAGCCTGGGGGGAGCTTTTGACTGCCTGGTGCTAGCTCCCTGGGGAGGGCAGGGGATCCTTTGCAGCCCACAGGGAGGCACCTAGCCTGTTTATCCACAGGTGAACAGCCATCACCAGATACCTGGGGGCTACTTGTGGTCAAGGAGGGCTACCTCCTACAGCAAGCATCACCCTCATACTTCCCAGGACAGCCCACCAGACCTCTCCTTCACCAGACCCTGCTCACTGAACTAGCAGGCCTAATCGAGGACAAGGCAGTGGAGCCAGTGCCAAAATATCTCTGGGGTACAGGCTTCTACTCCACGTATTTCCTTGTACTGAAGGGGACAGGGAAACTCTGACCCATCCTGAACCTGCAAGAGCTCAACAAGTTCAAGATGCTGTCCCTTGGGACACTGCTGCCATTCCTCCAGCAGGGAGATTGACTATGCTCCTTAGAACTAAAGGATGTCTACACGCACTGCCTAATTCATCCCCGTCACAGAAAATACCTCCGGTTCATGTTGGGAGGGCAGCACTACCAATACAGGGTGCTGCCCTTTGGTCTGACCTCATCACCAAGGGTCTTCACAAAGTGCCTCACAGTGATCACAACTTACCTCTGGCTCCAAGGGGCTTTCGTCTTCCCTTATCTGGATGACTGGCTCATAAAGGGGAGCACAGCTGCAGAGGCACAATGCACCACCGGGCGCACCATAAACGCCCTGCAGCACCTGGGGTTTGTCATAAATTACCCCAAGTCCCGCCCAGTGCCTAGAGTTTTTATAGGAGGGCAACTAGATACCTTCCTCCCTCAGGAGAGGTCAGAATGCCTCAAAGAGTTAGCTGCAGAGGTGCACCGATGCCAGATGCTACCTGCCCGGCTTCTACTCTGCCTGTTTGAACACCATGGCCTCCATGGTCCACATGACCCATATGCCCACCTGCACATGAGGGCAGCCCAATGATGCCTCCACTTTCAGTCGACACAAGCCATAGGCAGACTAAGGGACAGAGTGAAAGTGACCCATCAGCTGGCGGCCTCCCTCAGAGGGTGGCAGATTTCACGTCACCTTCAGGCAAAGATACTCTTCCAGGCACCCACCCCCCCCCAGAGGATCCCCACCACAGATGTTTCCCTACTGGGCTGGAAAGCACATTGTGAGGGCCTCCAGACGTAAGGCTGCTGGTCCCAAAGGAATCCCGGATGCAAATCAACCTGCTAAAGCTCCGGGCGATATTCTGGCTCTCCGAACCTTCTGCTACCAACTACAGTATCACTCATTGCTGATCCAGACCAACAACCAGATCACAATGTTCTGTGTGAACAAAAAGGGGGGACAGGTTTGTACCCCCTTTGCCAGGAGGTGTTAGCCCTCTGCTCCTATGCTGCACACAGGGGGATGCTCCTAAGGGCGGTTTACTTCTCAGGCCAGGACCATGGCCTGGCGGACCAACCAGAGGCCTCCAGCCGCACCAGTGGCACCTGGATTCAGTAGTATCCTCCTGGCTGTTTTGTCTCTGGTGTGTCCCCTCGATGGCCCTGTTCGCCAGTCTGGACAACAAGCAGTAGCCTCGATTCTGCTCCCGCCAGCCGCACCTGTCCCAGGTAGCAGTGGATGCATTCCTCATCCTGTAGATGGAAAGCCTTTTGTATGCTTTCCCACCAACACCATTTGTCACCAAGACCCTATTCAAGGTCCAGCATGACAGAGCATCACTAATGTTCATAGCTCCTTGGTGGCCCAGGCAGCCTTGGTTCCCACTGCTCCTCTTCCTATGGATGGTGTTGCCAATTCCACTGGGCCGAGTCCCAGGGCTATTTTCACAGGAGCAGGGCTTTCTCCTATACCCCAACCTGGGGTCCCTGTCACTCACAGCTTGGCAGCTGAAAGGGTAGCGTTAGTTCCCTTCAACTTCCCACAGAACGTGGAAGAGGTTCTTCTGGCATCTTGTAAAGCCTCCACAAAAAGGGCATATGCTTTCAAGTGGTGCAGATTCTCAGTGTGGTGCGCAGAAAGTCAGGCAAACCCGTTTTTACGGAACAAGCAGGAAGTCAGTCCTCGCATATGGGTGATGTTGGCACTGACGGAGCCTACGCGGATCCACTTCCCAGCTTTCAAAGAAAGCTTTTGGGAGCTATACCATGCATGCGTGGTCACCTTCCCCCTAACGCTGCCATCGTGCCTCAGTCTGTTTTTTTTTCTGTGGAGCCCTGAAGACATCCCATATATGTACCCCAGTAAAAGTAGATTTTTTTTTCAACCCTTTACTCATTTTTCCTTTTCCATAGAGTGCTTGCATTGATCACCTTCTGCGCCTGAGTCTTCGCCTCAGCGTCTAGATTTTCGCTCGGGTATTTTTTCTTCAATTTTTTTCTTCTTTTGGCGCATGGCAGTTTTCTCTCATGGCCTGGTCAAGACATCTTGAGATTGATCTTGCAGGTCTCATTTTTCCCACTATGTCCTTGACCAGTTTTAAGCAGTGTGGCAAGTGCATTCATTCACTATGTCCCATACGAACCCCACAGCACCTGCATTAAGTGCCTCAGGGCAGACCACGAAGGTCTTCCTGCCTGCTTTGCCTCCTCATATCGGCCAGAACCCAGAGGGAATATGAAAGGTAGCAGGGGAGTTGTTTGATAGATCTGGCTCCAGTTGGGCATTGGAGGCAGAATCCCTTTCTTCGGTGCCGGGTGATGTAGCATCACGTGCCTGGGCTCGTTCTGAGCACAGGGGCAGAGGGCATCAGAGTCATCCTTGGAGAACCTCCTGCATGGATCAGTGACTCCCTCGAAGTTGACACCGAGGACTGACCCGGTGTCGAGTGGTAGGCCAACCTTGACTCTGCTTCAGAGCCCTCGGCATGACTCGGGGGATGATGGATGGGAATGCCCGTCGAAGCAGCCCCGAAGGGACAAGTTGCCTGTGACATCAAAGGAGCGGCGAGTCACCCCTAACTCCATCATGATCTGAGACTCCCCAGCCAGGGAGTTGGCTCTGGCCCCAGCACCGTCGGGGTCCGGACCAACTTCAGAGCCCTCTGGCATTGAGGCCTACATGGCTGCCCTCAAGCATAGTTTCACAGCGTTCCTTGAGATGCAGTGGGTCCCGACTCCTGGTCCTTCTGGGTCATCGGCGCCTCACACAGGGACCTCCTCACTGTGGACTTCCCCAGAGGAGGCTCCACCCATTGGAGCACCTAATTAGGTTGGTGTCGAGACCTTCGATGACCGACACGATGCCATCAGATCACCGAGGACCGGGGGCTTTTGTCGACTCATCGAGCTCTGAGTTGGACTGGGAAGCCGACAAGAAATCCCCTGACACTGTGCTCCACCGAGTCATCCCCTCTGACCTTTCTCCAGTGCCTCACTGGCAAAGGTCCCCTGGAGGACTTAGCCTTCCTCGAATTCGTGAGGGAGATGTCCCAGTGACTTGCCTTCGTGGCAGTGCCAGAGGATGAGCCTTGTGTTGAGGACCTTGAGATCCTCCAGTGCGAGGCTTCTCCTCGGGATGCACTGACAGTGCCTGTGCTCCCCATCCTGGAACACCCATTGACGGTGCCGATTATGAACCGTCAACTCGATTCTCAGTATCGAGTCGGCAAGAGCCCAGGATTCCAAAAAGCACAACTTCCACACAATTCCATGGTGGTGGAGGTAGCTATGCATCGAATCAAGAGCCAGAAGATGCACTCCTTAGTGCCCTCTGGCAGGGAGACCTGTACCATGGATGTGTTTGGTAGGAAGTGCTTCCAGGGCTCGATGCTCACAGCCCGAATCCAGGCCTACCAGCTGTACAAGGGCATGTAACTGAGAGAACTGGCGAAGGAGCTCTCTGGATTTTCAGCTGGTCTATCAGGGGAGCCCCTTGAGCGCTTTCGAACCCTGGTTTCCTCTGTCAAGGAATGCTCCAAGTTTCAGACTCAAGCAGCCTTTGACAACTTAGAGTCAGTGGTTCGTATGGCCACAGTGGTCATTAGTACCCGCTGCTTTGCCTGGCTGCAGTCCTTCGACTTGGAGCAATGGGTACAAGACAAGCTAACCAATGTTCCATGCCGGGGAGATTACCTGTTCAGCAAGCCCATGACTGACAAGGTTGATGAGTTGGAAAAGGAATTCATGACCAGGACCAAGCTGTCCAAGAAAGTGTCAGACCCTTCCTGCTGGAAAGCTTCGGGGGAAAAGCCCTTTCACCCGAAGACCAAGAAGGCTTACGGAAACTACCCTAAGTTCCAGGCCTACCCTGCTCCCCCTCAGGGACAGCAGGCTATTTATTTATTTAACATTTCTTATATACCGCCTTTCATGATATCAAGGCGGTTTACATTGAACAAACTGAAATTACATTGAACAGGGCATTATAACTTGGAGATAACTATTTTACAGGGAACATGGGCTATGGAGGGTTAAGTGGCTTGCCCAAGACCACAAGGAGCACCTGTGGGACTAGAAACCCCAGTCCTTCCGGCCCAAGGTTGCTGTCCTCTAGTGGGATTTGAACCCCCGACCTTCCGGCCTGAAGTACCTTGCCCCAACCATTAGGCCACTCCTCCACTCTTAAGGGCTAAGGGCAGGGCCCCCGTAAGTCCAAAGCTCCCAAACCTTAAACGACGACTTAACCACTGCCTGGGAGGAGTTTTTGACTCCTTGGGCATAGCCTCCTCCGCTCAGGAGGTAATAGCCCCAAAGTTCTCGGGGGGACAGCTCATCCATTTTGTGCACAGGTGGCCCTGTATCACTGCGGACACCTGGGTGCTGCGGGTGGTTGAAGGCAGCTACCTCCTTCATTTTTCCCAACTGCTACCCCCTCATTTACAGGAGAATTGCTCATGGACCCTTGCACAGGGAGCTGCTCCAGAAATAGCTTGAGTCACTACTCTAGGATCAGGTGGTCAAGCCTGTCCCTCATCTGCAGGGACAGGGGTTCTACTTCCTAGTCCCCAGGAGACAGGGGGCTTCAGACCCATTCTGGACGTTTGGGACCTCAATGGCTTTCTGGTCAAGGAAAAGTTCAAAATGGTCTCCCTTGGAATCTTGCTGCTTTACCTTCTCCAGGGAGATAGGCTATGCTCCTTGTATCTCAAAGATGCTTACACCCACATCCTAATCCATCCAAAGCATTGTCAGTACTTCCGGTTTGTGGTGGGAGGCCATCACTATCAGTGCAGGGTGCTTCCCTTCAGCCTGGCAGTTGTGACCGCTCGTCTCTGGGTCCTTGGAGTCTTTGTGTTCCCTTACTTAGACAACTGGCTCATGTGGGCCGGCACCCAGGGTGAAGCATGCAATGTGACTCTGCACTTTGAGGCTGCTGCAGCACCTGGGGTTCATGGTGCACTTTCCAAAGTCTCACCTCATCCCAACACAATGCATGGAGTTCATCAGGGTGCTGTTAGACTCCACTTGGGCAAAGGCCTTCCTATTCCTAGGACAGGCTCAGTGCCTTGCCGCCCTAGTGCATGAGGTGTAGGGAGCGCTCCAGTGACTGCCTCACGGATGCTCCGGCTCCTGGGGCACATGGCGTCTGCTATCTATGTGACCCCTTTTGCCCGCCTGCTCATGCGGCAGGCCCAATGGATGCTCAGTGGGCACATGCAACGGGCTGAAGGCTGGCCTCACATTCCAGGGCCTGCCAGTTCAGCATGTCCTCACCACAACATGTTCAAGATGGACTGGGGGGGCCAACTGCAGTCACCTCTAGTCACAGGGGCCGTGATCGCCAGAGGAGAGTGCCTCGCATATCAACCTGCTCGAGCTCTGAGCGGTCTTTTACGTCCTGTGAGTTTTCAGGGACCATCTGGGGGACGGACAGGTGGTCCAGGTCCAGCCAGACAACTAGGTAGCGATGTTCTACATCAGCAGGCAGGGAGGTATGGGTTCGTACTACCTCTGTTGGGAGGCGGTGCACCTCTGGAACTTCACAATGGGGAAGAAGATTTTCCTCGAGGCAGTATACTTGCTGGGCCACGACAATATACTGGTTGACTGCCTGAGCCATGTTCTCCAACCCCACAAATGGTAGCTGAACCCATCTGTTCTGGAGATCTTCTGGCGGTGGTGCAGCCTGGAGATGGACCTCTTCGCTAGCCCGGAGAACATACAGTTCCTGAGGTTCTGCTCTAGGAAACCGTCCTTGGGTCGGGAAGTGGCGGATGCCTTCCTCATCCCATGTTCCAGGGGCTTTCTGTATGCCTTCCCACTGATGCCCTCTTGAAGATTTGGGTGGAAGCGGCCTCCATCCTCTTCATTGCGTCCTGATGGCCAAGACAGCCCTGGATTCATCGTGCCAGACTGGCTATTGGGGTGTACCTAGACCTGCTCTCACAGGAGGATGGCATGCTGTGACACCCCAAGCTTCAAACTCTGGCCTGGCTGCTGAGAGGGTAGCCATCACGCACTACTGCCTATCTTGGTCAATTGAGGATGTCCTGTTGGCTTCGCTAAGACTCTACATGCTGGGCTTACGCTTTTAAATGGTGCAGGTTCTCCCTCTGGTGTGCGGAAAAGGGCCTTAATCCTCTCTCTTATGCCATAGTGGAGGTATTACAGTATCTACTGCATCTGTCGGGTGCAGGCCTGAAGTCCAGTTCAGTCAGAGTGCATCTCTGTGCCATCTTGACACATCACCACGAAGTGGAGGGTCAGGCCTTGTCCGTCCACCCCTTGGTAGGCTGGTTCATATGGGGACTTCTCCTCTCACAACCCCCAGTCCGCCCACCACTGGTGGCGTGGGACCTCAGTGTGGTCCTAGGAAAGCTCATGGAGCCCCTTTCGAGCCCCTGGTGACCTGTCCCCTCAAGTACATCTCCTGGAAGGTTGTTTTCTCTAGGAACAAGCAGGAAATCAGTCCTCACATATGGGTGACATTGGCACTGACGGAGCCCACGCGGAGCATTTCCTCACCTTTCAAAGAAAACCTTTGGGAATGCCACTACGCATGTATGGTCCCCTTCCCGCCCAAGGGTGCCAACTTACTCAGTCTTCCTTTTTCCGTGAAGCCTTTCAGACATGTGTCTTGCCCCCGGAAAAAATTTCTCTATTCCAACCAGCTTTTTGCTTCCAGCCTTTGCCGGTTCTCTTCCCGCCTCTCGAGCACCTCTGCTTCAGTTGTGGCCTCAGGTTTTTTTCCTTTTTGCCTTTTTGTGTCTCACTGTGCTTCATGTTATTTTTAACCACTGGCTGTGTTGAGGGTCTTCGACATCGCAGGGGTTCTTTTTTCCCCAATGACCTCCGGTTTTAAGAAATGTGATAATGTTAAAAAAAACATGTCGCTCACGGAAACCTATGACTATTGTCTCAGGTGTCTAGGAGCTGACCATGACCTGAGCTATGCTCCCTCTGTAAGAAGATGTCCTTCAAGGCCATCCAGAGTCGTAAGCAGAAGCTAGATGATTTCTTCCATCAGGCATCCCCAATAGCCTCCTGCTCTTCAGCCCGCAACCCCTGGAGTCTCCCAAGGCTCCTCCTCTGACCCGGCGGCACTCTGACCAGAGATCACCCAAACGCAAGCAGAAGAAGTCTGAGGACTGTCGGGCGCCAGACAAGCGTGAGAGGTCATGCACCTGGTTTCTCAGCCCCCCCCCCCTTGGCAAACTTTGGAGTCGGACAGGGAGTGGCCCAGTAATGTACCTCAAACCGATACATAGTCCTCCAGCGAAGGCGCCCAGTCTTCCGAGGGTCATCCCAGCGAGGACCCACTCTCCTCAACACCCAACCCGGTCACCCCAGTGTCAGTGTCGCAGGGCCCTACTCCCAAGTGGGAGGCCCAAATGCTGGCCCTGGAGCACAACATTTCTGCATTCCTCTCTGCCCAGCAGGCACTGGTGCTCGGCCCCGCTGGCATGCGCCTCGAGACCGCAGGGACCTTGACCTCGAGGACTCCACGGGCCACCACAGTGATCCCTGAGAGCCAGAAGCCTTGTGGGGATCCTTGGCACAGATCTCGATCTCTGTCCCGGTCCTCGGGAGTGAGATCTTCTGGGGCGCGTACCTCCAGCTCTGGGCAGGCTCTGGCATCGGGAGCCTGGCACGGGTCACTGACCCATCTCGGGCCACCCAACCTCGAGTCCTCCATGGACTACTCAGAGTGGGAGTCTGACAGGGAAACCTCCCCGGAGACTCAGTCCCACCGAGATCTCCCCTTGGACCCCTCTCCGCTGACCTAGAGGCGGCAGTCACCTCCCGAGGACACCTCCTTTCTGGAGTTAATCCGGGACATAGCACATGCCCTAGTGTGTGCTGCTGAGTCAGAGGAGGAGCCTCACACGGAGGAACTCGATATTCTTCAATATGAAGCCCCTCCGAAGGAAGCTCTCTCGGTGCCGGTTCCTCCCATTCTGAACAGACGACTCCTCCACATATGGGAGACCTTGACCTCTGTCTCTATTGTGAGCAAGCACCTGCACGCTATGTATAGGGTTCAGTGGGGCCTGGGGTTTCAGAAAGCCTAGCTTCCTCACACCTCGATGATGGTCGAATCGGCCATGCGGAAGCTAAAGAGCCCAAAGACTCTTCAGTCCTGCCAGGCAAAGAGTCTCTTACCCTCGATGCCCTTGGGCAAAGGCTTATCAGGGCTTAATGCTGTCATGCTGCATCCAAGTTTATCAATTATACATTGGAATATTCCTCTGTGACCTCGCTAGAGAGCTTGGAGGCTTTGCGGTGGGCCTTGACGGAGACCATCTCTGACGTTTTCAGGCCCTCTCAAAGTCTGTCAGAGAATGCCTGAAGTACCTCTTGCAAGTGGCGTATGATGGCTTTGAGTCTTCTGCCTGGGTGGCAGCGGCTGGCATCGGAACCCGCTGGCAGGCTTGGCTCCAGTGGAGCAGTGGATCCAGGAGAAGCTGCTGGATGTCCCTTGCTTTGGGGAGCAACTATTCGGCAAACCCATGGAGGATAAGGCTGGGGAGATTTGAAATGGAGTTCATGACTCGTACTCACCTCTCCCGGAAAACGTCCTCCCTCCCCAGGAAGAAACAGCAGAGCAAGAAGCCTTTCTTCTACTGAAGGGGCTCCCATACAGGGGCTACCCATTCTATCCGCCGGTGTTGACACCCATTCAGGGCGGTCAGGGCAAGAGCCCGGCCTTCGTAAACCGAAGAGTTCCTGGACACCCTGCGGGCCATGGCTTTCCTTCCTCAGGACAGGGCGGACCACCTTGTGTCCCTGATGTCCAAAGTGCAGTGCTGCAGCACTGTCTTATTTATTATTATTTATTTATTTGCATTTTCTTTTATACCGCGCTATTCAACATCAGTGCGGTTTACATAAAACATAACTTACACATTGCATTGGCTGCACTGTGTTTACAAGTAACAGGTATTAAAACTTGGATAACTTGGGGTAACTATTTACATCTGGGCGTCATGGGAAGTCGTAGTCATGGGATTCTTGTAGGGTCAGCTTCAATTGTGCTTTGCCTTCTTGGTCACATGGCCTCCATTGTCCATGTCATGCCCAATGCACGCCTCAGCATGCTGGCAGCGCAATGGTGCCTCCGAACGCAGTGGGTACAATCGACTGGCCACCTCAGAGACCCCATCTCTGTCATGCCCGGTGTGGCGGAGTCTCTCGCATAGTGGCGGGAGGTTCGGAATCCGTTTCGAGGCATGCCCTTCCAAGCTTCGATGCACCGGGTGGTTTTGACTACAGATGCCTCCCTGGTGGATTGGGGAACCTACTGCGAGGGGCAGCACACTCAGGGGATCTGGTCCCTCGGAGTCCCAGCAGCAGATCAATCTACTGGAGCTCTAGGCCGTCTGCCTTGCACTCAAGGCTTTCAGGAACCTCCTACAGCACTGAGCAGTACTTGTCCAGATGGACAACCAGGTCACAATGTTCTATGTGAAGAAACAAGGAAGGACCGGCTCCTACAGCTTCTGTTCGGAGACGGTGGCCCTGTGCTCCTTCACTGCGAGCCAGGCCATGACAATCCGAGCCACCGACCTCCTGGGCCAGGACAATGTGTTGGTGGACCAGCTCAGCAGAGTCCTCCAACCGCACAAGTGGCACCTGTGTCCCAGTATGGCACAATGGCTCTTCCAGAATTGGGGGACTCCAGTCCTGGACCTCATTGCCAGCCCTGTGAATTCACAGCTTCCCTGGTTCTGCGGTTCCCTCCCACACCCAGACAGAGTGGCCCCGGATGCTTTCCTCCTTTTGTGGGCAATGGGCCTGTTGTAAGCCTGCCCCCCCATCCCCCTCATTGCCCGAACTCTTCTGAAGTTCCAACAGGGCAAGGCCTCGATGATCCTCGTGGCCCCAAGGTGGCCTAGGTAGCCTGGTTTCCCCTGCTGCTCCACCTCTTGATGGAACCCCCCCCCCCCCCCGGTCCCTCTCGGGAACTCACCGGAGCTGCTGTTGCAGGAAGGTGGTCTACTCTACCTCAACTTGAGGTCTCTATCCCTCACAGCATGGCGGCTGAGCGGGTTGCTCTAGCCCCCTACCATCTTCCCATGGAGATCGAGGATATTCTTTTGGCCTCACGAAAGGATATGACCAGGTGGGCATATGTCTTCAAGTGGCACTGGTTCTTGGTGTGGTGTTCGAAGTTCCGAGCAGACCCATTTTCCTGCCCTACCAGCTTGGTCTGGAACAAAACCAGTCCAAAACCGTGGGCAGGATAACTCACACAAAATCTTTATTATTCCTCAATAGAGGAGGCCAAACCCAACACAGGCCGTGTTTCGTATAATACTTTGTCAGGGGTTATTGTGGCTCACTATAAAATCATAAAAACATCATAAATTAACATAAACTCATAAATACAATACATAAAAAGTTATTAGAACATCATAAATTAATTAAAACCATGTATATAATAAATAAACAACAAGAAGCAAAAACACACAAGTGTTCATAGATAACAACATATAAAACAATCCAAATTGAGTAAAATGAATAAACATATAAAAAAACTGCATGCATAAACATTGTATATGTATAAAAACATACCAACATGCAAAGTTAAAAAACGTGCTATGAGAGAGTCACGTGACACATGAGCAAGTGAGGATGTCTTTCACTTGCTCCGGGGCCGCCACGGCAAATTTGATTAAAATCGGCGATTTAAATTCCTGGCGTTCGGTGCTGGCGGTGAGGATCCCCTCTTTAATATAGCCTCTCTGCGCAGCTGTTCTCTGGTGCTTTCGGATGCCGCCCCCGGTTCGGCGAGAGAGGGAGAAGGAGAAGGCGCCAAAATCCCGGGCCTCCACAACGGCGGAGCTGCAGCCCCCCTCGCCAGGTACGGAGAGTGGAGATTCGGCGTCGGAGGACATAGCGAGGGAGGTGGCTCGGCACTTAGACCCCAAGTTGGATCAGATTCTCTCCAAGTTGGAGGTGATGGGGGAGATGTTGGCAGCGCAGGGCCAAAGGCTGGATGAGCTGGAACACCGCGTGTCGGCTATCGAGGACGATGAGGGCCGGCAGGAGAGGCTGCACGCTGACACACGTGCACAGATCGTGGCTCTGCAGAGTAAGCTGGATGACTTGGAGAATCGTTCCCGTCGGAACAACCTCCGTTTGGTGGGCATCTCTGAATCCATGACAGACCTCCAGCTACTGCCACTAATTGAAAAGTGGCTCCCGGAGGAGCTGGGCCTGCCTACTTTGGTCGGCGATTTGAAGGTGGAACGTGCTCATAGGATCGGGCCTCGGATGGAGAACAGATCTAGGCCCCGAGTGGTGATTGCAAAAATACTGAACTTCGCCCATAAGGAGCGCCTCCTAAGAGCCTACCGACAACATGAGGGTCTGTTACTGAACAACACTAAAATCCTCCTATTTCAAGATTACTCCACAGTGGTGTCGGCGAGACGTAAGGAGTTCTCCCCTATCTGCACGGCTCTTTTTGAGAAGAAAGTTCGTTTCTCCTTGGCCTACCCGGCACTGCTCAAGGTCCATCATTTGGGGCGCAACCTGACCTTTGATTCTGCGGGAGCGGCCAGAGCCTTCTTAGAGCGACTGAACAAGGATCAACCCGCACAGGCTGCTGAGCGGACTGAGGACTCTGTGGCGTGAGTGTCGCTGGGCTTGCCTTGCATTACTAGCTCTGCGACTGCGGTGAGACCCCCGGAGTGGGGTGGCCTCATATATGGCCTGTGACTATAGCTGCTGAGACTTTGTGTTGCCGGCCCGCCTACCCCGGGAGTTTGTGGGGTAGCTGGAATCTGTGTCGTAGTCGGCCTGTGTGAAATATGCTGTATTTTCCCAGATAGTGATAGCGGATCTTTCACCATAGTGTTGGTTTCTTTTATTTATGTCTGGGGTGTTACAGCCTAGTCTCTTAATACCATGTTTCTGCAGCTGACCCGTTCTGGGGATGCGGTCTCACCTAGTGGGCTGGTTTCTTTGTCCCTCCCCTCCCCCCCCCCCCCCAATTTTGCTCCTTTCCATCCTCTCCTTCCCTGAATGTGGGGGGGGGCCCGGACCATGTGGGTAGGTTGCTATTGTGCTAACTGAACGATCTTGGGCCTCCGTAGTGCTGTACAGTATCATGTGCTGGAGGGGTCCACACTGGGGATCTCGGCTGCCGTCTGAGGCACCGATGCTGGGGGGAAGTTCCCGTGGTGGCCCCGTGGTGCACTGAGGTGACTCTGCTCAGTTTTAACTGAGGTGGGATGTGTGTTTTTACTGGGGATAGGATATTTAGAGGGGGGGAGTAGAGGGGAGGGGGGGTGGAAGTGGGGTGGGGGAGGGGGTCAGCTGGGGGGGGAGGGGGGAGGGGGACGGGGGAGGGAGGGGGTGGGGGAGATAGATGGGGGAAAGCTGCCTAAGACTATAGGGATCTCACGGTTGGATAAGGGGACAAAGTATGCTTCTCTGGGGCCGAGGCTGGGCGGCTCCCGGAGTGTATATATGTTTTTTTTTTTGCAGTGCAAGGTCCTCACCTCCGAATAAATTACTCAAAATATTAAGTTAGTCTCCTGGAACGTGGGGGGCATAAACTCCCCTATCAAACGCACAAAAATTTTGCAAGCATTAAAGCGGAAGGGCACCCACTTGGCATTGCTGCAGGAGACCCATTTGAGTGAACAGGAGCACAAAAAGTTGGTGAGAGACTGGGTGGCAAACATGTATGGGGCCTCTTCAGGGGGGAAAACAGCGGGGGTGGTAGTGCTAGTAAAAAAGGGTATCCCCTTTGAGGTACGGCAGATTGATGCTGATCCGCAGGGGCGTTTTGTGTTTTTGCAAGCTAAATTATTTAACGAGGAGATATGGATAGGTAATGTGTATGCCCCTAATGTTTACGATCATGCTTTCTTTAAACTCCTTTTGGGCTATGTGCAGAGGGCGGGGGACGGCAAATTAGTGCTGGCGGGCGATTTCAATTGCCCCAATGACCCGCATTTGGATAAATCAGTGGCGAGCAAGGGGGGGGCCTGGTCTAGGAAAGGGGTGGGTTATCTTTGTAGATTGGGTGGCCTGTTAGATGTTTGGCGTACTCTGCATCCGGGGGAGCGTGCTTATACCCATCAGTCACGAGCCCATTTGACCTGGTCCCGGATAGATTATATTTTGGTGAGTGAGCAGGCGATCTCCAGGGTGGAACGTACGGATATTGAGCCTGTCTCCATCTCCGATCATGGCATGGTTTGGATGACTTGGGTATGTCAGGGGGTGGGAAGAGGGAGCTGGCGATTTCCGGCCTATTTGTGGGAGGATCAGGATTTTCGTTGTTTTTTGGAAAAACACTGGGACGAGTACGTTCATTTCAATGATACCCCTGAATGTTCGCCTCTCCTGTTCTGGGAAGCTAGTAAAGCGGTTATGAGAGGAGTAATTATGGCATATACTGCTCAACGACGCCGACACTTGGACCGTAGCATTGTTGTTTCGGAGCGCAATCTTCGGGCATTGCAATCCAAATTAAGTGCTTTACGTGGGAGGGAGGCCCGTGCGTGTCAGCAAGGTTTTGTTAAGGCTCAGTTAGCTCTTCATGAGCTACTTCAGAGAAGAGCTAAGATGTCCTTGCAGTATTATCAGCACAAATTACATAGATATGGCAACCGATCGGGTAAGTTATTGGCGAGGCTGGTTCGTGATCCTGGTGGAACGCGTTTTGTTCCGGTCCTCAAAGATGGGGAGGGGCACATGCAGCACCAACCGCAGCGTATTGCGGAAATCTTTCGCAGGTTTTACGCCTGCTTATACACGGAGGAAGATCGCGCTGCTGCCCAGGGTCGTGCGTTCCTCGCTAAAGTACCGCTGCCGCAATTAACTGGGCGGGAATTACAGGAGCTTAACGCTCCCCTGACAGGACGGGAAATTCAGGATGCCATTAAGCGAGGAAAGCCGCACAGGGCCCCCGGCCCTGATGGCTTTGGTGGGGAATACTATAAAATATTGTCCTCTCGAGTAGCCCCCAGTCTGTTGGCTATGTATACTGAGGCGCTGCAGCGGGGTGGCTTCCCCAGAGATATGCGCTGCGCAAACATTACTGTTATTCCGAAACCGGGTAAGAATCCCCTTGACCCTGCGTCATTTCGACCCATTTCACTTATCAATAGTGATGTTAAGATTTTAGCCTCGATATTGGCTAAGCGCCTGAACCCCATACTACCGTCCCTGATTGGAGAGAGTCAAGTAGGCTTTGTTACGGGCAGGGATGCAACAAAAAATTGCTAAATTACTCTTGGGTATGGAATATTGTATTGCGCGCAACTCTCCACTGCTATTAGTTAGTCTGGACGCTGAAAAAGCGTTTGATCGGGTGCTTGGGAGTATCTGTGGGCTGTGCTGGGGAGTTTCGGGATCCGAGGAGTGTTTGCCCAGTGGGTCCGGGTTCTATACAAGCTCCCTGCTGCGAGGGTGGGCGTGAACGGGGTTTATTCAGAACCCTTTATTTTAGAAAGGGGTACGCGCCAAGGTTGCCCGTTGTCCCCGCTATTATTCGTCCTGGCTTTAGAACCCTTACTTCGGACTATCCAGCAGGAGGCTCAAGTGCGGGGGATACGGATGGGGGGGGAGGACATGAAAATTAGCGCGTTTGCGGATGATATGCTTTTATGTCTGACAGCCCCGCAGGACTCGTTGCAGAGAGTCCTGCATCTTATCCATGAATATGGGAGTTTCTCCGGGCTCAAAATCAATATGTCTAAATCTATGGCCCTGGATGTTGGTGGACAAGTGCGCCCTGTGTGGCGTGGAGTCTTCCCCCTAGTGTGGGCGGAGGGCTCGATTAAGTATTTGGGCATACAGCTGCCTGCGAGTCCGGCTCAGCTGTATTCAGCAAATGTGGGGAGTATGATCGAAAGGGCTAGGCTAACGTTTCACCGCTGGCGGACGCTGCCGTTGTCTTTACGCGGTCGAATTGCCTTATTCTCTATGGTGGAGCTTCCTCGGTGGCTCTATGTGCTACGATTATTGCCGCTTTGGATTCTGGGGAAGGATTGGAAACTCTTCGATCGTTATTTGACTGGCTTCCTTTGGGGAGGTCGCCGACCTCGCATTCCGCTCAAGGCTCTACGGCGGAGGAGGGAGGAAGGGGGGTTGGAATTGCCTACGTTGAGAAACTATAATCTTAAGTATTTGGCGCGTCATATATGGGGACTGTTAGCGGCCGAAGGTGGATGTGCTCCTGTCATGCAGCTACGGGAAGTCTCCTCTTCGTGTCATGGTTTGTACTTGTTGCATAGCGCACATCTACATGGTCTGGGGAGGGGAAAGGATAGCGTGTATTTGCGAACTCTCCGTCTGGCTTGGCGGGAGATCTGTAGGAGGGTGGGTTGGGATTCGACTTGTTCTCCCCTTCTGCCACTGGTGGGGAACCCGGACTTTTCACCGGGTTTTGCGGACATCACGCTGTTCCATAGATGGCAGCAGAAAGGGATAGTGTGTTTGGGAGACCTGGGAAGGACGGAGGGAGGAATGTTGGAGAGCTATCAAAATTTGAGCCTTACATATCGGTTGGGAGCTGCAGACTTTTATGGTTACCTCCAAATTCGCCATTATGTAGATCAGCTGCGGAGGAGAGTCCCCGCGCTGCTCCTAACCAGAGATCCCCGCCAGCTGCTCGGCGGCTGGGTGGAGAAAGAAATGATTGGGTTGAGCGGAAACACCTGCTTTGCCCGCTCTTAGATTCGGAGTTCATTCGGACTCTTACCCAGCGCTGGCGTGCCGATGGCCTACAAGAGCTGACAGAGGAGACCTTGCGGTCTGCTTTTGAGCGGCTCCCTGGGGGGGCAGTGTGGATATACCTGCAGGAGATGCAATACAAATTCCTTTGGAGGGCCTATGCTAGTGACACCTGGGCACATAGGGTGGGCCTCCGAGACACCTCCCTGTGTTGTTGGTGTCAGCGGGAGGCGGGGACCCTGTACCATAAATTCTGGTTATGCCCTAAAGCTCAACAGCTGTGGCAACAGGTGACTGATAAGATGGGTGCGTGGATGGGGTGCGAGGCCTTTAAGGTGTGGCAGGTGTGCTTGTTCCATTGTTGGGAGGGGACGGAGACTATGATATTACCTCGCCACCGCATCTTGCTCAACAGGGGTCTCCTCTTAGTCAAGAAAGTTTTGTTGGGTAGTTGGCTTGAGAGCTCCCCCCACAGTTCGAGGTTTGGACCAAAGCGCTGCTGCACTTGATGTATATGGAAAAACTCACAGCAAAACAGATCGGGGGGAAACAGTGGGAGAGGTTTCATGGGCTTTGGCAGCCGTTCATAGATACCTTGTCAGCACAGGAGCGAAGTGATGTATTGAATGTCTAGCTCAACTTTCTCAAGGTTGGGCTTGCGAGCCAAACATGCCTGGGGGGGGGGGGGAACTCTTCTCCCTCTTCTTCCTCTTTCTTTTCTTCTTCCTCTACATGTTTTTATTCCTTCTTCCTCCTCTTCTCAGTCATCTCGTGAGAGTGTGTTAGGCGGGGGATCTTCAAGAAGTCTGGGCGCTTGGGGAGGGGGTCAGGGGGGAGGGGATGGGGGTTTGGGATGATAGGGGGTAGAGGGTGGGTGGGTAGTGCGTGGGGGGGGGTTGCTTAATGCTAATATTAATCTTGTTATCCTTGCTATTATTATTCATCTTATTATTATTCGAATCGTTGTTTGCAGTTTTCTGTTTATTGCAAATGTTTATTGTTATAAGGCTCTCGGCTCTCCTTGTGTGGATAGCGGGACCCATTGCTGGTTCTTTGCTGTGTTTATTTGTGAAACAATAAAAACCACTTTGCCATAAAAAACGTGCTATATTAAAGAATAAATAGACTAAATGAAAAAGTTTATTCAAACAATGGAGAACAAAGAGAGATGAGGAAAAACCACTGAGGGTATCTTTTATAAACAAAGCAGGAGTGAATCGCAAAAATACCTTGAGACTGTGTGATTACACCCAAAACGGATTGCAGTGGAATAGGCAAAAAAGGTCTCTAAATTATATATATCACAATGTGCACTATAAAAGAAACCAAAAAAATGTACCATTATTTTTAAATAACAAACAAAACGAATTATAAACGGTTAAGACTTCATAAAGATGATGTTATACACTTTAAAGAAATCCATAGCTGCATCATGGATAGCCACATAACGGATGCTACAGGACAGCACCCTTAAATACTGTAAGCATATAAATAAATGGAAGTCAAGACTATTAATACCATGTGCAAAAATATCTAATTATATAAATGTATCCTCCATAAAAAACGGGAGGGTAATGAAGCCATGCAAACATACTCACTGCGTGAATAAAAACAAGCTCCCAAATCAGACTGTGAAAATTGCTGCATAAACTATCTATGAATCTAAAATAATATTGACACAAATGCACATAAGTATAAATGCAACAAATCCATAAACATAAAAGCTATTAATCACAAAAATAATCTGATAAAACGTAGTCCATAAGGAAAGGAAGCCAAGGAAATGAAAACTCATTGAATTAAGAATCGAAACGCCAACGCATGCGCTGTTAAATACTTCTGACCAAAAGCGGGAAAAAAAGGTTGTCACTCAGCCGCAACAAAATAGCACCTGATAGCAGACCCACAGAACCTCGCCACAATCGCACTACTAAGATTATATCTGTGCACCATAAATAAAAAGAACATATAACATCGTAAAACAATCAGAATTCTACATATAAACAAAGAAAACTTAAAAACATGCGTGTTGAAAACCTGTTGCAGTAAATATTCAAAAACTGGAAGTATCAAAGGGTACCAATTGAATCTTTGATAACTTTAACTAAAAAATACATAAAAATATATGTGGCATCATCAAAACCGTTAAAGGAACATAAAACCATAAATACAACCTTTAAAAAAACTATACTTCTAATAAAACATGATAAGCTAAATGACCCCCAGGAATCATAAAAGAACCTACAGAAAAGGAACAGTAGGGGATATAAAATATTAAATTATCACATAATACCTAAGCTCAAATTGTATAAACCTATATCACTGGAAACCAATATGGCCAAATGTCTTATTGAATAAAAAGCACCAAAACCAATAAACAGTAATACATAAATAGAAAACCCATTTATGGTGCACAGATATAATCTTAGTAGTGCAATTGTGGCGAGGTTCTGTGGGTCCGCTATCAAGCGCTATTTTGTTGCGGCTGACAACTTTTTTCCCGCTTTTGGTCAGAAGTATTTAACAGCGCATGCGTTGGCGTTTCGATTCTTAATTCAATGAGTTTTCATTTCCTTGGCTTCCTTTCCTTATGGACTACGTTTCATTAGGTTCTTTTTGTGATTAATACCTTTTATGTTTATAGATTCATTGCATTTATACTTATGTGCATTTGTGTCAATATTATTTTAGATTCATAGATCGTTTATACGGCAATTTTCACAGTCTGATTTGGGAGCTTGTTTTTATTCACGCAGTGAGTATGTTTGCATGGCTTCGCTTCCCTCCCGGTTTTTATGGAGGATACATTTTTATAATTAGATATTTTTGCACATGGTATTAATAGTTTTGACTTCCATTTATTTATATGCTTACAGTGTTTTAAGGGTGCTGTCCTGTAGCATCCGTTATGTGGGTAGCCATGATGCAGCTATGGATTTCTTTCGTTTTAAAGTGTATAACATCATCTTTATGAAGTTTTAACTGTATATAATTCATTTTGTTTGTTATTTAAAAATAATGGTACTCTTTTTGGTTTCTTTTATAGTGCACATTGTGATATATATATAATTTAGAGACCTTTTTTGCCGTAGTCCCTATTCCACTGCAATCCGTTTTGGGTGTAATCACACAGTCTCAAGGTATTTTTGCGATTCACTCCTGCTTTGTTTATAAAAGATACCCTCAGTGTTTTTTCCTCATCTCTCTTTGTTCTCCATTGTTTGAATAAACTTTTTCATTTAGTCTATTTATTCTTTAATATAGCACGTTTTTTAACTTTGCATATTGGTATGTTTTTATACATATACAATGTTTATGCATACAGTTATGTTTATTCATTTTACTCAATTTGGATTATGTTTTATATGGTAATTGTTATCTATGAACACTTGTGTGTTTTTGCTTCTTGTTATTTATTTATTATATACATGGTTTTAATTAATTTATGATGTTCTAATAAATTTTTATGTATTGTATTTATGAGTTTGTTTATTTATGATGTTTTTATGATTTTATAGTGAGCCACAATAACCCCTGACGAAGTATTATACAAAACACGGCCTGTGTTGGGTTTGGCCTCCTCTATTATTTTTTTTATTTTTTTTTTTATTATTAATTTTTGAAAATACATTCAACTCCAGAATTGAATGAAGGAAACATGGTAACACATAATTATATCCAAATCCAAATACAATATAACCATACCATAATACATTACCAAAATCAGCCCACAACATTACCTGGAAGAGGCATCAGGAAAATAATACATTAAAAGGGAAACAAAGCAAAGCAGTGCGAGACTTACACATCAGCCGTATGGGAAGCTAAAATCATAATGCTATCCTCCCTAGCCGCTAGGAACTCCAGAAGCTGAGCGGGCTCAAAAAACATAAATATCTTCTCTTTATACGAGACACAACATCGAGCAGGAAATTTTAACAAAAAAGTTCCACCAAGGGAAAGGACCCTGGGCCTCAAACCCAAAAATTCCTTCCTCCTCAGCTAAGTATTTCTAGCTAAATCAGGAAAAATACATACACATGAGCCCATAAACTGCTGACTGAAATTCCTAAAATACAATCGAAAGATTAAAGCCTTATCAGACTCAAGGGCCAAGGTAATAAGGAGGGTAGAACGGGCTGTAACCAACTCCAGAGAACTCTCTAGGAAACCCGTCAGGTCTCCAGAGATTCCCGGGGGGTTGCCATTAGCTCCATGAACTTCCCTGCCAGTAGTTAAATACTGAACTCTGATTAATGGCGGGAGATTCTCCCCAGGGATCTTCAAGACCTCCTGGAAATATCTCCGCACCATTTCCAGAGGAGAACACACAGGAGACCTAGGAAAGTTAACCAGTCTTAAATTGTTCTTCCGGACTTGGTTTTCCAAATATTCCAACTTTCTATTGGTCACATTCCGGTCCTTCACATGGACATGGTGTAGCTCACGGAGTTGATCTCACTGTAGAGGAGGCGATCTAAGATGGCGGCAGTTTGAATTCCCTGCCAAGAGGTCCGGTGTTGTGAGCGTTTTTGTTGTCCGCTTCACTCCTTCTGCGGCTGGTATGGGCAGAAGGAAGAGGAAACAGGCTAACCTACCCCCGGATGAAGCTGCTTCCAGTGTGGCAAGCCAGAGGACGCTCCAAATGTGTGGCTTCGTTGGCGGAGGAGAGCGAGCGGCGTCTTCGGCAGGACCGGTGGCTTCATCGGACCTGAGCACGTCTGGGGTGTTACTGTCCCCGGAGCAGCGGGCCCCCCCGCCTTGCCCCGGAAGCGATGTGCACGGCAGAGGAGGGCCTCTTGCCGGCGTGCTGGTCAGCACGCCGAACCAGAAGGATCTGGAGGGGCTCCACAGCTGATGCAGACGCTCCGTGTGGGACCCCTGGCGCTGCAGTGACACCACGAGCTGTATCCAGTTTTTTGGTCAGCCCTTTCCAGGAGGATGTGTCCCTGAGGGAGAATGCTGGAGGAGGCGGTTTAGTGAAGCCCGTGAAAGTAACTTTGGAGGTGCTATGGAAGGCCATTACCACAATGAATTCTTCCTTGCAAAAATTTACTACATCTGTCGGCTATATCACTATTGTAAATAACCACTGGTAATCAACTATGTTGTGCCCCATGTTATTATAACCTGTACATAGTTTGATAAGCACTGTTCTAGTTAACGTTCAAAAAATATGTTCCTTGTAATTACACTTGTATATAGTTAAAAACATAATGTTCCTTGTAAATGTATACAGATGTATACAAATGTTCTGTTCACTGTTTAATGTAAACCGCCCCTGATCTCTGGAAGGGGTGGTATAGAAGAAACTGTTAAATAAATAAATAAGTAAGTACTGATATTAACTCTTTAAAGGTGGATTTACAGCAAGTCTCAAGTGTGCAGAAGGAACAGGAGAGGAAGCTGGCACAGCTGAGTGGGGAGCTGGCCTCCTCTATTGAGGAATAATAACGATTTTGTGTGAGTTATCCTGCCCATGGTTTTGGACTGGTTTTGTTCCTGCTATTTTGTGTGGCAGTGTGCTGTTTTTGCATGGTCTACCAGCTTGGTCTTGCAGTACTTACTACACCTCTCGCGGGCTGGTCTGAAGCCTAACTTAGTCAGGGACTCAGGGTTCACCTGAGTGCCATTTCAGCGAACCACCACCCCATTGAGGGTAAACCCCTCTCGGGGCAACCGCTTGTCTCACGCATTTTGCGGGGCCTGCTCCTATCCAAGCCCCCAGCCGCCCTCCCCCGGTGAAATGGGACCTCAGTGTGGTCCTCACGCAGCTGACCAAGCTGCCCTTTGAGCCCATGGCTACCTGCTCACTGCAGCACCTGTCATGGAAGGTGGCCTTCCTGGTGGCTCTCACCTCTGCCCGGAGAGTCAGTGAGCTCCAGGCACTGATGGCCGAGACGACACCATATACGAGGCTCTATCGGAACAGGGTGGTTCTGCGCATGCACCTCAAGTTCCTCCTCAATCAGAAGATAGTGCTGCCCACTTTCTTTCCAAAGCCCCATGCTGACTGGGCATCGGCGATTCTCCATATGCTGAATTGTAAGAGGGCTCTTTCTACCTGCAGCAGACTTGGGACCACTGCAGATCTGGGCAGCTCTTTGTCTCCTGTGATCCAAGCTGCCTGGAGCTGGCAGTCACCTGGTCCTACTGTCATACTTTTGCAGTGCATTACTGCCTGGAGAGGGAGTCCCGTCGGGGCAGTGCCTTCATCCAGGCCGTATTCCATAATCTGTTCAGAGTTTAAGCAACTCCTGCCCTCTGACCCTTCTTGTTCCGGCTATTGGGAGCGTGGTCATCCATGGACCCAGGGTCCTCGGGCTGCCTTCGGCCTTCACTTGTGACTGCTCAGGGCTCTGCTGTGCTTTTTCCTACAGGTTGTTGGTAACCTGTAGCTGGGGAGTCCCATATGTAAGGACTGACTTCCTGCTTGTTCCTGGAGAAAGCGTAGTTACTCACTGTAACAGGTGTTCTCCAGGGACAGCAGGAATCAGTCCTCACAACCATTCCTCCTCCCCTTGGAGATGGTATCCTCTTTTTGCCATCTTTTTGGAGGGGCTATAGCTATGCCACCTGACTGAGTAAGATGGAACCCTTGGATGGGAAGGGGACCACGCATGCATGGTGGCATTTCCAAAGGCTTTCTTTGAAAGCTGGGGAAATGCTCCATGCGGGTTCCAGTGCTGAAATCACCCATATGTGAGGACTGATTCCTGCTGTTCCTGGAGAACACCTGTTACAGGTGAGTAACTATGCTTTCCTGGTGGCACTCACCTCTGCCAGATGAGTGAGCGAATTGCAGGCGCTCATGGTGCACAAGCCCTACACCAGATTCCATAGGAACAGGGTGGTCCTTCAAATGCCCCCGAAGTTCTTAACCAAACGTTGTCTCAGCATTTCATCTGAACCAGGAGGTGGTGCCACCCACCTTTTTCCCCAAGCCTTATGCCTCCAGGGTGGAGGCCTCCCTGCAATACGCTGGACTGCAAGCATGCCCCGTCCTTCTATATCCAAAGGATTTTGCCTCATCGCCAATCAACGCAACTATTTGTGTCATTTGATCTGTGGGTCACAGTCTTCAAGTGTACCCTCTCTTGGTGGATAGCCAACTGGATTGTGTTCACCTACCAGCAGGTGGGGCTCTCCCTGGAGTGCCATGTGACAAATCACAACATGCAGGCTACGGTGGCCTCTGTGGTTAGCCTGCGGTCAGTGGCCTTGCTGGACTTCTGCCGGGTGCCCACCTGGTCCTCTGTGCATACTTTTGTAGTGCCCTACTTTCTGGAGGACACCTCCCGGAGTGATAGTGCCTTTGGGCAGACTGTACTCTGTTACCTCTTCGGGGAATAATGTGTCCAGACTACCAGAGTAGGGATTGCTTCTTTGATGCTGCTGCTGCAGTATTATCCACGATGACGCCTAAATCCTTTTCCTGGGTGGAACCTTCCATTGTGTAACTGTAGTTAGGTTTTTCTTCCCTAAGTGCATAATTTTGCACTTGTCTATATTAAATTCCATCTGCCATTTGGACATCCACTTTCAAGTTATCAAGGGCATCTTGCAATTTTTCACAATCCTCTTGTGTTTAAATAACTTTGAATCATTTTGTGTCATCTGCAAATTTAATCATCTCACTCGTTATTCCCATTTCCAGATCATTTATGAATATGCTGAAAAGCAGCAGGTCCATCACGGATTCCTGAAGTACTCCATTATTTGCTTTTCTCCATTGAGAAAATTGATTATTTAACCCCCTGCTCTCTGCTTTCTGTCTTTTAACTAATTCCTGATCCACAATATTATACTGTCTCCTATCCCATGACTTTTTAATTTCTGAGAGTCTTTCATGAGGGACCTTGTCAAAGGCTTTATGAAAATCGAGATACACTATATCAACAAGGTCACCTTTATCTACCTTTATCTACCTGTTTAATCATACCTTAAAAAAAACAGGTTAGTAAGACAAGACTTTCCTTGGCTAAATCCATGTTGGCTTTCTGCCATTTTACCATGACTATCTACATGTTCAGTAATTTTATTCTTTATAATGGTTTCTACCATTATAAAGTATTAACGTCAGACTCACCAGTCTGTCGTTTCCCATATCACCCCTGGAATCCTTTTTAAATATTGGCATTACAGTGGCCATTCTCCAGTCTTCAGTTACTACAGATGATTTTAATGATAGTTCATAGATTACTTATAATAGGTCTGTAAAGGAGTCGGGACTGACTCGAAGGCACACATTGCATTGCAATCTCATATTTCATTTCTTTCAGCACTCTGGGATATGAACTGGGTCCAGGTGATTTGCCACTCTAGTTTATCAAATAGTTATAATACATCTTCCCAGTTTATCAAGATTTGTTTTGATTATTCTGATAAATCAATCTTTTAAATACCTTTTCTGGCATAGGTAGTGCCCTACATCTTCTTCAGTAAAGACTGAAGAAAAAATTCATTCAGTCTCTCCGCTATGGCCTTATCCTCCCTTAGCGCCCTTTTTACCTCTTTATCATCTAATGGTCCAGCTGACTCTCTCACAGGATTTTTGCTAGAAATGTATTTGAAAAAGGTTTTATTATGAATTTTTGCTTCCAAGGCAAGCTGCTTTGCAAATTCTTTTTTTGTCTGCCTTATCAATGCCTTGCATCTAACCTGCCACTTTCTTGATTTTGTCATTTGACTCCTTTTTTTCCATTTCCTGAAAGATGCTTTTTTTGGCTACATCATCATCTCTGGCCTCAATTTTAAACCATGCTGGCAGTTATTTGGCCTTCCTTCCAGTTTTCTTAAAGCATGGACTATATCTGGTATAGCCTTCCATGAAATGCACATGAAATGAGAGTCAGAAGCTGTAAAGATGTCTTACACATTGGAACATGGAACGTACGAAGCATGAACCAAGGGAAGTTGGAGGTGGTCAAGAATGAAATGGATCGTGTACAACTTGATCTGTTGGGTGTCAGTGAACTGAAATGGACTGGCATCGGGCACTTTGCATCAGAAGATCACATGGTCTGCTATGCTGGAAATGAGAGACAAAGAAGAAATGGTGTTGCATTTATAATAAAGAAGAAACTTGCAAGAACTGTAATGAAATACAATGCAGTCAGCGAACGCTTAATCTCTATTCGTCTACGAGGAATGCCTATCAACACAACTATAATTCAACTATAATTCAAGTATATGCCCCAACAACAGCTGCAGAAGAGAATGAAATTGAAGAGTTCTATGAACAAGTACAAGCTGAAATTGACAGAACATGCAAACAGGATATCCTGATAGTCATGGGTGATTGGAACGCAAAGGTTGGCAACAAAGAAGACAAAGTAGTTGGAAAATATGGACTTGGCAACAGAAATGAAGCTGGAGAAAGACTGATAGAATTCTGCAAGACCAACGATCTATTCATCTCGAACACCTCCTTCCAGCAACACAAGCGGCGACTGTACACATGGACTTCACCCAATGGATTGTATAAAAATCAAATTGACTACATCTGTGGAAGTCAACGATGGAAAAGCTCTATAACATCAACAAAGACAAAACCTGGAGCTGACTGTGGTACAGATCATCAACTACTAGTATGCAAACTCAAGCTAAAGCTGAAAAAGAGCAAACCACTCATGAATGCAGCAAAATATGACCTTGAGAATATACCACTGGAATTTAAAGACTGCCTGCAAAATCGATTTGCTGCTTTAGATACAAATGACAGAGCTCCAGAAGAGTTATGGAATGACATCAAGAAGGTTGTGTTGGAAGAAAGCGAGAAGTCTCTACAAAAGGTAAAAAAGAAAAAAACGGCCAAAATGGATGACGGAAGAAACTCTGAAAATTGCCCAGAAACGCAGAGAAGCTAAAGCCAGAGGAGAAAGAAAGACAATCACAGAACTCAACAGAGATTTCCAACGTGCAGCAAGGCAGGACAAGGAAAAGTACTACAATGACGCATGCAAGGAAATAGAAGCAGAAACTATTAGAGGAAGAACAAGATCAGCTTTCCTAAAGCTACGAGAGTTAAAGAAAAAGTTCCAGCCTCGAATTGGAATGTTACAAGATGCTCAAGGTTCTGTGTTGAATGATGCTGAGAAGATCAAGAAAAGATGGAAGGAATATACAGAGTTTTTATATGATAAAGATCAAGTGGACCAACAGCCGTTTCAACCTGTACCTTATGATCTGGAACCATTGGTGATGAAAGAAGAAGTTGAAGCAGCATTGAAAGCCTTATCAAAGAACAAAGCACCAGGCATTGATTGCATTCCCATAGAAGTATTACAGCAATCTGATGCAGCTGTTACCGTACTTAGAAGGCTCTGCCAAGAAATATGGAAGACAGCATCATGGCCAACTGACTGGAAAAGATCTGTGTTTATACCAATACTAAAGAAAGGTGAACCAACTGACTGTGGAAATTATCGCACAATCGCTCTGATCCCACATGCCAGCAAGATGCTACTGAAGATTATTCAAAAGAGACTACAATCATACCTGGAACAAGAACTACCTGAAGTGCAAGCAGGGTTCAGAAAAGGGCGAGGAACGAGAGACATCATTGCAGATGTGAGATGGATCCTTGAAAAGACTAAAGAATACCAAAAGGATATCTATTTGTGCTTTATCGACTATAGCAAAGCTTTTGACTGTGTAAACCATGAGAAACTCTGGGCCACATTAAGAAGCATGGGTATACCAGAACACCTGATCGTTCTCTCTTGCACAATCTGTACATTGATGAAGAAGCAACAGTTCGAACGGAACAAGGAGAAACAGAATGGTTTAAAATAAGCAAAGGTGTAAGACAAGGCTGCATACTTTCCCCCTACCTGTTTAATTTATATGCAGAACAAATCATCAGAGAAGCAGGATTGTATGAAGACAACAGAGGTGTGAAGATTGGTGGAAGACTCATCAACAACCTTCGCTATGCTGATGATACCACATTACTGGCGGAAAGTGAAGATGATCTGAAACATTTGCTTCTCACAATCAAAGAACATAGTCTCAAAATGGGCCTGCACTTTAACATAAAGAAGACAAAGATCATGACAACTGGCATAATCAACAGGTTCATCGTCGAAGGAGAAGAAATTGAAATCGTGAATAACTTTAACCTACTTGGATCAACTATCAATAAAGAAGCAACAAGCAGTCAAGATATCAGACGACGCATTGCTCCTGGCAGAATGGCTATGAAAGACCTAGATAAGATTCTGAAGAGCAGAGATGTCTCTCTCCATACAAAGATTCGAATTGTTCAAGCCATGGTATTTTCAGTAACATCATATGGATGTGAAAGCTGGACAGTGAAAAAGATAGACAGGAAGAAAATTTATGCCTTTGAATTATGGTGCTGGCGGCGAATACTGTGTATACCATGGACTGCCCAAAGAACAAACCAGTCTGTACTAGTGGAGATCAAACCTAAGCTTTCTTTAGAAGCTCAGATGACAAGACTTCGACTTTCATACTTTGGACACATCATGCGGAGAGAGAGATCATTAGAGAAAGACATCATGCTTGGCAAGATAGAAGGTCAACGCAAAAGAGGAAGGCCAGCAATGAGATGGATCGATACAATAACAGCAGCTACGGGTACCAGTCTGTCAACAATGAGCCGCCTGACTGAAGACCGAACACAATTTAGCATAGCTATCCAGAGGGTCGCCATGAGTCGACTCCGACTCAACGGCACTTAACAACACAACAACAACAACAACAGCCTTCCAAAGTAGTATTTAAACAATGCTCATGCTTGAATTAAACCTTTAACTTTTGCAGCTGCTACTTCGTTTTTATGTTCAGCTCTGTTTATTAGAGGAGAAATAATATACAAACAAGAACACTAATGTGTGGGTGCTCAGCTACAATAAAGGTAAGTTACAAATTTGTACCCCATTTTACTCCTTGCCCAACTCCCCTCTCCCACCCTAACAAACAATTACATTCGAAAAGTAGAAAAAGAGACCAGAAAATACGATTAAGACTTGAAATAATCCACCAGACTCCACCCAGAAAACCCATTGTCTGTCTCCCCTTCCTCCTTCACCCCTCACCCCCTCCCACCCTCGTAACTTCTCTTGGTCTGCTCTTCTTCCCTTTAGTTTTTAATATAACTATTTTCCTCTCAACCAGTTTCTAGTCCACAAACAGATATCTCTAAAACCTTCTTGTTAACACCAGGTTTGGAGCTGATATGGGAAAAAGGGGATAGCATGCCAGAATAAAATAGATGGCATGCTAAAACAAAAACAGACATTAGCAGCACAAGAACACCCACAGGCTAAACAGATAAACTATCTTTACAACCAAACTGACAAAAGAATGGGAGGGGGAGGTAGAGAGAGATGCCTTTGCTAGAGTTGTCTTCTCATGCACACACACAAAGGAGTAGGGCGTTAGCCACAAATGCCTTAGACTGCAGGGAGAGATAAGGTAGCCACCCCTCAACTGACCAATCAGGGAATCCTAGCCATTAGGTATGCTCCAGATATGCCACCTAGATAATTCTGTAGAAAGAAGAAGCAAGGGGCCCAGAGAATTCTTCCAAATTGCTATTCTGCTCTAACCCACATGACAAACTGCTATGCTAAGATTATAAAAATCCAGCTTGAATCCTGTGTGAGTGCTGGACTCTTTGATAGCTTACTATGAGCCAGCCCTGCTATAGCAGTGAACAAAGAAAGGAATCTGCCTGGAAAGCTTTCTATTGTTTTCTCCTTACCAGGTATCATCTGGACTGGACCGGGACCTGCTAGATGCTTGTCCCACGACAGAATGGCACCCCAGATGGGACCATCTAAGCCACCAGAAATCTCTCCCACTCCTGGATCGATGGAACGTTAAGCGTGCATCCACTAAGGTCAGTGTTACCGGGGAAAACTTTCCTGATCCTGAAGGCAGAGAAAGGTGATAAGTGGGAGGTCCAAAGAAGATTGATAGACTGGTGAAGAGACAACAAGACACTTGACAAGTTTCCCGGTAGGGAAAATTAATCACCGGTGGGGAACTGGTCACCTCCTTTATTTACAGGCTTGTTGTTAGGTTAAACACCTCCCTTAGAGGCTTGGTGGGAAGTGGGACATGAGAAATTCAAGGTTTAAGGGTCCTGGGACCGAAACACCTTTAGCATGTGTTCTGAGAACTTGGGACCATTTGCCAGATATGGCCAATCTGTCCAAATCGGTCCTAACTAAACTTTTGTCAGGTAGCCTGGCCATCATATTGTGACACGGAAGATCTGCCCTGTGCCTTTAAAACACAGAAAGCTGCTGGGTTTAGCTCAGATTCTGACAGGCAGGGAGATCAAAAGCTTCCCAGTTACCATAGGCAACCAAAGCAGGCTGAGACACGAGGTCTGAAGGCACGCCTAGCTAGCAAACACTCCCCAGTTAATCAGGGAAACAGTTTTCACATGGGCAAGAAAACGCCTCGAAGGCTGTATAAAGAATGTCTAAAGCAAACAGAGTTAGAGCAGGGAGATCACGGAGACCAGGAAGTTCACGAGGAACAGGAAGCTTGGCAAGTAAGAGGAAACTTGCAGGTCTCAGACGGAGGTTCAGAATACTCCTATGCTGACTCTGATTTACCTGAGCCTTGGAGCAGAAAGCCAAGGAGGAGTTTGCAAAGGGAAACAAAGCTACCTGCCACAAGAGGGATTAGTTACAAGAAACACTCACCTCTGACGCAGTATGATTTTCCCAAGCACAGAGCTCAGTGGAAGGAACGTGAGGCAGCTGGTAAGAAGCCATATATAATTGAAAAGCAGAGCTGCTTGAAATACTTGCAACCCTGTGAGAGGGAAAGTAATTCAGTTGAAGATGTTTGTATGAGTGAAGAGGATGAATGTATGTCTCTAAAACCCTGCAGAAGACTTCCAAGAGAAAAGTCTGTCAGGACCAAAACAGGACAGTGTTATGAGTTAATGCCAGGCACAAAAGGTAGGAGATTGAAAAGCTACAAAGAGAAAGCAGGTTTAAACAGAGCTGTTTCTCCGTCCTGCTTTTACAAGCTATCTGATAACTACCTGCCTTACTGTGGAGAGGGCTGTGATGAGAGTTCAGAGACTGATTTGAGGAGGTTTCAAACTTTCTGCCCTAGAGAAAATAATGTGGTTGAAGAACCAATGATTACAGAGCCAAGTAGCTTAAATCCCTGTATTGAGGACATGGATTGCTCTCTGTTAATGGCTGATATAAGTTCGCTGTGCTAGCTAAAGACAAGAGTGCCTTGTAGAGAGCTGAATGAGCGCAGAAGAGACTGTCAGCATTTCATTTGGTTTCTGTTCAATGTAATTCCTGTTTTTGTTCAAGCGAGAAGCTGTGTTTGTTTTCACCTTCAGTTTTGCCAGAAGCATGGCTACATTTTGAGTTCTGGTGTTTTGTACTGTTTTTGAAAATCCAAACCCCGGGAGGGGAATAAAATCCTTCTTAAACCTGACCACTCAGTCTCAACTACTCCTTTTCATAAAGAAGGGTCAGGCCCAGCAGTGTGACTGGCTGCCTACACCTCAGTCCGGCCACTGCTGGTGACATAAATGGCGTAGTAATTTAGATTTTTGAAAAAAAAAAAAAGTACTACCCAAGGCTTTTTCCTGAGAGGAATACAATTGGCTGAAGGAAGAAAAACAGCAGCGAAGGAAAATCCTGAAAGAGGAAATCCTGACACAGAGTGGACGTCCACAGGCTGACCTGAAGGAGGCGTGCAAAGAACCTTTCTCAACGCGAGATCCTACACCGTGCTGAGGTATAATTAGGTGGGCACGGGTGGTGAGGATTGCTGAGAAAGGGGGAGGAAGATATACCCTGCTAAAGGCAGACAGGGAAAAGGAAAAAATATATATATTGTGCCGCACTTGGTGGGCCCTGTTTTTTTTCTCTCTCCCATACAGGTATACCTCAACGCCGGGATGGATCCCCAGGACATGCTCCGATGGATGGAGGAACAATGGAGAGCCCAGAGTGAGCTCGCGAGACAAGCCCAGGATAGGACTATGGCAGCACTGGCTGCGCAGCAGAAGCCACTCCTGGACTTGCTAACCGTGCTGCTGAAGAGGACACCCACCACAGATGAGGAAGGCGTACTGGTACCACCTGTGGTAGGACTGCAGAACTGTAGTGCATTGGCACTGGGACCTTTGCAAAAGACCGACAATTTTGACGACTACTCTGATGCCTTTGAGAGGATTGCGGAGGCGGCTAAGTGGCCACTAGACCAGTGGGCCGTTAGGTTCGCCATGTCTTTAACCGGAGAGGCATTGGCGGCCTACAAGGCGATGCCCGCAGGCCTAGCGTCCAATTACCCGGACGTAAATCTAGCGGTAAGAGATAGGCTAGGTTTAACACCTACGCACTATCGACGTCTTTTTAGAGAGGCAAGGCTCTTGCCTAGAGAGACGCCAAAGGCTTTGATGCAGCGACTTAAAGGTCTAGCAACAAAATGGCTTGCTCCGGAGAAGGCAACAGGTGGAATCTTTAATGGACGCTGTGCTCCTTGAGCAATATTTTGAGGCTGTACCGCCGGAAGTAAAAGCTTTCTTGTTGTTACAGAAGTGCAAATCCACTAGGGAAGCGGCTGAACTGACAGAATGTTATTTTGAAGCTGAGTTAGCCGGAGCTTCCAGGGATAGCATTCTAAGAGTAACGGGCATGGAAAGAATGCCAGGTATAAAGAAGGCTTATACTCATAAGGTACAGAGGGAAAATGTAAAGAAATATGATGTGATGAAATGTTTTCAATGCGGAAAAAGTGGTCACATGCGCAGGGACTGTAAAGAGCACATAGCCCTTGTATCAGGAAGGGAGAGACACGGTGGGGAAGAATTTGTTATAGACGTCCAGGTGGAGGGTGTAGATGCTGTAGCGCTCCTTGATTCCGGAGCGGATCAGAGTATGGTCTCACAAGAAATGTGGAAGACCATTCAGGCCCATAACCCTTCCCTGTTGAATTGTGTGGATGGACGTGTGAAAGTTAGATGCGTGCATGGTGCCTCCTCTTTTTACACAATGTATGAGATGTGTGTGAATGGGTTGAATACTAGGGAGAAGGTACACATGGCAGTTGTCCCCCGACTTCCCTTTAAGGTAGTCCTAGGGCGTGACTGGCCCCCATTTGAGGAAGAAATGGGAAAAGGCCTCAAAGGAAAGTTAAGCCCCAGCCAGATGGGACCTCTAGGAGAAAAGGCACCACCTGAGACCCCAAAAACTGAGGCTATTGCCCAAAAGATCCCGAGTGCTTTATTTGGGAAACCACGGGTAGAAGGGGGGTCCTCAGTTAAAAAGATGTTTGTGTTAAAATTCACAAAAACATCCCTGCATGCAAAAGGCCCACAAAGAGCTACCGAAGCCTCAGCAGGCTATGACCTGTTTAGTAACGAGGATGCAATAGTTCCCAAGGGAGGGAAGGCCCTCATTGACACAGGGATAAGAATTCAAATCCCTGAAGGGTGCTATGGCCGCATAGCACCGCGGTCTGGCCTAGCGGTCAAATATTCGATTGACATCGGGGCGGGGGTGATAGACCCTGATTACCGTGGTGTGGTCAAGGCCCTACTCTTCAACTTCGGTGAAGAGGATTTTGCAGTGAAAAAGGGTGAAAGAATAGCCCAGTTAATCTGTGAACGGGTGGGTTTCCCTGTGTTAGAAGAGACACCCTCATTAACTTCCACAAGTCGTGGGTCTGGAGGGTTTGGCTCCACAGGGATGAAGGATGTTAAAGGCTTAGCAGCCATTGCTGAGGAAAAGAAAGAGGAGGACTTAGGTCCCCAGCCCTCAGATTGGAGGGAACAACCTGAGATACGTACAGGTACGGACCTGTCGGAGCACCAACAGGCAGATTTAGCCAGGCTATTACTGAAGTTCTCCGATGTCCTGACAGCTGTGCCCGGCGAAACACACCTAGTGGCACATGAGGTCATCACAATCCCGGGGAAGATAATTAGACAGTGCCCGTATAGGTTGCCAGAGGCAAAGGAAAACGAAGTCATTGCCCAGGTTAAGGAGATGGTGGAAATGGGCGTAATTGAGGAGTCCCATAGTCCATGGTCTAGTCCTATAGTCCTAGTCCCAAAACCAGATGGAACGCTCTGTTTTTGTATTGATTTTAGGCAAATTAATGCTATATCACAGTTCGACGCATACCCCATGCCGAGAATTGATGATCTGTTAGATCGGTTAGGACAGGCTAGGTTTCTAACAACCCTAGACTTAACCAAGGGATACTGGCAAATCCCATTAACAAGGGATTCTAGGCCGAAGACAGCTTTTTCCACTCCAATAGGCCTATACCAGTTTAGACGTATGCCGTTTGGGCTACACGGCACGGCGGCAACATGCCAGCGGCTTATTGATCAGGTCCTGAGGCCGCACCAAGAATATACGTTAGCCTACATGGATGACGTTATCATCCATAGCAGCACATGGCTTGAACACTTATCCCGGATAGAGGCGGTACTACGAGCCATCCGGAAAGCTGGTCTCACCCTAAACCCGAAGAAATGTCTTTTTGCGGCTAGGGAGGCCAAATACCTGGGACACCTGGTTGGGAATGGGCTAGTGAAACCCCTAGCGGATAAAATTGAGAGTGTGAGAAACTTCCCAAGACCAATAGAGAAGAAGCATGTCCGTAGCTTCTTAGGTCTGATAGGCTACTATCGGAGATTTATCCCCAGGTTTGCAGAGGAAAGTAGTCTTTTTACTGACATGATTTTAAAAAATGCCCCAAATAAGGTGCGCTGGCCTCCCGAGGCAGAAGAAGCTTTTATCTCCCTTAAGGAGAAATTATGTAAGGCTCCTGTCTTGAGGGGGGTCGATTTTAGACTTCCGTTTATAGTCCAGACAGACGCCTCTGAGACTGGACTGGGGGCAGTCATGTCCCAGAGATTCGACGCTGTGGAACACCCAGTCACCTATTTAAGTAGGAAGCTGTCAAATGCAGAGCGGAAGTACTCAACTGTAGAAAGGGAATGCTTAGCCATCAAATAGGCGATAGAAGCACTACGATTTTACTTGACAGGGCGTAAATTCCTGTTAGTAACGGATCATGCACCGTTAAAATGGCTTAGCCAAATGCACAATAACAATGCCCGACTGACGCGATGGCACTTGGCTTTGCAAGCCTTTAGTTTCGAAGTACAGCATCGAGCAGGAAAGCTGCATGGCAATGCGGATGCTTTAAGTAGAATTACGCGCTGTCCGACGAGGACGTCCGCAGCTCGTAATATCTTAAGGAGGGGGATGTGTGACACGGAAGATCTGCCCTGTGCCTTTAAAACACAGAAAGCTGCTGGGTTTAGCTCAGATTCTGACAGGCAGGGAGATCAAAAGCTTCCCAGTTACCATAGGCAACCAAAACAGGCTGAGACACGAGGTCTGAAGGCACGCCTAGCTAGCAAACACTCCCCAGTTAATCAGGGAAACAGTTTTCACATGGGCAAGAAAACGCCCCGAAGGCTGTATAAAGAATGTCTAAAGCAAACAGAGTTAGAGCAGGGAGATCACGGAGACCAGGAAGTTCACGAGGAACAGGAAGCTTGGCAAGTAAGAGGAAACTTGCAGGTCTCAGACGGAGGTTCAGAATACTCCTATGCTGACTCTGATTTACCTGAGCCTTGGAGCAGAAAGCCAAGGAGGAGTTTGCAAAGGGAAACAAAGCTACCTGCCACAAGAGGGATTAGTTACAGGAAACACTCACCTCTGACGCAGTATGATTTTCCCAAGCACAGAGCTCAGTGGAAGGAACGTGAGGCAGCTGGTAAGAAGCCATATATAATTGAAAAGCAGAGCTGCTTGAAATACTTGCAACCCTGTGAGAGGGAAAGTAATTCAGTTGAAGATGTTTGTATGAGTGAAGAGGATGAATGTATGTCTCTAAAACCCTGCAGAAGACTTCCAAGAGAAAAGTCTGTCAGGACCAGAACAGGACAGTGTTATGAGTTAATGTCAGGCACAAAAGGTAGGAGATTGAAAAGCTACAAAGAGAAAGCAGGTTTAAACAGAGCTGTTTCTCCGTCCTGCTTTTACAAGCTATCTGATAACTACCTGCCTTACTGTGGAGAGGGCTGTGATGAGAGTTCAGAGACTGATTTGAGGAGGTTTCAAACTTTCTGCCCTAGAGAAAATAATGTGGTTGAAGAACCAATGATTACAGAGCCAAGTAGCTTAAATCCCTGTATTGAGGACATGGATTGCTCTCTGTTAATGGCTGATATAAGTTCGCTGTGCTAGCTAAAGACAAGAGTGCCTTGTAGAGAGCTGAATGAGCGCAGAAGAGACTGTCAGCATTTCATTTGGTTTCTGTTCAATGTAATTCCTGGTTTTGTTCAAGCGAGAAGCTGTGTTTGTTTTCACCTTCAGTTTTGCCAGAAGCATGGCTACATTTTGAGTTCTGGTGTTTTGTACTGTTTTTGAAAATCCAAACCCCGGGAGGGGAATAAAATCCTTCTTAAACCTGACCACTCAGTCTCAACTACTCCTTTTCATAAAGAAGGGTCAGGCCTAGCAGTGTGACTGGCTGCCTACGCCTCAGTCCGGCCACTGCTGGTGACAATATACATGGCCAAAGGGAGGGTCCTTTGAACCCTCAGTTCTTTCAAATCTTAGACGCATTCTAACGCACCAAAAGATGCATCAACTTGATTATTATTATTTGTTTGAAAATTCTATGAATTTCTGTCTTGAGAAAAATTGTCAGAAAAGTGTTTGCCCTGTAGTATAGAGAAAGGATGAAGGGCCCCTACTCCTTATCAGGATTTAGATGATCCCCTTGCTTTATAATTTAACCCCTGCTGCCCTGAGGTTACCTGATGTTCTGGAGCCTCCAGATGACCTTCCCATCCTGAGGTTAGAGTCCCCCCCCCCCTTCAGTAAGTTTAGTATCCCAGGGGTCACATTCAGTTAACCAGTCATCCAGCTCCACACAGGCAGACAGTTCTTCCCCACCCCATTTAGTTCCAGTTTCCCTGGAAGAAGAAGAGAGCATTTCTCAAAGAACACACTCTCATCTCCCTGTACCAATCCGTAAACTTGCAAGCATTGCCACCAGTGTCCGAGATGCCAAATATTGCTCAAGCTATAATACATTCTAATAATGCCCAAGATGCCCCTGATAATTGTCCCTACTATAGGGACTGATCAAGTTACAGACCGCAAGGTCTATGTCCCTTTATCCAGTGCAGACCTCCTTAACTGGAAAATACCACCCCTCAGTGGAGGGATGATCCAGAAGGAGTTATTAAAGTTTTTGAAACTATTTTCCTTACGCATGAGGCAGACTGGAAAGACTACCATGTATTCCTTAGGACTCTCCTTAAGGCTGGGGAGGGGCCAGAGGTTATTAGGGCTGCCAAAGAAGCCTGAACCTCTATTAACTGAGATAATGACAGACCCCAGGGTATTGGATGCCTTGCTGATGATTATTTTGACCGTAATCCCAATTGGGACCCTAACACTGCAGAGGGAAATTATCTTACCTCGATCTTCCATCTCTGCATTTTGGAAGGTCTCTGTAGGGCTGCCCATAAGACTGTGTTAATTGGCAGAAAGTGCATGAAGTGAAGCAGGGACCAGATGAACACCCTTCAGATTTCTTTCAGCGCCTTAGGGAAGCTGTAAGGGTCTGGGGAGGTATAGGAGACCCTGATGATGCTGCCCATGTTGCTTTAATGCGAGGCTTGTTTAAAGGACAATGCACTCCTGATATAAGGTGCAGGCTAGTATCAAGAGATGATTTAATGGCATGAATTTAGAGGCAGTACTATCTGTGGCCAGTACAGTTTTTAACAATAGAGACAGTTAGGAAAATGAGAAAAATGTGACTATGCTGTTGGCTGCTGTCATTACCCAAAATCAAAACCATATTTCCTAGGGGTCCTCGACCAAATAATCCTGGAATCAGTACCCGTTTCCAGTGTGGTCAAAAGGGCCACTTTAAATGTGACTGTCCTCATAAGGGAAGCAAATGTGCAGGATACCGAAGACCTTTTAATTAGTTTAGCTTACAAAGGCCACAAAGTGTCCCTGACAAAGATTCAGTTTGCCCAAAGTGAAGTACACTATTTGGGCCATGTGCTATCAGAAGGTCAGAGGAAATTATCTGAAAGCAGACTTCAGGATATCATAAACTGCCCTAAGTCACATACTAAAAGACAGATGAGAGGGTTCTTGGGAATGGCAGGATTTTGCTGAGCCTGGATCCCAGGGTTTGGAAATTGTCCAAACTCTCACTGCCATGACACGTAAAGAGGAACCTGATGAATTGTACTGGACTAAAGAGGCAAGCAATTGCTTTAGCCAGCTGAAACATGCCTTGTCCACAGCCCTAGCCCTAGGTCTCCCAGATTATCGTAAACCTTTCATCCTCTTTGTCCATGAACAGAGGGGGTGGCTTCGGGGGTCTTCCTTCAAGAGTTGGGACCACGTAACCTTTCCTGCCAGTTAGACCCAGTGGCCGAATGATCTGTAAGTTGCCTGAGAGCAGTAGCTGCCACTGCTGCTATTGTGGAAAAAGCAAATAAGTTTGTACAGGGACGTGAACTGACTGTGGTAGATCCCCATTCTGTCCACATGCTGTTAAATCAAAAGAACAGAACACTTTTCAAATGCTAGACTAAATAGGTACGAGACTGAGCTTCTGACTCCTAGTAATCTCACCTTTGTCAGAACTAACACTTTAAACCCAGCTACTCTGTTGCCTAATCCTGATGATGGGGAACCTCATCATGATTGCTGCCAGATAGTGCAGCTCAATGAGAAACCCTGTTCTGATCTTTGAGGGTCCCTTGGAAAATCCTGACTTGACCCTCTTTTGTGATGGGAGTTCTAAAATTGTCCAGGGTGTTTGCCACACTGGTTATGCCATCATTGACCTGGACTCTTCTGATCCTGTGTTAGTCTGCTGCACTCCCATCTAATTACAGTGCACAGGCAGCAGAGCCTAGTGGCTCTCACACGTGCCTGTGAATTAGCTGCTTATGTGGCTGTAAAATTATTTATTTAACAATATATACTGCTTTTATCATGTCAATCAAAGCAGTTTACATTGAAACTTGGTAATGTACATTAAACAGGAACATTAATGACTTGGATTTTTTCTGAGGCAATGAAGGGTTAAGTGACTTGCCCAAGGTCACAGGGAGTGTTGGTGGGAATCAAACCCTGGTCTCTGGGTTCCCAAGCCAGTGTTTTTGACTATTAGGCTACTCCTCCAGATAACCTGTATGCATTCAGTGTTATTCAATCCACAGGTCAGTTGTGGAAACATCGAGGGTTTCTCACCTCAGCAGGAACTAAAATTGCCAATGCTCAGTTAGTCAGTGCCTTATTAGAAGCTATTCATCTCCCTGAAGCTATCTCTGTCATGCACTGTAAAGGTCACTCCCAAGGCTCTGATCCTATCTCTATAGGTAATAGAATGGCTGATTATGCTGCTCAGAAGGCTGCCTTTCTACCCCCTTCTACCTCATTATACATGCAAGCCTCTGTCTGCCCAAGTGTGGCCGTGTCCCCTGGTCCTCTGTATACTAATTTTCTCCAGGACCAAGCAGGAAGTCAGTCCTCACATATGGGTGACGTCGGCGCCGACGGAGCCCTCGCGGAGCAATTTTCCCCAGCTTTCAAAGAAAGCCTTTGGGAATTTCAGCGCGCATGCGCGGTCCTCTTCCCGCCCAAGGGTGCCATCTTGCTCAGTCTTCTTTTTTCCGCGGAGCCCTACAGATGTTGTTTGTAATTCCCCGCTAGAAAAGTTGATTTTATTTGTCTTTTTTCTCGGTTCGACGCCGGTTCTTTTCCCGCCCGGACCCGCGACGCCGGTTGCGAGTCCGTTCTTTATTTTTCGTTTTTTTGTCCTTCGTGACAGATTTCGCGCCTTTTTTTCTTTTTCATTGGCAGCCCTGTCTTTTGACCTCGCAGGGGCCCTTTTTCCCCCGATGGCTGCCAGCGGGTTTAAGAAGTGTGATCGGTGTAAGAAGCTCATGTCTCTTACCGACACACACGACTACTGCCTCCGCTGCCTCGGACCCGATGATCTGTGGTCCGTGTGGCAAAATGTCCTCAAAAGCGTTGAGGAGTCGGCAGCATCAGCGGGAACGTATCTTCTCTGACTCCGGCCGGGCCCGGACCTCGTCAGAGGCTTCGACGTCTCGGGACTCTGGTCCTGAGCACCATCGAAGTTCCTCTGAACGGGGGTCTCCTACCTGGGAACATCATCGGAAGAAGAAACCCGCGAGGGCGGGGTCGGTGGACGCTCCTGGTTCCTCGAGGGCCAGGTCGCATAGCCCCGATACCCATCCCGGGTCTTCGGAGATGGAGAGGCCTTCCAAACATCCTCATCTCGAGATGGACTCGCCCGCTCACGTGAGTACTGTTGTCCTCGTGGACTCGCCTCCGAAGGAGCCGACGTCGGGCCCGACGCCGTCGGGGCCCGAGTCGGGGGCTGCTGGGTCTCCTGAGCTCGGACTCAGGTTGACGGCCTTGGAGAGCAGTCTGACTGCCTTCATGGACCAGCAGCGGGCATTGATCGCTGGCCTCGCCGGTGCTTCTGCCCTGACCACCGGGACGTCGACGTCCAAGTCGACCCCGGAGACCGAGCCGATCCTCGAGTCCATGAGGGCTCGAGTCGATCCTCGGTCGCGGTCTCCTTCGGCCTCCCGTTCGGGACCGAGGTCGTCGACGCCGACTCCCTCGGCGTCGGGGCGAACGGCATTGATGCCCGCCCGACCGGAGCCGCTCGACTCCTCCTCCGAGGAGTCAGCCTGGGAATCCGAGGACGAAGAGTCACCTGGTTCTTTTCGGACTTGGTGTGTCCCATCGGACTCCCCCGAGTCCGAACCTTGGAGACGGTCCCCCCCGGAGGATACCCGGTTCTCGGACTTCGTGCGGGATATGGCCAAAGCTTTGGCCTTCCCCGCAGATCCCGAGGAGGAGCCTCGAGTCGAAGAGCTCGATGCCCTCCAGTATGACTCTCCCCCAAAGGAGGCCTTTATTGTACCGGTTCCTCCGATGCTGGAACGACTTCTCTTCCGCATGTGGGAGAGCCCGGCGTCGTCACCGGTGTTAAAGCAAGCGGGTCGATTCCATTTTTCGAGTCCGCAAGAGCCCCGGGTTCCAAAAGGCACAACAACCGCACCATTCCATGGTGGTGGAATCGGCCGTGCATAGACTTAAGAGTCAGAAAATGCACTCCTCGGTGCCTCCCGGTCGGGAGGCTCGAAGCCTGGATGCCCTCGGTAGGAAGTGTTTCCAGGGCTCTATGCTTGCTTGTCGAGTCCAGACCTACCAGCTCTATATGGGCATGTATCTCCGAGACCTGGCTAAAGAAATAGCAGGGTTCTCTGCTGGTCTCTCCGAAGAACCTTTGCAGAGGTTCCAAGCCTTGTCAACTGGTATTCGGGAGTGCTCAAAGTTTATCTCTCGAGCAGCCTATGATGGCTTTGAAGCATCGGCTCGAGTGGCCGGAGCCGGCATCGGTGGCCGCCGACAGGCTTGGCTTCAGTCATCCGACCTCGAGCCATGGGTGCAGGACAAGTTGGTCGATGTCCCCTGCAGAGGTGAAAACCTCTTTGACAAGCCCATGGATGAGAAGGCTGCACAGATCGAGACCGAGACTCTCACCAGGACTCGTCTCTCAAGGAAGACCTCTGCCCCTTCTCAGAAGAAGAAGGGCTCGGGGAAAAAGCCCTTTTACCCGAGGAAGGCGGCTGCCTATCACCACTACCCTCATTATCAGGCCTCAGCAGCTCCCCAACAGGGTAAGCAAGCCAAGGGACGGGGTAATGGGTCCCGTAGGCAGCAAGCCCCCAAGCCTGCACCACCGGCCCCTGCTCAGCAGGGTTGGGGTTTTTGACTTCATCAGCATAACCTCTCCCCCTCAGCTGGTTTCTCTCAGCACAGGAGGCCGGCTGGTCCACTTTGCCCACAGGTGGTCCAACATCACTACAGATACCTGGGTACTTCACATAGTCCAAGAGGGCTATCTTCTGCACTTCCACCAGGTACCTCCCTCCTACTTTCCGGGGGAGCCTCTCAGACTCCCTCTGCACAGGGACTTACTCCTTCAGGAGTTAGCAAGTCTTCTTCAGGAACAGGCTGTGGAACCGGTGCCCCACCACCTGAGAGGTCAAGGCTTTTACTCCAGGTACTTTCTGATACCAAAAAGAACAGGAGGCCTCAGACCCATCCTGGACTTGCGGAACCTCAACAAGTTCCTCGCAAAGGAAAAGTTCAAGATGCTTACCCTTGGAATCCTGCTGCCCTACCTCCAGCAGGGAGACTGGCTATGCTCCTTGGATCTAAAGGATGCCTACACTCACATCCTCATCCACCCCAGCCACAGACAATATCTCAGGTTTGTTGTGGGGGGCAATCATTACCAGTACAGAGTACTACCCTTTGGCCTATCCTCGGCACCAAGGGTGTTCACTAAATGTCCAGCAGTGGTGGCGGCTTATCTAAGACTTCAAGGCCTTTTTGTATTTCCATACCTGGACGACTGGCTCATCAGAGCACAGTCTTCCCAAGAGGCCACTAACGCCACGCACCGCACTGTGGCTCTGCTCCAGCACTTGGGCTTTGTCATAAACTTCGCAAAGTCCACTTTGCTCCCCTCTCAGGATCTCGAGTTCATCGGCGCAAGATTAAACACGCTTCAGGCGCGTGCCTTTCTGCCTCTCGACAGGGCAAACAGGCTCATGGATCTTGCCAGCCACTTTCACAGCAATTCCTTGGTCTCTGCCAGGCAATTTCTGAGACTGCTCGGCCATATGTCTTCCACAGTCCATGTGACCCCCAATGCCTGCCTGAACATGCGGCCTGCTCAATGGTGCCTTCGCACACAATGGCATCAGGCCACTGGGAGCCTAGCGGACTCCATACAGATCTCCGACCCGCTGGTCTCTTCTCTGCAATGGTGGCTTCATCTGCCAAACCTAGTGCTAGGAATGGCTTTTCAGTCTCCTCCGCCTTCTCCGGTCCTAACGACCGATGCTTCTCTCCTGGGTTGGGGAGCACATTGCCAAGGAACATGTACTCAGGGCCTCTGGACTCCTTGGGAGTCTGCCCAGCAGATCAACTTCCTGGAGCTCAGAGCTATCCGCCTAGCTCTGAGGGCTTTCTCCCACCTCACTTCTCACCAGTCTGTGCTGGTCCAGACGGACAATCAAGTTGCGATGTTCTACGTGAACAAACAAGGGGGCACAGGCTCCTTCCTTCTCTGTCGGGAAGCACAAAAGCTGTGCTCTTGGGCCGTCAGCCGCGGCATCCTCCTCAAAGCTGTTTATCTCCCGGGTCAAAAAAATTGCCTGGCAGACAAACAGAGCAGAATCCTCCAGCCACACGAGTGGAGATTGGATCCGTTAGTGCTTCAGCGAATCTTTCTCAAATGGGGCCTACCCACCATGGATCTCTTTGCCAGTCCTCTCAACCGGCAACTTCCCCGATTCTGCTCTCAACAACCGCATCTTCTCAGAGTAGCGGCGGATGCTTTTCTTCTCTCCTGGTCCACATGCCTTCTGTATGCCTTTCCTCCCATGCCGCTGGTGTCTCGGACGCTCTTCAAGGTTCTCCGGGACAAAGCCTCAATGATCCTCGTGGCTCCCCGGTGGCCGAGACAGCCCTGGTTGCCGCTTCTGATGCAGCTAGCGGTGGACACTCCTCTCCCTCTGGGGTTTCAGCCCGATCTCCTGACCCAGGATCACGGGACTCTCCTACACCCCAACCTCCGGTCCCTTCATCTGATGGCCTGGCTGCTGAAAGGGTAGTCCTTGCTCCCCTCCTGCTGCCTCCAGATGTGGAGGAAGTCGTCTTGGCCTCTAGGCGACCCTCCACCCGGAAGTCCTACGCTCTGAAGTGGCGTCGGTTCTCCGTCTGGTGTGCTCAGCAGTCTCAAGATCCCTTCTCCTGTTCGATATCAGTGGTCTTGCAGTACTTGCTTTACCTCTCCGATCTTGGACTTAAGTCCAACTCGGTCAGGGTCCACCTCAGTGCTCTTTCTGCGCATCACATGCCGGTGGATGGCAGACCTCTTTCCAGCCACCCTCTAGTGGCTCATTTTCTCAGAGGCCTCCTTCTCCTTAAACCACCTTTGCGCCCACCAGCCCCTGACTGGGATCTGAATGTGGTTTTACAGTGGATTACCTGTCCGCCTTTTGAACCTATGGCTACCTGTCATCTTCGTTTTCTTTCTTGGAAAACCTTATTCTTGGTAGCCCTCACTTCTGCTAGACGCGTTAGTGAGCTACAGGCCCTAGTATCTGATCCTCCTTACACTAGGTTCTACAAGAATAGGGTAGTCCTACGGACTCACCCTAAGTTTCTTCCTAAAGTGGTTTCCCCTTTTCACATCAACCAGGAGGTGGTACTTCCGACCTTCTTTCCCAGGCCACACTCCAGCCGAGCTGAAATGGTCCTGCATACCCTGGACTGTAGGAGGGCGTTAACCTTCTACCTTGACCGTACGCGGGAGCACCGAAGGGCTGTTCAGCTCTTCGTGTCTTATGACCCCAATAAGTTGGGGCTCCCTGTCTCCAAGCGTATTCTGTCCATCTGGATTGCTGACTGTATCGCTTGGGCTTATGAGGCAGCCGGCCTCTCGTTGGAAAGTCGAGTCACGGCTCATCGTGTTAGGGCGAAGGCTGCGTCAGTGGCTTACCTCCGCTCTGTTCCATTGGCAGACATCTGCCGGGCCGCTACTTGGTCTTCAAGCCAGACTTTTGCAGACCATTACTGCCTGGAGAGGGAGTCCCGCAGGGACAGTGCTTTCGGACAGGCAGTCCTCCGTAATCTCTTTGAGGTATAGGCAACTCCTGCCCTCCGTCCCGGATGTTGGGCTACCGGTTGGGGGCGTACTCAGAGAAGATTCCTTCCTTCTGTGCTACTGAGCTTGAGGGAGCTCCTTTTTTGTGCTTAGGGTCTCCGGTAGCCTTAAGCTTGGGAGTCCCATATGTGAGGACTGACTTCCTGCTTGGTCCTGGAGAAAGAGTAGTTACTCACCTGTAACAGGTGTTCTCCAGGAGCAGCAGGAATCAGTCCTCACAACCCTCCCTCCTCCCCTTGGAGTTGCAGTTCTATGATTTTGTTTTTGCTAATTTTTTGCTGTCTTTTAGCTATGTCATCAGACTGAGCAAGATGGCACCCTTGGGTGGGAAGAGGACCGCGCATGCGCGCTGCAATTCCCAAAGGCTTTCTTTGAAAGCTGGGGAAAATTGCTCCGCGAGGGCTCCGTCGGCGCCGACGTCACCCATATGTGAGGACTGATTCCTGCTGCTCCTGGAGAACACCTGTTACAGGTGAGTAACTACTCTTACCCCCCCCCCCCCGAGACAGTAGAACAGTGGACATCCCGGCCTTTCATCCATCACCCGGATGGGTCATGGACTGCACCAGACGGCGGAGTAGCTATCCACACTCCTTAGTTAATGCAGCTTTTAATATTGTTACATCAAAGAACTCTTTGGTCAGCTATGAAAATGGGAGATTCAGTTAGCCACCAGTGGTTTACCCCTGGAGTCTACTCCCTGGCTAAGCAGATTGTTAAGGATTACTTGCTGTGTGCAGCAAATAATCCAAGGGGGGAGGTGCAAAAAAACATGGGCTTTTGTTCCTTTTCAGAGTTTGCTAATTGATTTCACTGAATTGAATCCTGCCAAAAGGTTTAAATCTGTATTAGTTATTGTTGATCAGTTAACTGGATGGGTTGAAGCATTTCCTACTACCGATAAAAAGGCTCATCAGGTTGCAAAGAAATTGTTAAAGGAAATTGTGCCAAGATATGGTCCACCTAGGGTCATTGCTTCAACCATTATTCAAACTCTGTCTGCATTTCTGGGTTTCACCTGGAAACTCCACATTCCTCATCCACATCCTCAGAGTTCAGGACAAGTTGAGAGAACGAATTATATTTTAAAACTGCAACTGTTAAAGCTGTGCAAAGAAACCAAACTGACTTGGCTGGATGTTTTACCCTTAGCTCTGTTTAATATCCACACAGCCCCAAGGGGAAGATTTAAGGTCTCCCTATATGAGCTGTTATATGGAAGACCACCTCTAGGGTGTGGACCCCCAACCCCCGGAGCTTCCTACATATGTTTTACAAGACTCTCACCTCACTTCATATATTTTGCAGCAGCAGTTGTCCTCTCTCCACAGGTATGTACAACAGTTTCAGCCCCTTCCATTAGATGTGTCTGCACATTCATTCCAATCTGGAGAGTGGATTCTGATCAAGACCTATTGCCAACAAACACTACAGTCACCGTGTGAAGGGCCCTTCCAAGTGTTGCTGACCACCCCGACTGCAGTTAAAGTTGCCGGTAAAGGATCCTGGACTCGCTACACATGCTGCAAGCACGCACCACTCCCACAAGTGCCTGAACCAGGACAAGAAGCAGCTGATGATGGGGCAGCCAAAGCCTTAGCAGCTGGTGAGGGACAGAAGAAGACTCTTGAAGAAAAGTGGTTCACGGAGGTCATACCAGACCAAGGCCTGAAGATAAAGCTCAAGAGACTGAAATAAGATTATCTTCCCTGATATTGTGACTCTCTATGCCTACCTGCTATCTTTTTGGAAAGAGGCCTTTGCCAGAGGAAACTCCAGTGCTTTACAGAAGGACTTTAAGGACTGGAAATATTGTATACCTCATTTTCTTTCTGCTATTTGCATTATTAGTTATTGTTATATTTCTTGTATGGTTGGTTAGGATATGGGTAATCTCCATAGTCACAAGTCCTTTAGGATGATGTTTACTTATATTTTCTGCATTGCCTTCCTGCCCTTGAGAAGCCCTGGCTCTATGGCATTACAGGTGAGCCGGGCTGGGGGGAGGGATTGCTGCCTGTGTCATACATATAAGGATTACTCAGGCTGTCCTTCCAATCTGATGAAAGTTGAATACCAGCCTTCTGCTTTTTTATGTCCAAAGCCAGAGCTTATAGGTACTCTTAAACTTACTGTCTGTGGTAAGAGTGTGAGTCAGGCTCTGAAGGATAAATAACCATTGCTGGACAAGAATTTGATAAGTCACATAGACTGCAAGGTGCCCAAAAACCAAAGCACTGTTGCCACCCCGACCCTGAGGTCCTTGATCACTTTAGTCATTGGGAACAGAATTTATATGTAAAATTACTTAAAGATGTTGCCTTAAGGACAAGTCAAGATTGTTATATTTGTTCCCAGGTTCCTTCACACTGTCAAAATGGTGTTCCCTTAATAAGCACAGAGGTTGCTTACACTGATTATAATGTCACTAGCTTCACCCTATCCAAAGCTTTTAATACTTCTTCTACCTTCGTTTCACTGATAAAATTAGGCCATGGGACTGTTTGCTTCCAGAGAGATGGAAAAGGCCAGAACTTAGGGAGACGTGTCTGTCTGTATAGAATCATATATGAAAGTATTAACAACTCTGGGACCCTCCAGCACTCTTTTCGTCTTTATGACTCTACCTCACGTATACTCACCTCTCCAGATTTAACTACTTTGTTATGCAATATTTTCTCTTGCTCTCTTTCCCCTCTACTTATAGGTAGGCTGACTTCCTGAGAACCTCTTCCAGGAACTTACTGGGTATGTGGATTCAGGGCCTTCTCTTTATTTCCAAAGGGAGGAAAAGGTACTTGTTTTATTGGCCTTGTGGTCCCTGGAGTGCGAATCACCCCTAAACTCCCTGAGGGAAGGTTAAGGAACCGGAGATCTCCATCTTCTAAAGAAGGCCATAATAAAGCCTTAGATAACATAGTGACCCAGTATGATGGGGACTCAGTGGGGAAAGGAATTATGCTCAGTGCTTTCTTCAGTGTCATAGAGACTTACTCTTGCTTCTATTTTATCTGCTTTCCTGAATGAAACAGCAGGTGCTTTTGAAAATGTTAAGGAAGAATTGGGTCGGTAGAGAAACCTTGCACTATAGAATCAATGGGCCCTTGATTATTTTGCTGCCCAGGGGGGCGTGCGCAGTCTAATCGGACAAGCCTACCATATTAATGCCGTGCAAGATTTACAGAGACTCCTCCAAGATATTATTAGGGATAAAATGGGCTTAGGAAAGATTGCTGAGTGGTTTGGAAACTGGGGTTAGCTACAACAACTTGTGTTCTATTCAATCATAGCTGTTACTCTCCTAGTCTCTGTCTTTTGTTGCATTCAGTGTTTCCCAGGTTTGGTGCAGACCTTCAAAGCTTGTTTTACTCCAGTTACAATAATGAATGCTAATCTTCTTGTCTCTGAAATTCCCCTAATTGAGTCTCAAGTATGCTTTGAGCATCAGAGACATGGACCCCCCCCCCCCCCACCTACACAATGGCCAAGAAGAACCTGAGCAGAGGGAAGCAGTAGCAAAAGATGTGATTACCTCCTGGGACAAGGAGGCAATCAGAGGGGGGAATGAGATGGGGGAAAAAGGGGATAGCATGCCAGAATAAAATAGATGACATGCTGAAACAAAAACAGACATTAGCAGCACAAGAACACCCATAGGATAAACAGATAAGTTATCTTTACAATCAAACTGACAAAAGAATGGGAGGGGGAGGTAGAGAGATGCCTTTGCTAGATTTGTCTTCTCATGCACACTGTCGTGACCCTCGCCTGGGCCAAAGGCTTACAGGGATAGGGCTGCCAATGTTTGTCCTTAAATAAAGAGTTACTATCCTTGTCTCCAGCAGGGAACTCTGGGACTTGTAGTTTTTTACTCAGACAAAGTAGTGTGAGACCATTGGTTTTAAGGCAAAATAATTTTATTTAGGTTCCCATAAGCACTAAGGTTCAACGCAGACATAAGGATTATTCTCCCAGTAAATAACAGGAAACATATGCAACTGGAACTGAAGAAACTGAAAGAACCTTTAAACGTGTGCAGCTGTTTTCAGCAAAAACCCATTTCAGCAAGTAAATCACAGCTTCCTTTGTTCATCCAGCACAGTTAAATTTCTTCATTTATCCTGTGCTGCTTCGGTTATCAAACTCTAGGTTAAGCAAGGGTTCTTTACCTTAGAAGAAGTTCCTGGCATTTACATGGCTAGGTAAAACCCTGCTTCTCAAAAGCTTCTTCTGTTAACACTTTTTATCACCAACTTTCAAACTTCCTTCTTACACAAAGAACAGTCCATAGGAGACTCCTCCATAACAGAATCCTGCTCAAAAGAGTCAATTTGCATTTCTTCCTGTGCTACGAAATGCTTGTCTGTCTCTGGGTTTTCATTAACTCCTCAAGCTTACTGTTCTGTAGGAACTTCTGAATTTCCTTCCACAGCTGCTCTCCCTGATATGGAATATATGTACCTTGAGAGTGGGGCTTCTTTCCCTGGATCAATTGCCTCAATGCTTCAATCGTGTTCAACTCTGGTTCTCTGCCCTCGGCTGGGTTCTGGTTACTTCCAGTTGTAACCATATTCACCCACCTTCTGGCAGCTTGAATTCTCTGAGCTGACTCACGAACACTCTGCACTGCAATCTGTTCCTCGTTGTCAGCAACTCTCCCAGCCACCCATCTGCTGGTTTCTGAATTAAGAGTACCTCTCTTACAAGGACTGCTTCCTCTGTTGCTGCTTCCTTTCTTGCTGGAGCCGTATTCCAACTTGAAGTCAAACTTCCCACTTCTCCTTTTCCTCTCCTCTGAACAAGGCTTATAAATCTGTTTCCTACCTAACACTCCCCTGTCTCTGCACAGGTGATTATCATTACCCTCCAAGCAGGGGCGGCCCAAGGGGGGTGCGGGGCCATGTGTGGAGACTCGGTGCGGGGCCTCATTTGCATAAGTGGCCTTATTTGCATAAATATTTGCATAATGTTACCATACACTAGCTTTTAGTAAACATGTCTCTTAATGAGTGTATGGATAAAGAAAGACTAAAAGATTTCTACATTACTATAATCCAGTGCCAACCGCCAGGCACATTAGGAACTACTACAAACGCTGCCCATTTAGAACCCATAGCAAACCCGCCGTATCCTGACAGCACTACCAGGACTCACAAAGCACCATACCCTACCTATCAAAAGGCAACACTGCAAATATTAAACCAATACATTTCAGAGAATACTGGGGAAAGAGAACAAGTGGCAACGTCAAATAGGAATTACATAAACAGAATTCCTCAGCTCAGTTACACATGCAGAACATAGACCATCACCAAACAAGGAATCACAATTTAGAAACAGGAAGGCAATAATTAAACTGGGAACCCCAAAAGCCAAACTTGGAATGTACAACAACACTGTAGAAATAAAACTATAAATTAATTTCCTCTTGTACCAAACAAAGCGCAGACGTTAATGATGCACATTTCCCAGAGCTGAGATATTCCAGTTAATAAATTCAAAATAAAGAGATATCTTTCTACCTTTTGTGCATTTTTTTTCAGTTGCAATTGGTCCAGCCACTTTCTTCTGGTTTCTTCATGTTTTCTGCTAACTCTCCATCATCTCCTGTCTATTTGTCCTTTCTTCTCTCTTCTAGTTTTTTTCCATTCTCTCTCTCTACATCTGCTTTAACATACTAATCTTTCTCCTTTTGCTCTTTCCTCATTCCTATTTCATCCACACAAATTTTACCCCTCCATCCTCAAACCCACTTACTCTCCCAATACCCGGCCAATTGTAGATTTTTCATCCCTCCTACACAAAATATTTTTCCCCTCTCCATTTTACTCTCCCAGCCCCATCCCATTCTAATCCTCCCCCAACATCAGCTCCCTTCTAGTTCCAGTCTCACCAAGCATCCATTCCCTTCTAGTCCCCCCATCAGCCCATTTCCAGTCCTAGCTCACCCATCCATTTCCAGTCCAAGTCCCTTCATCAGCTCATTTCCAATCCTAGCCCCCCATCAGCCCATTTCTAGTCATTTCCTAGCCGCACCATCAGCCCATGTCAAATCATAGCTCCCCTCCACTCAGCCCAATTCCAGTCCAAGCCCCCCCATGAACCTACTTCCAGTTCTAGCCCCTCCATGAGTCCATTTCAATTCAAGCCCCCACCACAGCCCATTTCCAATCTTAGCTTCCCCCAACAGCCCATTTCCAGTCCTATCCTAGCTGTTCCATCAGCCCATTTTCAGTCCTAGCTCCCTTCCCTCACAGCCCATTTCCATTCCAAGCCCCCTCCCCATCAGCTATTTGCAGTTCAAGCCTCCCCTTCCACTCAGCCCATTTCCAGTCCTAGCAACCCCCCAATCCATTACCAGTCCTAGCCCCCCGTCAACTTCCAGTCCTAACCCCCATCACCCCATTTTCAGTTTAAGCCCCCCTATAACCCATTACCAGTCCTAACCCCCCATCAGTCCACTTCCAGTCCTAACCCCCCATCAGCCCATATCCAGTCAGCCCCCCATAGCCCATTGCCAGTCCTAAACCCCCCCATCAGCCCACAGCCCATTACCAGTCCTAACCACATCAGCCCACCTCAAGTCCTAACCCCTCCCCATCAGCTCATTTCCTGTCCTAGCCCCCTCATAGCCAATTATCAGTCCTAACCCCCCCCCCATAGCCCATTACGAGTCCTAACCCCCCCATCAGCCCACTACCAGTCTTAACCCCCCCCCCCATAGCCCATTACCAGTCCTAACCCCCCATCATCCCATTTCCAGACAGGCCCCGTCAGCCCACAGCCCATTACCAGTCTTAACCCCCCCCATAGCCCATTACCACTCCTAACCCCCCATCACCCCATTTCCAGACAGCCCTCATCAGCCCACAGCCCATTGCCAGTCTTAACCCCCCCAGCCCATTGCCAGACTTAACCCCCCCTAGCCCATTGCCAGTCTTAACCCCCTCCCATAGCCCATTGCCAGTCTTAACCCCCCCTAGCCCATTGCCAGTCTTAACCCCCTCCCATAGCCCATTGCCAGTCTTAACCCCCCCAGCCCATTGCCAGTCTTAACCCCCCCTAGCCCATTGCCAGTCTTAACCCCCCCTAGCCCATTGCCAGTCCTACCCCCCCATCGGCTCATGGCAATTTAAAAAAAGAAAAAAAGCTGGCCGCTGCCGCCGCGGTGGCATGGAGTGTCCCGCGGGGCCCCCTCTGCCCGGCGGAACTCTCCCGACGCGGCTGAGCCCCTCTGCGCCGGCTTGCAGATACGCGAAGGGAGAGTGTCTCCCTCGCGTCTCTGTTAAGCCCGCAGGGGCAGATGGGAAATTTCCCATCAGCCCCTGCTTCCCATCAGCCCCTGCGGGCTTAACAGAGACGCGAGGGAGACACTCTCCCTTCGCGTATCTGCAAGCCGGCGCAGAGGGGCTCAACCGCGTCAGGAAAGTACCGCCGGGCAGAGGGAGCCCCGCGGGACACTCCATGCCGCCGCGGCGGCAGCAGCCAGCTTTTTTTTTTTTTTAAATTTAATTTAAAAAAAAAAAGCAGAATGTTCTTTGCGCGGGGCCCCCCGAAACGCGGGGCCTTGTGCAAAAAACATTCTTGCTCAATGGACAGGCTGGCCCTGCCTCCAAGCCTGCACTTATGTTAGAGCTTGGGTGTGGCTTGGCTTCAGCAACTATGTGCTTCTTTCCTTTGCGTGCAGTCTGAACCCTGTGAGTACCTTGCCTGTCTCTCACCTTAAAGGCATATTCACTGTTTTCTTCTGTTTCCATCAGCTCAGCAGAGCGCTCATCTTCACAACACACACAAAGGAGTAGGGCGTTAGCCACGAATGCCTTAGACTGCAGGGAGAGATAAGGTAGCCACCCCTCAACTGACCAATCAGGGAATCCTAGCCGTTAGGTATGCTCCAGATATACCACCTAGATAATTCTGTAGAAAGAAGAAGCAAGGGGCCCAGAGAATTCTTCCAAATTGCTATTCTGCTCTAAAGTTCCTGGAGGAAAGGTCCATAAACCATTATTAAGGAGGGACCCAGGATATTAATGCTTGACCCAGTACAAGCATTGCGGAACCTGTGTCTTTTGGGGAAACTGCGAGGTACGTATGACCTAGATTGGCCACTGTTGGAAACAGGATACTGTGCTTGATGGACCTTGGTCTGACCCAGTATGGCATATCTTATGTTCTTAACCCACGTGACAAACTGCTATGCTAAGACTGTATAAAAATCCAGCTTGAATCCTGTGTGAGTGCTGGACTCTTTGATAGCTTACTATGAGCCAGCCCTGCTATAGCAGTGAATAAAGAAAAGAATCTGCCTGGAAAGCTTTCTGTTCTCTCCTTACCAGGTATCATCTGGACTGGACCGGGACCCTGCTAGATGCTCGTCCCACGACAGAGCCACATATAAAAACTGGTTTCATGATGCAGGCTCTTTTTTACCTGTTCATGGTAAGGGAGAACTTCTGAGAATGCTATAATGTTGACAGTGCGTTTGTCTCTCTCTCAAATTTGAAAGTCTCTTTACACTGCAGGCAGATCATTTGTTTCCAGATGGAGAGGAATGGCCTTGTAGTTGCGACAAGTTACCTCAGGCTTGAGGGTCAGGGGTTCAATTCCCACTCAGGGACAGCAATCTCAGGCCATAGGGACTGGGATCTCTAGTCCTCTAGGTGCTCCTTGTGGCTTTGGGCAAGCCACTTAACCCTGCATTGCCTCAGGTACACATGTAGATTATGAGCCCTTCGGGAATGAGGGAATATATCCATTCTCCAGGAACAAGCAGGAAGTCAGTCCTCACATATGGGGTGATGTCTGCGCCGACAGAGTCCCCGCAGAAGCATCTCTCCAGCTTCCCCTTCCTGCCCAAAGGTGGCATCTTGTCTCAGTCTCCTTTTTTCAGTAGAGCCCTCCGGACATCTGTCCAGTTTCCCTTGGAAAAAGTCTGATTTTTTTTTTTGATACATTTCTGTCCAGTTTGTGTACCGGTTCCTGTGGTGAAAAGTTAAAGTTGACTACTGATTATGTATCAGCAGTAAGTCAGGGGTTAATTAAACCTCAGTTTTGTAGGAAATAAATTCCTGTGCAATTTAACATCCTGTGAAACTTGAAGAGGTACTAGTGTACAAGATAAGATAAGGTAAACTTTTCACCTGGCAATTGTATACATAATTGAAGGTCATGTCATCATTAGTAGAGTTTTGAGCTGCTTCTAAACCATGGGGTGGGGGATTCATCCCTTGAGCATTCTCAGGCGCCTGGCCAGCATTTTGATTATGTTTAATGGATAACTGATCTTATTCTGTGTGTGTGTTTATGTCAACTTGAGGGAAGATAATTGCTATTACAGCAAGTATAAAGAAACAGAGCCTCTTGACAGTCAGACAAGAGAAGAGAGAGGAAAGTCTCACCCACAGGGTGAAAGCATGCTCATACCCTGTGAATGTCCCAATTGAGGATCTCTCCTGCCTGCCTGAATTTGGGACTTTGTCAAAATGTTGGCATGAGATGAAGCTTAGAACTAACATAACATAGGCTATACTGGGTCAGACCAAGGTCCATCAAGCCCAGTATCCTGTTTCCAACAGTGGCCAATCTAGGTTATAAGTACCTAGCAGTTTCCACAATGCTTGTATTGAGTCAAGCAGTGATATCCTGGGTTCCTTTTAATAATGGTTTATGGACCTTTCCTCCAGGAACTTGTCCAAACCTTTTTTAAACCCAGTTACACTAATAGCTTTTACTACATCCTGCGGTAACAAATTCCAGAGTTTGTCTACACATTGAGTGAAAAAATATTTTCTCTTATTAGTCTTAAATAGTTTACCCTGTAGCTTCATTGCATGTCCCCTAGTCTTTCTATATTCTGATGACATAAACAATCGATCTATGTTTACCCGTTCCACTCCATTCATTAATTTATAAACCTCTATCATATCTCCCCTCAGCCGTCTCTTTCCCAGATTGAAGAGCCCTAACCTTTTGGCGATGTGTTGTCTTTTATCTTGCTCCTATACACTGCTTAACTAATCATTCACTTTTATGCACAGTTTAACTAATCATATGTGAATTAAGTGAATTACTTGCTTTCAAGTTACCTTCTTTTAATGTTTTATAAATAAACTGATTATCTTTATTCCAAAGTGGGTTGGTTCCTTCTCAACCCCGAGCCAGCTCGTCTCGGCATCGCTTCTCGGGTCCATTCATTTGTTTTTCCCTTTTTTACCTCAAGATGTCCCTTGACCAGCGTTCTTGCCCTTTTTAGATGAAGGCCTCGGATCCCTCCTGGGTGGCAGGGCCCTCTTTTTTTCTGATGGCCTCCAATGGCTTCAAGAAGCGCGCTCAGTGGAACAAAATGATGTCCCTCACCGATCCACATGTCTGCTGCCTCTGGTGCCTTGGCCTGGAACACAATGACTCGGACTGCGAACTTTGAAGAACCATGACCTCAAAGACCCTAAAGAGCCGTCACTTGCAGCAGGAGAAATTCTTCTAAAAATCTGACTCCGTGCCAGAATCTCCGGCGACACCATGCTCCAGAACCCCCTCTGGTACTCTTGACCCACAAAGCCCAAGCCTCCTTGGAGTCCCGTGGCCGCAGTCCCTCCGAGAGGAAATCCCAGGAGATGGAACGCAAGAAGTTGAAACTCTCGAAGACTGCCTCGGAGGATGGGTTTGGGAAGAAGGGGAGATCCACTCCATGCCTCTCAGTCCCCGGCTTGAGTCTGAGGAGTCAGAGTGTGAGTGGCCTCGCAAGTTGCCCTGCAAGGAGTCGTTGGAACTCGCCGACAGGCCTTGGACACACGAGGCCATCCTCATCGAGGACACCACCTCAACAGTACCGATATCGGGCTCAAAATCCTCTGTGCCCACTTTGAAGGCTGTAGAGCCAATGCAGCGGGCATTTATGTCTGGTTCATCCGCTCCGATGACTGGACCCTCGACATTTGAGGGCTTCCCCGGATGTCAAGCCAATCGTCAAGCACCACCTGCCTTGAGAGATCCAGTGGCTCTGGATGAGGTCCTGGTTCCATTTCTTGGGACAATGATCCTCTCCTGTGAGCGTGCATGGCTCAGACTGCAGATTCTCTGGAGGTCACGGACCGCCCAGTGCGGACCTCGACCATGGTGTTCATGGAGTCTCAAACTCATACATGGACTTCGAGTCCGAATGGGAGACCAGGGACGAGGAGTCCTCAGATACTAGGCATCACAGAGATATTTATTTATTTTATTTATTTAACATGTCTTATATACTGCCTTTCATGATATCAAGGTGGTTTACATTGAACAAACTGAAATTACATTGAACAGGGCATTATGGGGAGCGTCTACCTTGCAGTCCTGTTTCCCACGGAGGGTGAGAGTGCCGGTCTGAGTTCCTCCACCTGTGTGGCCAGCTGACGTCATCTACCTGCCTTGATATATTTTTTTTTGGCGTTTCCTACGGTGCAGCCGTCGTCGCTTTTGGTGGGCGTTTCCTAAGGGGCGTGTCCAAAGGGGCATCTCACGCCCCTTGTGAGCCCCTTAGGAGCACCGGAGGAGCTAAGGAGCTGGTAGCAGTGGAGATGCCCGGCGGGAAACGAAAGAAGAAACTTCCTCCGGATGATTCTCAAGTAGGTGCTATAGAAAAACATGTGGTATCCACGCCGTGGGTTGTTAACTCTGGTACTGTGCCTCTCAATCCTTCAGTAGAGGGAGTGAGTTTAAGCTCAATTGAGCAAACTCCTCCGCTTCCCCCAGGGTTTTTGGAACTGTCTGATGCGCCCGCTCCTGTTATGAGTCTTCGACGGGACGGTGAGCTCCCCACAATGGTCTTGTGGAAAGAGCCTGCTGCTCTATCTAAGGACTCGCAGGTTTCCAACATCTCACTTCTGGATATTTGGCAGGTTGTTTCACGTACTGAAAAAATTCTTGCGGAGACTGTTCCTTCACTTTGCCAATTTATTAAGGACGCTGTAGTTAAATTTCAATCTCTGGATTCTCAGGTTGGGGCCTTGAGTTCTAGGGTTTCTACAATGGAATCTCAGGTTAAGTCCTGTTCTGATTTTCATGTGTCTAATGTGAAAGATAGTGCTCTTTTACATCAAAAACTTGAGAATATGGAGAATCTTTCTCAGAGTAAGAATTTAAGGCTGCTTAATTTTCCTGTTTGTTCTTTATTGTCCCCTTTAATTTTGTTCAGAAAGTTCTTGAAGGATACCCTTCTTCTCCCACAAGCTGAGTCGTTTTCTATTGTCAAGTGTTACTATCTTTCTACCAAAGTTTTGTCTACTGCGGTGGAAGAGGAAGTGGCTTCTTCTTTGAACACGGATAAGTTTAATTTGACAGCATTTTTAGAGGAAACACAAGATGATATTTCCTCTAGGGCTACGTTACTGGTGACTTTGTCTTCTGAGGAAGACAAGGCCACCATTCTTAAAGCCTATTTTAGGAAAAAAGGTACAAAATTTTGTGGGGACCAGGTGTCTATTTTTCCTGATGTCTCACGCTCTACCCAATTACGTCGAAAAGCTTTTCTTGTGTTTAAGGCAAGAATTCTTGCTCTAGGGGCAACCCTTTTTTCTAAGATACCCTTGTAAATGTTGTATCACTATTGGTTATGAAAGATTTGTTTTCTTATCTCCTCCAGATTTGGAGAAGTGGATCCTGGCTAAGGAGGGGGCTCATTGACTTTCCATTTTATATTGGTTTTCTTTGAGTTTCGTCCTGGGGAATGGAGGTATCTCAACAGGCTGTTTATTGGCTATGGATTTCTCTCCATTGGAGCGTTGTTCTAGCCTTGTTTTCTTTACTGTTTTATATTAATTGTATGCATGTCTCCCCGAGATGTGGGCTGTTTTCTTTTCAATGCTTATCTTACTGTAAATTATTTACTGGTATGTTTTGTTTGCCTTAAATTTTAGATCTTATTGTATAAGCTGAAAAATTCTCATAAATAAATAATTTAAAAAAAAAAAGAACAGGGCATTATAACTTGGAGATAGCTATTTTACAGGGAACATGGGCAATGGAGGGTTAAGTGGCTTGCCCAAGACCACAAGGAGCACCTGTGGGACTAGAAACCCCAGGTATGCCTTCATACCTGTCTCTTCCGGTGTCCCGACGCTGTTCCCTGCCCAAGGTTGTCACTTTCCTCGACTTTGTGCGGGATGTGTTTTAAGGCACTCAGCATCAAGACCAAGGCAGAGAAAGAGCCATGCAAAGAAGAACTGGAGATACTCCAGTACGAGGCTCCCCTAAGGAAACCCTTATGGTACCGGTGCCTCCAATCCTCAAGCGCCTCCTCCTCCGGATTGGAAAACACCAGTGTCAGTGCCCACTGTTAGCAGGCAACTCGACTCCATGTACCGAGTACGCCGAAGCTCTGGGTTCTTGAAGACCCAACTCCCCCACAACTCGATAGTCATTGAGTCAGCCATGCACAGTTTCAAGAGCCAGAAGACTAATTCTTTGGTGCCACACAGCAGGAAGGCCCAGACCCTCAATGACCTCAGCCGGAAGGCCTTTCAGGGCTTGATGCTTTCTTGCTGGATCCAGTCTTACCAGCCCTATATCGGTATGTATCTCAAGGAGCTGTCAAGGAAACTCAGTGGATTCGCAGCATGCCTCAACGATGAACCCTGCAGATATTTAGTCTCTGGCCTTGGCAATCAGAGTGCTTAAAGTTCTTGTCTTGAGAAACCTACGATGGCTTTGAGTCTTCGGCCAGGGTGGCTGCCGTGGACATCAGGGTACAACACCAAGCATGGTTGCAGTCATCTGACCTAGAACAATAGACAAACCTATTGTTATCCCCTGCATTGGAGAGAACCTCTTTGGGAAACCCATTGCAGACAAAGCTGCAGAGATAGAGACAGAGTTCCTAACGAGAACCAGACTCTCGAAGACCTCTGTGCAGCCCCGTAAGAAGGCCCTGGGGAAGAAGCTCTTCTTCCCGAGGAAGAAGGGGGTTTGGCAATACCTCGCAATTTCAGGTCTTCTCGACCCCTCAGCAAGGCCAACAGCACAAAGGACAGGGGCATGGCCCTTGAAAGCAAAAGCCTCCTAAGTCCTAAGCACTGGCCCTGGCCCAGCCTGGGGAGAGCTTATGACTTCCTGGGCATAATCTCCTCTCCCCGAGGAGGTCTTCTGCAGCCCACAGGGGGCGTGCATCTGACCCTGTTTGCCCACAGGTGGTCTGCTATTATCACCGATGCCTGGGTGCTACAAGTGGTCAAGAAGGGCTACCTCCTCCACCTACAGCAGATGCCACCTCACATTTTCCAGGAGAGCCTGTAAGATCTCTTTTCCACCAGACCCTGCTCCTTGCTGAGCTCTGGGGTACTGACATCTACTCCAGGTATTTCCTCATCCCCAAGAGAACAGGGGATCTCAAGCCCATCCTGGATCTGTGTGATCTGAACAAGTTCCTGATAAGGGAAACATTCAAAATGCTGTCCCTTGGAACATTGATGCCTTTTCTCCAGCAGGGAGATTGGCTATGCTCCTTAGACTTAAGTATGCCTATACACATATCCTGATCCATCCCAGCCACAGAAAATACCTCTGGTTCATGGTGGGAGGAGAAGACTACCAATATAGGGTGCTTCCTTTGGACTCGCCTCATCGCCAAAAGTCTTCACCAAGTGCCTCATGGTGGTCGCAGCCCACCTCCGTTTCCAAGAGGCTTTCCCTACCTGGATGACTGGCTCAAAGGGGAGGCATGGCTGCAGAGATGCAATGCGCCATAGGACGCACCATCAATGCCCTGCAGCATCTGGGGTTCATCATCAACTACCTCAAGTCCCACCTCTCTCCGGCCCAGTGCCTGGAGTTTATAGGGGCTCAACTGGACACCCTCCAGGCCAAGGCCTTCCTCCTTCAGGAGAAGTTAGAATGCTCAGGGGGCTAGCCACAGAGGTACAGTGACTCCACTTGCTACCCAACTGGCTTCTTCTTCCTGCTTGGCCACATGGCCTCCACGGTTCATATGACCCCATATGCCCGACTGCACATGAGTGGCCCAGTGGTGTCTCCACTCTCAGTGGACACAAACCACAGGCAGGCTTCGGGACAAAGTGAGAGTGACCCGCCAGCTGGTGGACTCCCTCGGATGGTGGACGATCCCTTGTCACCTTCAGGTTGGGATGCCCTTCAAGGCACCCACCCCCTAAAGGGTCCTCAGCATGGATGTCTCCTTACTGGGTTGGGGAGTGAATTGCAAGGGCCTCCAGATGCAAGGCAGCTGTTTCCAGATGGAATCCCAGTTGCAAATCAATCTGCTGGAGCACTGGGCGATATTTCTGACTCTCCAAACCTTCCACCACCAGTTAGTGCTGGTCCTGATCGACAACCAAGTTGCAGTGTTCTATATGAACAAACAAGGGGGCACAGGGTCATACTCCCTCTGTCAGGAACTGGTAGCCCTCTGCTCCTAAGAGTGGTCTATCTCCCAGGCTAAGACAATATCCTGGTGGACAAACTGAGCAGAGTCCTCCAACTGCACGAGTGGTGCCTGGATCCTGAAGTGGCCTCCTGGCTGTTTCGACTCTGGCGTCTCCCTCTCGTGGACCTGTTCGCCAGCCCAGACAACACCAAGTTGCCCCGCGTCTGCTCCTGCCAGCTGCACCCATCCCAGGTGGCAGTGGATGCTTTCCTCATTCTATGGATGGAAGGCCTCCTTTCTGCCAACACCACTGGTCACCAAGACCCTCTTCAAGGCCCATCGAGGCAGGGCATCACTAATACTGATAGCTCTCAGTGGCCCAGGCAATCCTGGTTTCTGCTGCTTTTCTCCCTGTTGGCAGCGATGCCAGTTCCCCTGGCCAAGCTCTAGGACTACTCTCATAGGAGCAGGGCTCTCTCCTACCCCCCCCCCCCCAACCTGGGGTCCCTGTCACTCACGGCTTGACTGCTGAAAGGGTAGCATTAGCTCCTTTCAAGCTTCAGGGGACATGGAGGAGGTTCTTCTAGCTTCTTGAAGGCGTACGCCCTTCTTGTGGAAGCCTTACAAGTGGCATTGATTCTAGGTGTGGTCCATTTTCCTGCTCGGTACAAGTGGTACTCCAGTACCTGCTCCCTCTGTTGCAGCTGAGACTAAAGTCCAACTCGGTCAGAGTGTACATGAGTGCTATCATAGAGCACCACTATTCCGTTGAGAGCAAGTCCCTCTTGGCTGAGCCCCTTGTATCTCAGTTCTTGCGGCCTCATGATATCCAAACCCCCCGTCTGCCCTCCAGCGGCAGAATGGGATCTCAATGTGGTGCTCTTGCAGTTAACTATGCTGCCATTTGAGCCATTGGCTACCTGCCACTTGAGATACCTCTCCTGGAAGATCATCTTCCTTGTGGCAATCACATCAGCTTGCAGAGTCAGCGAGCTCCAGGCTCTGATGGCAGAGCCCGCCTACATGAGGTTCTACAAGAACAGGGTGGTGCTCCACACACACCCCACGTTTATGCTGAAGGTGGTATCTCCATTCCACCTTAATCAGGAGGTGGTGCTCCCCATCTTCTTTCTGAGGTCTCACGCTGGCAGGGCAGAGACTGTTCTCCATACTCTGGATTATAAAAGGGCCCTGTCCTATCTGCAATGGAATCAGGGCCACCACAAAGCACTTCAGCTTTTCTTATCCTATGATCCCAGTCGTCTGGGGCTCCCATTGACTGAGCACAGTCTGTCTGCTTGGGTGGCGGACTGCATTACCCTCACCTACAAGCAGACGGGAATCGCACTGAACCAGAAGGTCATGGCACACCGCATAAGGGCCATGGCTACTTCTGTGGCAAAGCTGCGTACCGTCCCCATGATGGAAATCTGTTAGGCTGCCACTGGGTCTTCGGTTCATAGCTTCTCAGCTCACTACTACCTGGAGAGGGAGTCCCGACAGAGCAGAACTGTACTCCATAATCTCTTCAGAGTGCAGGCAACTCCTACCCTCTGACCCTTTTGTGTTCAGGCTACCAAAGTGCTGGTTCTCTGCCGGACACGTGGGTCTTGTGAGAGTCTCTCACTAGGGACTCAACCTCCGTTGCTCATGGCTCGCCCTTTGCAGGTCACTGTGGCATTTTCACAGGTTCTTGGCAGCTTGTAGCTGGGGAGTTACATATGTGAGGACTGACTTCCTGCTTGTTCCTGGAGAAAGCGTAATTACTCATTTGTAAAAAAAGTGATCTCTGGGGCCAGTAGAAATCAATCCTCGCAACCCTCTCTCCTCCCCTTGGAGTTGCTTCTTTACCATATTTTAAATTTTGCTGTCTTAGTTATGACATTAGACTGAGGCAAGATGGCACCTTGGGCTGGAAGGGGACTACACATGTATGGTGCATCTCCCAAAGGCTTTCTTTGAAAGCTGGGGAGATTATTTATTATTATTTATTTATACATCTTTTCTATACCGCCACTTCCAGAGATCAGTGGCGGTTTACAGGTAACATAAACTTTAATAATAGAGTACTATTATTTTACATAGAACAGATTTAGAACAAAGAACATTCAACTATTAAATGTAACTCAAAAATACAATGAGATAACAGGAGAGGTAGGAACGTTTGAACTGGGTATGAATTAGATAATGTTTCAAAACATACTACCAACAGTATAACAACAGTAAAGGGAAATATTTACATTAAATTACAGTTATTCACATTAGCGACAAGCAATTGCTTTCAAAGAGTAAGCTTAATCTAGGTGAGCAATGTGAATGTGTGGGAAAGGTTTATGCCTTGTCTAGGTAGGGTCAGTGAGTGACTGATGATCGGTGTTTTTCTCTGTGTTAGGATTATCTTCAATGTGAAGGTTATTGTAGTGCAGATGAGTTTTTAGATTTTTTCTAAATAATTGAAGATCATTGATTTCTCTGATTTCAATCGGGAGGTTGTTCCATAACGTAGGGGCGAAGTATGAGAAAGCTGTGTTACTTGTCTTCTGACTTGTCTTTCGAATAGAATCAGGGACTTGTATCGTGTGAAGGTTTATTCTTCGTCTTGATCTATTTTCATGTGGGATGTTGATGAGCGTAGATAAGAAAGATGGTGCTATATTATTAAAGATCTTAAACGTATTGACTAAGGACTTGTAGATGATTCTGCATGAGACGGGTAACCAATGGAGAGCGTAGAGAATTGGAGATATATGATCTGAAAGTTTCGCTTTATAGATAATCCTTGCGGTGACATTTTGGGCTAATTGAAGTGTGTGAATATTTTTCTTAGAGGTCCCTTGAAGAATACCATTACAGTAGTCTAAATGTGGTGTAATAAGTGTTTGTACTATGGTTCTGAAATCAGTGTTATCTATCAATGGTCTAAGTTGTTGGATTGTCCTCAATTTGAAATATATTGTTTTTACAGATTGTTTTATATGTTTGGTGAGGCTAAGGGTCTTATCCAGAGTGACTCCCAAGTATTTGATCTCATCTTTGACTGGGATAGAATCCTTATTTTCCTTTTTCGGTTTTTGCCCTTAGTGGCTCGGTGCTTGCGCCAAAACATTTTTCTTTTTCCTGGAAGGCCGGTCCTTTGATCTAGCGGGGACCCTTTTCTCCCCGATGGCTTCCAGCGGTTTCAAAAAGTGTGATCGGTGTAAAAAGATAATGTCTCTCACCGACACACACGACTGCTGCCTTCGGTGCCTCGGCCCTGACCACGATTCTAAAACGTGCGGGCCATGTGGAAAAATGTCTTCCAAGGCCCTCCGAAGTCGTCAGCAGCAAAGTGAAAGGCTTTTCTCGGACTCGGCCTCTGCCCGGTCCCGGACCTCGTCTGAGGCCTCAACATCTCGGGATTCCGATCCCGAGAGGCGTCGGAGATCCTCAGACAGGGGTCCCCCGACCGGGAACGTAAGAGGAAGAAGCGGCTCGCGAGGGCGGCGTCGGAGGAGGTCCCTGAGCCCTCGAGGGCCAGGTCTAAGACCCCCGACAGTCGTCCCGGGCCTGTGGACCAGGAGAAGCCAACCAAAGTTCCTCGCATGGAGCTGGAGTCTGCTGGACACATAAATCCTGTTGTTCTCGTGGACTCGCCTCCCCGAGTACCGACGTCGGGCCCGGCGCTGCCGGGGCCCAAGTCGGGGGCTGCTGTGTCACCCGAGCTGAGTCTCAGGTTGACAGCCTTGGAGAGCAGAATGTCTGCCTTCATGGATCAGCAGCGGGCGCTGATGGCCAGCCTGTCTGGTGCATCTGCCCCAACCACCGGGACATCGACTTCGAAGTCGACCCCGGAGACCGAGCCGATACTCGAGTCCCTTGTGGCTCGAGGTCGTCCTCGGTCGAGGTCTCCCTCGACCTCCCGTTCGGGACCGAGGGTCTCGACGCCGGTGCCGTCGGCGTCGGGGCGGGTGCCTAGAGGCCCCGTGGGGTCGGACCTCGACTCGACATCGGACGAGTCTGCTTGGGAGACCGAAGATGAGGAGTCTCCTGACACCTTCAAGACTCGGTGTGTCCCTTCGGACTCACCTGAGTCTGAGCCCCGGAGTAGATCCCCTCCGGAGGATACTAGGTTCTCGGAGTTTATCCGGGATATGGCCGCTGCCCTGGCTATCCCGGCTGACCCCGAGGAAGAGCCTTGAGCCGAGGAGCTCGATGCTCTGCAGTATGACTCTCCTCCGAAGGAGGCCTTTACTGTCCCGGTTCCTCCGATGCTGGAACGGCTCCTCTTCCGGATGTGGGAGGCACTGGCCTTGGCGCCGGTTTTGAGCAAGCGAGCCGATTCCATCTATCGGCTCCGGAAGAGTCCTGGCTTCCAGAAAGCACAGCTACCACACCATTCCATGGTTGTGGAATCGGCCATGCATCGTCTGAAGAGTCAGAAGATGCACTCCGCGGTGCCTCCTGGTAGGAAAACTGTTAGGGAAATCAGAATCCTATATATGTGCCCTTTGTAATAATAATGCTTAGTTTAAGTGCATATACAGGAGGCCTGCACAAGAGAAATTAGAATCCTATAGAAATGAGAATCCTATGTGTGTGCCCTTTGTACATTCTGGTGTGGGTATGGAAAAAGGAATGTGCTGTGTAAGCTAAACTGATTGTTCTACTCAAGGATGACTTGTATTTGCATTAGTTACTGATAAACTATAGTGGGCCCCCAGAAGATGGGTGGATGACGTATGACTATGTTTCTAAGAATGTATAAAATATGGACAATCCCTCCACCCTTTGGAATAAACTTGCATACTTTCCTTTTGTGTGGTCTGTGAGTTTTATTCCCCTGGATTCCAGCCAGCCGGAGCAGCACACCGCAGATGAGGGTTCGGGATTTCCTGGCCTGGAGTGACCAACAAGAAACAGACCCTTCACATTTGGTGTCAGAAGTGTCGGATACTCCCGGTGGCCAGGGATCCCTGTGCTTTGGTAGCATGGGTTAAATTAGAACTGGTATTCTCCCTTTGGTTGGGAGTGTCCCTATTGCTTTGGTAGCATGGTTAAATGGTAATTAAGACTTTCCTGTTCCCTGGGTGGGAATTGGTGGGAAAGCTCTCTTTCTCATCTGTGGCTGCTGTGAGGGCTGTGTGTGTGTGCTTGTGTGTCTGGCCAGCCGTGCGTTTGTTGTGAATTAATTAGTGGATGGGGGGTCCCAAGGTGAGGGGGCCGCTCCAGAATCCGCGGGGAGTGCATGTTCTGCTATATGTTGTGATAAGTTTTAAAACTGCAGCTAAAAAACGGCCATTCTACACAAATTGTCAGTGTAAGTTACAGGAGTCTGTTAGCATGTTTATCTCTGTGCCTATACGACACCCCCCCCCCTTTCTAGAACTGATGACTCTGGAATGCAAGTGACAAGTGGTGTTTGTTTATTCTTCCACTGATTTGCTCTTCCCTCCCCCTCCCTTCCTGTTCTTTGTGTTCAAAGGTTACGGACAGGCAGACAGAACAGAAACTTAAAGTTAAACAGCATACTAAAACGTAAATTATTATTTGTTTGCAGAGTGTCTATTTATTGCCATATTGTAAGAAGACAAGCTAAATAGAAAGAAAATTACTTTTGTACTTAACAACGGTATAACTGTCACTGAAATATGTAATAGGGTGTGTCTGTATTTAGACACCCATTGCTATAGCAATGTACTGAATAATGAAATACTAAAACAGCTCTTAATCTGCTTCACAATATCCCTCCCTGAGTCTCATTGGCCAGCTTGGCCAAAGGTGAATTGGCCACAGGTAAAAGTGTAAATAACAGCTGGGGCTCGCTGGGATTTTCCCACAGTGGAGTGACTCCTGCTGAGTGGAGGTGCGAAGACGCGTCCTGTTGATTTCAACAGTCTCACCTCCTTCTCTGCGGAGAGGTCTCTTTACTAGCTGGTAATGGTCCTGGGTGACTAGAGGTATTGTGAATCGGACAGACAGTGAATTAAAAGCAGGCACTGCAGCAACCAAGTGAATTTTGTGCACAGACCGCAGTAAGGAAAAGGGGGAGAATGATAAGAACTGTAAGATGCTAATGATGAAATACTGTTGTTTCCTTTGCCCAAAGGAATGTATCTCTTCTCCTGCTGTTTTGGTTGCTTGGATTTGTTAGGTGTTAACCCTTTATGTGACTGGTAAGTCTGAAGGGGAGAAATCAAGGGAGAGGGTCTAGTTCATTATGCAGGGCGAAGTTTTTTAAGAAAGCACTTGTAAGCTTTGATTTATCTCTTGTTTAAATAAGAACTGAAACAGAAGTTTCCCAAATAAGTAACTCCTTTGTGTCCTTCCCAACAAGCTGAAAAAAAAATATGTTTTGTTTACGGTAAATATTGTTTTTCTTCTACTTGCTGGTTGGTGCAGGATTTAAGGAATCTGAATAAGGTTGTCCAGACCTAGCAACGGATTCTTTCCTTTGAAAACCTTATTTCAAAAGAAACCCCTTGATTTGTATATTTATGCCTTTGGTTAAAAATATTGAGCTAAATTTTGCATGAACACAAATGGTTTAGTATTGTAGATTTGAGGTATATGTTTGAGCCTGCTCCCTAGGCACTATGTAGATAATCTTTAAAGTTTGGGGCAGGAGAAACCAGTTGTGATAGAAGCCATTAACAATCTGCTGCATTTATTGGGAAAGAAAAGATTCAGGGTGTCTTGGAGAAAACAAAAAATTTAGGTTGGGGCTATCCCTTCCCCCTACAGCACTAGAATCGAAACAATAAACTTAAAAAACACGAACAGAGAACAAAGAGAGAGGGAAAGGGGGCAGCCCCTCCTGTGGGCTACAGAAGGCACAAATGGTTTTGGATTGTTTTTCTTTAACCTTCAAAGTAGGGGTTGGGAACCCTGTCAGGACAATGGGGCATCCTGAGCCAGTAATTAAAAGACTGCAACTTGAAAAAAAAATGATTTGATATTATAGAAACACATAGAGTTGTAACTATAGGAATTTAATAGCAATCACAATTAGTGACAATTCTCAAGCAACTTTTTATTTAGGACTTTTCTCTCTCTTGTCCAGCTATCTGCATTTGCCTGAAGGAATTTGGACTCAAGACAGACCTGCTGTTTACTTTGCTATTTGTGTTTGAGATAACATCAAGGTTGAACTGTTACTCTAAGCAAATTGCTTTAACATAATTTCATTGTTTCAGATCAGTTTGATACCAGTCTTAAGTATTATGCATAAGGTTTTAATTTAAATGTGACAAAGCATGATTTTGAATTCACCTTTTTGCAGTTTCATGTTATTTGAATGTCTATTTCCTGAACTGTAAGATTTTAAGTTAATTACTTTGCATTGTTAAGCTCGGTGCTGATGACTGACAAACAGGACAGTAGCACCATGGGTGCTGGCTATCTTTCTGATTTGATGTGTTGGGGTCCAGAGAGAAAAAGTTTTTAACATTTCAGTTTTAGTAATACAGTATATTGTAGCACTATGATATACAAGTTTTCTTTAGTTTACACACTTGCACTTTATGTTACCAAAATACTTGTCGTAGCAGTACATTATGTAGAGGTTCAGTACACATAGAAATTATAGAATTTGGAAAGAGGATGATCTGCAATTGATTAGATCACATTTAGTGGAAAGATGAAGCTTAGTTCCCAGGAAATATGAGAATATTTGTAAATAATAACATTAACGTGAGTTCATTGAAAAAAAAAAAAAGCAGAGAGTGAGAGAGAGAGAGAGAGACAGAAGGTGAGGCTACAGCCTTGGAAACGGCAATAAACGTGCTGCTCCGAGTGTGATGCCACCGGAATTCTGACTGCTTTAAGACTCCTCGAGGACCCACAAGGCCTGAAGAACATGAACCTTGCATATTTATGCCTCTGAAGAGACATGACTAGGCAGGGGGGAATAGGCCAAGAAAAACCCGAGGAAACATCGCCATGAGGCCCAACCACAAATGCCTTGAACCTTCTTAGGCCTCTCATCTCAAAAGGATCTCTTAAACACCATGATTAGTGAGTAACTTCCACAGATCCTTGTGGGTACTGCGATTATAAGATCAGTCCTCAAATATTTTTAAGTTTCCACAACACTCTCACTGGGAACCAGGTATAAGATAGACTTTAGTCACACCTGAGAGATTATGTGGCTGTTCTGTTAGAAGCCATACTCCTTCCTATTGGGATTGATGTTATAAAATGCCGTGAAGCACCAGTCTATATTGTAAGGACTTTATCTATATTTTGTTTAGGCAGTTGCTAATTAGAATGAGCACTGTTTACTCATATTGTTATGCTTATGGAAAAGGATCTACATTTATATGTATATATACCTTTTGTTTACAAAAATACTAAGTTTCTAACAATTGTTTGATGTTCTTAGCAGCCTTGCCAAATAAGGATACACTAGTATGGTATAAAAAAGACAGAAGGACCTATGCATGTAGTTTGATGGAATGATGTAAGTGAAAAAAAAAGTGGTGTTGAGAGGAGTGTGATGGAATGTTCATGTTGGAAAAGAGAACTCAGATTAACATTATAAAATGGTGAGGGTAAATTGAAATGTGAAATGATGTATCCGATGTATCCACCTAGAAAGAAAATTGACAATGAATACTCTACAATATTTGATTATGCCATCCCCATTAACTCCAATTTTGGAAGTCATCTAGCCCAGAGATATATTCAATAATTGGAAATAGACACTTGGAGATAGGCTGAGTGCACTTTTCATCCTAATGAGCTTGGGGAGACCCACACTGGCCATGTGGTGCTTTTCAGATGCTTTTATCCCTTTTTGCCTCTATGTGTCCTGGCCCGACACATGAAGCTAAAGGAGGAAAGTTACTTACACAAATTTTTACAAATTGGTATAATTCTAAAATTGTGAAAAAATTTGAGGAAGTGTGGGCATCTTGTCAAAATGTATTAGCTAAATTGAGTTGCTTAGGATTGGCTGTTGTGTGCAAACAGCAACCCACGAAGGGGAGAACCTCCGAAATCTTTAAAAAAACTTTGTAAAGACACTAAACTGTCTTGCCTTTGACTCTGTTCAATAAACAAACAACCAAAAAAAATGCCCTAAGGGAGTAGACTGAACATTTTCTCCCTCTGAACTGTTATATGGAAGACTGCTTATTTTTTTTATACTCCTGAGCCTCACATTTGATCTCTTGTATTTCCTAGCAGCAGAGGCAACTCTCTTCCCTCCACAGGTATGCTCAGCAGGTCCAGTCCTTTCTACTGGATGACTCAGCTCTTTTCTTTCAATCCGGAGACTGGATTTTGGTAAAGACATACCACCAGCACACAGTACAAGCCCCTTTTCCAGTATGGGACCGTTCCAAGTTCTTCTGATAACATCGATTACAGTGAAGGTGGCGGCTAAAAGATCCTGAAGCCATTGCCCTCGCTGGAAACATTCTCCATATACAGATCAGGCTTCAGGACCAGGATGAGAAGTAGCTGACGCCGGGGCAGCCAAGGCCCTAGCAACTGGAGAGGAGAGGAGAAGACCCCTGAAGAAAAGCAGCTTTCGGCCTAGAGGTACCGAACCAACATATCCCTTCAAGGTTGGTGACCAGGTACAGGTCAGAGCACCTCAAAAGCACGGTACCTTAGACCCGCTCTACGGACCTCCAAACTACAGTGATCGCCATCACATGGACAGCCATCCTGTGTGACTCCTCCCCTTCGTGGATCCATGCGTCAAGAATCAAGCGTGTATCATCTCCACTGACATCTTCGGTTCCAGCCTCCTGACCATCACGCACAAGACTGTGTTGACTCCTCCTACCACTCATGTGGTGCCTCCTTCAGTCCATTTCGGGAACTGTTAATACGGCAATACTACTTGCCCAGACTGCCTTACTTTTTGTGTGCGCAGCTCGCTACAAACTGGAGCTTTTCTCTCAACATGTTTCATTACTGTACCTTCTAATCTGTGTGAAATGCAGAAGTTTACAATTTAAACTGCACCCAGCCCCATGTTTCTTTTTCTACTTTTTGTATAACATTGGTGTTACTCGCCTCTCTTTGGGATATGACTAGGTCCCTTGTTCATTGTAAACTGTCTCTAGTTTTAATGCTACGGATTGTTTTATTGTTTCTGCTTTTAGTCTGCCTAATACTGCTCTATACTGTTCAACTACAGGGAAGTTTCTCATGATTACTTTCTGATGTATTTTTCTTTGGGGTGGTCTCAAAGGACTGCTTATTGCCCTATTGAGCGGTTTTATAATTCTTGTTCTTTTTTGTTGTATATTTTCATTTGTTCTTGACTGTTGTAGAAAGGCCTTACAAAGCTCTACCACTTTTATGTATTCCTATACTCCTGCTTTTATGGTGGCTGATGTACCTGAGCTACCACATACAGATGTTCCATTAATAATGTCTGTTTAGTTATTTTGTAGTAGATTGTGAGGCTGTTCTTATAGTGGGCCTATGCAGGCCCAAAGGGGGGATTGTTAGGGAAATCAGAATCTTATATATGTGCCCTTTGTAATAATAATGCTTAGTTTAAGTGCATATACAGGAGGCCTGCACAAGAGAAATTAGAATCCTATAGAAATCAGAATCCTATGTGTATGCCCTTTGTACATTCTGGTGTGGGTATGGAAAAAGGAATGTGCTGTGTAAGCTAAACTGATTGTTCTACTCAAGGATGACTTGTATTTGCATTAGTTACTGATAAACTATAGTGGGCCCCCAGAAGATGGGTGGATGACGTATGACTATGTTTCTAAGAATGTATAAAATATGGACAATCCCTCCACCCTTTGGAATAAACTTGCATACTTTCCTTTTGTGTGGTCTGTGAGTTTTATTCCCCTGGATTCCAGCCAGCCGGAGCAGTACACCGCAGATGAGGGTTCGGGATTTCCTGGCCTGGAGTGACCAACAAGAAACAGACCCTTCACAGAAGCCTGAAGCCTTGATGGCGTCGGTAGAAAGTGCTTTCAGGGCTCCATGCTTGCTTGCCATGTCCAGACTTAACAGCTGTACATGGGCATGTATTTACGAGACCTGGCCAAGGAGTTGGCCAGATTCTCTGCTGGTCTCTCCGGGGAACCCTTGCAGAGTTTTAAGTCCTTGTCTTCGAGGATCCGGGAATGCTCTAAGTTCATGTCCTGCGCCGCCTACGATGGCTTCGAGGCTTCGGCCCGAGTAGCGGCAGCCGGCATCGCGGCCCGACGCCAGGCATGGCTGCAGTCATCGGACCTCGAGCCATGGGTTCAGGACAAGTTGGTCGATGTCCCTTGCCGAGGTGAAAACCTTTTTGGCAAGCCTGTGGCCGAGAAGGCCGCTCAGCTCAAGACAGAGCACCTCATGAGGACAAGGCTGTCGAGGAAGACCTCTGCCCCTTCTCATAAGAAGAAGGGCTCGGGTAAAAAGTCCTTTTACCCGAGGAAGGGCACTGCCTACAAACAGTACCCATAATATCCGGCTGCCCAAGCTGCCCCCCAGGGTCAGCAAGCCAAGGGCCAGGGTAATGGGGCCCCGTAGGCAGAGGACCCCCTAGCCTGCAGCCCCTGCTCCCGCTCAGCAGGGTGGGGGTTTTTGACTCCTTGAGTATAGTCATACCTCCCTTGCAGACCCAGCCCTGCACAGGAGGCCGCCTAGCCTTGTTCGCCCACAAGTGGCCCTTGATAACCCAGGACAGTTGGGTGCTGGACATAGTCCGTCGAGGCTATGCCCTGCACTTTCACCAACTGCCTCCGCCACACTTCCCAGGGGAAACTTTCCGGCCTCCCCTGCATACAGCCCTTCTCCTTCAGGAGCTACAAGGTCTGTTGCTGGACAAGGCGGTGGAGCCTGTGCCTCCCCACTTCCATGGTCACGGGTTTTACTCCAGGTATTTCCTGGTGCCAAAGAGAACCGGTGGTCTTCGACCCATTTTGGATCTCAGAAACCTAAACAAGTTTCTAGTGAAAGAAGTTCAAGATGCTTACTCTTGGAACACTTCTGCCCTACCTCCAGCAGGGAGATTGGCTTTGCTCTTTAGATCTAAAGGATGCTTACACTCACATCCTTATTCATCCAGACCACAGAAAGTACCTCAGGTTCATTGTGGGAGGAAACCATTATCAGTACAGAGTACTGCCTTTTGGACTGACCTCCGCTCCCAGGGTGTTTAACAAGTGCCTGGCAGTGGTAGCAACCTACCTGAGAAATCAGGGAATCTGTGTGTTTCCTTACCTAGACGACTGGCTCATCAGAGGCCAGACTTCCCTAGAAGTTCAACAGGCCACCAACAGGACCATGGAATTGCTCCAAAAGGTGGGCTTTGTCATCAACTTCGCAAAGTCCACTTTGCTCCCCTCCCAGAACTTGGAGTTCATAGGAGCAAGGTTGGATTCTCAGCTGGCAAGAGCATTCTTACCGGTGGACCGAGCACAAAGGCTCATAGCCTCGCCAGCAAGTTTCTGCACAGGTCCCTGGTCTCCGCCAGACTCTGTCTCAGGCTTCTGAGCCACATGGCGTCGACAGTACAGGTGACCCCCAATGCCAGGCTCAATATGAGACCTGCCCAGTGGTGCCTTCGGACTCAGTGGTCACAAGCCTCAGGCAGTCTCAGAGACAGGATCAGAGTGTCCCACCATTTCCTGGTCTCCCTCAGCTGGTGGTTACACCCCCCCAATCTGCTGGTGGGGGTGCCCTTTCAGATCCCACCTCCTACAGTGCTCCTAACCACCGATGCCTCTCTACAGGGTTGGGGAGCACATTGCCTGGGCAAGTGCACCCAGGGCCTGTGGTCTCCTTGGGAGGCGTCCCAGCAGATCAATCTGCTGGAACTCAGAGCTATCCGCTTGGCCCTCAAGGCCTTTACTGCCTCCCTGGCACAACAGTCTGTCTTGATCCAGACAGACAACCAAGTAGCCATGTTCTATGTCAACAAACAGGGCGGGACTGGTTCCCAGCCCCTTTGCCAGGAGGCCCAGGACCTCTGTTCCTTTGCCCTGAAACACAATATGCTCCTCAAAGCAGTCTATCTTCCAGGCCAGGAGAATACCCTTGCAGACAGATTTGAGCAGGATTCTGCAACCACACGAGTGGCAGCTACATCCTTTCGTGGTTCAAAAGATTTTCTTGAGATGGGGGCTTCCCTCCATAGACCTGTTTGCCAGTCCACTGAACAACCAGCTGCCAAGGTTCTGCTCCAGGCAACCGCAGTAGCAGTAGATGCTTTTCTGACTCCCTGGACTCAGGGCCTACTCTATGCGTTTCCACCCACCCCTCTGGTGGCCCGAACGCTGTTCAAGATTCTCTGAGACAGGGCCTCAGTCCTCCTGGTAGCTCCCAGGTGGCCAAGGCAGCCTTAGTTCCCCCTCTTGCTTCAACTGGCAGTGGATCTGCCTCTGCCTCTGGGATTGCAACCCGACCTTCTTTCTCAGGATCAGGGCTCCTTGCTGCATCCCAATCTCAAAGCTCTCAATCTGATGGCATGGAGGCTGCAAGGGTAGTGTTGGCTCCCTGGGGCCTGCCTTCCGAGGTTGAGGAAGTTCTCCTAGCCTCCAGGAAACAATCCACTAGGAAGACCTATGCTCTCAAGTGGAAAAGGTTCTCTGTGTGGTGTCAGCTGCGTGCTGAGGATCCTTTCTCCTGTACTGTGTCAGTAGTGCTTCAGTACCTGCTGCACTTGTCCAATCAGGGTCTCAAGTCCAACTCTGTTCGGGTCCACCTCTCTGCTTTAGTAGCTCACCACTCCCTAGTTGAGGGCCATTACTTGTCTGTGCACCCTTTGGTGTCTAGGTTTCTCAGAGGCTTGCTTCTGCTCAAACCTTCCATACGTCCTCCTGCTCCAGAGTGGGAGCTTAATGTGGTCTTGCAGCAACTGCCTCGCCCACCTTTTGAGCCTATGGCTACTTGCCCTCTACGCTTCCTTTCCTGGAAGACTCTCTTTCTGATAGCCCTTACTTCTGCTAGGAGAGTGAGTGAGCTTCAGGCCTTGGTCTGTGATAGACCTTGAACCAGGTTCTATAAGAACAGGGTGGTCCTCAGGACTCACCCTAAGTTCCTTCCTAAGGTTGTCTCCTCTTTCCACTTCAACCAGGAGGTGGTTCTTCCTACTTTCTTCCCTAGGCCTCATGCGAGTCAGGCTGAAACAGTTCTCCATACCTTGGACTGTAGGAGGGCCTTATCCTTCTACCTTGAACGTACGCAAGGTCACAGGAAGGCTTCTCACCTCTTCCTTTCTTTTGACCCCAATAACTTGGGGAGGCCTGTGTACAAGCAAACCTTGTCCATCTGGGTGGCTGACTGTATCACCTGGGCTTACAAGGCGGCTGACCTTCCTTTGCAGGGTAGGGTCACGGCCCACCGTGTGAGGGCAATGGCTGCATCAGTGGCTCACCTCCATTCTGTTCCATTGCAAGACATCTGCAGGGCTGCTACTTGGTCTTCAAGCCAGACCTTTGCAGCCCACTATTGTCTGGAGAGGGAGTCCCATAGGGACAGTGCTTTTGGCCAAGCAGTACTCCGGAATCTCTTTGAGGTCTAGGCAACTCCTGCCCTCCTGCCCTCTGGTTGGGCTACCTGTGGAGGGTGTGTCCTTGCAAAGCCTTTACTGTGTTGCTGAGACTAGAGGGAGTTCTCTTGTTCAGCCTGGATTCCTGGTAGCCCAGAGCTGGGGAGTCACCCATAAGTGAGGACTGACTTCCTGCTTGGTCCTGGAGAAAGAGTAGTTACTCACCTGTAACAGGTGTTCTCCAGGAGCAGCAGGAATCAGTCCTCACTACCCTCCCTCCTCCCCTTGGAGTTGCAGTTGTACATAGTTTAATTTTTACATTTTTGTGTGCTGTTCTTAGCTATGTCATTTGACTGAGGTAAGATGGCACCTTTAGGCGGGATGGGAACCGCGCATGCGTGCCAGCATTCCCAAAGGCTTTCATGGAAAGCTGGGGAAATGCTTTGCTGGGGCTTCATCGGCGTCGATGACACCCATAAGTGAGGACTGATTCCTGCTGCTCCTGGAGAACACCTGTTACAGGTGAGTAACTACTCTTTCTCATCAGCATACATTAAGGACCTGAGATTAATTAAACTTCAGGTGAACAAAGTACATTAAACATATGAGGTATAGTTTTATTAAACACATGAGGTATAGTAAAAGTATCCCCAGCAACCTTTAGTAAATAAAGAACTTAAATATCTAAATACAACCTTAAAACAAAGATGCAGACAGCTGTCCAGCAGCGAGATGGGGGCTTTCCAGTCTTTTGCATTGAGTGTCACATGTATGATTTTCTCCCAGTTGGTGAGGGGTCTTACATGTGCACAAGGTGTAAGGAGCTCTTTGCTCTCAGGGAATGAATCTGATGTCTGGCGGTAAGAGTAGCAGACTTGGAAGACATGAGGAAGACAGAGAGGTACAGTACATAGATGAGACCTACAAGGATATATTCCTGAAGTCCCACCTCCAGTCTGGCACTATCCCTGTTGCCATGGAGGAGAGAAGTCACACGACAGGAGAGCATCACCCTGGTGTGGCAGGAAGTGATCCTTTAGCTAGGACCTGTCCTCAAGGAGATGTAAAACCTTCTCGCACCGAGGAAGTTTCTTCAGTGCCATGTGCCCATGTGGGAAGGGTTAGGACAGCCGTTATAGTTGGTGATTTGATCATTAGTCATATAGATAGCTGGGTGGCTGGTGGGCGTGAGGATTGCTTGGTAACATGCCTGCCTGGTGCGAAGGTAGCGGACCTCACTTGCCACCTAGACAAGGTCTTAGATAGTGCTGGGGAGGAGTCTGCTGTCTGGGTACATGTCGGTACCAATGACATAGGAAAATGTGGTAGGGAGATTCTGGAGGCTAAATTTAGACTTTTAGGTAGGAAGTTGAAATCCAGAACTTCCAGGAGTAGCATTTTCTGAAATGCTTCCTGTTCCACACGCAGGACCCAAAAGGCAGGCAGAGCTCTGGAATCTCAATGCGTGGATGAGACAGTGGTGCAAGGATGAGGGTTTTGGATTTGTTAGGAACTGGGGAACATTCTGGGGAAAGGAGGGGCTCTTCCGAAGGGATGGGCTTCACCTTAACCAGAACAGAACCAGGCTGGTGACATTAACCTTTAAAAAGGAGATAGAGCAGCTTTTAAACTAGATAACAGGGGAGAGCTGACAGTTGCCTAAGAGCTCATGGTTCGGAACAATGTATCCTTGAAGGATACTACCAAAAAAATGAAGTTAGGACACATCAGCAGAGAGGTTCCAATAAAGACAAAGGTAGCCCAAATGCCCTTGAGTACAGAGCAGACAGAGTTTAAAGATTCCAAATTACCCCTGCCTACCAATAACCAGATTAATATGAATAAAATACAGTCTCTAAAATGATTGTATGCAAATGCTAGAAGTCTTAAAAATAAGATGGGAGAGTTAGAATATATAGCATTAAATGAGAAGTTAGATATGATTGGTGTCTCAGAAACATGGTGGAAGGAGGACAACCAGTGGGACACTGTGATACCTTGGTACAAAGTATATCGTAATGATAGAGCTGATCAAATTGGTGGAGGGGTTGCGCTCTATATTAGAGAGGGCATTGAGTCACAAAGGATTAAAGATTTGCAGGAAACAAATAGAATCTCTATGGATTGAAATTCCATGTAAAAAGGGGAAGGCGATGGCAGTGGGGGTGTACTATTGACCGCCTGGCCAGAATGAACAAATGGATAATGAAATGCTCAAAGAAATCAATAAAACTAACAAAGGTTACAGCACAGTAATAATAATGGGTGATTTCAATTACCCTGGTATTGACTGGGTCAGTGTCACGGCAAGATATGCTAGGTTGATAAAGTTTCTAGATGAAATAAATGACTGCTTCTTGGAGTAGCTGGTTCATGAACCAACCAGAGAGGAAGCCATTTTGGACTTAGTCCTTAGTGGAACACCAGATCTGGAGCAAGAGATAAGGGTGTTGGGGCCACCTAGCAATAGTGATCATAGCATGATCGTGTTTGATTTAATTAATGGAGGAGGGATGGTAAGGAAATCCACAGTACTACCTTTTAACTTTCAAAAGGGAGACTATGATAAAATGAAGAAAATAGTTAAGAAAAAACTAAAATGAGCAGTTGCAAAGGTTAAAGATTTACATCAAGCTTGGGTGTTGTTTAAAAATACTATCTTGGAAGCCCAGGTCAGCTGTATTCCATGCTTTAAGAAAAGTGGAAGGAAGTCCAAAAAACTGCCAGCATGGTTTAAAGGTGAGGTCAGAGAGTATGTTGTTGCCAAAAAGGCATCATTCAGGAAATGGAAAAAAGCCAAATGACGAAAACTGGAAACAGCACAAGCACTGGCAAGTTAAATGCAAGATATTGATAACAGGCAAAGAGAGAATTTGAGAAGAAACTTGCTGTGGAAGCAAAAATGCATAATAAAGACTCTTTCAAGTACATTCGTAACAAAAAACCTGTGAGAGAGTCAGTTGGACCATTAGATGATAGAGGAGTAAAAGGGGCAGTAAGAGGGGACAAGGCTATAGTGGAGAGACTGAATGAATTTTTTGCTTCGGTCTTTACTGAGGAAGATGTAGGGATGTTACCCATGACTGAAGCGGTATTTAAATGTGATACTGCAGAAGAATTGAAAGAAATATCGATAAACCGGGAAGATGTATTACAACCAATGTTCCCTCTAATTTTCTGTAGGCTGTGTGCACATAAAATATCAGCTGTGCAACTTTTGAAGGAAGGTTAAATTTTTGTGCGCCACATAACGACACTCGGACTTATATACTTTAAAATTTGACTACACATCAGAATACAGTATGTACACCACATTGATTGCACTAAAAAATATTGTAGAACTTGTGAAAACCATAAATACACCACAACTTTTCAATTTTAAGAACGTCTGTGTTGTTTTCTATCAGAATCAGAAACGTAATTTTTGTGCGCTCTGTTGTAAAGTATGTGCGCTCACTCGGCGAGGTGTGTGCGCGCGCACACGCGCACAGCTTAGAGGGAACAGTGATTACAACTATTTTATAAACTGAAAAGTAGCAAATCACCTGGACCGGATGGTATACATCCAAGGTTGTTGAAAGAACTGAAATATGAGATTGCAGACCTGCTATTAATAATCTGTGAACTATCATTAAAATCATCTGTAATACCTGAAGATTGGAGGATCACCAATGTAATGCCAGTTTTTAAAAAGGTTTCCAGGGGTGATCTGGGAAACTACAGACCGGTGAGCCTGACATCAGTACTGGGAAAAATGGTAGAAACCATCATAAAGAAGAAAATTACTCAACATATAGATAGTCATGGCTTAATGGGAGCCAGCCAACATGGCTTTAGACAAGTAAGATCTTGTCTTACTAATCTGTTATGTTTTTTTGAAGGTGTGAACAAACAGGTAGACAAAGGTGAGTCGGTTGATATAGTGTATCTGGACTTTCAGAAGGCCTTTGGCAAGGTCCCTCATCAGAGGCTTTTGGCAAAACTAAGAAGTCATGGGATAGGAGACAGTATACTAATGTGGATCAGGAACTGGTTAAAAGATAGAAAGCAGAGGGTAGGGCTAAATGGCCAATTTTCCCAATTGGAAAAGGTGAATAGTAGAGTACCCCAGGGATCTGTGCTGGGTCTGCTGCTTTTTGACATGTTCATAAATGACTTGGAAAAGGGAATAATGAGTGAGGTTATCAAATTTGTAGATGACGCAAAACTATTTGAAGTTGTTAAAACCCGTGAAGATTGTGGAAAATTGCAAGAGGATCTTGATAACTTGGAAGACTGGGCATCCAAATGGCAGATGAAATTTAATGTGGACAAGTGCAAAGTTGTGCACCGTATTAAAGAACAACCCAAACTATAGTTCCACGATACAAGGTTCCACATTGGGAACCACCACCCAGGAAATTAAATACCTTGGAGTTACACTAGACAAAACGCTAAGCATGACACACCACATAAAACAGACAGCCAAAACTATATTTTTTAAGCTCAGAACCATACAGCAACTCAGACCCCTCATTGACATCAATGATTTTAGAACAGTTGTCCAGGCTCTCATTATGCCACATTTAGACTTCTGTAACGGCATACTCCAAGGGACCTCTAAAAAGAACCTACACATCCTTCAAAGAGCTCAGAACATCACTGCTCGAATCATTGCGAAAGCCAAAATATTCGATCACATCTCCCCCATCCTATACGCTCGCAGGATTCAATATAAAACTTTCGTCACCACTTTTAAACTCATTAATGTTTTAGCCCCATCACAGTTAGCAACATTACTTCAGACTCCACCAGAAAACAGACTTAGAAGAAAAACAAACCTCAATATGCTACTAATTCCCAATGCCGTGAGGAAATCGAAACAAATAACCACCAACACTGCTTTTTCATATTATGCTCCCAGCCAATGGAACAAACTACCACTAAACCTAAGAGAGATTAAGGACCTTACCTCTTTCAGGAAGGAACTTAAAACCTACCTGTTTAGTCAACACTACAGCAAACTACAACCTACAATCAAATATAATACTCAAGAATACACAACTAACCAAACCCAAGTCTACCCCACTTAATTTAAGGCTCACTAAATAATTTTGTTCAACCATGTAAATAATTTACAACACTGTACATATGATTATAAATAACTATTGTAAATAGTTTTTGTTTCAACCATGTAAATAATTTACACACTGTTTCTTTGTAACATAGTTCTTATGTTCCCTTAATGTTCTATGTAATACAATATTTCACTGTATGTTATATTGTTTTAAGTTCCTGGTAAACCGCCCCTGATCTCTGGAAGGGGCGGTATAGAAAAGCACACAAAATAAATAAATAATAAAATAAAAACCACCACCCAGGAAAAAGATTTAAGCGTCATCGTGGATAACATGTTAAAACCCTCTGCCCAGTGTACAGCGGTGGCCAAGAGAGCAAATAGAATGCTAGGTATCATAAGGAAAGGAATGGAAAATAAAACAAAGGATGATATAATGCCTCTGCATCATTCCATAGTGCGACCGCACCTTGAATATTGTGTGCAATTCTGGTTGCCGTATCTTAAAAAGGATATAGTGTTATTAGAAATGGTACAGAGAAGAGCCACCAAAATGGTAAAGGGGATAGAAGGATACTCCTATGAAGAAAGGCTAAAAAGGTTAGGGCTCTTCAACCTGGAAAAGAGACGGCTGAGGGGAGATATGATAGAGGTCTATAAATTAATTAATGGAGTGGAATGGGTAAATGTAGATCGATTGTTTATGTCATCAGAATATACAAAGACTAGGGGACATGCAATGAAGCTACTGGGTAACCTATTTAATACTAAGAAGAGAAAATATTTTTTCACTCAACGTGTAATCAAACTCTGGAATTTGTCACCGGAGTATGTAGTAAAAGCTGTTAGTTTAGCTGTGTTTAAAAAAGGTTTGGACAAGTTCCTGGAGGAAAGGTCCATAAATCATTATTAAAAGGGACCCAGGATATCACTGCTTGATCCATTACAAGCATTGAGGAACCTGTGTCTTTTGGGGAGACTGCTAGGTACTTATGACCTAGATTGGCCACAGTTGGAAACAGGATACTGGGCTGATGGATCTTGGTCTGACCCAGTATGGCATATCTGATGTTCTTATGTAAAGCTTTTTTTCTGAAGCTAGAGGTTTTTTTCCCTCTCCTCTAACCTTCATGTTCAAAGGGATAGGCATGCTCTTTGAAGTCACTGACCTTCTCATTTGTTAGATCCCTCCCTTTCCATCCCAGCTCCTACCATGTGAGAATTCTTGCTATATAGGGCAACTCCCCAATTAGCTTGTTGAGTTAGACGACAGATTTTTCTTGGTTGGTAGGAAAAATCTAGGAAACAAATAGTTCAACATTTGGATATCTACTAAAAGTAAACACTTTGCCATTCTTCAAAGAGCTTTGACTAGGTAATTTTACAAAGGAAATACATTAATCTATATACTTCAGATACATAATATCAAAATTTATGAGTATAAAGTAATAATTGTTTAGCAAGGAAGCAGGGCTACACACAGGGAAATAGAACAGCACTGTTATCATACACATAAAGGAGGTTAGCTGCCTTTTCACTTAAAGGACAGCTGAGGAAAAGTTAGGGACTTTTGTAAGCCTCTCTTGTTTATTTCAACCGGTACAAAAGCTCCACCAACTGAACAATGGCTGGGAAAATTCATATTGCCAAAGCTTTTGCCCCGTTACAGCTTCTGCCTCTGTCTAGACAGAGAGCCCAATGTCAACCAAGGAACTGGTTCCATGTGCAAGATGCTTGCAAGCTGAAGCCCTCATGAAACAAATGAAGGAGCTCAGAGAAGATGTGGCAAGGCTTAGATGCATTCAAGATAGCAAGAAGTACATTGAAATGTTTCTTGAAGCATCCAAACTCTCCAACAGAGATGAAGATGAGATGCTACAGAATGTAAAGAGTTAGACATGAGTCACCAAAGCTTAGAGAATCAACAGTCCAACTTCTCCAGCCCTCGAATTAAAGAACCAGTGTGCTGCCCTGGAAGTGGAGGAGGTAAAAGCATCCCAGGAAAGAGAAGAACCAGAGCACAAGCATCCCAAAGTTGTGAAATCAGTGACTAAAAGAAAGCAAAAGGTAATGGTGGTGGTGTCTCTTCTGAGAGGTACTGAGGTGTCCATCTGCCAACTAGAGTTGATTTCCAGAGAGGAGTGCTATCTGCCAGGGGCCAAAATCTGAGATTTTACGGAAAGTTTGCTGAGACTCTTCGAGCCTACTGACTATTATCTGATGTTGCTCATCTATGTCGGCACAAATGATATTGCTAGATATCTCTCCAAGTGTATCAAAAATGACTTCATGGCTCTGGAACAGAGTGAAACAGATAGGTGTGCATGTGGTGTTCTCTTTTTTGAAGGTAAGGACCGAGGCAGATAAGCTTGCACCCTGGAGATGAATGCTTGGCTGCATGGATGGTGTCATTGAGAGCTTTTTGGTTTCCTGGAACATGGTATGATTTTCCAAGGACTGCAGAGCAGAGATGGCATCCACCTATCCAAGAAGGGTCAAAGTATCTTTCACAGCAGACTGGCTGACCTACTGAAAAGGGCTTTAAACTAGATTCATTGGGGATGGGTGAAGAAAGCCTCCAGGTAAGTGAAACATTAAATACCTCTGTAGAAATGGGTAAAAGGGGCAACATCTGGAAAGCGGTGTGCAGAAATGCCTGTAGTATGGCAAATAGGATCCCAGATGTTGAGTCTTTAAGGAAGAGGCTGACTTGGATTTAGTGGCGGTTACGGAGACATGGTTCACAGACAACCATGACTGGGATGTAATTATACTTTATTCAGGAAGGACAGGGGAGGAAGAAGGGGAGGAGGAGTGGCACTATATATGTAAAAAATAATATAAAATCTATAGAATTACAGGGCTTAAAAGGGAGTGAGGAGGCACTGTGGGTTAAACTAGAAAGAGGGAAAGGGAAATCCATTTGCATTGGTGTGATATACAGATCTCCTTCACAGAGGGGAGAAGAGGTGGAGAGAAATTTAATAGAAGAAATATGTAGTATGTGTGGTACCGAAAGCATTCCTGAGCAGACAGAAGGGGAAAAGAGCGAGCACTGCACCTTTAAAAGCCAGAGCAAGCCAGGTTTCCATGGCAGCAGGAAGCTTTCAGAGAGAATGCAGCTCAGTCAGAGTCATGACGTAAGAGCTGGAAGCAGCCTTAACGAGGTGCACCTGGATAGTCAGAAGGGCGTGCCTGAACAAGGAAGCCATTGTAAACCAGCTTCAGGGCTAGTCTTTCAGAGCAGCACTGAGAATCAGGACAGACAAGAAGGCAGGGAAAAGCCTTTACAAGTGTCTATTCCACTTCAGCAAGGAAGGCAGCAACGGAGGGAGTCTTGGAACCCAGCCCCAGGCAAGAAGGATTCTGGTGGGTCCATTACTGGTTACCTTGAAGCTAAACCTAAGCCGTTGTGGGAGCTTCCTGAAGACAGGGCAAAGCCATTTGCCTGTAGAAAGAAAGAGAGCTCCGAGCACAGACAAAGCAACGTCAGCAGAAAAGGTACATCAAGGTTACTGCCAAGCCAGAGTTTTGTGGAAGATGTTGTGAAACAGTTAAGAGCAAGTGCTAATAGGTGCCAGGGTAGCATGGCTGTGAAAGCACCTAGCAGATACTCTTTTGACAAATGGTTTAAAGCTAATGTGACAACCATAAGGAAGAGCTTACGTTCTAACCCATTTCCTGAACTAGAAGAAGTCATGGTCAGTGAGAGTGGAGTCTTCTTAGAGCAGTTGCAAGTAGCTATCCCAGGATTGCAGCCAAGAAGTTCTAAACAGAGCCATGAGAATGCAAGCAAGGACCAAGAACTGAAATTTGAGATTGCAGACCTGCTATCAGTAATCTGTGAACTATCATTAAAATCATCTCTAATACCTGAGGATTGGAGGATCGCCAATGTAACACCAATTTTTAAAAAGGGTTCGAGGGGTGATCCGGGAAACTACAGACCGGTGAGCCTGACATCAGTACCGGGAAAAATGGTAGAAACCATCATAAAGAATAAAATTACTCAGCATATAGATAGTCATGACCTAATGGGAGACAGCCAACATGGCTTTAGACAAGGAAGATCTTGTCTTACTAATCTGTTATGTTTTTTTGAAGGAGTGAATAAACAGGTGGACAAAGGTGAGTCGGTTGATATTGTGTATCTGGACTTTCAGAAAGCCTTTGACAAGGTCCCTCATGAGAGACTTTTGGCAAAACTAAAGAGTCATGGGATAGGAGGCAGTGTACTACTGTGGATCAGGAACTGGTTAAAAGATAGAAAGCAGAGGGTAGGGCTAAATGGCCAATTTTCCCAATGGAGAAAGGTGAATAGTGGTGTACCCCAGGGATCTGTGCTGGGTCCGCTGCTTTTTGACATATTCATAAATGACCTGGAAAGTGGAATAACGAGTGAGGTTATCAAATTTGCTGATGACACAAAACTATTTAAAGTTGTTAAAACCCAGGAGGATTGTGGAAAATTGCAAGAGGATCTTGATAAATTGGAAGACTGGGCATCAAAATGGCAGATGAAATTTAATGTGGAGAAGTGCAAGGTTATGCACCTAGGGAAGAACAACCCAAACTATGGTTACACGATGCAAGGTTCCACATTAGGAACCACCACCCAAGAAAAAGATTTAGGCGTCCTTGTGGATACCATGTTAAAACCCTCGGCCCAGTGTGCAGCGGCGGCCAAGAGAGCAAATAGAATGCTAGGTATGATAAGGAAAGGAATGGAAAATAAAACAAAAGATATTATAATGCCTCTATATCGTTCCATGGTGAGACCGCACCTTGAATATTGTGTGCAATTCTGGTCGCCATATCTTAAAAAGGATATAGCAATTTTAGAAAAGGTTCAGAGAAGAGCCACCAAAATGGTAAAGGGGATGGAAGGCTACTCCTATGAAGAAAGGCTAAAAAGGTTGGGGCTCTTTAACCTGGAAAAGAGACGGCTGAGGGGAGATATGATAGAAGTCTATAAATTAATGAACGGAGTGGAACGGGTAAACGTAGATCGATTGTTTACCTTATCAGAATATAGAAAGACTAGGGGACATGCAATGAAGCTACAGGGTAAACTATTTAAGACTAATAAAAGAAAATATTTTTTCACTCAACGTGTAATCAAACTCTGGAATTTGTTACCGGAGGATGTAGTAAAGGCTGTTAGTGTAGCTGGGTTTAAAAAAGGTTTGGACAAGTTCCTGGAGGAAAGGTCCATAAACCATTATTAAGAAGGGACCCAGGATATCAATGCTTGAACCAATACAAGCATTGTGGAACCTGTGTCCCTTGGGGAAACTGCTAGGTACGTATGACCTAGATTGGCCACTGTTGGAAACAGAATACTGGGCTTGATGGACCTTGGTCTGACCCAGTATGGCATATCTTATGTTCTTATCTTATGTTCTTATGTTCTTATGATATGTTTAATGACGTAGCTGATATTCCTGACTCACCTGATTCCTATAAGAGAGACTGTTCCATGTATAATGTAGAAAGACTGCTCCTAAGATAAACAAGCTTTGGTAAGAAGAATTACAAAGTTGTTTGGAAGTTTTGTGCTGCTGTGAAGAAACAGTTTTTCCACTTTTATTTGATGCTTTTCATTTGCTCCTGTTTTTCTGTTTATTCTGGAAAAGAATTATATTGTTTTGCTTATTTGCCTGAGAACCTCTGTGAGGGGAAAAACCCAACAATAAAAATAAATTTATCTGTTCCAAAAGACCCTTGTGCCACAACACATTTTTGGGAGAGTGAAACCAAAAAAACTACATATCCCAGCAACCCTTGCTGCTAAGATAGTATAAAGGATACTCAGAAGCAAACAGCGGTCACCCCTACTATAAAGCCTTCGGCCTGTAGCAGGGGAGCGTGACAGTATGGCCATGAAAGGAGAAGTGCTACGATAGGTGATTTCAATATGCTGGATTTTGATTTGCACATCCCTGTTGCAATGTCATCTAGAAGTAAGGAGATCATAAATTCTCTGCAGAGAGATGTATTCCATCAACTAGTAACAGAACCCACACATGAAGGGGCCATACTGGACTTGGTGCTTACCAATGGGGAAAGTGTATCTAATATTCTAGAGGGAGATCATCTTGCATCCAGTGATCACCAGATGGTGTGGTTCAGCTTTAGGTCTAGGGCTGATAAAATCCATTTAAAAGTAAGGGTCTTAGACTTTCTCCAGGACCAAGCAGGAAGTCAGTCCTCACATATGGATGACGTCGACGCCGATGGAGCCCTCGTGCGGAGCATTTCCCCAGCTTTCAAAGAAAGCCTTTGGGAATTGCAGCGCGCATGCGCGGTCCCCTTCCCGCCCAAAGGTGCCATCTTGCTCAGTCTTCTTTTTTCTGCGGAGCCCGACGGACGTAGTTCGTTTTTCGCCGAGGAAAAAGTTGATTTCCCTGTTTTTTGTTCTTCTCCTTCGGTTCGACGCCGGATCCTTTTCCCGCCTGGGCCCGATACGCCGGTATCGAGCCCACTCCCTCGTTTTCAGTTTTTGTCCTTCGTGACTAGCGTTCGCGCCATTTTTCTTTTTTCACTGGCAGCCCTGTCTTTTGACCTCGCAGGGGCCCTTTTCCCCCCGATGGCTGCCAGCGGGTTTAAAAAGTGTGATCGGTGTAAGAAACTTATGTCTCTTACCGACACACATGACTGCTGCCTCCTCTGCCTCGGACCCGATCATGACCCGATGATCTGTGGTCCGTGTGGCAAAATGTCCTCGAAGGCGTTGAGGAGTCGGCAGTACCAGAAGGATAGGATCTTCTCTGACTCCGCATCCGGACGGGCCCGGACCTCGTCAGAGGCCTCGACGTCTCGGGACTCCGGCCCCGAGCAGCGTCGGGGTTCCTCTGAGCGGGGGTCTCCTTTGTGGGAACAGCGCAGGAAGAAGAAACCCGTGAGGGCAGCGTCGGTGGATGCTCCTGGTTCCTCGAGGGCCAGGTCGCATAGCCCCGATAGCCGTCCCGGGTCTTCGGAGTCAGAGAGGCCTGCCAACCTCGTGGACTCTCCTCCAGGGGAGCCGATGTCGGGCCCGACGCCGTCGGGGCCCGAGTCGGGGGCTGCTGGGTCTCCTGAGCTCGGACTCAGGTTGACGGCCTTGGAGAGCAGCCTCGCTGCCTTCATGGAACAGCTGCGGGCATTGATTGCCGGTCTCACCGGTGCATCTGCCCCGACCACCAGGACATCGACGTCCAAGTCGACCCCGGAGGCCGAACCGGTCCTCGAGTCCATGCGGGCTCGTGTCGATCCTCGGCCACGGTCTCCCTCGGCCTCCCGTTCGGGACCGAGGTCGTCGACTCCGGTACCCTCGGCGTCGGGGCGGAGGGCATCGGTGCCCGCCCGACCGGAGCCGCTCGATACCTCCTCCGAGGAGTCGGGCTGGGCCGAGACCTGGCAAAGGAGATTGCCGGGTTCTCTGCTGGTCTCTCCGAGGAACCTTTGCAGAGGTTCCAGGCCTTGTCCACTGGTATTCGAGAGTGCTCTAAGTTTATCTCTCGAGCAGCCTACGATGGCTTTGAGGCTTCGGCCCGAGTAGCCGGGGCTGGCATCGGTGCCCGCCGACAGGCTTGGCTACAGTCATCCGACCTCGAGCCATGGGTACAGGACAAGTTGGTCGATGTTCCCTGCCGAGGTGAAAACCTCTTTGGCAAGCCCATGGCTGAAAAGGCTGCAGAACCCGAGACCGAGACTCTGACCCGGATTAGGCTATCTAGAAAAACCTCTGCCTCTTCTCAGAAAAAGAAGGGCTCGGGGAAAAAGACCTTTTACCCAAGGAAGTCATCTGCCTATAAACAATACCCTCATTATAAGGCCTCTGCAGCTCCCCAACAGGGTCAGCAGGCTAAGGGGCAGGGTCATGGGCCCCGTAGGCAGAAGGCCCCCAAGCCACCAACACCGGCCCCTGCTCAGCAGGGTGGGGGTTTTTGACTCAGAAGGCATAGCCTCTTCTCCTCAGCTGGCTCACATCAGCACAGGAGGCCGGCTGGCCCACTTTGCCCACAGGTGGTCAGCCATCACATCAGATACCTGGGTGCTCCATATAGTCCAAAAGGGCTATCTTCTCCATTTTCATCAGGTACCTCCCTCCTATTTTCCAGGGGAGCCTCCAAGACTCCCTCTGCACAGGGACCTACTCCTTCAGGAGTTAGCAAGTCTGCTAAAGGAACAGGCTGTGGAACCGGTGCCCCACCACCTGAGAGGTCACGGCTTTTATTCCAGGTACTTTCTGGTACCAAAAAGAACAGGAGGCCTCAGACTCATCCTAGACTTGCGCAACCTCAACAAGTTCCTGGAGAGGGAAAAGTTCAAGATGCTTACCCTTGGAATCCTGCTGCCCTACCTCCAGCAGGGAGATTGGCTATGCTCCTTAGATCTAAAGGATGCTTATACTCACATCCTTATTCATCCAGACCACAGACAATATCTCAGATTTGTTGTGGGGGGAAACCACTACCAGTACAGAGTACTACCCTTTGGCCTAACCTCCACTCCCAGGGTGTTCACCAAGTGCCTGGCGGTGGTTGCGGCCTACCTGAGGCTTCAAGGTCTTTTTGTGTTTCCATACCTGGATGATTGGCTCATAAGGGGCCAGTCTTCCCAGGAGGCCAGTCAAGCCACCCTTCGCACTGTGGCTCTGCTTCAGCACTTGGGGTTTGTCATAAACTTCGCAAAGTCCACTTTGCTCCCGTCCCAAAACTTAGAATTCATAGGAGCAAGGCTGGACACTCTTCAGGCGAAGGCTTTTCTGCCAGTGGACAGAGCCCACAGGTTGATGGATCTAGCCAGGCAGTTTCACAGCAATTCCCTGGTCTCCGCCAGGCAATTCCTGAGACTTCTCGGCCATATGGTTTCCATGGTTCATGTAACCCCCAATGCCCGCCTGCACATGCGGCCTGCTCAGTGGAGCCTTCGAACTCAGTGGCATCAAGCCACAGGAAGCCTTGCAGACTCAGTAAGAATATCCACCCTGCTTGTCTCCTCTCCGCAATGGTGGCTTCATCTTCTGAATCTGGTACTTGGAGTGGTTTTCCAATCCCCTCCGCATTCTCAAGTGCTGACGACAGATGCTTCTCTTCAAGGTTGGGGAGCACATTGCCAAGGAGCATGTACTCAGGGTCTCTGGACCCCTTGGGAGGCTGCTCAGCAGATAAACCTCCTGGAGCTACGGTCAATACGTCTAGCTCTGAGAGCCTTCTCCCACCTCACATCTCACCAGTCTGTACTGGTCCAGATGGACAATCAAGTTGCCATGTTCTACGTAAACAAACAAGGAGGCACAGGCTCCTTCCTTCTCTGTCAGGAGGCACAACGGCTGTGCTCCTGACTGTCAATCACGGAATCCTCCTCAAGGCTGTCTACCTCCCAGGTCAGGAAAATTACCTAGCGGACAGACTGAGCAGGATCCTGCAACCACACGAATGGAGATTGAATCCGTTGGTGGTTCAGCAGATCTTTCTCAGGTGGGGCCTCCCCACCATGGATCTTTTCGCCAGTCCTCTGAACCGGCAACTCCCGAGATTCTGTTCCAGACAACCGCATTCTCTCAGAGTAGCAGCGGATGCGTTTCTGATTCCGTGGTCCAAGGGCCTACTGTATGCGTTTCCTCCCACGCCACTATTGTCCCGAACACTGTTCAAAGTCCTCAAGGACGGGGCCTCAATGATTCTGATAGCCCCCAGGTGGCCGAGGCAACCGTGGTTCCCACTCCTGCTGCAACTGGCGGTGGACACTCCTCTTCCTCTGGGGCTTCAACACGATCTCCTGTCTCAGGAACAGGGATCTCTCTTGCACCCCCACCTCCAGTCCCTTCATCTGATGGCCTGGCTGCTGAAGGGGTAGTCCTGGCTCCCCTACTACTGCCTAGAGAGGTGGAAGACATAGTCTTAGCCTCTAGAAAGCAATCCACCAGGAAATCCTACGCTCTTAAGTGGCGTAGATTCTCCGCATGGTGTGCTCAGCACAGCGATAATCCCTTCTTGTGCTTGGTAGCGGTAGTATTGCAATATTTGCTTTACCTCTCCAATCTAGGCCTTAAGTCCTACTCTGTCAGGGTTCACCTCAGTGCTCTCTCAGCGCACCACTCGCCAGTGGACAGGAGGCCTCTTTCCAACCACCCTTTGGTGGCTCGTTTTCTCAGAGGCCTCCTCCTGCTTAAGCCTCCTTTACGCCCACCAGCCCCTGAGTGGGATCTGAATGTGGTCTTACAGCGGATTACTTGTCCGCCATTTGAACCTATGGCTACCTGCCCTCTCCATTTTCTCTCCTGGAAAACATTGTTTCTGGTAGCTCTTACCTCTGCTAGGCGAGTAAGTGAACTTCAGGCACTAGTGTCTGATCCCCTTTATACTATTTTATTTATTTAGCAAGCATTTGTATACCGCTCCTTCCAGCGATCAGAAGCGGGTATGATTACATAGAAAAAGCTGTCAAATCAAAACAGGAAATTTATGGTATATACATAATTGATTCGGGAGGAAAGGATGGCACACAGAAAATTATCTACTTCTAGTCTATGGGGAAAAGAGTTTACATATGTACATTTTTACATAGAAGGTTCTCTGGGTCTTTGGGTAGATAGTTGCCCTTCATGTGGATTTAGAACAGGTTGAAATGACTTTGAAATAGGTGCATCTTGAGTTTTTTCCTAAAATCTGATAGATCTTTGCTGGCTCGTAGCATGGGCGGTAGTTGGTTCCATAGTGTAGGTTCTGTGTATGAGAATGCCCTGTTACTAGTGCTGACTTTGACAGATCTTATATCTGTAGGGGTATGGAGGGTGTTGGAGTTGATGGTTCTTCTGTTTCTGTTGGTGGATTGCATGCCGATTAGGGTGGAGAGGAAGGATGGAGCAATGCTGTGGATGAGTTTGAAAGTGGTTGTCAGTATTTTGTATTTTGTGCGAGCTGTAATGGGGAGCCAGTGCAACTCAATTAGTACTGGTGTGATGTGTTCAGTAAGACTTTTCCTCATAATGATCCTGGCGGATACATTCTGCGCCATTTGCAGGATGTTAAGGGTTTTCTTAGGTAGTCCCTGAAGAATGGCGTTGCAGTAGTCGAAATGTGGCATGATGAGTGCTTGAGCGACGGATCTGAAGTCGTGGGGGTCAATTATGTTCCGTATAGGTTGTAGAACTCTCAGTTTGTGGAAAACTGCCCTGTTGGTTTTGCGGAGGTGTTTCTCCATTTTTAGGTCGCAGTCGAATGTTACTCCTAGATATTTTATTTCTTTCTTCATTTGGTAGGTATTGTTGCACAAGGTTATTGTTGTGGGGGGGGGGGGGGGGTCAAAATTTGCTTTCCTGGAGATATACATCACCTCAGTTTTCTTATGGTTGATTGCCATGCTGCTTTGTTTTAGCCAGTATTGCATCTCGCTAAGGCATGTTTCGAGTGGGCTGTAGTCCGGGTTGTCAGTATCAAGTTGTGTGTACAACATAATATCATCAGCATATATGTGGTAGTTGATTTTGTGCCGAGTGAAGATTTCACATAGTGGTTGCATATATACGTTAAAAAGGAGTGCTGAGAGTGCAGAGCCTTGCGGTATACCTTGTGTTTGGGGGAATGCTTCCGCTTTTTCGCCGTTGAACTGCACCTGTTGCATTCTGTTTGAGATGTATGATGTGAACCATTTTAGGGGGGTTCCTGATATTCCTATTGACTTGATCCTGTTTATGAGGGTTCCATGGTTAACTGTATCGAAGGCAGCTGAGAACTAGGTTCTACAGGGATAGGGTAGTCTTACGGACTCACCCAAAGTTTCTCCCTAAGGTTGTCTCCCCTTTTCACCTCAATCAGGAGGTGGTTCTTCCGACCTTCTTTCCCAGGCCACATGCCAACCGGGCTGAGATGGTCCTGCATACCCTGGACTGTAGGAGGGCGTTATCCTTCTACCTTGACCGTATGCGGGAGCATCGGAGGGCTGTTCAGCTCTTAGTTTCTTTTGATCCCAATAAGTTGGAGTTACCTGTCTCCAAGCGTACTTTGTCCATATGGGTTGCTGACTGTATCGCCTGGGCTTATGGGGCAACCGGCCTCTCGTTGGAGGGTCGAGTCACAGCTCATCGTGTCAGGGCGAAGGCTGCGTCAGTGGCTCATCTCTGCTCTGTTCCGTTGGCAGACATCTGCCGGGCCGCTACTTGGTCTTCAAGCCAGACTTTTGTGGCCCATTACTGCCTTGAGAGGGAGTCCCGCAGGGACAGTGCTTTCGGACAGGCAGTACTCCATAATCTCTTTGGGGTTTAGGCAACTCCTACCCTCCGGCCCTGGTGTTGGGCTACCGGTCAGGGGCGTTCTCAGAGAAGATTCCTTCCTTATGTACTGACGAGCTAGAGGGAGCTCATTTTTTCGGCTTGAGGTCTCCAGTAGCCTTAAGCTGGGGAGTCCCATATGTGAGGACTGACTTCCTGCTTAGTCCTGGAGAAAGAGTAGTTACTCACCTGTAACAGGTGTTCTCCAGGAGCAGCAGGAATCAGTCCTCACAACCCTCCCTCCTCCCCTTGGAGTTGCAGTCATATGATTTTATTTTGCTAATTTTTTTGCTGTCTTTTAGCTATGTCATCAGACTGAGCCAAGATGGCACCCTTGGGCGGGAAGGGGACCGCGCATGCGCGCTGCAATTCCCAAAGGCTTTCTTTGAAAGCTGGGGAAATGCTCCGCACGAGGGCTCCGTCGGCGCCGACGTCACCCATATGTGAGGACTGATTCCTGCTGCTCCTGGAGAACACCTGTTACAGGTGAGTAACTACTCTTTAGGGAAACTAACTGCCAAGATGGGACAATACTATCAAGGAGTCATTAACGGGATGGGAATAGCTGGTGAATGTAGAAAACCAATGGGCAAAACTGAAAGGGGATATTTTAAGGGCAACAAACCTTTTTGTTAGAAAGATAAATACATGTAAAAGGAAAAGGAGGCCATTATGGTTCTCAAATGAAGTAGCTGAAAAGGTGAAGAAAAAGAGGATGGCCTTCATAAAATACAAGAGATCACAGAGAGAAGGCAAACATAGTTTAAAACTTAGAGAAGCTAAGAAATTAGTCAGGGAAGCAAAGATACAAAAAAAAAAAAAAGAAGAAATAGCCAATGCAATAAAATGAGGGCACAAGACATTTTGCAGATAATGTTAGGGAGAGGAGGAAGTGCAAAAGTGGTATTATCAGACTCAAGGGTAAAGGGGAGGAATATGTAGAAGCTGATGAGGATAAAGTGGAATTGCTTAACAAATATTTTTGTTCTATGTTCGCAGATAAGAGCCAGGAGCAGGACCTTAGAAAACACCCACAAATAGGAGCAGAAGTGTAGGGGATCTTGAATGATTTTCAGAAGACTGTGATTGTGATGAACTAGCTAAACTAAAAGTAGACAAAGCAAGGGGACAGGATGGGGTACTGTTCATCGAAGAATATTGAAGGAACTTGGGGACATTCTAGCAACTCCACTAACTCTTTTTTTTAATGCTTCTTTAGAGTCAGGAGTGGTCCCAGAGGACTGGAGAAAGGCACATGTGGTCAGTTTACACAAAAGCAGAAGAAAAGATGAGGTTGAGAACTACAAGCCAGTTAGTAAATTATTAGAAACACTATTAAAAGAGAGAATAGTGAGGTTTCTGGAGTCCAATGGATTGCAGGATCCGAGGCAGCATGGGTTTACCAGAGACAGGTCTTGTCAGACAAATCTGATTGATTTCTTTGAGTGACCAGAGAGTTGAGCCCTAGATATGGTGTGCTTAGATTTCAGTAAAGCCTTTAACACCGTTCTGTACAGGCGACCTATTTATAAATTGAGCACCCTAGGAATTGATTTTAAAGTGACTGGCTGGGTTAGAATCTGGTTGAGTGGGAGGTGACAAACTGTACACGTAAATGGAGCTCACTGAGGAGAAGGATGTTACTAGTGGTATGCCACAGGGATCTGTTCTTGATCAGATTCTTTTTTTTTTTATTTTTTTTATATATCTTTATTGAATTTTGCATTATACAATCAAGATTAATTCTTTACAGCAAAAAAATGCTCTTTGGCAGATATTTAAATACAGAAATTATTACCAAAGGAAAGCAAAATACTGAGACACCTACTAGTCAATAAAGAATAGACAGTGGTGGGTTTACAGAATTGTAGAGGATCAATCATCAAAAGCAAAATATACATAACGGAAAATGAAGGCAGCTAGTGTGTGCTGGTGCATAATAATACAGCACCTTCACACAATCTTCTCAACATTTGCAGTAATAGATGTTTCTAATAGCTTGGCATTAATGAAGGCAGCCAAATTGGATGGTTGAAAAAACACATGGAGACCTATTACATTCAGGCCGTCCAGCCCCCTCTATGGCCAGGCAAAATCGGGCCATGCAAAGTTAGACCCGATTCTGATTCCACGGCCCCTGTGGGGTCAGAATCTGATCAAGTGCCTGGATGTGCAGGCTGGTCATGATTCTGCCCGGCTGTCCTGGTGACTACCCGGCTAACTCGGCTGGGCTCATGAATGGAGCTGCAGTGTCATGGCATCCCATCGCCATGGCACCGCAACTCCATTCATGAGCTGCAATTGCCAACCGCCCCGGTGCAAATCCTATTCCCCGCAGTCCAACCCCCGATCTGTCCTTCCAAGACCTGGGTTGGGCTGTGGGGAACCCCCTGAGCCCCCTTGCCTGCCTTCCCGTGTCCCCTGCCATCCAGGGAGACTTATTTCACCTTTGAGGTGGAATAAGTCCCCCATCTAGCCTGAAGGCCCTGGATGTACAGGGCCGGCCTCAGAATTGTCAAGAGCAAAGGCCACTCATGTCATGCTATCTGCCTCCAGAACACCCCCTCCGGCCCCCATCTAAGCCTCCCCATACAAATCCTGTGCTCATATGGGGAGGTTAGGGATGGGGAAAGCAGGGGGTTGAATGGTGGGGTTGGACGTCCATAGCGACCCCCATAGCAAACAGATCTGTAAGAAATCAAACATTTTACACAGAAATTTCAAATAAAAATATGCTCCTATGACTTCCAATGACATCAGGGAGCCTGATGGATGCAGCTTGAAAGAGCTCCATTAAACCCCCATAAATAAAGCTAAAATTCACACTAATCGGAGTCCATAGCTGCAAAAAGTAAGCAAACTCATCATCTAAATGTTGGTCTGCAAAAGGTTGGAAGCATTCCAATCAGTCCACACCAAGAGAGAGGTAGTGAATAAACAGAATGCGGAGCGGCAGGAGGAATCAAGCAGCTCAGAGGAGGAGAGGCCTGAGCGATGCGCGAAGGTGGGAGGAGAAGAACTTCGCGAATGGTTGCAGGACTTCAAGCATGAAATAAAGGCGGACTTAAAATCCAGGAGGGCAGATATAAAAGAGAGGTTGGCCTCAGTACAGCAGGACTTGGGGCCCTAGGAAACTGATTGGTCGAGGTGGAAGAAAATGTAGAAAAACATGTGGCAGAGCTAGAAAACTTGGCAGATGGCTTTGCAGCCCCTAGGGCCCAACAAGAAGTGCTACAGGAAAAAATGGAGAAAACTCTTTCGGACCCTGGTGCCGGTGGTAAGTCCTCAGGTACCCAGGCTCGAAGCCCTTGACCAGACACTGAGGGTGATGGCCAGAGTGGCCCTCAAAGCTGCGCCAGCGAGAGGAGACTCCCACCACGTTGGGGTATTGGGCTCGGTCACTATTGATGAGTCCTCTCAGAGGGACCCGGCTCTGAGCACTTCTGGACCCTGTTCTCTACAGTCAAGGTCTGCTCCAAATTTCAAATTCGAGCAGCCTCCGATGGCTTTGAGTCTATGGCGAGCCACAATCCTCAGACCTGGAGCAGTGGGTTCAGGACAAACTGGCCGATATCCCTTGCTGAGGAGAGAACCTCTTTGGCAAACCCATGACTGACAAGGCGATCAAGATGGAGACAGAGTTCCTGACCAGGACTAGGCTATCCAGGAAGACTGCCTACCCTTTCCATTGGAAGGCTTCAGGTAAAAAGATCTTTCACCCAAAGAGGAAAAAGGCTTATAGGAAATCCCCCCCCCCCAATTTCCGACCTACCAGGCTCCCCAACAGGGTCAGAAGGCCAGGGCACGGCCCCTTAAGCCAAAAGCCCCCAAGTCCCAAACAGTACCCCAACTGCAGCCTTGGGGGGGGGGGGTGCTTTTGACTTCTTGAGCATAGCCTGTCTTTCCATTTCATCCTGCTAGACCAGTCCAGACAAACGGTTGTGTTCCCCTTCCAGCAGATGTTGGAGACAGAAAAAGATTTCCAGAGCCCTAATTGGCTGGCCACTGGCATATAGGAACATACCCATAAGGGTTCTCCTCAGTATTTTCTGTCTCCAGCAGATGCAGGAGTGTCTGGTTTTCTCCTCAATTTGACTTGCTTTGTTTAATTTTCTACCTTTTATTTGTTCATTGTTTTTTTCTTTGGTTTGATTGCTCTCTGGAGGTATCCAGGCTTCACACGAGGTGTTGCCTTGGGTTTTCCCAGACCAGCCGCACGTCGAGGGTGTTTACAGGAGCTCCTGCTTTGGGTCAGTGCAGCCCTGTCCTTCCCCTCTCCCCGGAAGACCCCAGCCCTAGCCAAGAGGGTTAGTGTGCGGGGGTTGCAGTCTCCGAGTGCTCGGAGGGATCAGCTTGACTGTGTGCGGCTCTTCAGGACTGTAAGTGACAGCTCTCCTACCTTTCCCGCCTCCGCGGCAGCCCAACTTGTTTTTCTTCTCGTTCTCGGAAGCGACGGCCTTAGTAGTGACTTTGGGGTCTCCCTGACTGCCTCTCTCCGGTCGACCGGCCCGCGGCGTTTCTTATTTTATTGCCTTACCCTTTTTTTCCTCAGTTCGCGGCTCCGTGTTTTCGCGCGCTTTTGGGCCGGCGGCCATTTTTGGAAGCCGCGTGGTCGCGCGGCCGGGGATATTGCGGTGCATCTTTTTTCTGCCGCTCGTTTTCCCTCACTGCCCTCAGGCTCCTTATCCGCTCGGCAACGGACACCGGGGATCAAAGAGCACCTCCTTCCTGGCCGCGAAAATTCCTGCTGCGGGGCAGCGCTGTCTAGGCTGCAACAAGAAGAGCAAGGAGCTCTCTGCTAATATGTGCTCTGCCTGTCTGGCTCATCCCGGGGAGACCTCTCAGGCTGTAGCTGGTTCCGCGAGTCTCTCCAGTGCTACTCCGCCCGCCCTGCCTGTGCTAGCATCGCCGGCGTCGTCGATAGAGGTGCCTCAGGCCTCGGGCCTGCAGAAGGAGTGTCACTTGCCCTCAGAGGCCCAGTTTTTGGCGCTTTTTCGCCAAGCTTGGTCTCTATGGAATGCTGACTCTCCGGTTGGGGGTTCCACGCAGGTGCTGCCTGCGGGGGTGGCGGCGGATGCGTCGCTGTCTCACAAGCGCATGCGTCAGGCCTCCGCCCGGGAATCCGGGTGCCCCTCCAAGAAGGTTTTGGCTTCCTCATCAGGCGGAGCTGTGGGCCTGGATGGGGCTGGCTCCTCGGGGGATGTCAGCCTCTCGGACTCAGAGAGGGAGGATGGCGAGTATTCTCTTTCCGATCCTGAGCTGCCAAAAGCGGATGATTCTCAAGAAATACGTCTCTTCCGCCAGAAAGAGTTGACGCCCTTAATAGAACAGGTGGTGGAGGCTCTGCGGCTTTCCGATCCTCCCGCCTCGGACTCGACTCCGTCGCAGTCTCAATCGGATCCAATCTTGCAGGGTATTCGGCAGCCTTCCAAGGCCTTTCCCTTCCCGGCGGAAATGCAGCAAATGGTGTCTCGGGAGTGGGATGCTCCTGATTCTCCACTCCGGGCGGTACGCCGCCTGGGGCAACTCTATCTCTGGCCTCCGTCTGAGATTGACAAGTGGCTTGCCTATCCTAAGGTGGATGCCCTAGTTTCGGGGGTGACCAAGCATACCACCATTCCAGTGGAGGGCGGTGCAGCTCTCAAGGATCAACAGGATCGCAAGGTTGAGAGTCTTCTCAAGACGGCATTTTCGTCTTCCACGATGGCGTTGCAGGCGACGGTCTGTGGGGCCTTGGTGGCCCGAGCGCTGCTCCGCTGGCTTCAAAGGCTGCCGGAAGATCCCGCCATGGCGCGTTTGGAATCTGCCACGGCTTTTCTCGCCGATTCCTTCTACGACTTATTACGCCTCTCGGCTCGTTCCATTGCCTCCATTACTGTCGCACGGCGCTGGCTCTGGTTACGTCAGTGGGCGGCGGACGTTGCTTCTAAGTTGCGCCTCTCCAAACTTCCCTTTAAGGGGCGTTTTTTGTTTGGGGAAGACCTGGACAAGTTGGTGAAGGATCTCGGAGAGGTCAAGCCGCAGCGGTTACCTGAGGATCGCCAGAAACCTACTCAGCGGCGCTCCTTTCGGTCCTCTTCTCAAGGCTCCCGGCGGTATTCTCGTTCTGGTGACTTTCGCCGGTTTCGGTCTTACAAGCCCTCGGGGGCTTCGTTTCCCTCTAACCGAGGCCAACAAAGGAGTCAGTCCTTTCGTGGAGCACGAAAGGGCACTGACTCCTACTCTGGCTCAGGAAAGTTTCCCGGCTCCGCCCGTTCGTCCTGCTGACGGGACGGGCAGCCCACTCGAGTTCCTTCCTCCGGTAGGGGGAAGGTTAGCCCTTTTTTCTCGTCAGTGGGCAGCAATCACCGCGGATCGATGGGTGCTCAATGTTGTAACCTCCGGGCTGTCTCTCCCTTATTGCCAGCCTATCCCCGATGCCTTCCTTCTCTCTCCGACGGGGGCGTCCACAAAGAGACACGCCATTCACACCACTTTGCAACGCCTTCTTCGGCTCAATGCCATTCGTCCCGTGCCGGCTCCAGAGCGGGGCTTGGGTCGTTATTCTATTTATTTCGTGGTGCCCAAGAGGGATGGTTCCTTTCGCCCAGTCCTAGATCTCAAAGGGGTCAACCGCTGCCTCCATGTGCCCCATTTTTGAATGGAGACACTCCGGTCGGTTATTCAGGCGGTCCGCAAAGGGGAATTCCTTGCCTCCCTGGATCTCGCCGAAGCTTATTTTCACATACCTGTTCGGAAGGACCATCAACGCTTTCTGCGTTTCGCGGTGCTGGGCCGGCATTTTCAATTTCACGCAATGCCTTTCGGCCTGGCGTCCGCTCCGCGGGCCTTTTCAAAGATCATGGTTGTAGTAGCCGCGGCTCTGAGGAAGCAGGGAATACGGGTACATCCCTACTTGGACGACTGGCTTATTCGAGCCGATTCCCGTTCGGAGGCCGACAGCACGGTGGCAAAAGTGGTGGCGTTTCTGGAGAGTCTGGGGTGGATTATCAATCATCCCAAGAGTTGTCTGTGTCCTTCTCAGCGGCTCGACTTCCTCGGCGCAACATTCGACACGGCTCAAGGCCGGGTGTTTCTGAGAAAGGCTAGCTTCCTCAAGTTGTCCGGTCAGCTTCGCCTGTTTCTCCTTCAGTCCTCTCCTCGGGCATGGGACTATTTACAGCTTCTGGGGTCGATGGCTGCTACCATCGACCTGGTACCCTGGGCGAGGGCTCACATGCGTTGTCTACAGAGGGCACTTCTTTCTCGCTGGTCCCCGGTATCCGAGGATTACCAGCTCCGTCTCCCGCTCTTGCCGGGTCTCCGGTACAATCTTCAATGGTGGCTTTTGCCGCGCAATCTTCTTCGGGGGGTCCCATTGGACATTCCGCGCTGGGTGTTGGTGACGACGGACGCCAGTCTCTCCGGCTGGGGGGCTCACTGTCTGACTCACACAGCGCAGGGTGCCTGGACGCCTCTCGAGGCGACGTGGACAATCAATCGCCTGGAGGCTCGGGCTGTTCGCCTCACCTTGAGGAGTTTTCTGCACGTCCTCCGCAATCAAGCAGTTCGGATCCTCTCCGACAATGCCACCATAGTGGCGTACCTCAATCGCCAAGGGGGACGAAGTGTCCGGAAGTATCGAGGGAGATGGATCGGCTATTTCCGTGGGCGGAGAAATATTTGTTAGCCATTTCGGCGCAGCATATTGCCGGGGTCGACAATGTCACGGCCGACTTTCTCAGTCGGCACGCTCTAGATCCCGGGGAGTGGGAGCTCGTCCCCGAGGCCTTTCAGGCCATTGTGCACCGCTGGGGACTGCCGGTGATGGACCTCATGGCCTCGGGAAGGAATGCCAAGGTGTCCGCCTATTTCAGTCGCTGGAGGGACCACGGATCCCAAGGGATAGATGCGTTAGCTCAGCCTTGGCCGGCTCACGTTCTTCTGTACGTTTTTCCTCCGTGGGCCCTGATCGGGAAAGTTCTCCGTCGCATCGAGGAGCACCAGGGTCCAATGATTCTCGTAGCCCCGAATTGGGCTCGACGGCCTTGGTACGCGGATCTGGTCCGGTTGTCTCGGGGGCGGCCGCTGCTCTTGTCCTCGACGACACCCCTCCTTTGTCAGGGTCCCGTGTTCATGGACGACGCAAGTCCCTACTCGCTTACGGCTTGGCTATTGAACGCCGCCAGCTAGCGCGCAAGGGCTATTCGTCCGAAGTCGTCGCTACCCTTCTCCGAGCTCGTCGATCTTCCACATCGCTGGCTTATGCGCGGGTGTGGCGTATTTTCGAATCCTAGTGTTCAGCCCGTCAGGTTTCCCCTTGGTGCGCAGCAGTTCCAGAAGTCTTAGCATTTCTTCAGGATGGGTTTGGGAAGGGTTTGGCCCTGAGTTCCCTGCGGGTGCAGGTATCTGCCTTGACTTGCTTCCATGGACCAGTGCGGGGCTGTTTGTTGGCGTCGCACTCCGATGTGTCCCGTTTTCTCAAGGGGGTCAAAGTGTTGCGTCCGCCCTTACGGGCGGTTGTACCTCCTTGGGATTTGTCCTTGGTCTTGAAGTCTCTCGTGGTTCTTCCTTTTGAGCCCCTCAAAGAGGCTTCCTTGCGGGATCTTACCCTCAAAACTGTCTTTCTGGTTGCGATTACCTCGGCTCGTCGGATTTCGGAGTTGCAGGCTCTCTCCTGTCGAGACCCTTTTCTCTCTTTTTCGGCGGAGGGCGTCACGATTCGACCGGTGCCATCTTTTTTGCCGAAGGTCCTTACGTCCTTTCATCTAAATCAGCCTCTTTTCCTTCCCGCCTTTTCCAAAGAGCAATGCGCGGGAAGACATAAGGATCTCCGAGCATTGGATCTCCGCAGAATTCTTCGTCGATACTTGAAGGTTACTAATTCCTTTCGAGCGTCTGATCATCTCTTTGTTCTTTTTGCGGGACCTCGGAAAGGTCTTGCGGCCTCTAAATCGACGATTTCCCGGTGGCTCCGGGACGCCATTGAAGCTGCTTATATTGGTCAGGGCATGCCGGTGCCAGCGGTCCTTCGTGCGCACTCTAGAGCTCAGGCAGCTTCCTGGGCTGAGCGCTCTCACGTCGCTCCGTTAGATATTTGCCGAGCGGCAACTTGGGCGTCCTTGTCGACCTTTGTGCGGCATTACCGCCTTGATGTCCAGGCGCGTGCTGACAGTCAGTTTGGCACCAAAGTGCTTTCTGCGGCTATCGCTTCCCGCCCGGGTGGTCATTAGCTTGGGTACTTCCCGTTTGTCTGGACTGGTCTAGCAGGATGAAATGGAAGGTGAAATTTTCCTTACCGTTAATTGCCTAAAGCACTCAGGAAGACATCTGTTCCATTTTGCCCATCTCTGGCTAGGCATCACCTCCAATGCCTGGGTGTTGCAGGTGGTTCACGAGGGCTATCTTCTGCATATCTTTCAAATGGTGATGCCTCCTCTGTTCTTTCCAAGGGAGCTTCCCATGACCTCCCTGCACAGAGAGCTCCTGCAGAAAGAACTTGTCCCTCCTCAGGGACCAGGCCATGGAGCCAATACCTCAGCTCCTTTGGGGCACAGGGTTCTACTTCTGGTACTTCCTCATCCCAAAAGACAGGTAGCTATCGGCCCATTCTGGATCTGTAGGACCTAAACCACTTTCTGATCAAGGAGAAGTTCAAGATGCTATCCCTTGGAACACAGCTGCCCTATCTCCTCCGGGAAGACTGGTTATGCTCCTTGGATCTAAAGGATGCCTATACCCACATCCTGATCCACTCTCGGCACCGTCAGTCTCTGCTTTGTCATTGGAGGGTTCCATTTCCAGTATAGGGTATTTCCCTTCAGCCTCTCCTTGGCCCCCAGGGTGTTTACCAAGTGCCTGGCAGTCATTGCCACTCACCTCTGCTTGCTGGACATCTTCATCTTCCCCTATCTGGGCAACTGGCTTATCAAAGCAAGCTTATCAGAGGAGGCATGCAATGCGGCGTGCAGCACCATCAGGGTGCTGCAGACTCTAGGGTTCGTAATAAACTTCCCCAAGTCGCATCTGCTCCCGACTCAGTGCCTGGAGTTCATTGGAGCCTTCCTGGACTTAACACAGGCCAGAGTGTTCCTACTTCTTGACAGAGCGCAGTGCCTTATGTTGCTGGCAGAGGAGGTGCAGACCCAATTAACGGCTTCTGCTGCACCTATTGGGGCATGTGTTAACCCCACAACTATGCCTCAGGATGCATCAAGCCCATTTGAGCTCTCAGGCCATGGGCCATCTGGAGGATCGGTTTGGATTACCTGACCCCTCGCAGTCTCTCTTACTTGGTGGCAGAGCCAACTGAACCTCATGGCCGGCCTGTCTTTTCATGCCCCACCTCATGATGGACGCTTACAAACTGGGCTGGGGGGCTCACTGCGACGACCTGCAGGCGCAGGGCACCTGGACCGAGAAGAGAGTGCTCTACAGATCAATGTCTTCGAGCTCAGGGCGGTGAAAATGCCCTCAAGGGATTCCATATCCACTTAATGGGTCAAGTCCAGAGGGACAATCAAGAAGTTATGTTCTACATCAACAAGCAAGGCAGAACAGGCTCCTACCTCTTCTGCCTGGAGGCTGTTTGCCTGTGGAATTTCACCCTGGAGAATGGCATGACGCTCCAGGCGGTCTATCTGCAGGGCCAGGACAGTCTGCTTGCAGAACAGCTCAGCAGGGTGCTTCAACCCCACAAATGGAGGCTCAACCTGGAGGTGGCCAACTCCATCTTCCAACATTGGGAAACCCTGATGTTGGACCTTTTCACCAGTCACATGAAGGCCAGCATTGGGCCAAGTGATGGTGGATGCCTTTCTCCTGCACTGGTCCAGGAACCTCCTGTATGCGTACCCGCCTACTCCCTTGGTCCCCTGCTCAAGGTTCAGTCGGATGGGGCCTCAATGATCCTCATTGCTCCCAGTGGGACCGTCAGCTGTGGTTCCCTCTGCTCCTGCAACTGTCCCAAGCAGCCCCGATACCTCTAGGCCAGAACCCAGACCTGCTCTCACCAAAAAACTGGGACCCTTCTCCATCCCAATCCCCAGTACCTCGCTCTGACGGCATGGCTGCTGAGAGGCTAGCCATAATGCTCCTCCACCTCTCCAGGGAGGTGGAAGATGTCCTGCTGGCCTCCTGCAAGCACTCTATGCATCATGCAGATGCCTTCACGTGGCGATGATTCTCAGTCTGGTGCTCAGAAAAGAATCTGAATCTTTTTGCCTGTGCGGTGCAGGACATCCTGCAGTATCTCCTGCAGCTTTCTTGGACTGGACTGAAGTCCAATTCTGTAGTGGTATACCTCAGCGTCATTGGGGTGCATCATCACTTGGTCGACAGCCAGTCCATATCCATGCATCCGCTAGTGGGGCTGCTTAATGAGGGGGCTTTTCCTCTTGGGCCTCCCGTCTGCCCACTGCTGGTGGCTTGGGACCTGAATATAGTTTTGGGGAGGCTGATGGCTCCCCCGTTTGAATCTCTGGCTACGTGCCATCTCAAGTACTTATGGAAAGTAGTGTTCCTGGTAGCGCACACCTCAGCTAGACATGTCCACTTTTCACATGAACCAGGAGATGGTTTTTCACACCTTTTTTCCCGGGCCCCATACCTCCCATGCGGAGGCCGCATTGCACACCCTGGATTGCAAGAGAGCTCTGTCCTTCTATCTTCAGAGGACATAACCCCAACACCGCTCGTCACAGCCGTTCATCTCCTTTGATGCTAACAGACTTGGGGTTGCCACCTTCAAGTGTACCCTGTCTATCTGAGTGAACGACTGCACCTCCTTCACTTATGAGCAGGCTGGACTCTTCCTGGAGCATCAAGTTACTGCACACAATGTGCATGTCATGGTGGCCTTGGTGGCTAACCTGCATTCGGTCCCTCTTCTGGACATTTGCCAGGTCGCCACCTGGTCTTCGGTCTACATATTCACTGCACATTACTGCTTGAAAAAGAGCTCACGGTGTGACAGTGCCTTCAGCTAGGCAGTTCTTCATCACCTCTTTGGGGAATAATGCAACCTTTCCCCTCCAGCCTGTTGTAGTCCGGCTACAGAAGTGTTGCAGCTGCATGTCTGGACTTCAAGCCATTCGGTGCTCCTTGCTGCCCTGCTCGCTTCACTTTTTGCGTCGTCGGGGACTCCTACAGGTATTTTCATTAGCCTGTAGCTGGGAGTCAGGAACCTTAAAAAATTGATCCAGCACCAGCTTTCTGCACTGGCCTGTTGGAGTCAGGGAGTAGGTCAGAATCATGCAGGGAGGAGAAGACATTCTTGCTTTTAGCTGTCACAAGCAAACAAGCAGGATCATTCTGTTCTTATGTGAGGAGAAGTGGCAATATCTATAACCTCACTAGACTGCTTTTCCTTTGCTCTTAGTCTTTTTGCTTCTGTAAGATAAGGAATAAATAATAAAGGATTTTTTTACAAAGAAAAATCTGTGAGATAGTAATACCATGTATGAGTGTACTGTCCTGCATGAGGTGAGTTTTGATTGGGAGGTGGTAAGTCCTCCGCATGTGTTGGTTTGTCCCCCTCTTGGATGGAGGGAGGGTCTGTTTGGGAGCCTTCTGACCCATGGTCCAACTGACCCTTCACCCCATAGAGTACCCGCAAATTATCAGCATGGGAAGCATTTTCTAAGGTCTCAACCTTATATTTCAGAGCAATATTATCTTTCATTAATGCAGCATTAATATCCGATAGATCTTAAAGTTTCTGAGCATGGTCTTGTGTTAAAACTTTTAAAGTTGCACTATCACTTACAGTTGTAGATATCTTGTTGGAATTTTGTTGTACCTTAGACAGGTCAGTCGTTTGCCTGGAAAGTGTATCAGAGAGTAGAACAGTAGCCTTCCATATGACTTCAAGCATACATTTTTTCGGCCTCGGGAGAGAACAAGAAACCGGTGTAGCTTCAACCATCGTTTGCACTGGAACCTGTTCCACTCTACTACCAGTGTAACATAGAGGAGGGGATCTCACCGCCAATTGCTGTCCTGCAGATTTTGCGGGGGGCCCAGAGGGCAACCTGGACAGTTTCTCCATCAGCTCTCCTCCAGTGGAATCAACAACTGCACCAGCTTGCGATGCGTGCAACTCCGAGCTGGATGGTTCTGAGAGGAGTCCCTTCAGACATGGCATCGTCATCTGTGCAACTGGAAAGAGAGATGTTTACTTGTTGGAAAGCAGTGAGGAGTCCTCTAAACTCATCCCTGGATAGCCTGACCTTATCCCAGCCATTGCAGTCTTGGAGTTCCAACATATCGGCCCTTAGGACTAGAAACAGAAGGCTTAGGCCCAGAGGGTGGTTGCCTAACCTTACCTTTATGCTTAGGCATGGAAAAACGTTCTGATAGAATGGCGCTCATGCACTAGTGGCCATCTTGAACCACACCCTCAATTCTTTTTAACATCTTTGTTAGTGATTTTGCGGAAGGGATGTTAGGGAAGGTTTGCCTTTTTGCAGATGATACCAAAATCTGCAATAGAATAGACACCCAGGAAGGAGTAGATAACATGAGGAGGGGTCTAGCTAAGCTTTTCGAACTTCCCTGTACCAGAAGAGTGTACAAAGAAACGATTTGCTCAAATATCACAGTTTTCACCCTGGACCATTATGTAGAGGACTCCCGTTTGGGTAATTCTTAAGGCTTCAGCGACTTTGTTTGTCTTTTTCAGATTTTAAATATCATGCAATGGATTTGTGTGAACAACTGCTTGTTAGGGGTTACCCTGCAAAAGTGGTAGGGCTGGCATATCATTGGGCTATACATGTGCAACGTGATTGGCTGCTGGCTGATACATCGAGAGTTGATGAGATTCCTGAAGCTTTTGTTGGAGTCCTTCCATATATGAGCCTTAGTACAGAAGTTGTAAAGAAATATTGGCATATTTTGGGGTTGCACCCTTGTTTTCAGAAACCACTTATGATAGTTTATTCCCATGGTTCAAATCTGAAAGACATACTGGTTTGATCTACTGCTCCCATTGATAGACCATCTTCACCGCCTCTAAATAATCGGGTTATGTTTCCTGTGAGTCATGCACTTATTGTGCTACAGCATTGCGGGAAGAATATGGACACATCCTAAAACAGGTCGGACTATTAATCGTAGATGGGAGACCGATTGCGGTTCATTTGGTTTTACTGCTGTGTGCTGTGTGCTTTGCTTTCCTATCATTTTATGGCGTTCTTTTCTATGATTTGCAGTGTGGACCTTTTATTGTACACCGCTCTATGCCTAGGCCGCAGCGGTTTATCAAATGTTTTAATAAAGATAAAGATCCTTTGTCTACGTTTTACAATGCCCGTGTCTACTTCTATATATTGGGAGGACCACCCGAGTGATAAAAACTCGTCTGAGTGAGTATGCATCAAGAATTCGCCAAAAGGTTGTGTCAGCTCCGATCGTTGAACATTGCTTGGCACATAATCATGATTTTAATGATTTGCGATGGTCAGTGCTTGATCATGTTCCCCCGGATCATAGGGGGGGGAAGATCGGACTGCTTTATTACAATGGCGTGAACAAAGTTGGATATTTAGACTAAATACGGTGGATCCCTTGGGTCTGAATAAAGAAAGTGATTGGGCCAGTCTCTTTTGAAGTCATCCTTGACGTGATGGAGTTCCCCTGATGAAGTGGGGTTTTCCCACCATCTGATTGGTGTTCCTATTTGAGTGATGGATTGTGTAGCCAACTGGAAGTAGTATACCCCTTAAAAAGCTGCTGAATCTATTCAGTTTGGCGACTTATGGCGGTTAACACGACTTGAGGGAAGCAGCACTTGAAACAGGGAGAGGATCCCGAAATGTGCACGTCGTGCCTGATTTTGGATGCCGCATTAAGGATTGTCTAAATTTAGTCTTTTTCTAAAATAAGTTAAGTTGTTTGAATTATTTAAAATGATTAAAATGGAAGGTGCCATCTGGTGGGGATAGATAATAAATTCTTACCTCCCTTGGCATAATCTGACAAAAATTAACTTACATTGTGTTTTTGAGGGTTTGTTTGATGATTTTGTTTGTTTGGTTAAGCTTGAAGAATAGGCAAGAATTTGGCAGCTGAGATTTAATGCTAAAAGATGCAAGGTCATGCATTTGGGCTGCAAAAATCCAAGGGTGCGGTACAGTAGAGGAATGAAGTACTTCTGTCCGTGAAAGTAGAGCAGGACCTGGGCGTGATTTGTTTCTGATGATCTTAAAGTGGCTAAATAGGTAGAAAAAGGTGATGGCGAAAGCATTTATGTTCTGAAAGACGCACTCTCATTTGTCGAGTGGTCTTACCAATATACAGTAAATTTTGGAACAGCGACATCATAGCATATATACAATGTAGCTGATGCAGTTTAGTGAAAGAACGAGTAGAAGCACTTTTTTGTTAGCCATTTTCTTGAATTTAAGCATGCTTTTGAAGGTCTTAGCTATATGATTACTGATGAGGTTCCCATTCTTATAAGAGGCAGTAATCGGGGTAAACTATTACTGAAAAAAGAATAACAATAGATCTATAGATTACATTCAGTTGAGCTGAATGGTCTGAACAATAAGATAGAATGAGGGGTGTTTCTTTAAGATATAGCTCCTGTAGAATGAGTATTGTGGGGGTCTGGTTGTGGCGTTTCTTTGATTGGCTAAGGATCCTTTTTTAAAGTGTGGATGTGTTGTCGTTAGACACCAAAGTTATTCCTGTGAGGAAGCTATCCCAGTGAGGAGGAGATAATTGTTTATTTATTTTATTTATTTATTTATTTAGAAGAATTTAATATACCGCTTTATCTTGAAATCAAAGCGGTTTAACACGTCACACAAATCAGGTGGCATTGAGGTGGGTGCAGGCATGCAGTGAATACAACAGACAGTTGTGAGTGTGGGTGTGTAGTGTGTGATTGATTACATAGTGAGCTAGATACAGTGTGCGCTAAGTACAGTGAGATATATACAGGATTATTTTCAAACATGGGGGGGGGGGAGAGCTGGGGATATAGGCAGGGGGGAGTCGGATGTGTGGCTGGGTTATGTGTAGTCTTTGTAGTATTCTTTGAAGAGTGTAGTTTTGAGTATCTTCCTGAAGTCCTTGAGGTCTACAGTTGCTCTTAGGTCATCGGAGAATGAGTTCCATAGCATGGGCGCAGCCAGGGATAGTGCTCTACCCGAGGTTTCGTGTCTGGTTTTGGCGTATGCTCGGGAGGTGATGATGGTGTTTAAAGTTCCTCTTCTCCTGTGTCTGGTGTCTTGGTCAGCTTTGACGAGGGGTTGTAAACTGTTCGCTGAGAGGTTCTGTTTTATTTTGAATATGTTTAGTATTACCTTGTATCGGATGCCGGAGCTGATTGGGAGCCAGTGGAGGTTGTAGAGAATTGGGGTAATGTGGTCTTGCCTTGACAAAGCCTTATGGAGAAACAGAGTTCTTCACTGGGCAATGGAGTTTTGAAATTTTGATGGGATATCGGCACAGTTAAAGCTAAGTACTTTGTTATTAAGTCATGACAATTTTCTGACCGATACTATGGCATTATTGTTTCTTTTTGTTCCAGGTATCTTTGAAGCGATATAGGTCCTGGTAGACGTTGAGCCTTATGTTATCTTCAAAATTGTATGGCTTATTTGGCCTTTAACATGGAATTACTATGAGTAGTATTGGAATGAGATGTTGAATATTAGTGACCTTTCTGGGTACTGTTGGGATATCTTGGCTTAGGGATAGTTTTGCTCCTTCAGCTGCTATCTGTGACTGTAATCATGGCCTGCCTGCAGTTTGCACGATAAAGAAAAGAAAATGTCCTGTGGGCTAAGAAAGTATACGCTACAAGAGAGCTTTGCGGCCTGCTGTAGTCTGGAGGCCTTGCTTTGAGTAGAAGTACACAGAGTCAGGCTCAGAAAGAGAGAATACAGGTCAGCTCAGAAAAATAATTAGCAGAAAACATACTTTCAGCCTTGAAGAAAAGAAGAATGTAATTTAGCACCAGGAGATGAAAGCCCATAAACGGGCCCAAGGAATGCAGGAAAGATTTGCTCCACAGCACAGATAAGAAGCACAATTAAGCAAAGACCAGAAGACCTTGGGAGCACCAGCTGCAGGGAGGGCAGCCCTAAGGCATAATTGGCATTATTCATGGGAGGGGGCCTCAGAGAAGGAGTTCTAGCAAAGTTTTCTTTCTTTGCAAGTAACTCTGACTTTTACAGAATGACATCAGACTTCTAGAAGTTTTGTGACAGAGAATATCTATATAAGGAGACGGCTCCATAACTCAGCGGGCAATCTGCTCTCTGATCCTGGGCAGAGAGGGGGTTGCCTGTCACATTTCTCAGACAGAGTCTTTTGCTCTCTGCATTGGTGATTTATTTCGCTTTTGGTATACCAATAAAGAAGCTTTGCATCTGAGCAGAAGTTTGTCCTGAGTAATTTGTTGCTAATTGGTAATTGGTGATATCTAGAAAACATTTGTTGTGGGATACAGGGCCCCACAGTACTGTGGTGAAGAATGCCCTCCTGAAGGGATGGAGATAGAAGAAAATCCTGAGAAGGGAAAGGATTTACACAGGATTTTCAATCCTAGAAGGAAAAAAAACATACTGCTCTGCTGAGCTGAGCACAGACACCAGCCCAGGGGAGGAGTTAGGCAATGCTGATTGGGCACACCCAGGGGTTGGACAAGGTGTGTCGGGAAAAGAATCCCTTTTTAAAGCTTTGAACAAGGCTGCTAAGCAGACTAGGTGGGAGAGTGGCCCTAAGATGAGGTGGAAGAGTGGGTCTGAAACCAGGAAGCAGTTTGGCTGTACGAGTGAGTCTGGAAGAGTTGAGAGTGTTTGGAAAGGTTCTGCAAGGAGTTCTAAGGGTGCTGCTAAGAGGAGTCCTGTGAGGAATGGACGGAGCCATGTTTTAGAATCCTGGGAGAAGCCAGAACCCTGGAATAGAAAGCCTCAAAGGCAGGCACACTTTGAAGGAAACTCATTCTACAGGATAGAGCCTGGACCTGGAAAGCCCAGAAAAACCCACACCTGGAAAGCTCCTGAGCTACCAAGGAGGAGAGAAGTCTGGCAGAAAGAAGGCAGTTCTGATACGAGCAACGCTAGAGAAGGTAAAGCACAACTTCCTATTTTCAGTGCTTTGTTGAAGGAACCTGTGCATTGCCCTGAACTGTACAAGCCGAGCGCTGCAGGGGGAACAGTTAGTGACTGGGATAAGGGCATAACATTCAGTGATAACTGCCAATCTGATAACAAGCAGGCTGAATTGCTCCTCCAAGAATTCCAGCAGTTTCTAGAGCTGAAAGCAGGAAAACAGCAGAAGCTTAATGAGGACAGTAGTTCTGTTAACTCAGAGGATTTGATGCAGGTAGAAAATGATTTACCTACCGTAAGCACTGACCCTTGTAGCATGGACTGCTCTGTATGTTGTAAAGAATAGCAGTATAAAAGAAGCTTTGCACATTGTATGAAAGGAATACAAACATTGCTGTTTCTGCTGCCTGTGCCGTGAGAGTTAATTAATTGCACCTGTGTTCTGAACCCACGCTGTGAAAAAGAACAGCTGGTATTATGAGGCTGCAATGTTCATAAGTTGCCACTCGAGGCAGAGTTGAGTTAAGCTCCTCTATAGATGAAAAGCTGAAGTTAAAGCTAATTCTATTTCAGTTGTTCCTGAGTTCCTGTTTACTTCTGCTTATGTTAAAAGTGCACCCTTTACGTTTGTATATGAATTTTGATGCGCTGGAGAAACATCCCCAATACAAATAAATATTTCTTGCAAGCCTTACCACCTTTGGTCGCAACTACACTTTATTCCCGAGAGAAAATAGTGTGAACTACAATTCCCAGCATCCATAGGGAACAGTTCCACCTCTACTCACAGGGACAATAAGGCCACTCCTGCCTGTTAGCTCCAGGGCGCAGGCAGGAGCGTCGGAGTACATTAGGAGGAGATAAGCTTAGCCACTCCTTTTTGTGGTTAATAGTATAATATAAAATGAAATTGAAATAAAAATAATAAAGTTGAGTTTTTCTGGATTGCTGATGTTTTTTTTAAGACTAGCCCCCTGTTGGTGAGAAACCACCTGTTGGAGGGATAACTCTTTCTACACTGAGATCCATTTCTCCTCTAAAGGTTCACCTCTGGTGTCAGATGTTTCTGTAGTTTTGATTAGTAGTGTGTGTTAGTGTGTTTCCAGGAGTTTTTAAGTATTTTGATATATATGTTTTTAAGGATTTTATCTTCCATGTAATTATCATTTAAGCATACCATAATTCCATCCTTATGTTCACTGATTTACCACTAGTGTTTTACTTTCAAATCTTACAAGATAAGTTATACTCAAACTCAAAAGAGTAGCTAGCGTCTTTTGGTGCTTAAACAATTAATATACCTTGGGATATTGTTTATATAAACTTCATCCATGTTTAGATGCTATACTAATATAATACTAAAGGTAATCTCTCTCTTAGAAGTTAAACCTATGGAAATGCCTATGGCTCCCCCATTCAAATATAGCCTGCCTCCTTTACCAGTTTCTCTACATAGAAATATACATATGGTCTATAACTTTAATTATATACAAAATGATCTTTTCCAGATAACAGTGGTTTGTCCACATCATTAATAAGCCAGGTTAACAGAACCACCCAGTATAACTTTAATTTATCTTTTTCAACTATTGAGGCAACACCATGATTAATGTGATATGCCCTTATAGCGTTTCAACTTTTGCCACTTTATACAATTCTCTGATATTACCACATTTAGCTTTTTATTTATTCTCATCTCGATTTAAAGTACATTTTATGTCTTTTATAATTTTAAAGGCTCTTTTATGCCATTCATAATGGTAGAATAGTCTTCCAGTGTAGGTAGTAGAAACAAGGACAGTATCTGAATTCAAGAAAGCATGGGACAAACACAGAAGGTCTCTAAAGGAAAAAAAAGGGATTATGGTACCTGATATGGAAGGGCAGACTAGATAGGCCATATGGTCTTTTTCTAATGTCATTTTACTATGTTTCATTAGGAGAAGAAGGGCTGGGATTTTATTCCAGATACTTTCTGGTCAGAAAAAAGTTGGGGGGGGGGGGGCGGTAGGATTCTGTCCCATCCTAAATCCGAGGAATCTGATCAAATATCTGGTCTGAGAACTAAATGGTTTCTCTCAGCACCTGATTACCTATCTTCAAATGGCTATGGGATACATACACCCACATTCAAGTACTTCCTGTGACTGGGATGTATTTATGATTTATCACAGGAAAATACCACTGCCTGTACTGCAAACTGCCCTTTGGTCTTGCGTCTGCTCTGCACATATTCACCAAGCAGGTACTTTTACAAGAGATGGTGTGGCTTAGCCATCTGAAATGTATGCAGATCTGAACATCCCTGTGGACAGAACGTCCAATCAAAACATCCCAAAATGGGCATGTCTGTGGGCATTTCAGGCATGGTCAGGGTGGTGCCAGGCAGCGAATGTCAAAGGTGTATTTTAGATAGCATCTTGGACATGCCAGGCACAGCAGGCAGATGTTCCAGTCTAGACTTTCAATAAAGCTCAAACAGGTATGGGACTCTGCTGTCAATGCTAACCGTGAATGCAATTGTGTTAGGAGGAGCATGAAGTAGAGAGATAAGTCAAGAGAGAGTAATCTTCCTGGTTGTTGAACTCTTCTCTCAGGGCCTGCCCTCCTTCAATAAACCTGTATTCTTTTAGATAATTATCTGAAACCTTCTAACAGGAAGGAAAAGAACAAGAGGCACAATTATTTAGTGATTTTTCCAGAGCTCTACAAGGAAGGATCAGGGGGCCAAAGTAGACCTTTCCATCTGATTTCCTTCAAAGATTTCTTAGCCAGAGATGGGCAAGGGAATTTACTTGTTGGCTATGCTGTTACTACTGTTGATTCTGTAATAGAGGCGGGAGCCTTGCCATTTGTTAGTGCCCAGTTGGCAGAAGTGTTTGCCCTTATTCGGGCCTTGGAAATGTCTACGCATTTGGTTGTGAATATCCATACTGACAGCGCTTATGCACTTGGGGTTCTCTGGGATTTTGGGAACATTTGGGCTCAACGTGGATTTTTGACAGCTGCTCATAAGCCTATCAAGCATGCCTGCTATATTACATAAGAACATAAGACATGCCATACTGGGTCAGACCGAGGTCCATCAAGCCCAGTATCCTGTTTCCAACAGTGGCCAATCTAGGTCATACGTACCTAGCAATATCCCCAAAAGACACAGGTTCCACAATGCTTGTACTGGGTCAAGCATTGATATCCTGGGTCCCTTTTTTTTTTTTTTAAACTTTATTTAGGACCACCATAAAATCCAAACAATACATCAACAAACGGCGCCGCGGGGAGGGTTTGTTCTTCTCCCCCCCGGTAGCCAACAGAGAGATAATACAATAGGTGGTCATTTTACATTATATCTCAACCCCCCTGCTCCCACCCCTCTCCCCTCACCCCCCAACCCACCCTCACTCCATTACCAGCTTTGTACACCAATTATCGCCTGGGACTATAAAGCAGCTCCCTCCCACCCATTCCCATATATAGTCAACTCCCCCCTTGGAGAGTTGCATTGCGGCTGTGGGGCCCCAGTTGCTGAATATATGGCTCCCATATTGACAGAAAAACTGTCCAACGCTTGGCACTGCCCCGCGCCAACCAACGCTCCGTCAACATTAATTGATGAAAGTTATTCCGCCATTCACTAAAAGTAGGCGGTTGGCGTTCCCTCCACAATCTGAGAATCGGCCCTTTACCCACCAGACAGGCCTTCCGCACAAGCAAACTCTCACCAGCTTCCACTGGTCCAGGGGTCGGCAACTGGTCAAGTGTTACAAATAGGCCCGTCCAACGAATCCTTCGCTGAAGCAGTGTGCCGAGGAAGCTACATATCCGTGCCCAATACGCCCGTACTCCTCGACAGCCCCACCACATATGCAGGAGAGTCGCCGAGGGCCCCGAACAGCGTGGGCAGGAGCCATCAGTGTCCAGACAGCTACGCAGTGCTCGCCTCGGCGAGAAATGAGCCCTAGTCACGCATTTGAATTGGATCTCACGCCAGCGCACTCCTTGTACCAGTCGTCTGATCCGTTTCAATGCCATCAGTACCGAACCCGGCTGTACGTCTTCTCCCAATTCGGTCGCCCAAGCTCTTTCAACCCCACTATAATCAGAGAGGGGGCGGTAGGGCTCCAAACTACGTTTCAGACTGGAAATCGACGGTGTGCGCTCCTCTCCCAACTGGAAAAATTCTATAATACGGGCTGAGCGCTCAGCCTGCAGCGCATTGCGCGGCAGTGCGGCCACATAGTGGGAGATTTGTATATAAGCAAAACAATGCGTGTCGGGAAGCTCATACTCCCGACTGAGCGTTCGAAATGATTTACAGCTTCCCGTTTGGTCTACTAGGTGCCCTACCATCCGGATGCCACGTGCCCACCAGTCCCGAAACACCACAGTCTCGGACCCTGGAGTAAATTGGGCATTGCCCTGCAATGGTAACCAACAAGACACCTTCCACGTTTCCTGCCAGTACTTGTTAAGTTGTTGCCATGTGCGTCGGGCAGAGTCCACTAATGGACTCTGCCGACTAGAATCTGTGAGGACCTTATGAGTGCCATGCAAAGTCCCCAGGAGAGTCGCTGGTGCTACCAGACACTCCTCTAAAGACCTAGGCGTGTATACTTCTGTCCCCCCAGCCAATCGCCCAGGTGTCTGGCTTGACAGGCCAAGGCGTAAGTCCTCAAGTCTGGTAGGCCCATACCTCCCTCTCGCCATTTCCCGAGCAGGCGATCCCACGGGACCCGCGCTCGCTGCCCCCGCCAAAGAAAGCGCTTAAGCAAAGCCTCTATTCTATTTAGGTCACGTCGAAGCAACCAGACTGGTAGGGTCTGCAGCCAATACAAGATTCTGGGTAAAATTATCATCTGTATGGCTGCGATCCTCCCTGCCAGAGACAGCGGGAGAGGCCCCCATGCACTTAGCTGCACTGCCAATTGCCGCAGTATCCGGTCTAGGTTACGCCGGTATAAATCCTGGGGAGTCCCAGTCAATGTTATGCCCAAATAGATGAATTCTTTATCGGCCCACCTTAAAGGGAAGGGTCCCCTCCAAGAACTGCGGACGTGCCCCAGAACATCCACTACTTCAGACTTATCTTTATTAATACGCAAGCCGGCAATTGCTCCGAACCGCTGGAATTCGTCTAATAATGGTTGTAAGGAGGTGGCCGGTGTCGTCAGATGGACTAACAAGTCGTCAGCAAAAGCCGATATAAGGAAAGTTTGCGACCGTAGCCGTACTCCCTGTATTCTCCCCGAATTTACGATGGTACGAATCAACGGGTCCAAGGAGAGCACAAAGAGCAAGGGCGAGAGAGGACAGCCCTGCCTTGTACCCCTCCCCAACGTGAAGTCATCTGAGATAAGGCCTGGGTCCCTTTTTAATAGTGGTTTATGCACCTTTCCTCCAGGAACTTGTCCAAACCTTTTTTAAACCCAGCTATACTAACAGCCCTTACTACATCCTCCGGTAACAGATTCCAGAGTTTGATTACACGTTGAGTGAAAAAATATTTTCTCTTATTTGTCTTAAATAGTTTACCCTGTAGCTTGTCGTGCCTCCCCTTACCAGTACCCGTAGGTAGGGGTTAAGGAGGTTAAGTCCTTCTTTAAACCAAGGGCCTTTCACTTCCTGGAGCAGTGCTTGTTGGGAAGTGTAGTTTTTACCATCAGTTTTAAAAGAAGAGTAGTGTGACTCAAAGTGGTTATAAGTAAAGGGATTTATTTCCCCTCCCGGGGTTGGACTTTACAAGGACAAAAGTAAATGTAGCTTTTCTTCAGCAAAAATAAACAGTTTTCTCTTTCCAGCAGTTAGTGCTGCAGCACCTGGTTAATACAGCTCTGTTCCTTCACAGCCAGCATGTATTCTTTTCACCACAAAGTTTAAAGCAAAGATATAATTTGTTCAGAAGAAATTGTTGTACAGTCCATCTCCTCTGTAGGATAATTCATGCAAGGTGGTTCTGTATCCATCAATACCACCTCTGAACCAGCATTAGTTTGGCCCAGGCCTTCCAGGGCCGCGCCCTGTCTTCCAACCCTGAGCCCGTCAATGCACACAGGGTTTAAATAGGGCCTAAAGCCATTATCATAGCCCCAATTTTCCTGGCTGTTACCTCCACACGGATTCCGGTAATCCCAGCCCTTAGGCTTACCTGGGGACCTGGCTTTTGAGGCCTTCCTCTGAAGTTCCCCTGTACCGGTTGGTTCCCGGTTAAACCAGGGGGAAACAGTTCCCAACTGCTATTTGGGCTGCTTGTAAGGCTGTGAGTGCTTCAGCTGTTCTGGTCTGCTTCTCCTGTAATTATCCACCGAAGCCTCTGACCTCCCGTTGGCTGAAAACTCTGCCCACCTCCTGACTGGGCATCTGCTTTCCTCTCTCTCCTCTCTCTTTCTGCCTGCTGGAGTCTCCTTATGAGACTGCCCTTCTGGGTAGGGCCTAGTCCCACCCCTTAGCAGGTGTTCCAACTTCCCCCGTGACTCCTGGCTATATTGATAGCAGGGGCGTGTTTCCTTCTCTTGTGTTTTGTTTCCCCGGCAACTGGTAGCCATGTGTCTTTGTTTATCCCTCAGCCCTGCATTTCCTACCTGATTTTCTAGCTTCTCTGCCGGGCCAGAAGGGCTTGCTACATCACAAGCTTCATTACATGTCCCCTAGTCTTTCTATATTCTGATAGCGTAAACAATTGATCCACGTTTATCCGTTCCACTCCATTCATTAATTTATAGACCTCTATCATATCTCCCCTCAGCCATCTCTTTTCCAGGTTAAAGAGCCCTAACCTTTTTAGCCTCTCTTCATAGGAGTAGCCTTCCATCCCCTTCACCAATTTGGTGGCTGTTCTCTGTACTTTTTCTAATAACGCTATGTCCTTTTTAAGATACGGTGACCAGAATTGCACACAATATTCAAGGTGCGGTCGTACCATGGAGCAATACAGAGGCATTATAATATCCTTTGTTTTATTCTCCATCCCTTTCCTTATGATACCTAGCATTCTATTTGCTTTCTTGGCCGCCGCTGCACATTGGGCGGAGGGTTTTAACATGTTATCCACGATGACTCCTAAATCTTTTTCCTGGGTGGTGGTTTCTAATGTGGAGCCTTGCATCGTGTAACTATAGTGTGGGTTGTTCTTTCCTAGGTGCATAACTTTGCACTTGTCCACATTAAATTTCATCTGCCATTTGGATGCCCAGTCTTCCAATTTATCCAGATCCTCCTGCAGTTTTCCACAATCCTCTTGGGTTTTAACAACTTTAAACAGTTTTGTGTCATCTGCAAATTTGATAACCTCACTAGTTATTCCCTTTTCCAGGTCATTTATGAATATGTCAAAAAGATCTGACCCAGTACAGATCCCTAGGGTACTCCACTATTCATCTTTTTCCATTGGGAATATTGGCCATTTAGCCCTACCCTCTGCTTTCTATCTTTTAACCAGTTCCCGATCCACAATAGTACACTGCCTCCTATCCCATGACTTTTTAGCTTCACCAAAAGTCTCTGATGGGGGACCTTGTCAAAAGCTTTCTGAAAGTCCAGATACACTATATCAACTGACTCACCTTTGTCTACCTGTTTATGCACACCTTCAAAAAAACATATCAGATTAGTAAGACAAGATCTTCCTTGTCTAAAGCCATGTTGGCTGTCCCCCATTAGGCCATGACTATCTACATGCTGTGTAATTTTGTTCTTTATGATGGTTTCTACCATTTTCCCTGGTGCTGACGTCAGGCTCACTGGTCTGTAATTTCCAGGGTCACCCCTGGAACCCTTTTTAAAAATTGGTGTTACGTTGGCGACCCTCCAATCTTCAGGTATTACAGATGATTTTAATGAAAGTTCACAGATTACCAATAGCAGGTCTGCAATCTCATATTTCAGTTCTTTCAACACTTTGGGATGTATACCATCCGGTCAAGGTGATTTGCTACTATTCAGTTTATCAAATAGTTGTAATATATCTTCCCGGTGTAGCGATATTTCTCTCAATTCCTCTGCAGTATCACCTTTAAATACCACTTCAGTCTTGGGTAACATCCCTACATCTTCCTCAGTAAAGACCGAAGCAAAGAATTAATTCAGTCTCTTCGCTATAGCCTTGTCTCCTCTTACTGCCCCTTTTACCCGTCTATCATCTAATGGTCCAATTGGCTCTCTCACAGGCCTTTTGCTACGAATGTACTTGAAAAAGTCTTTATTTCGTGTTTTTGCTTCCATAGCAAGTTTCTTCTCAAATTCCCGCTTTGCCTGCCTTATCAATGCTTTGCATTTAACTTCTCAGTGCTTGTGCTGTTTCCAGTTTTCATCATTTGGCTCTTTTTTCCATTTCCTGAAGGTTGCTTTTTTGGCAGCAACAGCCTCTCTGACCTCACCTTTAAACCATGCTGGCAGTATTTTGGACTTTCTTCCACTTTTCTTAATGCGTGGAATACAGCTGGTTTGGGCTTCGAGGATAGTATTTTTAAACAACACCCAAGCTTGCTGTAAGTCTTTAACCTTTGGAACTGCTCCTTTTAGTTTTTTCCTAACTATATTCCTCATTCTATCATAGTCTCCCTTTTGAAAGTTAAAAGGTAGTACTGTGGATTCCTTTCCTATCTGTCCTCAACTAATTAAATCAAACATGATCATACTATGATCACTATTGCCAAGTGGTCCCAACACCCTTATTTCTTGCACCACATCTGGCGTTCCACTAAGGACTAGGTCCAGTATGGCTTCCCCTCTGGTCAGTTCATGAACCAACTGCTCCAAGAAGCAGTCATTTATTTCATCTAGAAACTTTATCTCTTTAGCTTGTCCTGCTGTGACACTGACCCAGTCGATACCGGGGTAATTGAAATCACCCATTATTACTATTCTGTTGTGACTTTTGTTAGCTTCCTTGATTTCTTTGAGCATTTCATCATCCATTTGTTCATTCTGGTCAGGCGGTCGATAGTATACTCCCACTGCCATCACCTTCCCCTTCATAAATGTAATTTCAATCCATAGAGATTCTACAGCAAATTTTGTTCCCTGCAAAACTTTAATCCTTTCTGACTCAATGCCCTCTCTAACATAGAGCGCAACCCCTCCACCAATTTGCTCAACTCTATCATTACGATATAGTTTGTATACAGGTATCAGTGTCCCACTGGTTATCCTCCTTCCACCATGTCTCTGAGAGTGCAATCATATTTAACCTCCCATTTAGTGCTATATATTCTAACTCTCCCATCTTATTGTTTAGACTTCTAGCATTGGCATACAAGCATTTTAGAGACTGTATTTTATTAATATTAATCTGGCTATTGGTAGGCATGGGTAATTTGGAATCTTTATGCTCTGTCTGCTCCTTACTCAAGGGCATTTGGGCTACTATACTCCCTTTTGGAACCTCACTGCTTTTGGTAGTATCCTTCAAGGATACCTTCATCCGAACCATGCGCTCCTGGGTGACTGTCGGCTTTCTCCTATTTTCTAGTTTAAAAGCTTCTCTATCTCTTTTTTAAAGGTTAATGCCAGCAGTCTGGTCCCATCCTGATTAAGGTGAAGCCCATCCCTTCGGAAGAGCTCCCCCTTTCCCCAGAATGTTCCCCAGTTCCTAACAAATCCAAAACCCTCATTCTTGCACCATTGTCTCATCCACGCACCATTGTCTCATCCACGCATTGAGACTCTGGAGCTCTGCCTGTCTTTTGGGTCCTGCACGTGGAACAGGAAGCATTTCGGAGAATGCTATCCTGGAAGTTCTGGATTTCAACTTCCTACCTAAAAGCTTAAATTTAGCCTCCAGAACCTCCCTACCACATTTTCCTATGTCATTGGTACCAACATGTACCAAGACAGCAGACTCCTCCCCAGCACTATCTATGATCCTATCTAGGCAGTGCGTGAGGTCTGCTACCTTCGCACCAGGCAGGCATGTTACCAGGCGATCCTCACGTCCACCAGCCACCCAGCTATCTACATTCCTAATGATTGAATCACCAACTATAACAGCTGTCCTGACCCTCCCCTCATGGGGACATGGCCCTGGAGAAACGTCCTCGGTGCGAGAGGGTTTTACATCACCTGGAGGACAGGTCCTAGTTACAGGATCACTTCCTGCCACACCAGGGTGATGCTCTCCTGTCACGTGACCTCTCTCCTCCATGGCAACAGGGATGCTGCCAGACTGGAGGTGGGACTTCAGGACTATATCCCTGTAGGTCTCGTCCATGTACTTCTCTGTCTTTCTTATGTCTTCCAGGTCTGCTACTCTAGCCTCTAGAGAACGGACTCGTTCCCTGAGAGCAAAGAGCTCCTTGCACTTAGTGCATACGTAAGACCTCTCACCAACTGGGAGAAAATCATACATGTGACACTCAATGCAAAAGACCGGAGAACCCCCATCTCATTGCTGGACTTCTGTCTGCATCTTAGTTTAAAGCTTGTGTTTAGGTCTTTTAAATTCTGTATATAATAAGGATTGGTGTAGATGCTTATACTAATAAAAGTGTATCTAATAGCCCTAATACACCTTGTGTACCTGAAGCTTAATTAATTAATCTCAGGTCCTCCGTGTATGACTGATTTGGATAAAGAGCTGCACCTGAGAGCAGCCCCTTTCCTCTAAGATGTGCAAGTACCTATAAAATTACAATTACCCCAGGGGTGGGTGGGTGCTGGGGAGGGAGGGAGGGAGATAAGTCCTATTAAAGAGGGCAGTTATAAGGTACCCTGTCCTGAACCCTCAGCAGGGGGGAGGGGGGTACCACACAAAGCCCAGTTAGTTGAGAGAGGCAAGGTAAGTTACAGCTGAGAAGGCTGAACTAGCACACCACTAAGACAAACAATAAATAATTAAATAAACAGCTAGAACTCACAGCAAGGTGTCACAGGAGGCAAATATCCACTTCTCTAGCACAGCACTGTAAAAGCACTGCTCTTCTCTGATCAGAGAAAAGCAAACTAAAACAGACTATGCACACGTGGAGGAAACAGGAAGAAGGCTACACAATACCTCAGCAGGGGGGAGGAGGGGAGGATTCACTCAGGCAGGCTAGGACAGGAAAAAAGTTTAACACACAGCAGGTTCTGGGGAGAGAGATTTAATTTAAAATGAACAGTTAACCTGGCTACCACACAAAGCCCAGTTAGTTGAGAGAGGCAAGGTAAGTTACAGCTGAGAAGGCTGAACTAGCACACCACTAAGACAAACAATAAATAATTAAATAAACAGCTAGAACTCACAGCAAGGTGTCACAGGAGGCAAATATCCACTTCTCTAGCAGAGCACTGTAAAAGCACTGCTCTTCTCTGATCAGAGAAAAGCAAACTACGTCCGGCAACTACTCCAGCCCATGTTATAGTTCCACCAGATCAATTGCCAGATCCCCAACTGCTGCGCAGCGACCTATTATCCTATTGTAGATATTTGTACCAAACGTTGGTATCTCCTTCCTTTTTGCAGCTTATGAAACAGGGTGCTCAGGCATCGCGACCACCTCCAGAAGTAGAACCTGGAGACTGGGTGCTTATCAAGGATCTGGCACCAAAGTCTGCTCTAGCAGTGAGATTTCTGGGACCATTCCAAGTGTTGCTGGTGGGATATTCAGTGTTGAAAGTTGAAATATTGAACGTTTGCTTGCTGCAGTGCTTAAACCAGCTCAGGTGGCTGTGTTGAAATGTAAAGGACATGATCTTACTGGTTCTGTAGTGTCATAAGGCAATCAGTTTGTGGACCAAGCTGCTAAAGCTGCAGCAGCGGGGCCTGCAGCTCTGTCACATCTCTTATTAACTCTTCGTTCACCTGCAGCTTCTACTTCTGGCTCATTATCATTGGATTTGATGCGTGCACCTCAGGACTCAGCCATTCTTGCTTTTTGGTGAAGACGGCTATCTTGGGGAGCATCGCCTGATGGTACTGGACTATGGAAAAAGGACCAATTATTTATTTGTCCTAAATCATTATTGTATTCTGTCGCTCTGTTTTTACATCACAAGTTGCATTTAAGTGTTCCGGCTATGATGAATGCTTTTGCTCAGTTATGGTATAATCCTGCATTTGCTTCTGCTGCTCATGCTGTGTATGTTTCTTGTCTCCCATGTCTACAAGCAGGAAAATCTGAATGCACTCTTCGCGCATTGCCTTCTCCATCCTTGCCTAGGCCTCAAGGACCCTTCCTCTTCCTGCAAATGGATTTCACTGATCTGCCTTGTGCCAAGGGGGGAAGGAAGCACCTTTTGGTTTTTACCTGTCTATATTCAGGATGGCCTGAAGCCTATCCAACTAATTTGTTGTCTGCTGCTACAGTTTTGAAGTGTTTGCTTACCCAGTTTATTCCTTTGTGGGGCGTGCCCCTGGTTTTGTCTTCCAATCAAGGCCCAGCTTTTACGGCGGAAGTCTGGAAAGGCATAATTGCATTTTTTGTCCTTCATCAGCAACTTCATCCTCCGTATCATCTGCAAAGCTCTGGCCAAGTGGAACGGATGAATCGGACGCTGAAGGCGCTCCTCCGGTCCCTAACTCATGATTGGAGTCGGGATTGGGTGGAAGCTCTGCCGTTTGCTTTATTTTCGATCCGTAATTCCCCTCAAAGAACTCGACAAGGCCTTACCCCTTATGAAATTGTGACCGGACGTCCGGCAACTACTCCAGCTCATGTTATAGTTCCACCAGATCAATTGCCAGATCCCCAACTGCTGCGCAGCGACCTATTATCCTATTGTAGATATTTGTACCAAATGTTGGTATCTCCTTCCTTTTTGCAGCTTATGAAACAGGGTGCTCAGGCATCGCGACCACCTCCAGAAGTAGAACCTGGAGACTGGGTGCTTATCAAGGATCCGGCACCAAAGTCTGCTCTAGCAGCGAGATTTCTGGGACCATTCCAAGTGTTGCTGGTGGGATATTCAGTGTTGAAAGTGAAAGGACGGAGAACCTGGATACATTTGGACCAGAGCAAGAAAGCACCGTTACATGGATGAGACAACTTCCTTTTACAAAGCCTAGGCCGGACCCAGAGGAATTTGAGATTGAACTGGACTCACTTCCTCCGATTTTATCTCCGCTTAACCAAGAAAGTGGGTGTGAAGTTGTGTCTGGCGAACATAGTCATGACCTTGTAACTTCTGCTTTCTCATGTTGCTTGGCAAAGATATCAGCAGATTCCATTTTAGACTTGTAATTTTGTAATATGAATATCACCAGATTTTAATTAAAAATTAACTGTGTCAGCTGGTAATCCTCGATAAAAGCCGGATCTCTGGCTAAGAAATCTTTGAAGGAAATCAGATGGAAAGGCCTACTTTGGCCCCCTGATCCTTCCTTGCAGAGCTCTGGAAAAATCACTAAATAATTATGTCTCTTGTTCTTTACCTTCCTGTTAGAAGGTTTCAGATAATTATCTAAAAGAATCCAGGTTTATTGAAGGAGGGCAGGCCCTGAGAGAAGGGTTCAACAGTTCAAATAGAATCTGCTGATATCTTTGCCAAGCAACATGAGAAAGCAGAAGTTACAAGGTCATGACTATATTTGCCAGACACAACAGGCGTCGCTATAATTTTCCATCAGACAAAAGCTGATTAGTTACTCTTATAATATTTGCTGAATTTTTGTTATTTATTCAAGCTTTGTTTAATTTCCAGTTATATGTTGACCTAACGTCTGATTCTTGGAAAGTTCATGCTGACCTAGTTACTAATTTCAACCTATCTTCTTGCAGAAATAAGGGGAAGTACAGTCTGTAATCATTAAGTTTTAAAGAAGCTGGCCTGTGACTCAATAACTATGTACACAGCTCTGTTAGCTAATATGTGATGCAATGGCTAACAGTAACCCTTATAGAAGAACAATCGTAGAGAAAAACTCTTTGATATTGTAGTTTAGCTTGTGAATTACAATAAGCATATATTTCGCCTATAGCGAGCTACCTTTACAGTCCTGTTTCATGATTTTCTGTACTATCGCTGCCAGTACCTACATCCAGTATTCCATATGTAGATTCACTATCACTGTCACTGTCTATCTCTAAATCCAAATTGCCGTAGACAGGGTGATCCATAGCTGTATAAGTCACTTTAGTACATGACAACTCATCAGTTTCTTTTATAGTCTCTAGTTTAGTTCTGGAGCCTGGGTTGAGTCGCCCTTTTCCACACTGGTTTTCTGGTTGCTGCGTACCATGCTGTGTGACTCCTTGTGTTCCAACCACACTCCCTGTGCACCAGTCATTTCTGCCTTACCTCTGAGAGGCACCCCACCCCCTCCTCTACCCTGCACTCCTACCAAGACCCTCCTCTCCCCCATGTCCTACCACCCACTCCTGTCTGTGTTCCAGCTGTGGCAGTGGAAGTGTGCATTTGTTGGAATGTGTAGGAGTTAAGGAGCTGAGAGGGGGGGGGGGTGACTGTTGGTGTGAGTGCAGGTATTGGTGTTCATGTGCCTGGGAGTGAGTGGTCATATCAGTCTGTGTCCACGTCTCACACAGCAAAGAGCAGTGTGTGTCGGTAGAGGGTAGCACAAGAGTACCAGTGTAGGGTGTGAGAGGGAATAGGTGGTGATCCCCGTGGGTGTTTGTGGGAGGGTAGGAGCAACACAACATGTGGACCACTAGGTTGCAGCAGTACTATAGGAAATGGACAGGGGGCACAGAGAGGGCACCCCTGTCAGAGTTTGTACAGGGCTAGGGCCCAATACATGAGGCTCATTGATGGTCGGTGCCCAACGTGGTTTAGGTTGGACAAAGCCACCATACGCCTGCTGTATCAAGAGCTGGAGCAAGACCTCAGCCCCTCAAGATAGAGAGGCAGTCTCATCATTGTGTACAGCAAGGTCATGATAGCCCTCACATTTCTGGTGACTGACAGCTTTCAGACTGTGCTCATGGAGCGGCAGGTGGACCTACTCTTGCTGCCTTGCTGGGCAGACTAGATGGACCATACTGGTCTTTATCTGCCGTCATATATATTTATGTTTTTTATTTAGCTGGATTTCTATACCACTTTATCCTAAAATCAAAGCAGTTTACAATGAACTCAAATGTTTACAAAAAACTGGGGGAAAGGATGCAGGGATTAAATTAACTTAACTTATAAACAAAGGCTATGTGTATGGACATAATAGGGGAAAGAGGGGGAGGCAACAGGCATAGGGTTATTGATTAGAATCAAGTATTGTCACCGAAGTGTTCGAAGTAGAAGGTTGTTTTCAGTTTTTTCTTGAAATCCTTGGTGTTGGTGATGGCTCTGAGATGGTCGGAGAGTGAATTCCAAAGGGAAGGAGCGGCTAATGAGATAGCTCTTCCTGATGTTACTTGTTTGGTTTTTATATAGTTTTTAGGGGTGGCTATGGTGTGACTGGTGGTTTGTCGTCTGGGTCTGTTGCTTGATTCTGTAGTGATGAGGGGTTGGAGAATGCCAGCAGAAGTATCTTGTATGATTTTGAAAATGTTTAAAATAGCCTTGTACTTGATGCGGGAGATGATGGGTAGCCAGTGGAGTTGGTTCAGGAGGGGGGTGATGTGGTCCTGTTTGGATGAGCTGGTTATGATGCGAGCTGTGGTATTCTGCACCATTTGCAAGGGGCGGATTGCTTGTTTGGGTAATCCAAGGTAGATAGGGTTACAGTAGTCAATGGTTGGTGTGATAATCATCTGGAAAACAGTATGGAAGTGTTATGGAATGCAATGTTACTGCTATGGCAGGCATTGGCCAGTTGGTGGTGTCACTATATCTGTGTCTTACCCATTCTGCCTGCTTAACCTTGAACAGTGCTCAGCCCAGGGATGGCAGAGAAAATTGTAGGCTCTATGCCCAGGAAAGAGGGGGAAGGGGGATTTATGCTGTATCTTTATTATCTTTATTAGACATTTGATATACCGCCCAGGCAGCCCTGGCTTCAGAGTGGTTTACAGTAATAAAATTGGTGGCTGTAGGAAAAGGTGAAATGAACGCCAACATTTTGACAGGACAGTGTAGAAAAGGAGACAGCAGGAGAAAGAACTGGAGGTGGACAATAGGAGCATGAGAGGGATGCATCAGGTCTAGAAGGGGAAGGAAAAAAGGTGTCCTGCTGAAAGTTGGGAGATCAAAAGCAAGATGGAAAAGGTGGGTTTTTAACAATGCTTTAAATTTTGAAGAATGAGGTTTTGGAGCACAGGGATGAAGGCAGAGAGTTCCACAGTGCGGAGCTCAAATAGAAATGGGTGGCAGGGCAGACCTCATGGAGGTACTGGCCACACCTGGGTACAGGGCAGGACACCAGCTGCAGCAACCTGGGGTGTTGAGCACTGTGGTAGTATATGGCAGGCACCAGCTGTCTGTCCTCTGGCTAAAACTCATGGCAACAGAGATAAAGATGGATGAGAACTGTAGCAGTGGCAAGGACACCATAGATCTGTGACGGGGCATATTTGGTAAGGTCGCACTCTCCATCCCTCACCTTCTTGTCCTGCAGGTGACAAAGAATATCCATTGTACTACTCCTATCAGAAAATCATCTTCCTCATGCAGATCAAAGATGGCTCCATGGTACTCTGATGAAATCAGGTCCACCAAATAAATCCTAAGAAGACTAGAAAGAAAATGGAGACAAATAAAAGACTCAGCTCTTCTACTCCAATACAGAGCCCATCAATACAATAAAATAGTACAATCAATCGATACAGACAAGAATACTACACAAGCCTCATTATGGGCTCAATTAATAAACCTAAGGAACTATTTAACATCATAGAAACATAGAAATATGACGACAGAAAAAGACCACATGGCCTATCTAATCTGTCCTTCCATATGTAAACAGCCACCACTCAGCTTGTATATAGCCGTTTAGCCTGTATATAGCTACCTACGGAGTAGCCAGGCTACTGTATAGCCTGTACATAGTTACTCCAGTTAGACCAAGTTGCATAACCTGTTTTTTTGTAAGTACAGTGCTGGGGTGCCTGCACAGTACAAATTTACTGTTGAATGTAAACCGAGCTGATTTTAAAGAGCGCGGTATAGAAAAGACTTTAAATAAATAAATAAAATAAATATCAACAACTACAACAGTCCCCATGAGAACTCTCACCAAGGATCCACAGAAAAACACCCTAGAAATACACCCCCAAATAATGGCCGATTACCTAACAGAAAAATATAACCAATAGATCCAAATAACCTCAAAAACAACTAACCATCCGCACAACCTTGTCCATAAAGAACTATGGGGAACCTTTAGTATCCCATCCACTCAGCAAATTGACAATATTATTTCATCACTTAACACTACAACTTCACCCTCTGATCCTTGCCCTGTCACTTGGTTAAAAGCATTGAAGGAACAAATTAAGTACTTCATTCACAATATAATTTGCATGTCGCTCATACAAGGATACATGCCAACAACTCTCAAACAAGCCATCATACGACCATTAATTAAGGATACATCCCTTAACCTAAATGAACCAGCTACATACAGGCCAATCTCCAGCTTACCTTTCATCGCTAAAATAATAGAAAAAATAGTTCAAAGACAACTTCAGGACCACATAGACCAACATGCTCCATTGGACCTACACCAACATGGGTTCAGACCCAACCATGGCATAGAAACACTTCTGTTATCATTGTTCGACGACATCATAAGAGGAATAGACAACGTGAGAACAGGATTTGTCCTTATCTTCATGGACATATCCTCAGCATTTGACACAGTCTCCCACAGCATCCTACTTCAATGTCTACAAGAAATCAGCTTACATAACAGCATGCTAGCATGGTTCAAATCCTACCTGAGCAATAGACAATAACAAGTGAAATGTGGTACAGTCAAATCAAAGCCCTTCCCAGTAAACCAAGGTGTCCCACAAGGATCATCCCTCTCTGCAATCTTGTTTAACACCTACATAAAGCCAATATGTGAAATGATCAAAAAACACAAAATACAATACAAAATATATGCTGATGATATCATGGTATACACTCCTGTAGAAATACACAAACCTGACTGCTCAACCATAACGGCATGTGTAGAAGACATGGTTAAATGGCTCAATAACAACCTGTCCATAAATTACAAAAAGACAGAGACACTCTTTATCACCAGGGACACATCATTTACCCCACCACAAACAATCACAATATTGCAAAAGCAAATAAAAGTAAAAAAAGAAATTAAATACCTGGGAGTAATCGCAGACCAAAACCTCACCATGCAACCACACATTGCAAAAACCACCGCAAATGCCTACTATAAGAAGAAGATAATAAGAAGACTTAAACCAATTCTAGACCCTGATCACTTCTGCACCATCTGTCAGGCAATCATCACACCAACGCTCGACTATTGCAATTCACTCTACCAAGGGCTCTCAAAGCAAACCATCTTACTACTTCAACTAATGCAGAACACTGCAGCTTGCCTAATCACAGGAACAGACAGATATGGTCACATCACACCAATACTTAATCAATTACACTGGCTCCCAATACATTCCGCTTTGATTTCAAGATAAAGAGGTATATAAATCCTTTGAAATAAATAAATAAAATAAAAAATAAATTCCCGCATCCAATACAAAGCAACACTAATCATATTCAAGATCATTCACCAGCTATCAGCACATATCCTACAAGACACTATAACAAAGGATTCAAGTACCCGACCCAGGAGAAATAACAACAAGAATATCATTATCCCACCCCTTGGATACCAAAAGACCATACAAACCACCTCTGGAAGAGCAATATCACTATATGCTCTATTACTATGGAACTCCCTCCCAGACGACATACGTGCAAATTCAGACATTAAGGTCTTTAGAAAGAAACTAAAAAACACTTCTCTACAAGAATCACTTCGAACATATTTTCTAACCACCCGGATGATGACATGATCTAAGTCACCTAGTGCAACCTGTAGCTTTGGACTGGTAAATGTTATACACGATACAATAAACTGTATATAGTTATGTCTTACTCCCATAATGCTGTACATAGTTTTTACACTACCTATACCCTGCATAACTCGTTATTTGTATAATATTAGTTACTGTTCAATTGTTCTATGTATAATGTTTCAAGTTGTAATGTAAACAGCTCTGAGTGAAGGACAAAGCGGTATAAAAAATCTTTAAATAAATAAATTGTTCTGCTGGCTCATAACACCCGTTGTTTCATCCCACAATGAGGCAGAAGAGTGCTACAGTCAGGCTCATTGCATCATGCGTTCCGTGATAGAACATTCAGCCAGCTGAAAACCCGGTTCAGGGGGCAAACTAGTTTATAGCCCACAAAGTTTGTGAGATATTCATAGCATGCTGCATGCTATATAACCTTGCCAAGAGGAGGTGCCTACCTCTGCCCCCAGAGAACGCACCAGAGGAGGCTGACATGGAAGAGAAAACTCTGACATTGCCACAGATGTGAATGAGCAGCCCTACAAATAAGGAGAGGGAGCAAGGAACAGACTTATTCTGAATCACTCTATGTGAGGCAAGTCTTTAATTGAAACAATCAACATACAGTGATATAATTACCCATTCTGCCTGCCTACCCCCTCACCCCTTAAAACCCGCACCCTAGTGCCACAAACTACCAGCTACCAACCTGTGACACAGCACTCTTCCACTATATGCTCCCCTCCCAGGGCCGGCCTGTCCACTAGAAGAGCTAGGCGGCCGGCGACAGCAGCTGTGCCGCCTTTCTCAGCTGCTGCCGATTCCGTTTGGGGGGAGGTGGGCAGTGGCGGCAACAGTATTTCCAAAAGCGGCCACTTTTTGAAATATTGCCACTGCCTGCCTCCCCTTCCCTGCCACCCCTGTCTTCCCCACTCCTTCTCCCTACAAACACACTGGAACACCCCATAATATACACCACACAGCCTCCTCCCTAACAGTCCTGGCTGTCACCACACAAGAGCTTACTGAGTGTGCCACCCCCTGCCTTTGCCTCTTTCCTTTGCCCGGAGGGATGGCCAGCATGGCCCGGAGGGATGGATACAGACTCGGAGGTGCTCACTAATCCCTCCTCTCTATTCTTGCATGACTCAGACAAACTATTCACATCTGGCCCTATGCCATTACTCTCTTGCGCTTGGCATCTAAGTAAGTCGGGGAAGCAAAGGGGGGAGCCATTGCCCCATGGTGGCGCACAGAGGATATTGGTTAAGCTTGGTCCCTGGGACTCGCATTGGCAGAGCCTGGCACCTCTGCCATCACTACTGGTGGTTGTGGGAGCTTCTGCAGCTGATGCAGAAGCTGGGGGAACAGTAGATGGTAAGTAGCCAGTAGGAGTGTCTGGGAGACTAGATGGCCAAACCGTGAAAGGAGTGTGTCCATGGACTGGCTTATGTGTTGCAGCTCTTGCAGACGCCAGTCACCTGTCTCCCTTCTCGCCCTTTTCATGGAGAAAGAACAGCTTGGTGCTGGCTGCTCTGCGTTGCTGTCTGCCTTAAATTATGCTCCCATTGAAATTTGTTAAAGTAAGTTGAATAAATAGAAATGACTGTCTAATGCCGCCACTGCCTCCATGCAGGGGCGGCCCAAGGGGGGTGCGGGGCCATGTGCGGAGACTCGGTGCGGGGCATTATTTGCATAAGGGGCCTCATTTGCATAAATATTTGCATAATGTTACCATACACTAACTTTTAGTAAACATGCCTCTTAATGAGTGTATGAATAAAGAAAGACTAAAAGACTTCTACATTACTATAATCCAGTGCCAACCGCCAGACACATTAGGAACTACTACAAACACTACCCATTTAGAGCCCATAGCAAACCCGCCGTATCCTAACAGCACTACCAGGACTCATAAAGCACCATACCCTAACTATCAAAAGGAAACACTGCAAATATTAAACCAATACATTTCAGAGAACAACAATACATGACCTACTGGGGAAAGAGAACAAGTGGCAATGTCAAATAGGAATTACATAAACAGAATACCTCAGCTCAGTTACACATGCAAAACATAGACCATCACCAAACAAGGAATCACAATTTAGAAACAGGAAGACAATAATTAAACTGGGAATCCCAAAAGCCAAACTTGGAATGTACAACACTGTAGAAATAAAACTATACATTAATTTGCTCTTGTACTAAACAAAGCGCAGGCATTAATGATGCACATTTCCCAGAGCTGACATATTCCAATTAATAAATTCAAAATAAAGAGATATTTTTCTACCGTTTGTGCATTTTTTTTCAGCTGCAATTGCTCCAGCCACTTTCTTCTGGTTTCTTCGTGTCTTCCGCTAACTCTTCATCGTCTGCTGTCCATTTGTCTTTTCTTCTTCTCTCTTCTAGTTTTTTTCCATTCTCTCTCTACATCTGCTTTAACATACTAATCTTTCTCCTTTTGCTCTTTCCTCATTCCTATTTCATCCATTCAAATTTTACCCCTCCATCCTCAATCCCCATTTACTCTCCCAATACCCGGCCAATTGTAGATTTGTCTTCCCTCCCACACAAAATATTTTTTCCCTCTCCATTTCACTCTCCCAGCTCCATCCCATTCTAATCCTCCCCCAACATCAGCTCCATTCTAGTTCCAGTCCCACCCAGCATCCGCTCCCTTCTAGTCCCCGCATCAGCCCATTTCCAGTCCAAGCCCCCCATAAGCCCATTTCCAGTCCTAGCTCCCTCCCCCTCACAACCCATTTCCATTCCAAGCTCCCGTCCCCATCAGCTATTTGCAGTTCAAGCCCTCCTTCCACTCAGCCCATTTCCAGTCCTAGCCTCCTCATAGCCCATTACTAGTCCTAACCCCCCATCAGCCCATTACGTCCTAACCCCCCCATCACCCTATTTCCAGTCTTAGCCCCCTCATAGCCAATTACCAGTCCTAACCCCCCCATCAGCCCATTTCCAGTCTTAGCCCCCCCATAGCCCATTACCAGTCCTAACCCCCCCATCAGCCCATTTCCAGTCTTAGCCCCCCCATAGCCCATTACCAGTCCTAGCCCCCCCATAGCCCATTACCAGTCCTAACCCCCCCCCCACCACCACCACCAGCCCACTTTCAGCCTTAGCACCCCCATGGCCCATTACTAGTCCTAACCCTCCCCCATCAGCCCACTTCCAGTCTTAGCCTCCCCCCCCATAGCCCATTACCAGTCCTAAACCCCCTTCCCCCCTATCATCCCAAATAGCCCATAGCCCATTACCAGTCCTAACCCCCCCATCAGCCCATTTCCAGTCTTAGCCCCCCCCATGGCCATTTACCAGTCCAAACCCCCCCAGCCTCCCACTTTGCCCCCCCATTGCCAATTCCCAGTCCTACCCCCCCCCCCCATCAGCCCACTTCCAGTCTTAGCAACACCCCATGGCCCATTACTAGTCCTAACCCTCCCCCATCAGCCCACTTCCAGTCTTAGCCTCCCCCCCATAGCCCATTACCAGTCCTAAACTCCCTTCCCCCCTATCATCCCAAATAAAAAAAAAAACAAAAACAAACAAACCGGCTGCTTCTGCCGCGGCAGCATCAAGAGTTCTGCCGCGGCAGCATCAAGAGTTCTGCCACGGGGCCCCCCCTGCCCGGCAGAGCCTCCCTGCATCATCAACTTTCTTCAAGTCCCAAAACGCGGGCTTCTTTCAGAGCCGCGAGAGTTTCCTTTCTCGCGGCTCTGTTAATCCCGCCGAGGGTGATCCCATCAGCCCCGGCGGGATTAACAGAGCCGCGAGAAAGGAAACTCTCGCGGCTCTGAAAGAAGCCCACGTTTTGGGACTTGAAGAAAGTTGATGATGCAGGGAGGCTCTGCCGGGCAGGGAGGCTCTGCCGGGTGGGGGGGGGGGGGGGGCCCTGCGGCAGAACTCTTGATGCTGCCGCGGCAGAAGCAGCCGGTTTGTTGTTTTTTTTTTAAACTTGGGATGCTGAAGAATGTTTTTTGCGCGGGGCCCCCTGAAACGCGGGGCCCTGTGCAAAAAACATTCTTGCTCAATGGACGGGCCGGCCCTGCCTCCATGCCATACCCGAGAAATAGCTCTCTGCTGCAGATGCTCTTGAGGAACTGCCTGCTGCCATTGCTCTGAGATCTTTTATTTATTTATTTTACCAGTTTTCTATACTGCCTTATCCTTCAATCAAAGCGGTTTACATTATGTAGTCACTACAAATAGGTACTGGATACATTCCCTTGTCCCCAAAGGGCTCACAATCTATGTGTACCTGAGGCAATGTAGGATTACAGTCCTGTGAGTTTTCAGGGCCTTTTTTGCTTGCCACTACTGCTGTTCCAATATTTTGTTTTTCCATCCTGCCATCGCTCTTTGGACCTTTTCTGTCTGCCACTGCTCATGGTTTTTCTTTCCATGCTGCCTTCACTCTCAGGGCTTTTACTGTCTGTTACTGCCACTCTGAGGTTTTGTTTTTACAGCCCCTCCCAGGTTTTTTTTCAACCACCTCCAAGGGCCTTCTCTGCCTGCCGCCAATGCTCCTAGTGTATTTAACAGTTCCTTCTTTGCCGTTTCTGCCAGCCTCTAGAGTTGTCAAATGTCAGCCTCCAATAACACTGTGCTGCTGGAGACTTTTTAATTGTACTACTCTTTCCCTTCCTCTTCTCAGTTTTGATGATGATATTAAAAACGTATAGACAGAAGGGGATTTCAAATAATCATGGAAGAGTTTGCGTCTCAAACTAGACGAGTCAAAGCTGGAGGAGGGCCAGTATGAAGGGAAAAGCGAGTCTGGGGAGGGGTATCATTGATGGGGGCATGAGTGAGCACCCTGCCCAGGCTCATGCCTGACTATGGATAGGGAAAGAAGAGTCTTGAGGCGGGGGTGTGATCGAGAGGGTCATTAGTGAGGCATGGGCCTGGGCAGAATGACGAGTGTGAATTCTTAGTCTGGAATATGGGTGTTATTAAGCTTCAACAGGCTGGTCTGTGTGGGAAGAAGTGAGTCTGAGGGATGGGTGTGATAGAGAGGGGCATGGGTCTGTGTGGGTAAAGTGAGTCTGAGGGATGGGTATGATAGAGAGGGACATGAATCTGGGAGGGTAATGTGATTGAAAGGGGCATGAATCTATGCAGGATGGTAAGTGTGGAAGGTGCTGTCATTCTGGGGGATGAGTGTGATGGAGAGGGGCATGAGCCTGGGCAGGCTGGTAAGTGTAGAGGGGACAATGAGTATGGGGAATGGGTGTGATAGAGCGGGGCATAGTGTGGCATGATTGTGGGTAGGGTGATAAATATAAATAAGGGGAGGTGAGTCTGGGAGGCTGATGTGATTGAGAGGGCAAGGCATGAACCTGGGCAGAGCGGTAAGTACAGAGGGAGTAATGAGTCTGGGGGATGGGTGTGAGTGAGAGGGGTATGAGCAATGCATGAACCTCGGCAGAGCTGTATGTACGGAGGGGTTAATGAGTCTGGGGGATGGGTGTGAGTGAGAGGGGTATGAGTAAGGCATAAACCTGAGCAGAGTAGTAAGTGTGGACAGTGGAACTCACTCCCAGACAACATAAGGGACACTAAAGATCAAAACAACTTTCGCAAGCTCATAAAAACTTTCCTATTGAGAGAACATTTTGGAGAATCAATTACTTAAAACAAATAAATACTGACTATCTAAAGATTTGGCTTTTAATCTCTATACCACCCAGTACTTCTCCTGAATCAAGACACAGGACATCGGTTTCCATATCGAGAACAACTAAATTCAACCTAACTCTTAACCAACATTTAGCTAAGATCAAGCTATATCTACTCAAATACAACATGTAATTAGTTGATTGTTATACCTAGTTATGTTTACTTTCTACTTTTTTCATTGTTTAACTACTACGACACACTTGTTATAATGTTCCATGTAATGCATGTATATTTTAATACAATTTTGAGTTCAATGTAAATCGCCTTGATTTATGAAAGGCGGTATTTAAGCACAAATAAATAAATAAGTAAGTAAGTAAGTGTTGGAAGGGTGGCGAGTCTAGGGGGTGGGTGCAATTGAAGGGGGTATGAGACCTGGCAGGGTGGTGAGTGTGAATAGGGAAGATATGTCTGGGAGGGGTGGTATGATTGAAAATGGCACGAGTGAGGTATGAGCCTGGGCAGGATGCTGAGTGAACAGTAAAAGGTGATTGTCTGGGAGGGTGCTGTGATGTGCAGATGTTCATGAAGCTGTGTTGTAACTTCCAAGCACTAGTGTCTAGGGCGTGGTGAGTACTTCAAATAATTACTTTGGTTAACATATAGGGACTCATTGGGGAAAAGGTTTGGGAACCACTGGGCTACAGGAACACAGGGCATACAGCTGCAGGTAGAGATGATGAAAGACAGAAACACAGTGGTTGGCTGAAACAATACCCCACATTTATATATGACATAATAGACAGGATCCTACAACATAAATAGTCCCGTCCCTTTTATCTGACCCCTCATCCCTGGGTGTGTGTGGCATCGGTACAGAGATGCAGCCCCTCAGATCCAATACAGCCTGTGTCAGGGCCTGCATCTTTGCCTTAAGGCCCTCCAGATAGCTCACATGAGGTCCTGGGTCCAGGTGACAGCTGCAAAGCCCTGCTGCATTTCATGCCTGAGGGCCTGCAGATGTAGCAGGTCACTGGGCCCAGGGTGGCCTCATGTTGGGGCATCTGGGGGCCAGCCAAAGGGAGCTGGCAGCTCTGCCACAGCCTCAAGCAGCTGTGGCACAGCAATGCTGCCAGTACTAGCACCAACGTATCTCCCAACCTCTCTACTTCTGATTCCCCTCCCCCTCTTCCTCCCCCCTTCTCTGGAGCAGCCTATAGCCCCTCGGTTACATGGGCAAGGGCTGCAAGTACAGTACATAAGTCTCCGATGTCCTCCCTCTCACATAACAGAGGCAGAGCATTACCTGCATGGGGGTTGCCTCTTCTAGTGACATATCTATAACTAATTGCCCAATGAAGTTGCTTGACAAATTGCTGGCCACATCTCCTGGGTAAGGTGTGTGGTGACACGAGGGGTGGTAGGGGGTACCTGATGCTTCTCCTCTTCCTCTGGCTTCCAGGTCCTTTCTGCTATCATGCCTTCATTTGGATCTGAATAAAAGCCTGTGACTCTTTAAACGGTTAACTCAAAACAATAAAGGCTCACACCGTTTAATGGCTCACCCTACGACTCAAAATAGCCGTTGTTGATTCACACTGGCAATCGGTCTCAGAAAAACCAGCGGCGCTTGGGGTGCCTTGCTGTGAGCGTTGGAATTGCCCTTCATGATAAGCAGGCAGAAGATAAGTTTGAACTTTATTCGATATCTCCTCATTTAAACAACGTGACATTGATATTGTTGAAGTTATTTATTATTGAGGACGAGAAGTATTTTAAGAGCAACACAGGACATTGAATATAATATTAAAAGAAAATATAAAAACATAAAAATTTGAATAATTCCAAATGGCATAAGGTCATTGATGTGAAACTGGCACAATTCACGAGCTATTAGCTCTTGGTTCAAGTGCCGCTGGTTTTTCTGAGACCGATTGCCAGTGTGAATCAACAACGGCTATTTTGAGTCGTAGGGTGAGCCATTAAACGGTGTGAGCCTTTATTCATTTGGATCTGGCACATCATTCTGGGGCACTGGCCTGACATCTGCCCCTGCAGTGTAGAAGGGGTGTGCATAGTACTATCATTCCTTGATACGTTCTTGTCAATCCATTTCTCAAACATAAATCATTGGATATTGCTGATCCTGTCACTTACCACCTGGTATCCAATCTCCCCTTTATTTCCAAAGCATAGAAGTATGTCTTTACCCAACTGTGGAATTACCTGGAAAAAATAACATCCTCCATCTTCGTCAGTCTGGGTTCTGACCATGATATAGTAACATAGTATATGAATGCAGATAAAGACCAATATAGTCCATCTAGACCACCCAGCAAGGTGGCAAGAGTAGGTGCATCTGCCACTCTGTGCAGATCAGCCCTCCCCATGCCTTTTAGGGGTGTACCCACCGCTCCGTGTAGGTCTCCCCTATTTTTTGAGATATAAAAGATAGTTATATTTATTTTGATTTTATCCTGTTGCTATAAAAGGATCCACTGTGTCTGTCCCATGCCAATTTAAATTCTGTCACTGTATTTCTCCCACCACTTCCATCGGGAGGGTCTTCCAAGCATCTACCACCCTGTCAGTGGAAAAGTATTTCCTGACATTGCCTTTCAGTTTACCCTCTTGCAGCTTCATGTTATGCCCTCTAGTTTTACAGCTTCCCCATCTTTGGAAGAGGTTTGTTTGTTCATTAATACTCTTTAAGTATTTAAAGGTCTGTGTGATATCTCCCCTGTCCCTCCTCTCCTCTAGAGTGTACATATTTAGGTCTTCTCATAAGTCTTCTGAAGAACATAAGAACATAAGATATGCCATAGTGGGTCAGGCCAAGGTCCATCAAGCCCAGTACAGTATCCTGTTTCCAACAGTGGCCAATCTAGGTCATAAGTACCTAGCAATTTCCCCAAAAGACACAGGTTCCACAATGCTTGTATTGGGTCAAGCAGTGATATCCCAGGTCCCTTTTAATAATGGTTTATGGACCTTTCCTCCAGGAACTTGTCCAAACCTTTTTTAAACCCAACACAAATTCCAGAGTTTGATTACACGTTGAGTGAAAAAAATATTTTCTCTTATTAGTCTTAAATAGTTGACCCTGTAGCTTCTTTGAATGCCCCTTAGTCTTTCTATATTCTGATGATGTAAACAATCGATCTACGTTTACCCGTTCCACTCCATTCATTAATTTATATACCTCTATCATATCTCCCCTCAGCTGTCTCTTTTCCAGATTGAAGAGCCCTAACCTTTTTAGCCTCTCTTCATAGGGGTATCCTTCCATCCCCTTTACCATTTTGGTGGCTCTTCTCTGTACCTTTTCTAATAACGCTATATCCTTTTTAAGATACGGCGACCAGAATTGCATGCAATACTCAAGGTGCAGTCGCACCATGAAAAGATACAGTAGCATTATAATATCCTTTGTTTTATTTTCCATTCCTTTCCTTATGATACCTAGCATTCTGTTTGCTCTCTTGGCCGCCGCTGCACACTGGGCGGAGGGTTTTAACATGTTATCCATGATGATGCCTAAATCTTTTTCCTGGGTAGTGGTTCCTAATGTGGAACCTTGCATTGTGTAACGATAGTTTGGGGTTTTCTTTCCTAGGTGCATAGCTTTAAATTTCATCTGCCATTTGGATGCCCAGTCTTCCAATTTATCATGATCCTCTTGCAATTTTCCACAATCCTCATGGGTTTTAACAACTTTAAATAGTTTCTGTGTCATCTGCAAATTTGATAACCACACTCGTTATTCCCTTTTCCAGGTCATCTATGAATATGTCAAAAAGCATCGGACCCAGCACAGATCCCTGAGATACTCCACTATTCACCTTTCTCCATTGGGAAAATTGGCCATTTAGTCCTACCCTCTGCTTTCTATCTTTTAACCAGTTCCTGATCCACAATAGTACACTGCCTCCTATCCCATGACTTTTTAGTTTTGCCAAAAGCCTCTGATGAGGGACTTTGCCAAAGGCTTTCTGAAAGTCCAGATGCACTATATCAACTGACTTACCTTTGTCTACCTGTTTATTCACACCTTCAAAAAAACATAACAGATTAGTAAGACAAGATGTACCTTGTTTAACCCTTTCAAGGCCTATTTTAAATTTTTAATCCACATTCTGCAGCCGTGTTAATTTTTGCATATTTCAGGAAAATTGTACCCGTCTTATTCAATATGTTCTAATAGTGATTTTCCTTCTGCTATGGTCATGTATTATATACCATTTGATAGGAATATTTAGTCAGAATTTTGGATCCCAAGAGTTTTGGGCTCGGCCTGGAAAGGGTTAAAGCCATGTTGGCTGTCTCCCATTAAGCCATGACTATCTACATCTTTTTGTTCTTTATTATGGGTTCTACCAGTTTTCCTGGTACTGACGTCAGGATCACTGGTCTGCAGTTTCCCGGATCACCCCTGAAACTCTTTTTAAAACTTGGTGTTACATTGGCCATCCTCCAATCTTGAGGTATTACAGATGATTTTAAAGATAGTTACAGATTACTAATAGCAGGTCTGCAATCTCATATTTCAGTTCTTTCAACATCCTTGGATGTATACCATCCGGTCCAGGTGATTTGCTACTCTTCAATTTATCAAATAGTTGTAATACATCTTCCCGGTATATCGATATTTCTTTCAATTCTTCTGCAGTATCACCTTTAAATACCACTTCGGTCATGGGTAACATCCCTACATCTTCCTCAGTAAAGACAGAAGCAAAGAATTCATTCAGTCTCTCTGCTATGGCCTTGTTTCCTCTTAGTGCCCCTTTTACCCCTCTAACATCTAATGGTCCAACTGACTCTCTCACAGGTGTTTTGCTATGAATGTACTTGAAAAAGTCTTTCTTACACGTTTTTGCTTCCACAGCAAGCTTCTTTTCAAATTCTCTCTTTGCCTGCTTGAAAGATGCTTTTTTGGCAACAGCCTCTCTGACCTCACCTTTAAACTATGCTGGCAATATTTTGGACTTCCTTCCACTTTTCTTAAAGCGTGGAATACAGCTGGTCTGGGCTTCCAAGATAGTATTTTTAAAAACACTCAAGCTTGATGTAAGTCATTAACCTTTGCAACTGCTCCTTTTAGTTTTTTTAAAACTATCTTCTACATTTTATCATAATCTCCCTTTCAAAAGTTAAAAGTTAGTACTGTGGATTTCCTTGCCATCGCTCCTCCATTAAATAAATCAAATGCTATCATGCTATGATCACTATTGCCAAGTGGCCCCAACACCCTTATCTCTTGCACCAGCTCTGGTATTCCACTAAGGACTAGGTCCAAAATGGCTTCCCCTCTGGTGGGTTCATGAACCAGCTGCTCCATGAAGCAGTCATTTATTTCATCTAGAAACTTTATCTCCCTACCATGTCCTGCCGTGACACTGACCCAGTCGATACCGGGGTAATTGAAATCACCCATTATTATTACTGTGCTGTAACTTTTGTTAGCTTCCCTGATTTCTTTGAGCATTTCATCATCCATTTGTTCATTCTGGCCAGGCAGTCGATAGTACACCCCCATTGCCATCGCCTTCCCCTTTTTACATGGAATTTCAATCCATAGAGATTCTATAGCAAATTTTGTTTCCTGCAAAACTTTAATCCTTTGTGACTCAATGCTCTCTCTAACATAGAGCGCAACCCCTCCACCAATTTGATCAGTTCTATCATTGTGATATATTTTGTACCCAGGTGTCGCATTGTCCCACTGGTTGTCCTCCTTCCAATATGTCTCTGAGATACCAATCATATCTAACCTCTCATTTAGTGCTATATATTCTAACTCTCCCATATTATTTTTTAGACTTCTAGCATTTGCATAGAAGCAATTTAGAGACTGTATTTTATTCATATTGATCTTGCTATCAGTAGATAGGGGTAATTTGGAATCTTTAAGCTCTATCTGCTCCGTACTCAAGGGCATTTGGGCTACTTTTGTCTTTATTGGAACCTCTCTGCTGATATGCCCTAAATTCATTCTTTTGGTAGTATCCTTCAAGGATACATTGTTCCAAGCCATGTGCTTTTTGCCGACTGTCAGCTCTCCCCTATTATCTAGTTTAAAAGTTGCTCTATCTCCTTTTAAAGGTTAATGCCAGCAGCCTGGTTCCATCTCGATTAAAGTGAAGCCCATCCCTTTGGAAGAGCCCCTCCTTTCCCCAGAATATTCCCCAGTTCCTAACAAATCCAAAACCCTCATCCTTGCAGCATTGTCTCATCCACTCATTGAGACTCCAGAGCTTTGTCTGCCTTTTAGGTCCTCGGCGTGGAACAGGAAGTATTTCGGAGAATGCTACCCTGGAAGTTCTGGATTTCAACTTCCAAATCATTTTGGTTGTCTTCCTCTAAACCATTTCCAGTCTTTTTATATCCTTTGTGAGATATGGTCTCCAAAACTGAAGAAAATATTCCAAGTGAGGCCTCACCTGCAACTTGTACAGTGTGTCATGTAGAAGACCCTTCTGAGCCTATGGAGCTAAACGGAGCAGAGAAGTTTGCTTCAGAAACTGACAGGCAGTCAGAGCACATGGCTCAGGGTTTCCAAGGGAAACGTAAACAAAGAGAGTCACGAGATGAACAAACACGCCCATGCTGCAACGTATCCCCAAGCTCAGGAGTTAAGAGAAAACACCTGGTTGGGAGAGGGGCGGAGCTGAGCCCTAAGAAGCAGGGATATAAAAAGTGGTCATTAGGAAGCTCTGGCAGGCCATTGAAGCCCGCCTGCGATCAGCACCGAGTCAAGCAGAGGGGCAAGTCAAAATACGCTGTGTGCATGGGGCATCCTCTTATTACCCCCTATATAGGTTATCTGTAAAAGGGCTGGGAACCGAAAAGGAGGTGCTGGTGGCTATAGTCCCACGGCTCCCTCACGATATTGTCCTGGGGAGGGATTGGCCTCCATTCTGTAAAGGGATGGAGAAGGGCCTAAATGAAAAAACAGGCCTGGTATCCCCCTGGTCCCAGGCAGGAACCTCAGGAGTAGGAATAGCGCAGTGGAGTATCCCAAAGATAGAGGCCCTAGCAGTGAATGTTCCTAGTCCCCTATTCGAAAAGCCACGAAATACTGGCCCCCAGTCAAATCCACAGGTGGGAGATGCGTCCCCGGTAAAACAGAAGTTTGTCTTACAATACTGCAGGGTCTCAGCTCAGACACAAAGCCCGCGGAGAGCCTCATCCGCAGCTGCCGGCTATGATTTATTTAGCGCCGAAGACAGTATAGTTCCCAAAGGAGGAAAAGCATTAATAGACACGGGTTTAAAAATACAAATTCTTGAGGGCTGTTATGGACGCATAGCGCCCCGATCAGGTTTGGCTGCAAAATACTTCCTCGATGTCGGAGCAGGGGTTATAGATCCAGACTACAGAGGTGTAGTGAAAGTCTTACTTTTTAATTTCGGTGAGGAAGATTTTAAAGTTAAGACAGGCGACAGGGTCGCACAACTTATTTGTGAACGTGTAGGATTCCCTTCAGTAGAGGAAGTACCTTCGCTGACCCCCACGGGTCGGGGAGCAGGAGGATTTGGGTCTACTGGGTCGGGTGAAGTAAAGAGCCTGACAGCAATGGCTGAAGAGAAAATGGAGGAGGACCTGGGCCCACAGCCGGCTGACTGGAAGGAAAACCCAGAGCCCCGAATAGGCACGGACCTGTCACTGCAGCAGCAACAAGAGTTGGCTAGGGTATTAGCCAAATTTTCAGATGTCTTGACAGCCGTGCCAGGCGAAACCCATATGGTGGCACATGAAATTGTTACCATACTGGGGAAGGTAATTAGGCAACGGCCTTATTGGTTGCCGGCGGCCAAAAAGAGGGAGGTCGTAGCCCAAGTACGAGACATGATCAGCATGGGTATCATAGAAGAATCGAAAAGCCCCTGGTCCAGCCCAATCGTCCTGGTACCGAAGCCGGATGGAACCCTCCGTTTTTGCATAGATTTTCGACAAGTCAAGAGCATTTCCCAATTCGACGCTTATCCCATGCCGCGTATTGAGGACCTGTTGGACCGTCTGGGACAAGCGCAGTACTTGACCACACTGGATCTAACGAAGGGTTATTGGCAAATACCCTTGACCCGCGAATCAAAACCAAAAACGGCCTTCAGTACGCCTGTGGGCTTATTTCAATTTCGCCGGATGCCATTTGGCCTGCACGGAGCGGCTGCAACATGCCAAAGGCTAGTGGATCAAGTATTAAGGCCCCACCAAGAGTACGCACTAGCATATATGGACAATGTCATCGTCCACAGCACTACCTGGACTCAACACCTACCCAGGGTGGAGGCTGTCCTCCGGGCCATGCGACGAGCAGGTTTAACATTAAATCCGGGGAAATGTCTATTCGCGAGTGAGGAAGTAAAGTATCTGGGCCACATGGTGGGAAAAGGAACGGTGAAGCCCCTAGCCAGCAAAATAGACAGTGTGAAGAATTTCCCCCGGCCATCAAATAAGAGGCAAATGCGAAGTTTCTTAGGTCTCATCGGGTATTACCGTCGGTTTATCCCATGATTTGCTGAGGAGAGCGCACTCTTTACTGAGATGCTAAGGAAAAATGCGCCAAACAATATAAAGTGGACCCCAGAGGCGGAGGAAGTATTCACACTATTAAAAGAGAAGTTATGTAGGCCCCTGTACTGCGAGGGGTTGACTTTGGGTTACCTTTTATTGTGCAAACCGACGCCTCGGAGACCGGGTTGGGGGCAGTCATGTCGCAGGAATTTGAGGGGGTAGAGCATCCCATCACATACCTCAGTAGAAAATTGTCAAAGGCAGAAAGAAATTATTCTACAATTGAAAAAGAATGCCTAGCAATTAAGTGGGCAGTAGAAGCCCTGAGGTTTTACCTCACGGGGCACAAGTTTCTTTTAGTCACTGACCACGCGCCTTTAAAGTGGCTATGTCACATGAAAAATAATAATGCCCGACTAACTAGGTGGCATTTAGCATTGCAGGCTTTTAATTTCGTGGTGCAACTTAGGGCAGGAAAATTACATTATAACGCTGACGCACTGTCAAGGATTACGAGCTGTCCGAATAAAAGTTCGGCAGCCCGTAATATCTTAAGGGGGGGGGGGGGATCTGTCATGTAGAAGACCCTTCTGAGCCTATGGAGCTAAACGGAGCAGAGAAATTTGCTTCAGAAACTGACAGGCAGTCAGAGCACATGGCTCAGGGTTTCCAAGGGAAACGTAAACAAAGAGAGTCACGAGATGAACAAACACGCCCATGCTGCAACGTATCCCCAAGCTCAGGAGTTAAGGGAAAACACCTGGTTGGGGGAGGGACAGAGCTGAGCCCTAAGAAGCAGGGATATAAAAAGTGGTCATTAGATTTGACCAAGGCAGAGGCAGAGAAAGAGAAGAACAAGGAGGAAGCCAGAGAAAGAAGGACCCAGAGAGCCAGTGCCCAAAAGCCAGGTGGGAGCAGCCCAGGACCGGTGCCATCTCTTGAAGGCAGCCGAAGGGAGAGACTGCCTGAGAGGCTAGTTTGGGAACACGCAGAAGCTCCAGGGAGAGAGAAGTGCTGGCCAGAGGATATTTGCATGTCTGAGGAAAAAGCTGAGAAGCTAAAAAGCAGGAAAACACATCCAGTGTTTGGAACCCTTGCTGGCCCAGCAGTGCTGAGAAGTTCTTCCTTTCTAAAACCAAAAGGTAGGCTTCACAAATTATACAGAGGTGAACCTAGCTATAAAAGCTTTCCTTGTGCTTGCCAAGAAGTATTGGACTCTCCTTATGGTAACTCCAATATATACGGTACTTCACAACCCTGCTCATTAGAATGCTATAAAGAGAAGCCTCGGGAAGGCAGAGAGGGAGTGTATTCTGAAACGCCGTGTAGCAGTGTGCAAACTCACCCAGCTGATAGTGATTCAGAAGAAATGCAGATAGAGCCTGTTATTGAGGATGTAACAGATGATCAAATGGACTGCACGTTATCACTAGCTGACCACATTAAGTCACTTTGCTGACCAGGCTATTAAGAAGGCTGTCTAAGCAGCAGAAGAAAAGCAAAGTGTTTCTTTTTGTATAAGAAGTGATTGTTACTTTTGTGTTTATATTGAGCACTGCACATTTTGAAGCTTGAAGCTAAAGAAGCTATTTGTCCTAAGTTCCTGAATGTTTTCTTTATGCCAGTTGCATATGGCTATTTTTGTCCTGAGTTTTCACATGCGTTTAATCCGCCCGGAAGAGGAAATAAAATCCTTGTCATTTGCCTGAAAACACTTGACTACAAGTACTTCTTTCTTGGAGAGTAAAAGGAACTACAACTCCCATAAGGCAGTGCAGGAACAAATACTCTGCCATACTTTCTAAGTTAGAACACCCAGGCAGACCAACCCTACGTGCCCTAGGCACTGGGGGAGGTTCCCAGGTGACAAGTGGCATTAGTTCCTCTTCCTTTCTGCTGTTAATTCCTCTGTGTATGCAACCCAGCATCTTTCTGGCTTTTGCCACCGCCTTGTCACATTGTTTTGACACCTTGAGATCCTCAGTAAAAATCACTCTGAGGTCCTTCTCCTATTCGGTGCACACCAACTTTTTGCCCCCTATCAGATTTCTGCTTCCCAAGTGCATGGCACTGCACTTCTTCACATTAAATCTTAACTGCCAAGCATTAAATCATTCTTCCAGTTTTTGTAGATCTTTCCGCATGTTCTCCACTTCCTCAGGGGAATCTACTCTGTTGCAAATTTTTGTGTCATCTGCAAAAAGACAGACTTTTCCATTCAGTCCTTAAACAATATCACTCACAAATACATTGAACAGTACCGGTCCCAGGACCGATCCTGGGGCACACCGCTAATCACCTTCCTTTCATCCAAGTGAGTTTCGTTTACCATCACCTGGCTTCGTTTACCATCGCCTGTCAGTCAACCAATTTCTAATCCAGTTCACCACCTTGGGACCCATCCCCAAGCTGTTGAGTTTATTGATAAGCCTCCTATGAGGAACAGTATCAAAGGCTTTGCTGAAATTTAGGTAGATCACATCCATCACATGCCCTTGATCTAGTTCTCTGGTATCCCAGTCAAAGAACTCAATCATATTTGTTTGGCAAGATCATCCTTTGGTAAGACCATTTTGCCTTGGATCATACAACCTGTTGGGCAAGATCATCCTTTGGTAAGACCATTTTGCCTTGGATCATACAACCTGTTGGTTTTGAGGAAGTCTACTATGCACTCTTTCAGGAGCGCCTCCATTACTTTTCCCGCCACTGAGGTAAGGCTTACTGGCCTGTAGTTTGACACTTTTTCCCTATTACTACTTTTGTGAAGAGGTACCACATCAGCCCTTCTCCAGTCCTGTGGAACTTCTCCTGTCTCCGAGGATCTATTAAAAACATCTTTTAAAGGCCCTGCAAGAACCTCTCTGAGCCTCTTCAGTATCTTGGGATGTATCCCATCTGGTCCCATGGCCTTGTCAACTTTAAGTTTTGCAAGCTGTTCTAACACATCTTCTTCTGTGAATGGTGGTGTGGTATTTACTCCATTCCCAATTGTATATTTGTCAATCACAGGTGCTCCTTCTCTAGGATTTTCTTTAGTAAAAACAGAATAGAAGTGTTTGTTTGCATTTTTGCTTTTTCAATGTCAGTTTCCACAAATCCATTCCCAGCACTTTTGTGCCTGCAATTCCACCTCCGATTTTCCTCCTCTCCCAAGTACACCTGAAAAATGTTTTGTCACCACACTTCGCATCTTTAGCCATCATTTTTTCTGCCTTTGATTTTGCTATCCTTATTTCTCTTTTTGTCTCTTTTAGTTTGATTCTGTATTCTTTTCTGTGTTCTTCTGTTTGTGAACTTCTGAATTATATGATAGCTGTGTTTTTTGTCTTTATCTGTGCAGCCACTTCTTTGGAGAAACAAACAAATAGGTTTCCTTTTTCCCTTGTTTTTATTTACTTTCCTTACATATCTATCTGTTGCTCCTTTGCCTCCTTTAGTTTAGCTCATTGCAATTGCACTTCCCTAATCCCCCCCCCCCCCCACTGCCAACTCCTCCTTCAGGCCATTTTACTGTAGTCAGCATTTTTGAAGTCTAGGACGTTGAGCTTGTTGTGATTGGACTCCACCTTGGCTTTTATTTCAATCCACATTGAGAGATGTTTGCTGCTGCTCATATGGGCATCCACCCGGACATTCGACACACTATCTCCGTTGGTGAGCACTAAATCCAGCATCAAGCTTTCCCTGGTCGGTTCCATCACCATTTGTCTAAGTAATGCATCTTGGAAGACAGCCACAATTTTTTTTTACTTGTTTCCAGATTTGCAGCAGGAATACTCCAGTCCACATCGGGTAGATTAAAGTCACCCAACATGATCACTTCCCCCTTCCTGGCTATCTTTGCAATATCAATAATCAATTTGCTATCCATTTCTTCGGTTTGAGTTGAAGGCCTTGTATTGCCCCGCTATGATATTAAATTCAAGATCAAACAGCCACACGTGCATGGTATTTAATAAGCTATTTAATATGACAATTAGCTAGACAATAAAACAGTATTACAAGGACAACACATAGAATAATGCATCACCAAACTGACATCATCGCAGCCCTTTTTTATCATCAGCTGGGAGAGCCACAGCGAAGGCTGGAGAAAAGTCTGGGATTCCTCACGCGCTGGCCATGAGGACATCATCTCTCTATATGTCCTGTATTTTCTAGCTCTTTTTATAGGCTGTAACAAACGGGTCACAGCTGGACAGCATGACTCCTCACATGAGATTTATTCTCCACCCCATAAACCTTTGCTAAACATGTAATTTCTGACCAGTCCTTCTCCAGCCTTTGTTTGTTCTCCGAGTTAATAAACAATTCTGGTCAATCATTCCCTACACCTTTGGTCTCCAGGCTAGTAAACAGCTGGCTCAGCATGATTCCTCACATATGGGATGGTTCAAAAGTTCAATATTCCTTGCTGATTCAAATAAATCTTTAATTTGTAATAAATTCCACCTGTGGACCAGCAAGGATATTGTACGTAAGCACTGGCTGAATTGCCCTTGTAGCTCATTTGGAAATACAATAAGGTTAAGCCAATCAATATAATTATTATTATTATTAACTTGAGATGAAACATAGTGGATAACATTAAGGTAAATGCTTGAGGGAACAAGAAGTCTAATATACTGTTCCCACAGGCATTGCAATTGCCGAAGCCAAATGGCTTGTAGATCTCAGTTATTCTTATCAGTTCTCCATACAGTGGGGTCTCATTTCACCTGTATATTCAGGACTTTTTCTACTGTATATCTGCCCCATGGATTTCAATCTATTAGTTTCATGTAGAGGGTAGTGGAACAAATGGTGAGGGACTAACAACCTCAGTCATATACCTTCAGCAACTACTACTCCCTCCACCAGCTACGAATCTGGTCTTGGATATTTCACCCAAACGTTTGCACCATTGGCCACCCATAGATCCAAAAGCAGTATGAGTAGGAGAAAAGCAGAAAAAAATCTAAGATACTAGAATTACAGTTACTTTCCAAGGAAACAATAATAAAAGGATAACAATACATAAGACAAAATCATTCACCATAGCCCCCAATCAGCCTAATAGTCCTCTTCCTATTTTCAGATAATTTGGTCCTGCTTCTCAGCAGTTCTTCAGGACTTCATAGTGTGCTTCACCTTTCTCTGAAGTTTAAGTTTGGTATCTCCTAAAAGTTGAACCTCTCAGTTTCACAGGCAGATATCTTGTCCCTTTTTCAATGTGACACATGGATCCAGGTAGGGACTCCTTTACACATTCCTGTGGTGTGTAGTTAGGAGTTCTTGGGATGGTCTGTTCCATCTGGATTCTGGTCAATTCCCTCTGCTGGAATCTCTGGATTGCAGTTGGTGACATGGCTCCAGGCCTCAATCAAAAGAGCAGCAACCAATATTAAATGAAAAGACTAAATATTCTAGATTAGATTTTGCAATGAGACAAACTTAATTTAATCCATATTTACTAAGATCGTATCCTATAAATATTGCTTTATAAACTTTCAATGGTCTACCAGTAACTATCTCATATGGTGTCAACCCTGTCTCACAGTTTGATAAACTCCTTATTTCTCTATCACTGGAGATTCATTTGCTGGTAGGAAATACTCCACTGTGCCCTTGACTGATCTTTACATGTTTAGCCCCGTTTGCACCATTTACAGATCAGACAAGTTGCACACACGTCTTCTGCAATTTTGGCAAGTTTAGGATTATACCAATATTGTGAGAATTTGTGCATCAAATCATCCCCCTTTGCCTTTGCATGCCTGGCCAGAACATACAGAGGCAAAATGAGGCAAAAAAGCATCTGGAAGTACCACATGGCCAGTGTGGGTTTTCCAAAGCTCATCAGGGTGCAAGATGCACCTAGCCTGTCTCCAAGTGTCTATTTCCAATTGTTGAGTATGTGTTGGGGGTTAGATGACTTCCTAAATTGAAGGTACTGGAGACGGCATAATTGAATAAAGTGCTCAGCATTTTTTCATTTACATATTCATTAGGCAGACATATCACTTCACATCATTACATTACCTTCATCAGTTTACTGTCCATCAGAGTCCTTCCTCTTAATATCCCACTTCACCCCTCACAACACTTTTTCATCACTTGCATCATTCCACCAACTACATACATAGGTCCTTTTCATGTTTTTTATACCATACTATTGTATCCTTATTTGGTAAGGCTGCTAAGAACATCAAATAATTGTTAAAAGCTTAGTATTGTTGTAAACAAATGGTAGGTAGAAGATATAAATTTAGATTCTTCTCAATAAGCATAACAGTGTGAGTAAACAATGCCCCTTTCCCACTAACTTAATTGGTCTAGTACTAAGTGGACATGGGCTCATTCTAAATAGCAACTGTCTAAACAAAACATTTTATAACATCAATCCCAGTATGGCTTCTAACAGGACGGCCATATATCTCTCAGGTGTAACTAGAGTATCGTATACACTGTTCCCAGTGAGAGTGCTGTAGGAAACTCAAAACATTTGAAGACTGATCTTGTAACTGCAGTGTCCACAAGGATTTGTGTAAGCTATCCATTGATTATGGTGTCAAAACATCCTTTTGAAGTGAGAGGCCTAAGAAGGGTTCAAGGCATTTGTGGTTGGGCCTCATGATGATACTTCCTCGGGTTCTTCTTGGCCTACTCTCCCCTGCCTATGCATGTCTCTGCAGAGGCATAAATATATAAGGTTCATTTTCTTCAGGCCTTGTGAATCCTCGAGGAAGCTTAGAGCAGTCAGAATTCCAGTGGCCCAGATCATCACACTCGAAGCATCACGTTTATTGCCTTTTCCTAGACTGTGGCCTCACCTTCTGCCTCTCTCTCTGTTTCTTTTTCCAAAACCTCTCCTGGATCGTTGCTGACAAGCAAGATTTTGTTTTGTCCAATCAACTCAAGTTAGTGTTATTGTTTTATTTTTATACAAATATTCTCATATTTTCTGGGAACTCAGTTCCATCTTTCTGCTAAATGTGATCTATATTCTTGGGAACAAAGCAATTTCAGATCAGCCTCTGTCTAAAATTCCAGCAAACGTAAGGGCAGTACAAGTTCAAAAGAAACAGTAATGTTTACTCATCTTGTAATTGCTAAGTGTATACTGGACCTCTACATAATGTACTGCTACAACAAGAATCACATTTGGTAACATAAGTGCAAGTGTATAAACTAAATAAAATTAGTATCTCACAGTGCTACAACATATATCTGTTTTCTCAAGAACTGTACTCCTGAAACTGAGAAAAAAAGCTCTCAAAACAAAGTACACTTTTTCTCTGGACACCAACACGTAAAATTCAAATACAGAAAAACAGGTGAATTTATGCTAACAAATAAAACTGGAAATATCAATGTAGTTAATGCCTATGGTGTTACTATCCTGTTCATCAGTCATCAGCACTGAGCTTAACAATGCAAAGTAATTAACTAAAATCTTACAGTTCAGGAAACAGGCATTCACATGAAATGAAGCTGCAAGGAGGTGAATTCAAAATCATCTCAAGGAAATACTTTTTCATGGAAATGTTTGTGGATATCTGGAATGTAAATACTCCCCTTTTTATATTTTTAACCAAAATGCTAGTACTTTGTCACATTTAATATTAAAACCTTTTACATTTATACCTGAGACTGGTATCAAACTGATCTGAAAACAATGAAGTTATTTTAAAGCAAATTACCTAGAGTTACAGCCAACCTTGATGTTATCTTAAACACAGATAGCAAAGTAAACAGTAAGTCTCTCTTTTGTCCAGATTCCTTCAGGCAACTGCAGATTACTATGTCATTTATCTAAATATGCAGCTGAACAAGAGAGGAGTCGTAAACACTAAGGGGCATGTTTACTAAGCAGTCTTAACGTGCGCCCAGCGATAGTGTGCAGGCTGCCATAAAAGGAGTGGGCGTGTTGGTCTTAATGTAGCAAAATGGGATTATCACGCGATAACGCGTGCTGCGCACATTATTGGGCGAGATACCGCTAAGCACGTTAACATGCGGTAATCTTAAGTAGGCGCGCAGACATGCAAACACAGAAACAGAGGTGTAGCACAATGCTTAATACACTGACTGATGGTATAGGGGTCATGAGTTTGATCCCCCAGTGTGCCTAATGCATATGGCTGGCTGAGGCATTAGCCATTATGTGTAAGTATTGCTTTTTGGGGCATGTTATGTATATTTTAATTAGTGCTGCCAGCAAATACGCCCTCACATGCCGTAACTGAAGGTGCCGCATAAGGCACTCTAGAAGGCACTCCATAGGGCACATTATAAAGTGCACTGTCTGCCAAGGCACCCTATAATGTCCCCTATGGGGCACCCTATAAGGCTTTTTATAGGACACCTTATAAGGCACCGTAGAAGGCGCCTTATGGGGCGCCTTATGGCTACAGTACTCCGAGGGTGTTTTTGCTGGCAGCACTAATGTACATTAAAAATAGACAATGCCTCAGACAGCCCTATCAAATAACCCCACTGTGGGTTTGAACCCATAACCTCTGGCTCCACAGGCAGTGAAGTATCCAGTGGGCTACAGCTGCTAACAAACCCCTGGCTGGCTACAGAAGGACTGCATGTCACCACACAAACTGTCTGCTGTGGTTACTAGGATAGGGTTAACCCACCCGTACCCATGATGCACTGCACATGCACATCAGCAGTCTACAGATGATCACAAGATGGGGTATGCACCCCCACAGCACCTCGGCCTGGTAGGGGGAATGGAACGTGTGCACCCCCACAGCACCTCAGCCTGGTAGGGGGTACAGACCATGTGTGTTACTGGCACAGACTAGCTACAGACCGTCACATTGTGCGGGTACTGTGCTCACCCTGAGGGTGAGGTGGGGCACCCAGCACCAGGTCCACAGCACCTTTCATGGCTGATATATGCCATGCTGCAGGTCCCCATCAGTGCTAGTGTATTTGTGATAGGTAGTTCTTGCAGACAAACCTAGGATACATCTCTATGTCTCAGTCATGTCTAGCCCTTATGGGCTATGATGCACCCAGAATAGTGCATATCCTGTGTTGGTGCCATGGTCACATGATAGAGGGGAGGGTGTTTGGACCCATAGGCAGATTATGTACCACCACCCAACCCACCCTCTGTGGCTCAGGGTGGGAAACAGGATCTCCCACCAACAGATCCACATTCTACCTCCCTGCAATGGTGGCAGTAGAGGGGACCATCAACCCCAGTCCTGCTGGGGAACAGACACCCTACAGGGCAGTCAATGCCGATCTGTACACATCCATAAGGCAAGGCAGACAGACAGTAGGCCTGGAAACACTCAGCTGCCCCCCACCACTATCTAACATTCTCCAGCAACAAGCCTCCAGCCGCTGCACCCTGCAAGGTGGTCCAGCCAGACACATGCTAACTGCAGAGAGTCTGCTAACTAGTCCAAAGTGCATGTTCCTGGAGGAGATGCATGTACCCAGAACTGGGATGTCAACATACACACCAAGCAGATACGTCAGTGAGTGGGCCCCAAAAAAGAACCCATAAATATCACATGAGAGAAATACTATACAGCACCGTGGGGGAACCTAGCCATGCCGTGGCCACTGCTCAGTCAGGGTGAGAGTGACCTCCCAGCAGGACATGCTGTGGCCACCCTGTCTGTGCAGGTGGTGGCCAGGCACTACAATGTCCAAGCCATTGCCCTATGCCCTGTGCAGATGCAGCCAGGCCAGGCCACCCTATCCAGGCTATTCCCACAGTACCTTGCTCCTCATTATGCACATTGGCAGGCCAATACTGGCAACAGTGCTAGCAGTGTGGGCTGTGGAGGATGTTGGCAGCCACCACACACTGGATAGACAGACACACCCTCCACACACCTATGCCAGCATTGTGCAACTATAGAGGTGTTTGGCAGCCCTGGCCACCGTGCAGGCATGGCTATGGTATGCAATACTGTTGGGGTCACTCTGTCAGACACCAGACCTGAGGCACACTCCACAGACATCAGAAAGGTTGCTATGATGCAGCTCAATCAGCCAATTGTGCTTAATGTAGGAATTGCTATCTGCCAGTTATCATAGCAACCTTTTGATAGCTGTGTACAGTTTTCCCATGTTTAGGGTGGCATTGCTAAGGTATGCAGGTGCTAGTATGGGGAGATGCACGCAGGGCCCAACATCCTGCCTCTCCAGGAGGCTTGGGATAATGGAGCCTGTGGGTGCGGGTGTGTCTGCCCCTGTTGGCCGCTGCGCTAGGGCAGAGGTTCCCAACTCCAGTCCTGGAGGGCCAAACACTGTTCGGGTTTTCATGCTGTCCCTAATGAATATGCATGAGATACATCTGCATACCATGGGGGCGGTGCATGGAAATGCAGCACAGCCACATTTATTAGAGGCAGCATGGAACCTGAATGGTGTTTGGACCTCCAGGACTGCATTTGGGAGACTCTGCTCTAGGTAATGCACATGTTTATGGTGTCTGTGCTCTGTAGGGTAAAATGTAGGTGTTTTGGGCATGTCTACGTCATCTGCACTAAAGGTTCTGTCTGTATTAGCAGTGGGTAAAATATGGGGGCTGAGTTGGCAGGAACCACAGCTGGGACTTGAACCTGTTACCTTCTGCTCCTGAACACACTGGTTGTGTGCACTGTAGCACCGTGTTGCCACAGAGACAGTGTATTCCCTGGGGATACCATGACTGTTCATCAGACAGGGCCTGTCTGTTGCAGTGCATGGCACCCACCTACACAGGGCTAGGCCACGGTCTGCTCTGGGCAGCTGCCACTGCCCCCTCCACCACCAGTACCCCTCTGCCACCCTGCTGACATGCTCTTCTGCTGGTGGTGCTGGTGGAGCGCAGTCTCAGGCCATCCAGTGTGCTGGTAGGTGGCTGCCTATGGTGCGGGTTCTGGGGTAGGGGTGCCTGCATAGATGTCCATGCTTCCCCCCAGCACCGCCTGCCAATGTTCTGTGCCCTTGGGGGTACCTGCTGGGTACTATCCCCTGTGACACTGTGGGAAGCACACTTGTGCCCATGCTGGGCCCTCATCAGTTGCTGTCTGGCTGCTCTACTGTTTCAGCATTCCTATGGGCCACCTAGGCATCACCCTAGTCCGCACTGTGGCCCAGCTGCATCACAGCATGTGCTGTCTGCAGCCCTCTGTGTCCCATTTCCCAGCATCTGTCCAGTTGCCCATTTTGACATGCCTGCCCTGCTGTTGTGGAACATGTGCACGCCATAGGAAACCTGTCCAATGGAGAGGGAAACCCTGATCAGCGCTATTTCACTGTGGGATCATTCACCTTGTATGGGGATGGAGCTTAGGCCCTTCCAAAATTCATATCTTTTTTTGGAGCTTTCTTGGGAGTGTTTTTTGATGTTTCCCATTAGTATCACTATTGCCCAGCTTTGTTATGTTTTTTTTTATATTTTGTTGGGGTCATTTTCAATGTTTATTTGCACTTTTGTTCCGTGCACATGTATCACACTTATCACTTTTTTGTAGGTTTCCCTGGTTTTGCTGTACATTGCTGATAGAAATGGTTTCTCTTCCCTTTAAATCAGCTCTAACAAATAATAACAGGAGCATTGATATCATTGTATGGCAGCCGATATGGGAGTCCCCTCTGTCCCTCCCTCCCTACTTAGTATAAATTGCAACAATTGCATTGCCTCAAAAAACACATATTGTTTAGCACAATACAAAACCACACGTTTACACGGATATCTTAGTTTAAATTGAACTCCCAGAGAGAGGGCTCTCTGGCGTAAAGCCAGAAAGTCTCGCCTCCTTTTCTGGGTGTCTCGAGAAAGATCAGGAAAAATATGAATTTTTGCTCCCATAAATTGAGATTGAGACATTTTTAGGAAATACAATTTCAACACAGCATTCCTATCTGATTCAAAGGCAAAATTAACCACAAGAGTAGCCCGGCTTGTCACCACCTCCAGCGAGCTTTCAAGAAATTCAGTCAAGTTCAATGTAGGAGACGCTGGTCCTGCAGCATTGCCCTGCTGACCAAGCGGGTCCACCAAGGAAATTGAGACATATTGGGCCCTTGTCAGGGGGGGGTAAAGAAGCCTCGGGCATCTGTAAAACTTCCAAAAAGTACTTTCGGACCAGGTCCAACGGTGCGAGCAAGGGAGACCTCGGGAAATTCAGAAATCTTAAATTATTCCTCCTCAGCTGATTATCAAGAAATTCAATTTTCCTCGCCTGAATCACCCGGTCCCTTGAATTCACCACACCGAGGGCCTGCAACTCCTCCACCTTAGATTCCACTTGTAATATTTTTGTAGCATGAATAGTCACCTCCGTTTCCAGAGAGGAGCACTGCGCTTTAACTTCAACCAAATCCTGAGATACAGAACCCACAAAGGGCAAGAAGGACTGCTGGAGGGTAGAGATAGCTTCCCATAAGCTATCCAATGTTACTGGCGCCGGTTTAACCACACTCCCAGGCAACCGAGAGATCACAATACGGGGGGAGCTACTTCCACCAAGCTCTACCCCTGAAGAACCGCTGGAGGGAGACACTCCTGCTCGACCCCCTACGGCTCCAACTGCTGACAAATCCTTCCCACGGGAGCCCTCAGCAGACCCAGCGGCTGCACACACCGGTGAAACCTCACTCAACTGCGACACCGTGAGAGGGCCTCCAGGCTGAGCTGGGGACGCCTGAACAGGGCTCAAAAGAACCCCTTCCACGCTGAGATCTGCCTGTACCAACGGCGGATCCCTCGAAGCCATACTGCCGGCGGGGGCACAAAATCCGGTGATCGAAGTCTGGACGAGCTGACCAGCCGAGGAAGACGACTCCGAGGGCTTCTGAGCAAGCTGTTTCCTTTTCCTCCCCATCAGACGCGTCGTTCAGATACCGGACCAGGACCAACTCACTCGGCGTCCTACTCCATCGCCATCTTGGATCAATGAAAATAATTTGAGTATGAGTTTCTTTTTTCTTGGATCTTATAGTTGTATTTATGGTGGTCTAGAGTTATTCATGTGTATTTCTTTGGGTGTATTTTCATAGAGATATATTTGTCTCTTTATCATGTGTGTATTTCGCTTCAGATTGTATTCTGGAATTTGTTTGTAATAATTAAAAAAGTTAAATAAAAATAAATAAATAAATAAATCAGCTCTAACGCCAGGGTTTCACTGGCGTTAGTTTTCAGCCTCGGGTTTCACAGCGTTAGTGTGCAGAGAGCCTCTCCCCTCCCACTCTCTGCCCATTGACCCCCTCTCTCCGCCCCTGGGGAGCCTTCCTCCGCCCTCTGGGAGCCTTTCTCCACCCTGAACGCTCATTTGCGCCGCTACGCGTGTTATCGCATGCTAAGGTACCTCTGCACCCGATAAAGCACCCTTATTGCGCGATAAGGTACCTTATCGCGCGATAACGTGGCAGAGCGCACATTTATTTATTTATTTATTGTACATTTGTATCCCGCTGCTTCCAGCGATTAGCAGCGGTTGCTATACATGATCAAGGGCGGCTGTACAGGCCAGGAATTAGCAAAATATACATTGTGATTGGGAGGGAAAGATAGGAACACAGCAAACTTTGGGTTACAGATTACACTTGTTTACAGATTACAGATTACACTTGATTGCTGGGAAATACTCTACACAAGATACAGAATTGCTGGGAATACTTTACACAGGATACAAAATTTACATATTTACATATTTACTGAATGCGTTTCTCAAAGCGGGCTTACAAGGGCAGGGTGACTTTCCGTAACATGGTGGACAGTTGGTAGTGGGATACAATGCCTAGGTTACATTGTAATGTGTTTGGAAGAGGTGAGTCTTAAGCTTTTTTCTGAAGTCCTTTAAGTCACTGTTTGCCCGCAACTCACATGGCAACCGGTTCCATAGTTGTGGAGCTGTAAGTGAGAATGCTCTGTTGCTAATAAACGCTTTAACAGTTCTCCAGCACTTCGGGACACAGAGGGTATTGAGGTTTACTGTTCTTCTACTCCTGTTGGGAGGCTGATTGGTGATAAGGCTGTTGAGGTATGAGGGTGCTAAATTATGAATGAGTTTGAATGTAGTGACTATCATTTTGTATTGGACGCGGGCCGCAATGGGAAGCCAATGTAGCTCAATTAGTACAGGTGTAATGTGATCAATGTAACCATAACATTACTCACTCTACACTATCACTAATACCTTCCTTCTTATTCTCTTTCTCCATTCAGTTTCTTCTACCTTGCTTGTCCCACTCTAACTCAAGTAAAGAATTGCCTACGGGACTCATTTCCATTGTATATAGTTACCTATATGAACCATACCTTTGTAAATAGTTTTATAATGTTTTTACTATAACCAAATGTTTAATGTAATTAACAGTATATTGTATATAGTTCACATAAGTTCCATGTAAAAACAGCTCTGTTCACTGTTTCCTAAATTGTTCATTGTAAACCGCACCTGATCTTTGGAAGGTTGCGGTATATAAGCAACTGTTAAAATAATAATAATAATAATAAATAATAATAATCAGCAGCGAGGCCTTTTTGCATGATGATTCTGGCAGCAACATTTTGTGCCATTTGCAGAATGTTTGTGGCTTTCTTTGGCAATCCTTCAAGTATGGTGTTGCAATAGTCTAGATGAGGAATGATGAGAGCTTGCGCGACAGACCTGAAGTCGGCATGCTCAATGATGTTACGCAGTGGCTGCAAGACTCTTAATTTGTGGAAGATGGCCCGATTGGTAATTCGCAGATGTTTGTCCATATTTAGGTTGCTGTTTAGCATCATAAGAACATAAGAACATAAGATATGCCATACTGGGTCAGACCAAGGTCCATCAAGCCCAGTATTCTGTTTCCAACAGTGGCCAATCTAGGTCATATGTACCTAGCAGTTTCCCCAAGGGACACAGGTTCCACAATGCTTGTATTGGTTCAAGCATTGATATCCTGGGTCCCTTCTTAATAATGGCTTATGGACCTTTCCTCCAGGAACTTGTCCAAATCTTTTTTAAACCCAGCTACACTAACAGCCTTTACTACATCCTCCGGTAACAAATTCCAGAGTTTGATCACACGTTGAGTGAAAAAATATTTTCTTTTATTAGTCTTAAATAGTTTACCCTGTAGCTTCATTGCATGTCCCCTAGTCTTTCTATATTCTGATAAGGTAAACAATCGATCTACGTTTACCCGTTCTACTCCGCTCATTAATTTATAGACTTCTATCATATCTCCCCTCAGCCGTCTCTTTTCCAGGTTAAAGAGCCCTAACCTTTTTAGCCTTTCTTCATAGGAGTATCCTTCCATCCCCTTTACCATTTTGGTGGCTCGTCTCTGAACCATTTCTAATAACTCTATATCCTTTTTAAGATACGGCGACCAGAATTGCACACAATATTCAAGGTGCGGTCTCACCATGGAACGATATAGAGGCATTATAATATCCTTTGTTTTATTTTCCATTCCTTTCCTTATCATACCTAGCATTCTATTTGCTCTCTTGGCCGCCGCTGCACACTGGGCCGAGGGTTTTAACATGGTATCCACAATGACGCCTAAATCTTTTTCCTGGGTGGTGGTTCCTAATGTGGAACCTTGCATCGTGTAACCATAGTTTGGGTTGTTCTTCCCTAGGTGCATAACCTTGCACTTGTCCACATTAAATTTCATCTGCCATTTGATGCCCAGTCTTCCAATTTATCAAGATCCTCTTGCAATTTTCCACAATCCTCTTGGGTTTTAACAACTTTAAATAGTTTTGTGTCATCTGCAAATTTGATAACCTCACTCGTTATTCCACTTTCCAGGTCATTTATGACTATGTCAAAAAGCAGCGGACCCAGCACAGATCCCTGGGGTACACCACTATTCACCTTTCTCCATTGGGAAAATTGGCCATTTAGCCCTACCCTCTGCTTTCTATCTTTTAACCAGTTCCTGATCCACAATAGTACACTGCCTCCTATCCCATGACTCTTTAGTTTTGCCAAAAGTCTCTCATGAGGGACCTTGTCAAAGGCTTTCTGAAAGTCCAGATACACAATATCAACAGACTCACCTTTGTCCACCTGATTATTCACTCCTTCAAAAAAACATAACAGATTAGTAAGACAAGATCTTCCTTGTCTAAAGCCATGTTGGCTGTCTCTCATTAGTTCATGACTATCTACATGCTGTGTAATTTTATTCTTTATGATGGTTTCTATCATTTTTCCCGGTATTGACGTCAGGCTCACCGGTCTGTAGTTTCCCGGATCACCCCTGGAACCCTTTTTAAAAATTGGTGTTACATTGGCGATCCTCCTATCTTCAGGTATTAGAGATGATTTTAATGATAGTTCACAGATTACTAATAGCAGGTCTGCAATCTCATATTTCAGTTCTTTCAATACCCTTGGATGTATACCATCCGGCCCAGGTGATTTGCTACTCTTCAGCTTATCTAATAGTTGTAATACATCTTCTCGATATATCGATATTTCCTTCAATTCTTCTGCACCTTTAAATACCACTTCAGTCATGGGTAACATCCCTACATCTTCCTCAGTAAAGACTGAAGCAAAGAATTCGTTCAGTCTCTCCGCTATCGCCTTGTCGTCTCTTAGTGCTCCTTTAACCCCTTTATCATCTAATGGACCAACTGACTCTCTCACAGGTTTTTTGCTACGAATGTACTTGAAAAGGTCTTTACTTCGCGTTTTTGCTTCTGCAGCAAGCTTCTTCTCAAATTCTCCCTTTGCCTGCCTTATCAATGCCTTGCATTTGACTTGCCAGTGCTTGTGCTGTTTCCAGGTTTCGTCGTTTGGCTCTTTTTTCCATTTCCTGAAAGATGCTTTTTTGGCAACAACAGCCTCTCTGACCTCAACTTTAAACCATGCTGGCAGTTTTTTGGACTTCTTTCCACTTTTCTTAAAGCGTGGAATACAGCTGGTCTGGGCTTCCAAGATAGTATCACTCCTAGATATTTTATTTCGGTCTTTATGTTGTAGACGTTATTGTTCATGGTGACTGTACTTGGGGGATTGAAGTCCGGTTTCCTGGAGATGCACATCACTTCTGTTTTTGTATGGTTTATGAACATGTTATTGCGTTGCAGCCAGTTGTGCAGTTCGAATAGGCATTTTCAAGTTTGTTGAGGTTTGGGTTGTTTACGTCGAGTTGGGTATATAGCATTAGGTCATCTGCGTAAATATGATAGTTGATCTTGTGGTCCTGGAAAATCTTGCAGACTGGTTGTAGATATAAGTTAAATAGGAGTGAAGAGAGGGCAGAGCCTTGCGGAATGCCTTGAGTTTGAGGGAAAGGGGGTGCCTTGTCATCATTAAAATGGACCTGCTGCATTCTGTCGGTTATGTATGAGAAGAACCATTTTAGTGGGGTGCCGGAAATGCCTATGGACGTGAGTCGTTCCAACAGTGTGGGGTGATGTACTGAATCGAAGGCAGCTGATATATCTATGAATATAAGCATAAACATCTCACTTTTGTTTTCTAGACCTTTGAGTAGGTTGTCCATTAGAGCTAGGAGGAGGGTTTCTACACCGTGATGCTGACGAAACCCGTATTGATGCACATCAAGGGCATTTGTATCATCAATGTGGTCCTGCAGCATGCCCAAACATTAAGACGGTTTAGTAAACATACTCCTAAGAGTTAAAAATAAAAAGTTGCTTGAGAGTTGTTACTAATTGTGATTGCTATTGAATTCCTAAATAGACCTATGTATAGTTACAGCTCTTTGTGTTTTTGTAATACATGAACAATAATTATGCCCTCTATGAGGTACCTGCCACAATATATATAAAATCCCCTTTTAACTTTTAAGTTTGCTTGATAGCATACACTGTCAAAGACAAAGAACAGACACATAACATATACCAAAGATAAGACTCAAGCAGTATTACCTTATTCACTCAGGATTTAAATCATTTTCAAGTTGCAGTCTCGTAACTACTGGCTCAGGATGCCCTGTTGTCCTGAAAGGGCTCTCAACCCCTACTTAGAAAGTCAAAGGAAAACAGAAGCATTTTCCTTAATTTTCTGTCTTTTTGTTGTTTGTTTCGTTCAGCTTTTGTAAAGAGCTCTAGTCAGTTCAGCATCCAGGGACCATAAAACCTACTTGAGCAGCCAGCAATGAAAGAAAAACAGTATATACTGTAGACTAAAACATACATTGCAGAGGTTCTGCATTAAACACAAGACAAATCAAAGCTTATAAGTGCTTTATGCATAGGCATCTATTAGTCTTTCAGTATAACAGCCTATCTGATCAGAATAATGAGGTTTTCTTGAGAAACTTCACCTTGCATACTGAACTAGACCCCCTCCCCTGGGTAGTTCTGAAAAGCAACATGCCCTAACAGCTTGGAAAAGCAGGGGCCTTGAGAAAAATAACAAGTAATTAAGTCTTCGCTTCTTCATAATCTTATAAGGATTTTCCTCAACAATTAATACTAGCTCTGCAGGAAAGAGTCATTTTGTTTAAAGCACTGAACTAAACATCTTTGCATCCCAAGATTACATATAAACAAAGTTTTTCTTTTCCTCGGCTGCAGAAAACCAACTGCAGTCATTTCCTTTATCAATTTGATCTTGAATTTAATATTCTGTCCATGACACCATTTGTATTACCCCACTATGATGCCATTTGTATTACCCCACTATGATATTAAGGGGTATGTTTACTAAGCAGTCTTAATGTGCAGCCGGCGTTAGTGTGCAGGATGCCATATAAGGAGTGGGCGTGTCGGTCTTAACGTAGCATTTCTGGTTACCGTGCGATAAAGGGAGCCATGGCACGTCAATGCACGTTAGCCTGAAGTAGGCGTGCTGACCAACAAGCACAGCAAGAGAGGGGTAGCACAATGGTTAATACATTGACTGCTGAACCATGTGGGGAAAAGATGAATCCCCTTCAGGTACCTTTATTACAGGTTGAATCCATCTTGTGCTAACGTCTATAACTTACGCCTAAGAAACAGCTTGCTAAAAAACAGCTTGCTCTCACTTCTTCACACTGAAACTGCAAATTCAGCAAAGATTGAACTGTGAAATGAACTCATATCCTATCCCAGAGAGCTTACACAATGAGAATCTCTGGACACTATACATCTAATGAAAGACTGTCACATGGGCCTACATGGGCCTCTCGAATGCTCAAAGGAAAACGTAAACAACAAAGACCAACATCATTATCTACAGTTTATCTAACAGGAAACACGACTCGCAAAAGGCAAGTGAAAAAACAGGATACAAAAGCCAGCATACAGAGACAAGGCGAGTGAAACTGGAGACAGGATGCTACAGAGAGACATATGGGAAAGCAAATTTTCTTTGAATAATAAAAGAATGAGAGGAAATCTATTTATCAGCAATTTTTAGATATAAATATGGAGAAAGAATCTTAATAGACAGACAGACTTTAGCTGATCTCATTGGAGTGAGGCTAATTTATGTCTCCAGGACTGCCTGTACTTGAGCTAGGCGCTTTGCAGGTTATGCTATGAAATTGAAATTAAAATTTGTATCTTATTAACAGCAAAGCTTGTTGTTACAGGCCTGGCAAATCTAAATTAAAAACAATTTTATGCTTTTATGGTGGCATGAGTAAATTATTTAAAGTCCTGTATATGTATGTTGGGGTCGAACACAAACAGCCAAAAACAAAAATAGAAAATCCCTAATTAGGGGAAGCCCAGAAAAGCCCCAACAACCAGGGGTCATGAGTTCAATCCCCCAGTGGGGTTAATGAGTAAGGCTGTCTGAGGCATTACCCTTTACTATAAAGCAGTGCTGCTAGAGGTATTTTCCTTTTTACTTTAAAGCAGTGCTGCTGGAGGCATTTTCCTTTTTACTTTAAAGCAGTGCTGCCAGCAAAAACACCCTCACAGTGCTGTAATCTTCATGTGCAGTGCATCATGGGTACGAGTGGATTAACCCTATCCTGGTAACCACAGCAGACAGTTCGTGTGGTGACCTGCAGTCCTTCTGTAGCCAGTCAGGGGTTTGTTCAGAGCTGTAGCCCACTGGTTACTTCACTGCCTGTAGAGCCAAAGGTTGTGGGTTTGATCCCGCAGTGGGGTTATTTATTGGAGCTGTCTGGGGCAGTTCCTTTTTTAAATTTATATTAGTACTGCCAGCAAAAACACCCTCACAGTGCTGTAATCCTCAGGTGCCCCATAAGGCACCTTATAAGGCACCTTAAGGTTATAGCACTGTGAGGGTGTTTTTGCTGGCAGTACTAATTTAGATTAAAAAAAGAAACTGCCCCAGACAGCCCTAATAAATAACCCCACTGTGGGATCAAACCCACATCCTCTGGCACCACAGGCAGGGAAGTAACCAGTAGGCTACAGCTCTACAGCTACAAACAAACCTCTGGCTGGCCACAGAAGGACTGCAGGTCACCACACAAACTGTCTTCTGTTGTTACCAGGATAGAGTTAAGCCACTCGTACCCATGATGCACTGCACATGCAAAGCAGCAGTCTACAGATGAGCACAAGATGGGGTATGCACCCCCACAGCACCTAGGCCTGGTAGGGGTACTGACCGTGCGCGTTACTGGCACAGAGTAGCTACAGACCGTCACATTGTGCAGGTACTGTGCTCACCCTGAGGGTGAGGTGGGGCACCCAGCACCAGGTCCACAGCACCTGCCCTCCCTGAGATAGGCTATGCTGCAGGTCCTCATTAGTGCCAGTGTGTGATAGGTAGTTCTTTCAGACACACCTACAATACACCTGTGCCCATATGTATATCCCAGTCACGTCTAGTCCTTGTGGACTATGATGCACCAGAATAGTGCATATCCTCTGTGGGTGCCATGGCCACATGATTGAAGGGGGGGCGCGGGGGTGGTGGTGTTTGGACCCATAGGCAGATTATGTAGTACCACTGAACCTGCTCTCTGGGGAGCAGGGTGGGGGACAGGATCTCCCCCCCAACAGATCCACATTCTACAGCCCTGCCATGGTGGCAGTAGAGGGGACCAACAACCCCAGTCCTGCTGGGAAACAGATGCGCTACAGGGCAGTCAGTGCAGATCTGTAGCATTCCATAAGGCAATAGCAGACAGACAGTAGGCCTGGAAATGCTCAGCTGCCCCCCACCACTGTCTGACATTCTCCAGCAGCAAGCATAGTGAGTCTCCAGCCGCTGCACCCTGCAAGGTGTTCCAGCCATACACATACTAACTGTAGACAGTCTGCTAGCTAGTCCACAGTGCATGTTCCTGGAGGAGATGTGTGCACCCAAAACTGGGATGTGAGCACACCCACCAAGCAGATAAGTCAGTGATTGGGCCCTCAAAAGGAGAACCCATATATATCACTTGAGAGAAATACTATGTAGCACTATGGGGGAACCTAGCCATGCCATGGTCACTGCTCAGTCAGGATGAGAGTGACCTCCCAGCAGGACATGCTGTAGCCACCCTGTCTGTGCAGGTGGTGGCCGGGCACTACAATGTCCCAGCCATTGCCCTATGCCCTGTGCAGATGCATCCTGCCCAGGCCGCCCTGTCCGGGCTATACCCACAGTACCTTGCTCCTCATTATGCACATTGGCAGGCCAATACTGGCAACAGTGCTAGCAGTGTGGGCTGAGGAGGGTGTTGGCAGCCACCACACACTGGATAGACAGACACACACTCCCCACACCTATGCCAGCATTGTGCAACTATAGAGGTGTTTGGCAGCCCTGGCCACCGCACCAGTCCTGGGCACAGTGCAGGCATGGCTATGGTACGCAATACTGTAGGAGTCACTCCCCAGGGTGGTAAGCACTGTCAGACACAAGACATGTAGCACACTCCACAGACATCAAAAAGGTTGCTATGATGCAGCTCAATCAGCAAATTGTGCTTAACTTAGGAATTGCTATCTGCCAATCATAGCAACCTTTTGATAGATGTGTACCATATTCCCAGGTTTAGGGTGGCATTGCTAAGGTATGCAAGTGCTAGTATTGGGAGATGCACACAGGGCCCAAAATCCTGCTTCTCCAGGTGGCTTTGGATGATGGAGCCTGTGGGTGCAGGTGAGCCTGCCCCTGTTGGCCGCTGCTCTAGGGCAGAGGTTCCCAACTCCGGTCCTGGTGGGCCAAACCCTGTTCGGGTTTTCATGCTGTCCCTAATGAATATGCATGAGATACATCTGCATACCATGGGGGCGGTGCATAGGAATGCAGCACAGCCATAGTTATTGGAGACAGCATGGGACCTGAATGGTGTTTGGCCCTCCAGGACTGCTTTTGGGGGACTCTGCTCTAGGTAATGCGCATGTTTATGGTGTCTGTGCTCTGTAGGGTAAAATGTAGGTGTTTTGGGCATGTTTATGTTATCTGCACTAAAGGTTCTGTCTGTATTACCGCATTTTAGTAGTGGGTAAAATATGGGGACTGGGTTGGCAGGAACCACAGCTGGGACTTGAACCTGTGACCTTCTGCGCCTGAACACACTGGCTATGTGCCCTGCACCACCGTGTTGCCACAGAAGCAGTGCATTCCCTGGAGTTACCATGACTGTTTGTCAGACAGAGCCTGTCTTTTGCAGTGAACGGCACCCACCTAAGCAGTGCTGGGCCATGGTCTGCTGTGGGCAGCAGCCACTGCCCCCTCCACCACCAGTACCCCTCTGCCACCATGCTGACATGCCCTTCTGCTGGTGGTGCTGGTGGTGCACAGTCTCGGGCCATCCAGTGTGCGGGTAGGTGGCTGCCTATGGTGCTGTATCCTTTTTAAGATACGGTGACCAGAATTGCACACAATATTCAAGGTGCGGTCACACCATGGAACGATACAGAGGCATTATAAAATCCTTTGTTTTATTCTCCATTCCTTTCCTTATGATACCTAACATTCTATTTGCTCTCTTGGCCGCTGCTGCACACAGAGCAGAGGGTTTCAACACGTTATCCACGGTGATGCCTAAATCTTTTTCCTTGGTGGTGGTTCCTAATGTGGAACCTTAAGAATATAAGAACATAAGATGTGCCATACTGGGTCAGACCAAGGTCCATCAAGCCCAGTATCTTGTTTCCAACAGTGGCCAATCTAGGTCATACGTACCTAGCAGTTTCCCCAAAAGACACAGGTTCCACAATGCTTGTACTGGGTCAAGCATTGATATCCTGGGTCCATTCTTAATAATGGTTTATGGACCTTTCCTCCAGGAACTTCTCCAAACCTTTTTTAAACCCAGCTACACTAACAGCCTTTACCACATCCTCCAGTAACAAATTCCAAAGTTTGATTACACGTTGAGTGAAAAAATGTTTTCTTTTATTAGTCTTAAATAGTTTACCCTGTAGTTTCATTGCATGTCCCCTAGTCTTTCTATATTCTAATAACGTAAACAATCGATCTACGTTTACCCATTCCACTCCGTTCATTAATTTATAGACTTCTATCATATCTCCCCTCAGCCGTCTCTTTTCCAGGTTAAAGAGCCCTAACCTTTTTAGCCTTTCATCGTAGGAGTATCCTTCCATCCCCTTTACCATTTTGGTGGCTCTTCTCTGAACCTTTTCTAATATCGCTATATCCTTTTTAAGATACGGCGACCAGAATTGCACACAATATTTAAAGTGCGGTCTCACCATGGAACGATATAGAGGCATTATAATATCTTTTGTTTTATTTTCCATTTTTTTCCTTATGATACCTAGCATTCTATTTGCTCTCTTGGCCGCCGCTGCACACTGGGCCAGGGTTTTAACATGTTATCCACAATGACGCCTAAATCTTTTTCCTAGGTGGTGGTTCCTAATGTGGAACCTTGCATCGTGTAACCATAGTTTGGGTTGTTCTTCCCTAGTTGCATAACTTTGCACTTGTCCACATTAAATTTCATCTGCCATTTTGATGCCCAGTCTTCCAATTTATCAAGATCCACTTGCAATTTTCCACATTCTTCTTGGATCATGTAACCATAGTTTGAGTTACTCTTTCCTAGGTGCATAACTTTTTAATTTCGCCAAGAGTCTCTCATGAGGGACCTTGTCAAAGGCTTTCTGAAAATCCAGATACACTATATCAACCGACTCTCTTTTGTCTACCTGTTTATTCACACCTTCAAAAGAACATAACAGATTAGTAAGACAAGACCTACCTTGGCTAAAGCCATGTTAGCTGCCTCCTATTAAGCTATGACTATCTACATGTTCACTAATTTTGTTCTTTACAGTGGTTTCTACCATTTTTCCCAGTACTAACGTCAGGCTCACCGGCCCATAGTTTCACGGATCACCCCTGGAACCCTTTTTAAAACTTGGCATTGCATTGGCCATCCTCCAATCTCCAGGTATTACAGATGATTTTAGTTCAAATCATTTTTATTATTTTGAATAATGAAAGACAACCACACAACTTTTCATAGCAAATATAGGGACAGCAAAGCCAACTCATACAACTTGCAGGGCACATTAGACAATGCGAAACAGCACATTAGAAGGCTTATACTCATACAACAAAAACAAACTCCGCATATATGCAGAAGAACGCAAGGCTCAATCAACTGGCATATAATAGTGTACAATGCGTAGTAACAGAGGTAGTATCCATATACCTACTGGCTGCCGTCCCGGGGTCCCTTCCCTCCCCCCCCCCCCCACTACCTCCCACCACCCCCCTTCCCATCCCTCCCCCACCCATCTCCCCACCCGCTCTGGTCTACAGTCTTTCAAACAAATACTGGAGGTACCCGGGGGATCCAATAGCAACTGAGTCCCATCCGAGAGGGCCAGTGAGCCCATCCAGTCACCTGGCAACAGGCAGAAAAGGGGGGGAGAGGGAGTCAGCCCGGTTATTATTCTCCTCCATCTCCCCAACACACACATTCAGCCGCGACTCACACATTCAGAATCACACTCCGCTCTCGGGGGGCGAGTGTCTGGATAACCGGGAGCCATCGTGTCAGGAATGAGTCCCAGTGCCGCCCTCCTTGTTGTTTGGCTGTAAGTTTTTCCAGATACAACAATTCGCGCAAGGCCTTTTCCCACATGAATACCCCTGGGGGCGCGGCGTCCAGCCATCGAGCCAAGAGAACTTTCTTGACCAGCAGAAAGCCACGCTCCAGAAGCTCCCTGTGTGACGCAGCCGGGGTCGGGTCCAGAACTGTCCAGTCGTGAAAGAGGCAGGCACCACGTAGGCAAACATCGCCAACATCGAGCCAGCCCGCCAGTTTGATACAAGCCTGGCGCCACACCTCCTGCACCGCTGAGCAGTCCCAAAAACGATGCAGCAGGGAGCCCACATGTTGGGAACACCAGGAGCAGGCAGACGTGGGTCGTAAGCCAGCCTGATAAGCCCACTGATCGGTAGCATATGCTCGCCATAGAAATTTGTACTGCAATTCCTGTAAGTATACCCAGGAAGATCCCTTCGGAATACGGCCAAACGCTATACGCAAGGCCTCTACTGTCATCTCTTCCACCCCGTCCCTACACCACCGCGTTGCCAAGGCAGCAAGAGAAGGTCCAGGTGAAATGGTATTCAGAAGTTGGCGGTAAAGCGGGTTCCCTCGGTCCCGCTCTACTAGTAATTGTAAGATGGTGCGAGGGGTCCCCAGGGTGGGCTTCTCCCCACCCGGCCTCCATCCCTTCAGTCCCTCTAGATAATGTCGAATCTGTAGGTAGCCATAGAAATGACGCGGGGGAAGTTGAAAACGTACAGCAAGAGTCTGATAAGTCTCAAGAGTTTCCCCCCCCGGGGAACACAGGTCCCCAAGACACACCAAGCCATGCGCCGACCATGAATGAAATAGATTCCGGGGAGACATCCCAGGGGGAAATGCCGGGTTCCCCACCAAAGGGAGCAGTAGAGAGGACCTGGAGCTCCATCCCAGTCTAGTGCTCAACGCACGCCACGTTGCACGAAGCGCTCTTAAATAGGTGCCACTTCCCCCTCCCTTCCCCACGGATGGCCGCTCCATGTGCAAGACATATAGACTGTGATAGGGGGCACAGATCCCATTTAATTGAGTCAGTGGGGTACACCCTTCCCCTCCGTTCAACAGGCCCCATATATGACGTGCCATGTAGCGAATATTATATAACCGTAGAGAGGGCAAACCTAGACCACCCTCCTCCACTCCCTGCATCAAGACCCTCAATGGGACTCGAGCTCTCCGCCCGCCCCAGAGGAAGCTCCGGAGGAGGCCGTCCAGCCTCCTCCAGTCCTTCGCCAAGATCCAAAGAGGCAACAGACGAAGCACATATAACCAGCGCGGAAGTTCCACCATCGTGAATAAAGCCACCCGCCCCTTCAAGGATATTGGCAGCCCCCTCCAGCCAGAGAGCGTGGCCCTGGTCTTTGCCAGCAGGCCCGGGATATTAGCCTGGTAGAGCTGGTCCGGACGGTCTGGGAGATTGACACCCAAGTATTTTAAAGATTGCTCAGCCCAGACCAGAGGGAAAGACCCGCTCCACGATGGCCGGACCCGGCCGCCCACGTCTAACACCAGTGATTTGGAGGCATTGATTTTGAGGCCTGAAAAACTACCATAATGCTCTATCAGCTGCAAGGCGCGCGGCAAAGATTGTGCGGGATGCGTGAGACATAAAAGCATATCATCAGCGAACGCGCTAATTTTGGTCTCTTCTCCCCCCATCATCACCCCTCGCACCTGTGGGTCGCGTTGGATCGCGTGCAGTAAGGGTTCGAGAGCTAAGACAAATAGGAGAGGAGACAGAGGGCATCCCTGTCGGGTGCCTCTCTCTAGAGTGAATGGTTCGGAGAAGATGCCATTGACACCCACCCTGGCCATGGGTTGAGTATACAAAAGCCGTATCCAAGTCACAAAGGCACCAGCAAAACCCATGACTTCCATAACGTCCCACAAGAAAGCCCACGCCACTCGATCAAACACCTTTTCGGCATCCAGGCTCGCCATCAGTAGTGGCGTTTCGTGACGCAACGAAGCTTCCATCCCCAAGAGCAATTTAGCGATGTTCCGAGAGGCCTCCCGACCCTGCACAAAGCCCACCTGGCGGGGGTCAATGAGAGACGGTAAGATAGGATTTAACCTTTTTGCCAGAACTGATGCCAAAATCTTCATATCACAATTAATTAATGAAATAGGTCTATACGAGGCCGGATCCAATAAATCTTTCCCCGGCTTTGGAAGCACCGTTATGTCGGCACACCGCATATCCCGAGGAAATTGACCCAGACGGCAAGCTTCATCAAAGAGAACCACCATAGTCGGGGCAAGACGCGCTGAAAGAATTTTATAGTATTCGTAAGTAAACCCATCCGGGCCCGGAGCTGTATGGGTATTCCCTGCATGGATCGCCCGTTGTATTTCCCCTACCGTTAATGGGGCATTAAGCTGTTGCATATCCAGTTCCGAGAGGCGAGGGAGAGCTAAATCGCGCAGAAAATTTTTCCCACTCTCATAGTCTCGCTTTTCCTCAGTGTACAATCGCGCATAAAACGCACGGAAGAGTTCAGCCAGCTGCGGGGGTTGGTGCTGGAGCGTTCCCCCTGCGTCTCGCAGCACCGGTATGAAGCGCGCGCCTCCAGGGGTCTTGACTAGTTGAGCCAAGAGTCTGCCGGATCTATTCCCATACCGGAAGAATTTATGTTTATGACACTGCATAGAGTAGTGGGCTCGACGCTGCAAAAGTTCATGGAGGGCCGCCTGCGCTCCAACGTACTCGAGCCGCAAGGCTTCCCCCCCTACCCTACCAGCCTTACGTTGCAGGTCACGGACCCTGCGCTCTAGAACTAAAAGACTGCGGTCCATATGTTTACGGCGCTTTACACAGTAAGCAATGATCGCACCGCGCAGGACCGCCTTACTGGTTTCCCATAGCAAGACAGGTGAGCAATCGGGCGTATCATTGAAAGAGATGAACTCATCCCATTGCACTTCCAGAAATTTCCTGAACTCCGTGTCCTCCCACAGGTGAGTAGGAAAGCGCCAGCCCGCTCTAGAAGTCCCCGCACATTCCCAGGTTACCCACACTAGGCCATGATCCGAGATCACAATCGGTTCAATACCGGCTTGTCCCACTTTAGAGACCACCCCTTCTCCCACCAAGATATAATCGATACGAGACCACGAATGGTGCGCTCTGGATAGGTGGGTATATTCACGGGATCCAGGGTTGAGAAGCCGCCAGATATCCACCAAATCCCCCATCCTGCACAGGTATCCCACCCCTCTGTTTCGCCACGCCCTTGCATCGCCAGAGACGGATTTGTCCAAGAGCGGATCATGCGGACAATTAAAGTCCCCGGCCAGAATCAGGCTGGTGCTTTTCGCTCCTTGGACAAAGCTCAGTAGCCTACGAAAGAATGTATGGTCATAGATGTTAGGGGCATAAACATTGACTAACCAAATGTCCTCGTTATACACTTTGGCATGCAACAGGAGATATCTCCCCCCGGGATCTACCGTCAGTTGTTTCACCTCAAAGGGTATGCCCCGTTTCACCAGGACCGCTACCCCAGCTTTCCGAGTTCCAGAGGAAGCACCATAAACCCGTCCCACCCAATCACGAGCCAACTTCTGATGTTCCACCTCACTGAGGTGTGTTTCCTGCACCATTGCTATATGGGCCCCCTTACGCTTAAGGAATTGCAATATTTTGGTACGTTTCACAGGCGAGCCAATGCCCCCAACATTCCACGAGGCGATCTTCAGACTAGACATATGTTATCAAGTGAGGTTCACAATGTAATAATATCACAAATACAGATCCCAGGAGTCGCCCAGCCTCGACTCCCAGAGCAAGACCCGGTTTAGTAGTCAGAGCAGACCCTCTTCTAGGTTTCCCCCCCCCTCCAGCATCCAAAACCCAGTTAGCACCCCCCCCCCTCTGCTTCCCTCTTTCCCCCCACCCCCCCTACCCACTTCCCTACCCCACTCACCCAAACACCCACCCATTCATTCCTACACGCATTCTCACAAGCACTCTCAACACTTCCCCCTCCCCCGCCCTCCATGAGTAGCCTCCCCATCCTCCCCAAAGCTATCTAACCCTATAAAGTATACACCCCGCTAAGTGGGGGTAAGATCACCGTCCACCTCCCTTGCGCCTCCAGGTCTCCTCTCACCCAGTGGTACTGATGGCAGCCTAAAGTCCATCTGCGCCACACAGTCCCAGTCATGTTGTCATCCAAATTAATCAGCCGCTAAAGCAGGAGAGTTCGGCAGGGTAGCTAAAAACTTCCTCGCGGCAGGGGCCTGCTCAAAGGTGTGTGTTGCTCCCTTGTGAAAGATCTTCAGAGTGGCTGGATAACTCAGGGCAAAACGGATACCCCTTTGAATGAGGTCAGTGCAGATAGGGGAAAACTCTTTCCGTTTGGCAGCCAGTGAGGCCGAATAGTCCTGAAATAGATAAACAGGTACATTGTCCAGCTGGAGGCCTCTCTTTTTCCGGTATGCCTGGAGGATCAGGGTCTTTTGGTGGAAGTCTAAGAGTCGTGCCAGCACCGGGCGAGGTCTTGCGCGGCCTTCCTGCCACTGTCCCAGCCTATGTGCTCTCTCCACGTGGACCCGGCCTTGTAAATCTGTCAGACCCAATTCTTTCGGCAGCCACGTGGTGAACAAAGAGAAGAGCTGCTCCCCTGCCCAAGACTCCGGTATCCCAATCAGCCGTAAATTATTGCGGCGGGAGCGATTCTCTAGGTCATCTACCTTAAGAAGGAGGGCGTCAATCTGTTTTTGCTGTTGTTTCTGGGCCCGCTGTGTCTCTGACTCCCCCTCCTCCAGGCTGGCTACCCTCTGCTCCACTTCCTCCACTCTCTTAGTGAGCTCACCAAACGTGTCGGACATCTCCGCCAATTTTTGCAACACCGCTGCAAACTTGGGCTCCAGCAACTTGGCGACCTCATAGGCAAGCTCTTCTGGCCCCGAATCTACGCTCTCCTTGCTCGGTGAGTCGGGCCCCACTGAGGGTTTCGCCGTCGGCGCCATTTTGAGGTCCCGCGCTCCGCCAGCCTTCTCCCTCCTCGTCACAGACTTCATGTTCCAGCCTTTGCTAGTGCCGAGATGAGGGTACCGGGGTGAGTCTCTGGTGTTCAGTGTATGAGCAGGAGAAGCTGTCCGCTCAATTGTGCAATTATGCTGCCGATTTAGCTGCCGGTTCAGAGGGAGGCCTGGGAGCTCGGCAAGGACACGTCCTCACCCGCTCATGCGCTCACGTGATCTCTCACAGATGATTTTAATGATAGTTCACACATTACTAATAATAGGTCTGCAATCTCATATTTCAGTTCTTTTAACACCTTGGATGTATACCATCTGGTCCAGGTGATTTGCTACTATTCAGTTTATCAAATAGTTGTAATACATCTTCCCGGTATATCGATATTTCTTTCAATTCTTCTGCGGCATCATCCTTAAATATCATGTCGGTCATGGGTAACATCCCTACATCTTCCTCAGTAAAGACTGAAGCAAAGAATTCATTCAGTCTCTCCACTATGGCCTTGTCCCCTCTTAGTGCCCCTTTTACCCCATTATCATTTAATGGTCCAGTTGACTCGCAGGTTTTTTTGCTATGAATATACTTGAAAAAGTCTTTATTATGCGTTTTTGCTTTCACAGCAAACTTCTTCTCAAATTATCTCTTTGCCTTCCTTATCAATGCCTTGCATCTAACTTTCCAATGCTTATGTTGTTTCCAGTTTTTGTCATTTGGCTCCGTTTTCCATTTCCTGAAAGATGTTTTTTTGGCAACAGCAGCCTCTCTGACCTCACCTTTAAACCATGCTGTCAGTTTTTGGACTTCCTTCCACTTTTGTTAAAGCAAGGAATACAGTTGGTTTGAGCTTCCAAGATAATATTTTTAAACACCTATGCTTGATGTAAATCTTTAATCTTTGCAACTGCTCCTTTTAGTTTTTTCTTAACTATTTTCCTCATTTTGTCATAGTCTCCCTATGTTAAAAGGTAGTACTGTGGATTTCCTTGCCGTCCTTCCTCCATTTATTAAATCAAATGCAATCATGCCATGATCACTATTGCTAAGTGGCCCCAACACCCTTATCTCGTGCACCAGATCTTGTGTTCCACTAAGGATTAGGTCCAAAATGGCTTCCCCTCTGGCCGATTCATGGACCAGCTGCTCCAAAAAGCAGTCATTTATTTCATCTAGAAACTTTATCTCCCTAGAATGTCCTTCTGTGACACTGACCCAGTCGATACCGGGGTAATTGAAATCACACATTATTATTACTGTGCTGAAACTTTTGTTAGCTTCTCTGATTTCTTTGAGCATTTCATCATCCATTTGTTCATTTTGGTTAGGTGGTCAATAGTACACCCCCACTGCCATCGCCTTCCCCTTTTTACATGGAATTTCAATCCATAGAGATTCTACAGTGAATTGTGCTTCCTGCAAAACTTTAATCCTTTGTGACTCAATGCCCTCTCTAACATAGAGCGCAACCTCCACCAATTTGATTTGCTCTACCATTATAGTTTGTACCCATGTATCACAGTGTCCCACTGGTTGTCCTCCTTCCACCATGTCTCTGAGATACCAATCATATCTAACCTCTCATTTAGTGCTATATATTCTAACTCTCCCATCTTATTTGTTAGACTTCTAGCATTTGCATACAAGCATTTTAGAGGCTGTATTTTATTCATATGAATCTGGCTATTGGTAGGCAGGGGTAATTTGGAATCTTTAAGCTCTATCTGCTCTGTGCTCAAGGGCATTTGGGTTACTTTTGTCTTTATTGGAACCTCTGTCGATATACCCTAACTTTAATCTTTTGGATCTTTTGGTAGTACCCTTCAAGGATACATTGTTCCGAACCATGCACTCTTGGGAACTGCAGGCTTTCCCCTGTTATCTAGTTTAAAAACTGCTCTTACTTCCTGCTTGTCCACAGAGAACTTGAGTTTTTTGAGAGTAATGCAAGGTGGACTTAATCTCCACAAAAAAATCCAATAGCACAGCTTTATAAAAAAAGGCTGTGGAGATCAAAGGAAACATATTAAGTAGAAATGGGCCGATATTCGAAAGCACATATCCACATATCCAGACAGCATTACTGAGTATTTCCTCTGACTGCCTTGGCACTATCTTGATAGTGCAAGGGCAGTCCGTTGATGTAGCTGGGCTGAGATTTGGGGTTATCTAGTTAGTAGTGATATTCAGACTGCCAACTGGATAACAAACTACAAAAATAAAGAAAGGCAGGACTAATTTTATGCAGTTCTGCTATCCAAATAGCAGCTGAATATTGCTGCTATTTAGATAGCAGAGGCAGTCAGTGGTGACACCAGATAATCAGCACCAGAAAATATGCAGATTCTGGTGCTGAATATCTGGTTTCATTTTTTAATGCCATGGCCAGCACTGCCTAATTTCTAATAATGATGGCTAGAGGCTCCAAAACTGGAACAATAAAGGAGATGACAGATACTTTGGTCGCTTAGCCCATCTTAATAGAAATTAGTTAATGAATTTATTAATGCAAAAACAGGTCACCGGTTGGAAATATAAATGCTTATCGGTGCCCATAAACTATGCCCCAAAGCCAGTGAGCACCTTAAACAGAAATTTCCATTCAAAGCAAACAAAAGCCTTCTTTGTGTCCAGTGAAAGGACCACCATGGGGCCAGTGTTTTAGCAAAAATCTTAAGGTCAAAATTTAACAAAGAGATGGGTCTGTAATTCCTGGTGTGTAAGGAATCTCTCCCTGGTTTCTCCATCAACACAAATAGCCTTTGGAAAGATCCAGTGGCCACCTTCTCTTGTAGATACTTATACAGTTTCAATAACCATGGAGACAACTGAGCAGCAAAACTTCTATGATACTCAGCCATTAGCCAGTTGCTCCCTGGAGACTTCTGGGTATTTAACAGCTGAATGGCTTGCCTGATTTCCTGACCTGTTATAAATGCCTCCAAAGAGTAACTTTGCTCTTGACTCAATTTAGGACCATTAAGACTACCCATGAACTGCCACTTCCCGGGGGGGGGGGGGGGGAGGTGTTTAGTGATGCTACCCACCGGAGTCTACTGCCCTAGGTGACTTCCTATTGGACAGCCCGGCCCTGCCCTCAGTCATGTCTAGCAGAGCTAATTGGTGTGACAGACAGATTGGATTTGGGATAACTTATGACAAACTCTAGTAAATCCAGCACTTGGAAGGTTGTGCACATAAGTTGTAGTTCAAGAATCTGAGTTGTGCTCTTGACCAGCCAATTGTCTAAATAGGGAAACACGTGCACTCCCAATCTGTATAGCTACATGCAACTACTGCAAGACACATGGTGGGGGGGGGGGGGAATTTTACAAAGGAAGTATTGGATGTGAGATGAACGTCCAAATGGGGATGTGCAGAAAATGTAAGTGATTTTGGAACCGGGTCTAAGGACAGCCAGCACAAGTATAAACAAGCAGGACATGTGGGAAAATGGACACACTGGCTGGACAGCACATTCAGCTCTTGTGGAATACAGTGAGGAAGAGGGCCAGGACACTGTTCACCAACAAAGGCCAATGGATGTCGAGGCACCAAAGATGCAAAGCATATATGGGCATGTAGGGTCCAAGCACAAGGACTCAGTGAGACAATGGGACAATGTCGACTAGGATACCCAACTTGTCTTGGGCAGAGATCATGTGCCTCTGCCACCTGGTCCTGGAAAACTAGGAGCAACCATTCCCACCCTGCAGGCAAAGCGCTATCCGGCAGAAGGTCCAAGCTATCTGGCGTATGATCCACCAGACACTCCATCAGTAAGTGCGACAGAGGGTATGGAGTGTGAGCACAGCAGGTGCAAGAGAGTAAATGCAGCCAAGGAAACGGGGTGGCATTTGAACAGGGAGAAGACATAGGGAAGCAGAACCAGAGACAATGGAGATGGGGTAGAGAAGATGCAGGCAGTTGGCAAAGAATGAAAACACCATCCTTCCAATTGATAGCATGGGCCAAAGCAGGCAGCCCTGCCACAACATGGAAGGTCATAAGAAGAGAGAAAAAGGGCCGATAAGGCAAGGGACTAGCATGTGAATAGTAGCATGCTAGTACGGATCAGAAAGTAGGCAGCACAGTGATACATGTACAAGGTGTGCAGCAACTGAGAAGCTTGTGATAGGGGAGGGATCCAGTATGTCTATATGACGCATGGGTGGCCAGAGTGGGAATCTGACCCAGAGGTAGAACAAGAGGAGGCAGCACACAACAGAAAGTTGTGTGGAGCCATTCTAGCAGTGCAAAGGTGTTGGTGGGATAAATGTCTTGTGCCAGTGTGAGGGAGGGCCAGATGCCAAGCAACTATCTGATCAACTGTTGTATTGTTTCAATGTAAACCGCACTGATGACAAATAGCGCAGTATATAAGAAAATTAAATAAATAAATAAATAAATAAATAAAAAAGGGCTTGGATACACTATTGAAATCATTTCCATCTGCAGGCACTACAGCATATGCCAGAAGATGTAGGTCCTAAAAAATAATTTCAGGGCCACCAGGAGGAAGAGACCATGGCACCTGGCCAGGCTGCAGCATGGTGATTGCTGAACAGCAAGTTAAGGACAAGAAACGTGAGTGTAGCCGCTTGAGTCCATAGGGTGCGTCGGCATGGCATGGCAGCGATACAGGAAAGGAGATAGGGCTACAGTGAGCAGTGATGACCATGGCGACAGGACAGAGAGATGATTTATGGTTTATTGATTCTTTATATACTGCCCTTCGAATGCACAGCAGAGAAGTTTACAATAAAATACTCTAGGAAGAATTGGAAAGGAACTAAAATTCATATAGGATAGGGACAGGGAGAGGAGCAGAGTATAGAAATGACAGACATATAACACAGGCTGCATTGACATTGACTGCTGACGATGGCAAGTCGCAGATGCCACCCCATAGTCACACTTATGTATGACCCATCATGAAAAGTCTTGTTGAAAAGATATGTTTTTAAGGCAGTCTTGAAGGCTTGAATGAAGGTTCTGTGCACAAAGCAAGTGGAAGAGCATTCCAGAGGGTAGAGGTTAGAAAGAACCAAGCCGTACGTCTAATGCTTTCCAGTTTAGCGCAAGTGGCAGGAGGAAGGTCTAGTCAATTATCATGGACTGAATGGAGGATGTGAAAAGAGATCTTGGAGGAAAGATACAATGGGATGTCTGTGTATAGGGCTTTGTGAGTCAGAGTAAGGATCTTGTACCTAATGCGATAGCAGATGAGGGAGCCAGTGTTGCTGGAAGAAGAGTGGAGTAACGTGGTGGAATTTACTTGCGTGACAGAGAATACAGACCGTGGTGTTTTGAATGGACTGTAGTCTTTTTAGTTTGGATTGGGATATACCTACATAAGTGAAATTACAGTAATCTATGTGGGAGATGATGTAACTGAGTGCAAATGTATGTTATGCCACAGAGTCAAGGAAAGGCCAGAGAGCACAAAACTGACAAAGGGCAAGAAAGGAGGACCAAAGGACATGACTGACTTGTGTTTTAAAGGACATTTCTGAATTTAGAAAAAGAAAAAATTAGACCTTACATTCTAATTGATGTTCCTCGAGTTACTCCAGTCCATTCCCGATACCTTTGGATATTCACGCCTTTCTTGGAGACTGAGCATGTCATGATTTTCATGACCTCCCCCTAGATAGAGAGCTGGCTCCTCCCCCAGCCTTCAGTATCCTAGTGACAAAGCAGACTGACAGAAACAACCATTAGAAACAAACTAATTATATTGCAACCACTCTGCGTGATCATACGAAACCACAACATCAACAACCACATATACGCAGACGACATAATGCTCTATGGACCAATCACAACAACCAACCCAACGAATAACCAACTATCAGACTGCTTCATTGAGATCTCCGGCTGGTTCCAAAGAAACAATCTAACTATCAACATCAAAAAAATGGAAGCCCTCATAGTAACAAAGGACCCAGACTTCAACCCACCACCACACCTCATATTAGGAACCACCCAAATAAAGATTCAATCCCAAATAAAATATCTGGGAATCACTATAGACCAAGCTCTCACATTTACTCCACAGATAAAAAAGACTGCAAAGACCATATTCCACAAAGCAAAGATAATACAACGGCTCAGACCACTCATTGATCCACAGGACTTCAGAACTGTCATGCAGGCCATGACACTCCCCCACCTGGACTACTGCAACATAATCTATCACGGACTTCCTGCAACCCATACCAACCCACTACGGACTGCCCTGAACACCACCGCAAGGATCATCCAGAAAGCAAAAAAACACGACCACATCACCCCAGTCCTGAGGGAACTACACATACTACCACTTCAAGCAAGGATCAAATACAAAGCTGTCCTGCTTATACACAAAGCCCTCCATTGTACACAGATGTCCCACCTCCACTCCCTACTACCCCAGCCCACCCACAACAGAACAACCCGACAAACCACCAGCAACATCCTTACCATCCCCTATCAACGAACAAAATATAATCAACGAACCTGCAACAGAGCTTTTGAACTATACGCACCTCCCTCTGAACACATTACCGAACCAAATCAGGAACACCGCTGATCCATCTGCCTTCTGAAAACAACTAAAAGCCATCCTCTTCCAGGAATACCTTGGACCAGAAGCAAGCAATCTCCACTGACATCCCACAGCCCCGCAACCAAACTCCCCAAACTACCCTATAAGAGACCTTTGTCTGTTGCCCATGTCCTCACCACCTGTTCAGATCATCAATGTTGGCCCCCGGTGATAGCTCCCCCCCTCACTAATTTTTGTCCACCCCCCCCCCCTCAGTGTTAAACCGCTTTGACCCGGTGAAAAGCGGTATATAAATGCAGCTAAATAAATAAATAATTAGAAAATTAAGTAACTAATTTGCTGAAACAACTCCTCACCAAGGGAAGGAAAGTCAACCACGCTCACCTGTCACGGGGGCCAGCACTTCTTAGGAGACCAGTTACCCCAGTTCCCAACTTCCTTTCACTGCCCTGGTGAACACCTAACTGTCCACTTTATTTCATCGTTTACTTCTCCTTTTTCTTTTTAGCACCTCGAACTCCTATTCTCTGAAGCTACCTACTAGATAGCACATGACTTCCCGGCTGCAAGAAATCTAACGGTTAGTCCAGTTATCTGATATACGTCAACAGGGGGGATTTGGGACTGGACTGGAGTAACTCAAGGAACATCAATTAGCAGTTAAGGTCTAATTGTTTCTTCCATTTCATTCCTCCAGTCCAGTTCCTGTACCTTTGGGATGAACCATAGCAGCATTACCTCTGGGAGGGACCGAATAGCCTGGCCTGCAGCACCTCCCAGCCAAAACGAGCCTCCTCTGAAGCCTGTACATCCAACCGGTAATGTTTCACAAAGGAAGACAAAGAAGACCAGATAGCCACTCTACATAAGTCAACCTGCGGCACCAGGCTAAACTCCGCCCATGATGCTGCTTGGGCCCGAGTCGAATGCGCCCACAAGCTGATGGCAACCAGCCTATGCCTGATCAGATAAGCTGAGGCAATAGCCTGTCTAACCCACCTGGATATGGATGCCTTGGATGCCGCCTCTCCCTTATGCGGCCCTCCAAATAATACAAAATAGGTGTTCCGACTTACCTGTTCCTACTTACCTGTAATCTTCAGGTACCTTTTCAATACACGCCACACGTCAAGCTTTCTTAGGAGAGGATCCGACGCAGATGTCCCCTCCTTCTCCGAGAATACCGGAAGGGATACCATCTTTGGTAAGAATGAGGGAACCAGTCTTAAAACCACTGTGTCCCTTGATATCACCACATACGGCTCCCTGCACTACAACGCCTGCAGCTCCAAAATCCTTCTGGCCAAACAGATGGCTATCAAAAACACCGCTTTCAACATCAGGTCATTCAACGTGCAGCCCCCAATGGCTCAAAGGGCGTTTTTGTCAAGATGGACAACACCAGATTGAGATTCCATGGCAGCACGACTGAATGCACTGGCAGTCACACCTGTTTTACCGCTCTTAGAAATTGAACTACATCCCTTGTCCAATCCTGCTTGAAGAAACTCCAGGATATCCGGCACTAAGCAACCTTGTGTCGCACACCAATGTTTAAACACTCTCCATATCCGGATATATGCATGCAACGTAGTCCATCTACGGAACTTAAGCAGTGTTGCTATCACTGACGGCATGTAACCCCTCTTTCTCAACCATGCCCTATCAAAAGCTATGCCATAAGCGAAAACCGATCCACCTGCGGCATCCGAATGGACCCCTGGGTCAACAAATCCTCTCGGACCGGGAGATGCCATGGCCTCTCGGCTGTCATCCATACCAGATCCACGTACCACGGCCGCCTCCGCCAGTCAGGTACGATCAGGAACACCAGCCTTACATGAGCCTCTATCCGTTGCACTACCTGGCCTATTAGGGGCCATGGAGAAAAAAACATACAGAAGCCCTTCCTCGGGCACGTCGAGCCCCTCTGATATGCACTCTCTCCTCCTGCTGTAAAAGCACGTCACCTTGACTGACTCACAGGTTGCCATCAAGTCCATGATCGGCTATCCCCACCGGCACACCAATTGTCCAAAGATGCTCTGATTGAGCGTCCATTCCGCTGGGTCGATCCTTATTCTGTTGAGATAGTCCGCCTCTTATGTTCTCTGCCCTGCCACATGTGCTGCCAACAGAGCCAACAGATTGCTCTCTGCCCATTCCATCAGTGGGCTGGCTTCTTCTTCCAGGTATGCACTGCCCATGCTGCCCTGCTGGTTGATGTATGCCACCATCATGGCATTGTCTGAGAACACTCACGGCTTTCCCTTGAAACAGGTCCTGAAAGCCTTGCCGAGCTAAGAACACTGCCCTCAACTCCAGACGGTTTATGGGCCACCATGCCTCCTGCTCCTTCCTTGCCCCTGCGTAAATTGGGCTTCGCAATGTGCTCCCCAGCCAACTAGGCTGGCATCCGTTGTGAGTCACATCCAGTGCGGTATCTCCAGTGGCATACTCTTCAGGAATATGTCGGACCAAAGCCACCACCAGAGAATACTGCTTGCTTCCACCAGACACGGCAGGCTTTGCAAAAGTGGGTGAACCTGCGCCGACCACTTGCGCAGCAATGCTCTTTGTAACGGTGTTATGTATGCCTGAGCCCAAGGGACCATCTAGATCGATGCCACCATGGAGCCCAACACTTGTAAGTAATGCCACGCTGTTGGTTTTTGCATTTGCAGAAATTGTCTGACCTGCCTCTGCAGCTTGAGTACCCTTGCTACTGGTAGTGACACTCGCCCCATGTCCATCTGAAACTGCACACCTAGATATTCTAGGTCCTGTGATGCCATGATCTGACTCTTGGCTACCCATCCAAGGCTCTGGAGGAATGCAATGGCACGTTCCATCACCTTCTTGCTCTCCTCTAGGGATTTTGCTCTTATGAGACAATTTTCAAGGTATGGGTGGACCAGACTGCCTTCTTGCCTCAGCGCTGCTGCCACTACCACCATGACTTTTGTGAAAGTCTGAGGTAACGCCCAAAACTGAAAATGTCCCCCCCAGCACCAGAATTGAAGAAACTGCTGGTGCTGTGCACACAGAATGTGGAGGTAAGCCTTGGTGAGGTCGAGAGACATCAAGAATTCCCCTTCCCGCACCGCCACTATCACTGACCTCAGTGTTTCCATGTGAAAGTGCGGTACCTGAAGGGTTTGATTTACACACTTGAGGTCTAAAATGGGACGAAAGGTACACTCTTTCTTTGGGACCACAAAGTAGATGGAGTATCGACCAAATCCGTGTTGGCTTTGGGGTACTTCTACCACCGCCTATAGTCCTAGCAACCAGTGCAGATTTTCCTCCACTGCCTTTTGCTTTGGCAGTGCCTTGCAGGGGGAGTTGACGAAGGCATCACAGAGGGGCTGAATGAATTCCAGGGCATAGCCTTCCTGGATGACTTCCAGCACCCACCAGTCTGTCATGATTTTTGTCCAAGTGTCGCAAAACCCCTATGGGAATTAAGTCTGCCTGGCCCATCCTCGATTCATTGCACTTGCTTGGGAGTCATTGAGGTGGAAGAGTAAAACCCTCTTCCTGCATCTCTGAAAACCCAAAAGGATAGCCCTTTTGCTGGAAATGACCCCTCTGATAGGGGGTGAACTTCAGAGACCGAAACCTCCTAAATTCTTTCTGCTGACCTCTTCCTGGGGTCGACATCTGCCCCAATTTCTGCTTGTCCTCCAGCAATTGTTCTCCCTTTGTTTCTCCCAGATCCTTAACCAGTTTCTCTAGGTTCTCTCCAAACAGGAGCTTAACCTGGAATGGGAGTTTGCAACATCTGCTGACCAATTATGGAGCCACAAATACCGCCTCACCTCGCCACTACTGAGGCCATACCCTTGGACAAACACCTAATAAGGTCATAGAAGGCATCCGCCAGATATGCCGCTCCTGACCTCAACTTTGCTGACTCTGATGGTCGTGTCTGCTCAGCATCTGAATTTCCTAAGCCATCGGAGACAGGCCCTGGCCACAAAGGCTCCACACACCGAAGCCTGCAATGATGGGGCATAGCTGTCAAACACTTGCTTTAGGAGCATTTCCAACTTGCGGTCCTGCACATCCTTGAGAGCTGAACTACCCTCCACTATGATTGCTGTCTTCTTAGTTACGGCCGACACTGCCACATCAACCTTAGGAGTGTGGAAGAGCTCTCTATCCTGATCTGGGATGGGGTAAAGTCGAACTATCATTAGAGTACCCCTAAGCGCCCCTTCGGGAACATCACATTCATCCTGAATCATACGGCGCATGAGTCTATGCATCGGGAACATCTTCTGTGTTGACCTCACGGCCTGAAACAGTGGATCCTCTAGAGGTTCCTCTTCCTCTGGTGGCTCCATGCGCACATTCAGTCCCTTAACAGACTGTGCTATCAATGCTGCCAATTCATCTTTTTGCAGAAAACCTGGATGATTCGAGAATCCTCTGCCTGCGGGATCTCACCCTCTTCCATCTCAGAGTCCAGCAACTCATCCTCATCAGGATCCTTCACCCCCATTGGGGTCTCTCTCCAGCTGCCTTCTTCCATACGTTGCTTATTGGGGCCTGGCTCATTCTTGGCCCCTTCTAGTGACAAATTTGTCCGAAGGCCGCTTTGCTGCACTCCGAGGCGGCTCCGGTTCCGCCCCTGCTCTTTGCTTCAAGCAAAAAGCTTTCTGCAGTAACAGCACAAATTTCGGCGAGAATCCCCCAGAGAGCTAACCGCTTGCTCCTCCCTGAAGACACCCACCTTAGTCACCTTCTTTCCTTTCCCCTTAGGGATCTTGGCAGTGGTAGGTTCCTTTCCTTCCCCACTCACCGCTGTCTCTGTTGCTGCTACGGCTGTTGTAAAGGTCCCTGTGCCGCCCCAGTCTGTCACATTCTCTAGGGACCTGTCTGGGCTGTCCTCTCACAGGCCCGCCTCCACCGACCGAGACTCTGACTTGCATCTCCTGCAGAACCCGGTCATGGACACTGCATCCCTGCATGACCCATAGGCTACGCAAGTCAGCTTTGTTGGCATTGCCCTATCTTTTTTTTTTACTCTTCAGTCTGCTCTGTTGTGCCCCCCAAAACAATAACAAGGGACAAACCCCACCGAGAAAGGTGACTCAAGGGCCTTTGAGACTCCTTCTGCTTACTGCTTCTCCTGCTCTGCTCTTCAGCTTCCCATGCTCAGCTAAAATGGCTGCCGTTACCACGCGGCTCCCTCAGACTGCCGGCCCTGCACCGCTGCTCCGCCCTTGAACTGCTCTCCCTTCACCAACATCGGAGCAGGCTCCCCAACGCTCAGCCAGCCTTGGAGCTTTGGCGAGGGGTGAAGAAAGGAGTGTAATGAGCTCTTGATCTCCTGCAGTGCAACGACCCCTCACCTGTTCAAAACTGCTGCTCAAGAGTCGTCATACACGCACTTCTGGCCGTGGTATACAGAGATTGCTTTCCCCCTGGCTTACCTATGTCTCTCTCTCTTGCACTGTCCCACTACAAGGCTTTCCCTACAGGGGAGTTGTGCGGCTCTGGACAATCACCCTGTGCCCATCTGCTCCCTTTCATGCAATACTGTCAGAGCTCAGCTCCTGAATGCTGTCTCAGTCAGTGCTGTCCTGGTGATTCCATGGTGCTTTTAAAATGTTTTCTTTGTTGAAATTAACCCCAAATTTAAAAGTTATTGTTCCTTCAGTGAGTCCTAGCCATGGGATTCACGTCTCTCCAGCTGCTTGGAGACTGAGATACTGAAGGCTGGGGGAGAAGCCAGCTCTCTATCTAGGGGGAAGTCATGAAAATCATGATATGCTCAGTCTCCAAGCTGCTGGCAAGGCGTGAATACCCAAAGGTACCAGGACTAGACTAGAGGAACAAAATATACCACCACAATGCTGCTGCCAATAAATCAGGTGACAGATGTTTTGGCAATATTGAGTTTCAGGTGATTCTCGCGTAACCAGCCGGTCACTTTTTGCAAACAGCTGTTTAATGCTGAAAGATCAGGAGATCAAGAGTTTGTGTAGGCCACCAAGAATATGTCATCTGCATAGCAGTAGGTGTAATAGCTGCCTCATGAATAAGAAGAGTGAGAGGACTCAGAAATATATTGAATAGAAGGGGGGTCAATACACAGCCTTGAGGGACTTCACAAGTGAGTGGATATGAGCCACATGTAGAGGACCTAGCTGATACTGAGTAGGTATGATGTGAAAGGAAAGAAGTGAACCAAACAAGGACAGTACTGTGGATACTAATGGAGGCCAGACGTGAGAGAAGAATGGAACAGTAACATAGTAACATAGTAAATGACGGCAGATAAAGACCAGTATGGTCCATCTAGTCTGCCCATTAGATAGTTAAGTTTATTTTGATTTTATCCTTACATATTTGACTCCCAAGCTACAGGCTACCGAAAAAAAACTGTAAAAGCCATGGGCAACCCAAAAAGTGAACCGTAAAGGACAGTAGGGGGCGCCGATTGTCTGGAAGTCTGACACTGCAGCAGCATCAAAGATGCAAACTTCTCTCCTGTAGTCTGGACATCATGGGTTGGAGGGAAGGAGCTGCATTATTCCCCAAAGAGTTGATGGAATACAGCTTGGCCGAAGGCACTGTCCCTCCAAGAGGTTTCTTCCAAACAGTAGTGTGCAGTGAAGGTGTGCACAGAGGATCAGGTAGCAATCTGGCAGATGTCCAGTAAGGGCACCAAGCACAGGCTTGCCACAAAGGTCGCCATGGTGCACACATTGTGAGCCATCACATGATGCTCCCGAGAAAGCCCTGCCTGTTAATAGACAAAGGAAATGCAGTCAGCCACCCACCATGAGAGGGAGCACTTGGAGACTGCAACCCCCAGTCGATTGGGGTCAAAAGAGAAAAAGAACTGCATGGAACGATGATGGGGGTGCATCCTCTGGATGTACAAGGACAACACACACTTGCAATCCAGCATGTGCAGGGAGGTCTCCGCCCTAGAAGAATGAGGCCTAGGAAAGAAGGTAGGCAATACCACCTCTTGATTCAAATGAAAGGCAGAGACAACTTTGGCAAGAACTTAGGGTAAGTCCTAAGGACAAACCTGTTCTTGTAGAACCTGGTGTAGAGCACATGTACCACCAGTGCCTGCAGTTTACTCACATACCTGACCGAGGTAAGCGCCACCAGAACACGATCTTCCAAGAAAGTTACTTAAGATGGCAGGTAGCCAGAGGTTCAAAGGGTGGAACTGTGAGCTTCCCCAATACCACATTGAGGTCCTATTCCACTGGTGATGGACGGATCGGGGGCTGGGAGAGGAGGTGTTCTCACATAAAACTGCCCTTCAGAGTATGTACTGCCTGGTCATCTACTCCGTGGTGGTGAGCCGAGAAGGCACAGAGGTGCATTGAATGTGTTGGACTTAAGGCTAGTCCCTGATAGGTGCAGAAGGTACCACAAAATGTCTGGCATTGTGCAGGAAATGTAATTACTCACCTGTAACAGGTGTTCTCCAGGGACAGCAGGAATCAGTCCTCACATATGGGTGACGTTGGTACCGATGGAGCCCACTGGGAGCATTTCCCCAGCTTTCAAAGAAAGTCTTTGGGAATGCTACCACACATGTGTGATCCTCTTCCTGTCCAAGGGTGCCATCTTGCTCAGTCAGATGACATAGCAAAAAAAGGACTTAAAACAATGTAGGGAGGCAACTCCAAGGGGAAGAGGGAGGGTTGTGAGGACTGATTCCTGCTATCCCCGGAGAACACCTGTTACAGGTGAATAACTACGCTTTCTCCAAGAACAAGCAGGAAGTCAGTCCTCACATATGGGACTCCCTAGCTCCAGGCTGCTGAGGACTGAGCCACAACAGTACCACCGGTGACCCATCTGGTTGCCGTGAGCTGCAGAAGATGAGCCCCCACAGAGACTCTGCAAGATCTTAGCGTCCAGCGCTACTATCACTCCGGTGGCCTGACCACAGAAGGCTCGGAGGGCGGGAGTTGCCTACACACCAAATATATTACGGAGTACTGCCTGTCCGAAGGCACTGCCACAGGCAGTAATGAGCTACAAACATATGAATCGAAGCCCATGTGGCGGCCCTGCAGATTTCTGGCACCAGCACTGAGTGAAGGTTGGCCACCAATGTAGCCATGGCCCACACGCGATGTACAGTGATCCAGTGCTCAAGGGAGAGGCCTGCTCATTCAAAGACAAGGGTAATGCAGTTTGTCACCCACGTGGACAGATTTCTCTTCATTACCGGGAGCCCCAGTCCACTGGGGTGGTATGATACAAAGAGCTGAGGAGCTTTGCAATGGCCCCGAGTCCTCTACAGGTAGAAGAACAGGGCCAGCTTGCAGTCTAGTGTATGCAAGTTGAGTTCCTCCCTGTCGTCGTGGGGCTGTGGAAAGAAGGTGGGAAGGACCGCTTCCTGGTTGAGGTGGAAGAGGGATACCACCTTGGGGAGGAATTTGAGGTGTGCGCGAAGCACTACCCTGTTCTTATAGAACCTTGTATATGGCGTATCCGCCACCAAGGCCTGGAGTTCACTCACTCCCCAAGTGGATGTGATGGCCACCAGAAAAAACACTTTCTAGGAGAGGTATCTCAGATGGCAGGTGGCCAGGGACTAGAACGGTAGCTTGGTGATTTGGGAGACCACCACATTAAAGGTCCCATTCCGCCGCCAGAGGGCAGAGAGGTAGTTTCGATAGTAGGAGGCTCTGGAGGAACCTTGAGACCAGGGGCTGATTTGAGAGGAATTTTTCCTCTACAGGGTGAGTGGCTATGGTGCTCAAGTGTACTGTGGTGGAGAAGCAGCTGCTGAGGGCAGAAAAATAAAGGGAAAACTGCCTTTTTTTCCTTTCACCCAAAGAACTGCAGGCTCTGAAAGGGTTAACTCAGATACGAAAGAGAAAAGTTTCTCAAAGAGAACTGCAGACCAAAACACACCCCCTGTTCCCATGGAGATAGAGGGAGGAGAAGGGAGTGGTTTGGGGGCGGAGTCAGAAGGGATAGGACAGCCCCAAACATTTAGGAAGAGAAACTGCACTCATACAGCAGATTTTCCTGATGGAGGACAGGCTCAGAGCAAGCACCAAGGCAAGCACAGACACAGACACAGACACGAGGAGGAGATAAGAGACTTTCCTCGGGAGGAGAGAAAGAGAGAGAAAATCCAGACACAGAGGACACAAGGGTTCCAGGAAGGAAGGACAAGAAGTCCAGGGGAATCCCTTGCACAGAAGCCGGTGAGAGCCAGGAGTAAAAGGCTGACAAGGCTTGTGGAAACCTCGGGAGAAGAATCCTCAGAGGAGGAAATATTCTCAAAAGGGTCTTGGCTCAACTCTCTACCCAGTAAGGACGTTGTCAGCAGAAAACCCAGCACTACTAAGGTGAGCCCTTTACGCCGGTTAAAAGGTTTATTAGAGGAAAGGGGTTTTCCCTGCCCTTCCCCCGCTAGCTCTCTCACGGTTAAGGGTGCCTGGGGAAAACTACTGAAGGCTGTGCAGGCTGGGGAGGCTTCCCAAGAGCATACCCAGGAAAACAATTATCCAAGAGAATCAAGTGTGGAGGAAATGGAGGTAGGAGTCTCTGGAGAGCCAGATAGCATTTCAGATATGGAAATAAGCTGTGCTATTTGTGCAAGAGAAACATAAGAGGACCAAAGAGGGTTTGAGTGAAGAAAAAAACCCAGCTGGGTGAAGTTAATGTATATTTCTGAGTTACCATGTATTAGGTAAAAGAACTGAGGAAGTTCCTTTTACCAGGACTTTTTAAGCCAGTACTTTTAGCCATGCTTTTTAAAAGTAGCTGTTTCATTTAATGCTGCTTGGGCCAGAGCTAGGCTGAAAGTTTGTATTACAACTGAGAAGGAATTACACTACGTGTGAAAGCAGTTGATTGAGTCAGGAACTGTGCTACACCTGCTGTGGAACAACGGAGGGTGGCACAGCGCCTCCTGAAGACCAAGTACAGAATATCATTGAAAGTAAAGTTTTACTTGAATGCCAGTTTAAAGGCTACAGCAAGCCAGGGACTGTATAAATGGCTTGAGTATTGTTATGTTTGGAGAAGTATCCTGAGTTTTGTTTTCCCTTATCTTCAATCAATTCATGTTAAAGAATTGACTTGGTTTTGGAATTCCTGATTTCTGAGAATAAAAGAAATTTTCCTGCGACCTTGCACTTAGCTATAATCCTTTCGGGGACACAACTACATGAGTTTAGGCAAGTTTTAACAAAGGTCAATCGTCACCACCCCTGCAGCCCTAGGCAACCGCCTGGCCACAAGGGGGAGTGACGACAGGTGGCGTAGTTATTGGATACAGGAAAACCTACCAATTTGGAGCTACCAGGGAACACCAGGATTTACAAGGTGGCCGGAGGAACATCCGGAAAGCCTTCCTAAGCACTTGGCAGAGAAAACCAGGACCGGAGACTCAACGGAGCGGAGTTGGAGAGCCCAGCTGGGACCAACGCTGTTGAGAGGCCTGAGTCACCACTTACAGCAGGTAAACCCGTATTTAAGGGGGTTATTTGGTGGATTGCTGTGGGGAGGTTCTGCAGGTGGAGGAGAGGAAGCACTGTGATAAGGGCCGCACTTGGTGTTTTTTTCTTTTTGTTTCTTTTCAGCATTCCAGGATGGAGCAGGCAGAGCTGATTAACTGGATGACAGACTGTTTCCGCCAACAGCAGGAGAACGCTGCGAGGACGCAGGAGAAAATGGCTGCCATCATGAGGGAACAGCAACAGCCGCTCCTAGACCTCATGACTGTTTGGATGAAGGAGCAAAAGAAGACAACTGACGAGATAAGGACTGGGTCTAGTTCCTCAGGAACATTGTTGGGACTGGGACAATTTACTAAAGGACCTTTATCCTTTGGGCCTTTAACCCCAGGTGATGATGTCGATGACTATTTTGAAGTGCTCGAGCGTGTGGCAGTCCTAAGTGGATGGCCAGCAGAGCAATGGGCCGTTCGGATAGCAGGCTCCCTTACAGGGGAAGCCCTTGCAGCATATAGGGCCGTGCCTGCTGAGCTCGCCTCCACTTATGACGAAGTAAAAAAGGCCGTGAGAGACCGACTGGGATTGACCCCAATGGTCTACCGCCGTCTTTTTAGAGGTTGCAAACTGAGGTCAGATGAAACACCTCGGGCTTTGTGCCAACGCCTCAAGGCACTATTGTATAAGTGGCTTTTGCCTGATGGTAAAACTATTGATTCTATTCTAGATACCATTGCTCTAGAACAGTTCATAGAGGCTGTGCCACAGGAAATGCGATCTTTTCTGGTCTTACAAGATTGCAAGAGCACTAAAGAAGCAACTTCTTTGGCAGAGCCGTTTTTGGAGGCTCGAGTAATAGGCCAAATGAAGGGTGCAGGGTTGAGCTATGCAAATGTAAGAGAGCCAGAAAGAGTGAGCAAGACCATGCTAGGAGAGGTTATACAAGGAAAACCCCTAAGCAGGTCAGGATATGAGCAGCGTAAGTGTTATGGCTGTGGAAATAAAGGCCACTTAAAGAAAGATTGTCGCACTAGGACAGTCTTGATAACCAACCATTCCCAAGAAGGAGAGGGCTTTCTGCTGTCAGTGGAGGTGGAGAACATCCCAGTACAGGCGCTCTTAGATTCTGGCGCCGACCAGTCGATGGTCTCCCAACAGTTGTGGGCGGAGATACAAGCCAGGAGAGGGGGCCCCATAGAAAAACGTTCGGAGGGGAATATAAGGATCCGATGCGTTCACGGCGCAGCATCCGCTTATCCCTTGCAGAAACTTGTAGTAAAGGGCCTAGGTATGAAGAGAACTATCACTTTAGCTGTGGTCCCTAAACTGCCATATCCCGTAGTTTTAGGGAGGGACTGGCCACAGTTCAAACATGGGCTAGCCAAGGGTCTAGAGGCCAGGACAGGGTTAGTGTCCACGAGGGCCCAAAACAAGGCTAGGGAGGAAGAAGAGGACTCTAGTGAAGAGCCCAGCTGCAGTTTACCCAATCATGAAGACTTAATAGTACCCCCTAAGGAAGGAAAACGAAGGAGTAAGGCAGAAAAACGCCAGGGAAGGAGGGCCAGGGCTCAGAATCGGGCGGACTTAGCCAAGGGAGAGGGATTACCATGGGCTCCCGCAGAGCTGGTAGGGAAGTTCCCTTCTTTCCCCAATGAGCAAAGGGAGGATCCGGCCCTCAAGCGAGCGTTTGAACATGCCAATACAGGTTCAGAGACCTTACCACGATTCGTCCTAGACAGGGAAATACTTTACCGGGAAAGTATAGACCCTCATTTAGGTACTATAAGAAAACAGTTAGTAGTCCCTACTACTTTTAAAAACCTAGTTCTAAGGTTAGCACACGACCACCCGGTAGGGGGGCATAAAGTTTTCCATAGCACCCTGGATCAGATTATGGGCCGCTTCTATTGGCCGGGCGTCTTCAAAGAGACGTCAAAATTTTGTGCAGCTTGCCCAGCGTGTCAGAGGGTTAGCACGGTTCATCCTAGGAAGGTGCCATTAATTCCTTTGCCCCTGGTAACTAAGCCGGTAGATAGATTAGCCATGGACATAGTGGGACCCTTAGTTAAGACCCCTAGGGGATATCAGTATATACTGGTCATTGTGGACCAGGCGACGCGTTTCCCGTGGGCCATTCCCCTACGTAATGTGTCCGCACGGACCATGGCCACGGAAATCATTAAGCTCTTTTGTGAAATTGGTTTTCCAAGAGAGGTTTTAACAGACAGAGGCAGTAACTTTCTTTCACGTTACCTTGCCCAAGTTTGGGATGCCTTTGGCATCAGACACATAAAAACTGCCGCATACCACCCGCAATCCAATGGCCTGGTGGAAAGGCAAAATCAGACCCTAAAACGTATGCTGAGGAGGAGTCTGGAAGGCAATATGGCGGAGTGGGATGTAATGTTGCCATTCACCCTGTATGCCTGTAGGGAGCGCCGACAGACTTCCATGGGTGTCTCGCCGTACGAACTAATGTACGGGAGAGCTCCCAGAGGGGTGTTGGATATATTAAGAGAGCAGTGGGTGGAGCCCGAGCTAGAGGAGACAGATGTACCCCACTTTTTAAGGGATTTAAAGGGGCGCTTAGAGCGGACATCCCAGGTGATGGTGGACAATATGACGGCGAGCCAAGCCCGCCAGAAAGGTTACCATGACAGGCATACCCAACCACGTCAACTGGAGGTGGGTGAAAAGGTGCTAGTAACAGTGACAGGACCTACGTCAAAGTTTGAGAGCAGGTGGAGAGGACCCTATAGAGTCCTCAGGCAGGTAGGGCCAGTTTCCTATGCCGTAGGAACCAGGAAAGGGAAGGAACAGATCTTCCACATTAATGTGCTGCAGCCATGGCATGAGAGAGTTGCACTTGCCCGGCTGGCTGCAAGAGAGGATAGGCTAGAGGGATACCCTGTAGACCCACAGACCCAAGGAAAGATTCCGCACTGTGCGCTAGAAACGCCAGCGTGGAATATCTTAAGGGGGGGGGGGTTATGTGGTGGAGAAGCAGCTGCTGAGGGCAGAAAAATAAAGGGAAAACTGCCTTTTTTTCCTTTCACCCAAAGAACTGCAGGCTCTGAAAGGGTTAACTCAGATACGAAAGAGAAAAGTTTCTCAAAGAGAACTGCAGGCCAAAACACACCCCCTGTTCCCATGGAGATAGAGGGAGGAGAAGGGAGTGGTTTGGGGGCGGAGTCAGAAGGGATAGGACAGCCCCAAACATTTAGGAAGAGAAACTGCACTCATACAGCAGATTTTCCTGACGGAGGACAGGCTCAGAGCAAGCACCAAGGCAAGCACAGACACAGACACGAGGAGGAGATAAGAGACTTTCCTCGGGAGGAGAGAAAGAGAGAGAAAATCCAGACACAGAGGACACAAGGGTTCCAGGAAGGAAGGACAAGAAGTCCAGGGGAATCCCTTGCACAGAAGCCGGTGAGAGCCAGGAGTAAAAGGCTGACAAGGCTTGTGGAAACCTCGGGAGAAGAATCCTCAGAGGAGGAAATATTCTCAAAAGGGTCTTGGCTCAACTCTCTACCCAGTAAGGACGTTGTCAGCAGAAAACCCAGCACTACTAAGGTGAGCCCTTTACGCCGGTTAAAAGGTTTATTAGAGGAAAGGGGTTTTCCCTGCCCTTCCCCCGCTAGCTCTCTCACGGTTAAGGGTGCCTGGGGAAAACTACTGAAGGCTCTGCAGGCTGGGGAGGCTTCCCAAGAGCATACCCAGGAAAACAATGACCCAGGAGAATCAAGTGTGGAGGAAATGGAGGTAGGAGTCTCTGGAGAGTCAGATAGCATTTCAGATATGGAAATAAGCTGTGCTATTTGTGCAAGAGAAACATAAGAGGACCAAAGAGGGTTTGAGTGAAGAAAAAACCCCAGCTGGGTGAAGTTAATGTATATTTCTGAGTTACCATGTATTAGGTAAAAGAACTGAGGAAGTTCCTTTTACCAGGACTTTTTAAGCCAGTACTTTTAGCCATGCTTTTTAAAAGTAGCTGTTTCATTTAATGCTGCTTGGGCCAGAGCTAGGCTGAAAGTTTGTATTACAACTGAGAAGGAATTACACTACGTGTGAAAGCAGTTGATTGAGTCAGGAACTGTGCTACACCTGCTGTGGAACAACGGAGGGTGGCACAGCGCCTCCTGAAGACCAAGTACAGAATATCATTGAAAGTAAAGTTTTACTTGAATGCCAGTTTAAAGGCTACAGCAAGCCAGGGACTGTATAAATGGCTTGAGTATTGTTATGTTTGGAGAAGTATCCTGAGTTTTGTTTTCCCTTATCTTCAATCAATTCATGTTAAAGAATTGACTTGGTTTTGGAATTCCTGATTTCTGAGAATAAAAGAAATTTTCCTGCGACCTTGCACTTGGCTATAATCCTTTCGGGGACACAACTACATGAGTTTAGGCAAGTTTTAACAAAGGTCAATCGTCACCACCCCTGCAGCCCTAGGCAACCGCCTGGCCACAAGGGGGAGTGACGACAGTACCTTCACCGAATTAGACTTTAGGCCAGCATGCAAGAGGTGCAGCAAGTATTGTAGCACTAGTTGCACATGGCAGAGAAAGCATTCCCCCTTCTCTCTGCATGCCAGACAAAGAATCTCCATTTGTCTGGTGGAGGGTTTTCGGGAGGCCAACAGGATCTCCTCGACTTCTCCTGGGAGAAGCCATCAACACTAGTGATCCTAGGTTGGGGTGCAGGATGGAGCCCTCCTCCTGGGACAGAAGGTCCAGTTCCTGACCCAGCGGGACTGGGAGTGCCACCGACAGGGAGAGCAGCAGAGGGAACCAGGGTTGCCGGACCCATCTGGGGGTGATCAGGATCACTGATGCTGGTGCTCTGGATTTTGAAGAGGGTCTTGGCCACCACAGGAATTGGTGGGAAGGCATAGAGGAGGCCCTCGGACCACAGGATCAGGAAGGCATCCACTGCTACTCTCGTCAGGTGCAGCTGGTCTGAGCAGAAGCGGGGCAGCTGCGTGTTGTCCGGGGAGGCAAACCGGTCCATTTCGGGCCTGCCCCAGAGGAGGAAGAGTCGCTGCACCGCCTTGGGGTGCAGACACCATTTGTGTCGGCAGAGGACTCTGCTGAGCTTGTCCACCAAACAATTGTTCTGGCCTGGAAGGTATACTGCTCGTAGGAACATTCCGTAGTGTACCGCAAAGGCAAGGAGAGCCACCACTTCCTGGCAGAGGGAGTATGAACACATGCCCCCTTGCTTGTTCACATAGAACAGAGGTTCCCAACCCCAGTCGAATGATTTACTAGGTCAAAGGCTACGGATAGATCGAGAGATATGACCAGAGCAATTTTGCTATTGTCAAGAACGCTGTAAATCTCGTTTAGGAGAGATGTTAAGGTGGCCTCCGTGCCCAATGTTAACACTATAGCATTCTCAGAAGTTCTACCTATTCTTGGTAAGGAGGCAGAAAGGCTGCATTGCATAAACAACTTTAATACATAGCTCCAAACCTGGTGCAAACAAGAAGAATTTAGATATATAGGCAACTGAGGAAATAGATGGATCAACAAGAGACTATACTGTGCCGATGGACTACAAAAAGGGATTGCTACTTCTGGAGAGAGATCTGCAATTGTAAGTATTTACTTCCAGGAAGTTTTTCTAAATCGTGGGGAAAAGGGATTTCTTTAGATTAAAGCAGATTAATCTGTGTAAATTAGAATCCAGTGTATTTGTTAAATCAGTCAGGGCCTATTATCAGCAAAGGCACTTTTTGTTAAATTGAAAACTCAACAGATAGCTTTCTAAGGTAACTTACCTTAGAAGCACAGGATAGGGTACTGTGTAGCAGCCAGTTTTTAATAAATCTTCACTGTAGAATCTCTATGGATTGAAATTCCATGTAAAAAGGGGAAGGGGAAGACAATGACAGTAGGGGTGTACTATCAACTGCCTGGCCAGAGTGAACAAATGGATGATGAAATGTTCAAAGAAATCAGGGAAGCTAAAAAAAGTTACAGTACAGTAATAATAATGGGTGATTTCAATTATCCTGGTATCGACTGGGTCAGTGTCACAGCAGGACATGCTAGGGATTTAAGGTTTCTAGATGAAATAAATGACTGCTTCTTGGAGCAGCTGGTTCATGAACCAACCAGAGGGTAAGTCATTTTGGACCTAGTCCTCAGAGGAACACAAGATCTGGTGCAAGAGATAAGGGTGTTGGGGCCACTTGGCAATAGTGATCATGGCATGATTGCATTTGATTTAATAAATGAAGGAAGGACGGCATGGAAATCCACAGTACTACCTTTTAACTTTCAAAAGGGAGACTATGATAAAATGAGGAAAATAGTTAAGAAAAAAACTAAAAGGAGCAGTTGCAAAGATTAAAGATTTATATCAAGCATGAGTGGTGTTTAAAAATACTATCTCGGAAGCCCAGACCAACTGTATTCCACACTTTAAGAAAAGTGGAAGGAAGTCCAAAAAACTGCCAGCATGGTTTAAAGGTGAGGTCAGAGAGGCTGTTGTTGCCAAAAAGTATCTTTCAGGAAATGGAAAAAGGAGCCAAATGACAAAAATTGAAAACAACATAAACACTGGCAAGTTAGATGCAAGGCACTGATAAGGCAGACAAAGAGAGAATTTGAGAAGAAGCTTGCTGTGGAAGCAAAAGCACATAAGAAAGACTTTTTCAAGTACATTCATAGCAAAAAACCTGTGAGAGAGTCAGTTGGACCATTAGATGATAGAGGGGTAAAAGGGGCACTAAGAGGGGACAAGGCCATAGTGGAGAGACTGAATTAATTCTTTGCTTCGGTCTTTACTAAGGAAGATGTAGGGATGTTATACCCATGACTGAAATGGTATTTAAAGGTAATGCCACAGAAGAATTGAAAGAAATATAGATACATCAGGAAGATGTATTACAACTATTTGCTAAACTGAATAGTAGCACATTGCCTGGACTGGGTGGTATATATCCAAGGGTGTTGAAAGAACTGAAATATGAGATTTCAGACCTACTATTAGTAATGTGTGAACTATCATTAAAATCATCTGTAATAACTGAAGACTGGAGGATGGCCAATATAACACCAATTTTTAAAAAGCGTTCCAGAGGTGATCTGGGAAAGTACAGACCGAGGATGAAAACATTTGGGGAATGTAGAAAAACAGTGGGCAAAACTGAAAGGAGATATTTTAAGGGCAACCAATCTTTTTGTTAAAATGGTAAGGAACATTTTCGCAAAGGATTCTCTGCAGACTATGGGGTTCATATGACCCCATCCCTGTTAAAGAAATATTGTCAGAATGAGTGGCCGAGTTTTAATACTGATTGGCGCCGGGAAGAAACCTTATGACTTGGTTAACATAGGAGTGGAGGAGTAGCCTAGTGGTTAGAACACTTGCTTGGTAACCAAGCAACCAGGGTTCAATTCCCACTAGCACTCCTTGTGGCCTTGGGCAAGTCACTTAACCCTCCATTGCCTCAGAAGAAAGGCCTGGCAATCTACTTCTGGTGACACTGCCAAGAAAACCCAGGAGCTTCTGGGTCACCAGGAGTCAGGACTGACTCAAAGGCACACATTGCATTTGCATCAGAGTGCACAACATTGTAGTAGCTAACCATGTGGATCGATTCCTGGCTGGATGTCTGTTGGAAAAAAACCCAGTCCACAGGAAATGCAGCCTAAAGAAAGATCAAAACCACCAGTTTTAGTACAGGAGCCAGAGACAGAAGAATTCCCTCCCCTGTGGCAGATTCCTATGACTCCAGCTCAATTCCCAGGCTCAGCAGGGACTCCGGCTAGAACGGATACAACTTCTCCCCCGCCCCTCTCGACAGATACTACTTTCTCTGACAGTCAAAAGAGCAGTGAGACAAGAATGCAAATGCCAATTTCAGATACAGAACTGCCCAGCACTTCAGAAAGTTCCCTGAGTCCCAGATCTGAAGGAGGTCAGTCTCAGTTTAGTACCCCTCCTCCCCCAGTACTGGAGCATTATGACCTCAGGAGAGACCACTGCACGATACGTGCTAGCAAACAGTCTCCAGAAGTTACTCTCCACCTACCCTTCCGAGAGGCTCGAGGACCAGCTGCCTTTAATGCCCAAGGAGGGCCCTCGGACCCTTTGTGTGTGTACCTTTTTCTACCACTGACTTGTTGAACTGGAAAAAACTCATTATCCTTCATATACTGAAAACCTCAAGCTATGCTAGATTTGTTTTCATCTATTATTCAAACTCCCATTGTCCAACTTGGGCAGACTGCCGTCAGCTCCTTTTAACCTTACTCAGTACCGAAGAGAGATACCAGGTGACTAGGTCAGCCATGAAATGGTTAGAAGAGAACCCTCCAGGTGAACAGGATCCCCAACAATCAGCTCTGAGAGACTTTCCTGACCTAGAACCAGTGATGCAGGCCGCCTTGCCCTGAATCACTATCATCGGGCTCTTTTTGAAGGCCTTAAAAAGGGGGGCCAAAAAGTGATGAATGTAGGGAAAATATCTGAGGTCCTGCAAACCCCCGATGAGAGCCCTGGCCAGTTTTATGAAAGACTCTGTGAATCTTTCCATGTTTATACTCCATTTGACCCCGAGGCACCTGAAAATCAGCGGATGGTGAATACAGCATTTGTGGGACAATCACAGGGGGACAGTCGAAGGAAACTTCAGAAGCTTGAGAGTTTTGCTGGAATGAATATAACCCAGCTGATGGAAGTTGCTATGAAAGTATTTGTGAACAGAGATCAGGAGATGAAGCGTGGATGTGAACGAAAGATGAAAAAGAAAGCAGATATGTTAGCAATGGCGCTAGTTGAGAAAGGACAAGAAAAGTCAATGTGGGAACCAAGAAGCCGAGGCCGGGGTAGAGGAACCCGGCGAGGATCATTGGAGCGAGGACCATTGGAACGAGATCAATGTGCCTATTGCAGAGAAATGGGCCACTGAAAAAAGAGGAAAAAACCCGAATGTCCCATTTGTGTCAGGCAATATTCCCTGCCCCGAAGAGCTGTTGAGGGCATTCATAAACATCTTCAGTGATTACTCAATTTGGACTCCTGAAACCATGCCAGTCATCCTGGAATACCCCTTTGCTGCCAGTTCAACAACCAGGTACTAATGATTACCAACCTGTACAGGATCTACGGAGGGTCAATGAAGCTGTTGTTACCATTCATCCAGTTGTGCCGAACCCTTACAACGTACCGAGCTTGATTCCTGCACAAGCTACTTGTTTTACTGTTTTGGACTTAAAGGATGCCTTTTTCTGTTTGAGATTGGCCACTCCTAGCCAACCACTGTTTGCATTTGAATGAGAAGACCCTATTACTGGCAGTAAGGGACAATTGACATGGACACGATTACCCCAAGGATTCAAGAACTCCCCCACGCTGTTTGGGGATGCACTTAGTCAAGATTTGCGTCAGTTCCAGTCATGACCTACTCAACGTATATTGCTACAATACGTGGACGATTTACTCATCGCTGCTGTTTCCCCAGAAGAATGTTTTACCGCCACTTCAGAACTCCTGCACTTACTTTGGATGTCTGGCTATCGGGTGTCTCGAAGTAAAGCCCAGTTGTGCCAGACAGAAGTCAAGTACTTGGGATTCCATGTTGCCCAATGCCTTCGAAGACTGGGCTCTGAGCGGAGGGAGGCTGTTTGTTCTAGTCCTGAGCCAAAAAATCGCCGGCAGTTAAGAGGCTTCTTAGGGGCTGCCGTTTTTTGTCGAATCTGGATACCCAACTATGCAGTGTTGGCAAAGCCCCTGTATGCAGCTACAACAGGGGGAGAACGAGATCCTTTTGACTGGGGCACGGACCAAAAGGAGGCCTTTCAGAATATAAAGAAGGCTTTGTTATCAGCCCCCAATCTAGGATTGCCCGACGTAGAAAAACATTCCATCTGTACGTCCATGAAGAAAGGGGGATGGCAGTTGGTGTCCTCACTCAGAGCCTAGGTTCCTGGCAACGACCAGTGGCTTATCTGTCCAAACAGCTGGATCCAGTGGTGAGGGGGTGGCAATACTTTACCAAAGATGGATAGCAGAGGGCTGGATGTGCTGTGGTCACTCCTGGGGTTGTTGTGGAGGCTGAGCCCTTTCCCTTGGGGACTTCTGCCCAGAAAGCTGAACTCATTGCCCTTACTCGAGCCCTCCAGTTAGCTGCAGGTCTGAGGGCAAACATTTTCACTGATTCTAAGTATGCATTCACTACACTCCATGATCTCTTTCTTCACTCAGGAAGGGGCTACCCTTACCACTGCTGGGTGGTTGCGGTTACTGGGAGATCCACCCCGATATGTCATCCCTGAGAGTCTAGCACCTGCTTTTGTCTGGTGATTTCATGAGACTACCCACTTAGGCAAGACCTCCATGCAAACCATTCTACAGTCTTATTTCTATGTCCCATATCTGTCTGCCTTGACAGCAGCTGCAGCACGTCGCTGTCTCCAATGTGCCAGGAATAAACCCCGCCAAGGGCCTCTACCCCCAGTTTCCATACAGGCGGTTGGGGCTGCCCCTATGGAGAATATTGTAGTTGATTTTACTGAGTTACCCCGAGTAAGGGGTTATCGATATCTGCTGGTGATAGTATGTACATTTTTAGGATGGGTTGAGGCCTATCCCTGTAGAACAGAGACAGCCCGAGAGGTTATCAGGGCCCTGCTGAAAGAGATTATTCCAAGATTTGGCCTACCTCTTACTATAGGGTCAGATAATGGCCCTGCGTTTGTTGCTAAGTGCCTTCAGGACCTTTCTAAGGCCCTCCAGATCACCTGGAAACTTCATACTGCTTACCGCCCACAGAGTTCAGGAAAAGTGGAAAGGATGACCCGAACCCTGAAGCTCCAGTTGTCTAAACTCTGTCAGGAAGCTCATCTTAAGTGGGATCAGGCTTTGCCAATAGCCCTTCTCTGGGTCCAGCCCTCTCCAACTTGGACCCTGGGAATATCCCCTTATGAAGTACTGTATGGTCGACCACCTCCCATTGTTCAGGGCCTTAAGGGAGACCTAGAGCAGATAGGTAATGAATTTACGAGACAACACCTACTGGCATTGGGATATGTGTTTCAGTCTTTGAACAGGTGGATACAAGAGCGACTGCCTATCTCTTTGTCAAAGACGCTCCACCCCCACCAGCTGGGAGATTGTGTGTGGATTAAGGAATGGAAACATGAACCACTGTGCCCTACCTGGAGAGGTCCTTACACAGTTCTCCTGGCCACACCAACCGCAGTCAAGGTCGCAGAGGTTACCCTGTGGATTCATCATACTCATCTCAAGAAAGCTGCTCCTGATCTGGACGACAAGTGGACGATGCACAAACATTCTCAGGATCCCTTATGCCTCACACTGCGGAGAACCAGGGAATCGGCAGACAATGGAGCCCTGCGCTAGCCACACACCGGAAGCCGGCTAGTCTACGCACGGCGGAAGCTTGAGGAGTCATCTTCAGATACTGTTACGGAACAGAAGTGTAGTGGGACACTAGCTCCATGGTCAATATTCACCTGCCTATGCTGACTTTTGTTCTGGCATTCATGTGGGGCTTTCCCTTGTTGGCCTCAGGAATTATAAATGAAGTAACACTACTTGCCGGGGCTGCTTTGAATACTTCGGACTTTTGTGTACGCAGCTCATCGCAGCCTGGAGTTTTTTTTTTAATCAACATGCCTTATTTCTGTATCTACTACTCTGTGTGAAATGCAGAAGTTTACTGTAATGCATAATCTGAACTGCAAACAGCCAAAGCTAACATTTTCTACATTTTTTACTTCATTGGTGTTACTCGTCCTTCCTCAGCCTATTTTAACAAGATCCCTTTCTCCTTGCAGGTTGTCTCAGATTGCTTTATTTTTGTAAATGCAACTAAAGGGGTTTTTAAATTTGTCTAACACTGTATTATTGTGCAAGTTTATTACGAAGGTATCTTATGCTTACTCAGAAATGTATCTTCCCTTAGGATGGTTTTTGTTATGTGGTAAAACTGCTTATACTTATGTTCACATAAACGCTACTGGAGGTCCTTGCACTTTTGGCAGACTTACTACTGCTGCTTTCTCTCGTACCCCCAGTAAGATTAGTTCCTACTCACGCTATCCTCGATCAAAACCTATGCCCCCTACCTGTAACTCTAATGTAGAACTGTATAGTGATCAGACAGCTCTGGGACTGGCAATATCCATTGTAGGAGCACCTGCATTAGCTTTACACAATGCTATGGAAGTAAGCTGTATTGCATGTTCCTTGGCCAAATCCATTAATCTTACCTCAACCATCCTAGCCACTATGAATCATGAGATGTCCGGTCTGTGGACGACAATTCTGCAGAATAGGATGACCACTGATTTTCTGCTCCTACGTTTAAATCATGACTGTGACTTAAAACCCTAGTGGTAGGAGTTCTCCTTATTCTCCTGCCATGCTGTATCCCTATCCTTATCCAATTTATTACCTCCACCATTGAGACCATGGTGGTGCGGAAAACTGCTGCCCATGTGATCACAGTATGCAAATACACGTCCCCACCACAGTCAGATGAACTCATATGAGAAAAATTGGCTTCCTTCATATTGAAGACAAATTTTTCCTTTAAAAAGGGGGGAATGAGGCAGAAATCCAGGCAGGGCTGAGAGCTGTAGGGGTTAATGAGAACTGAGAAAGGTTACTGAGACATCTCTCTCTCCTGTATGCTGTGTGAAAAAGGATACACCTCCCCCCCCCATGTAGGTGACGAGGTGACGACACAGCCTTGTTGATCGCAGCTCTTCCCCATCCCCCATGCTGTGTTTCTGAGTTTCGTGAAAGAAATCTCTCTGGTTTAGTCCAGCTAGTTCTACTGATAACACTTTTCCTCCAATCACAATGGTACTACAGTAAATATAGTCAGCTGAGCCCTTTGTTTGGGGCTCAGACTTTGAAAATTATTTCTCTGAGTGTGTGTACACATTAAATCAAGGCTTGCATCCTAAGAGACTCCTGGGTATTTCTTTCTTCACTCGTTTTCCTGCTACACTTCCATGTATGCGCCTAATCTGGAGGAAGCTGAATCTCTCAGCCCCTCGAGCTGCAAGCCTTGAGAATCTGTAGCAAACCTCCTTGAGTGTTGTGGGCTACTGCTGCACTTTCTTATCCTACTTTACTCTGAAGCTACAATTCTCTGGGTCTTTTACTTTGTTTATATAGGCCACCTGCTTTTGCAGCCTCTTAAGCTCTCGCTGGGCTGCCCTGCTGATCCTCCACTTGCCAAAGCGAGTCATTACCCTGTAAGTCTATTGAAAAACAAGGGGGAGCAGCTACTCTTGCAGGAAACACAGGAAGGTAACAAAGGGCAAGAGTCGTAGGTGGGTGAAGACAAAATTTATTATCCCCTACGCGTTTCGGCCGTAGCCTTCCTCAGGGGGCACACAGCTAAATGACATACAACATAGAAAACATATAAATATATTTAAAATCATGTTTGCCTTATAGTAATGGACCAATATAATAAATATATACATAAATAACATTTTGTGTACATGTGCTCAATAAATTAATATAACTCACAAGTTTTTTGTGTCATTGTTTTCAAGCACATGCTGCTTTCTAGCATTATTACAAAACTATTTCTTGACATATCACACTTTACAACGGACTTTTTTCATTTTTAAAGATTTATTCTTAAAGGATCACAGACTGTTTGGCTAATGTGCACACGCCAGTTTTTTCCCCCCCCTCCCCCCTTTTTTATTCCTACAAAAATAATACTTAATATTATGTGTCATTTGTATCTTAGTTGCCTTTGGTGAACACATTTTACGATTTGCAGACTTTGCCGATCATACACGTGTGAGTTATCCAATCAGTTTTCCTTCTCTCCCCCCCCTTTTTTCCCTTTCCCCCTCCCCTACCCTTTCCCCTTCCCCCCTCCTTCCTCCCCCCCCTTTTTCCCCCCCTCTGGGGTTTCTAGTCCCACAGGTGCTCCTTGTGGTCTTGGGCAAGCCACTTAACCCTCCATAGCCCATGTTCCCTGTAAAATAGTTATCTCCAAGTTATAATGCCCTGTTCAATGTAATTTCAGTTTGTTCAATGTAAACCGCACTGATGCAGAATAGTGTGGTATATAAGAGAATGTAAATAAATAAATAAATAATGCTGGAGCACACACTGGCAGGGATCTGCTGTTCCTCCTCCGCTCCTCTCACTTCCCAACTGAGAAAGATATTAAACGCTGGGGACAGTGCAGAGCCCTGTGGAACCCTACAAAACAGAGGCTGCACCATAAACCGATGCTCCTCCCAATGTAACCGAAAACATGGGTCTGACAAGAACGAGGCTAACCGCTGCAGAACAACCTCACCAATACCTAAGGTGCCACAACTAGCCAGCAGAACATCCAAGGTGACCAGATCAAAGACCACTAAGAAATTTAAAGTTACCACCAAAGTTTTCCCTTGTCCTGTGCCCTACTCAGACAGTCCAGAACTGAAGCAAGCAATGACTCTGTGTCAGATCCCCTCTGGAAACCCACCTCTGCCCAGTCGAGCCCACTCTCCCTGTACAAAAGGTCTATCAGTTGCTGCAAAACCGCTTTCTCCACAAGCTTCTCAAAACACAGTAGGGAAGAGATGGGCTGCAAATTAGCACAGTCAAGCCCAGACCCCTTCTTGGGGATGGGGGTTACCACAGTCTCCTCCAACACTGATAGGTAAGAACCCTAACACAGGGAGGTAGCTATCAGATCCGCCATCCAACCCATAATTTCATCCAACACCTTCTCCAATAGCCGCCCCAGGACCGGATCTAAATGCATCCATTAAGGTGCAGCACATGAAGTAACTCATGCTCAGCCTCCTGCGACAGCATCAAGAAAGAAGTACCCTTCACCACAGAAGACCCCTGAGCCACCTGCCCAAGCCCCCACTCACAACTGATCCACCTTCTCCACAAAATAGTCAGCTACTATCTCCACATCCAAGTCATCTCCAACCCCTACATGTCCACCACCCTGACCCAATAACTGGCTGGCCATGCAGGACACTGCTGTAGCTTACTTCCGGCCACCAGGATCCTTGCAGAACAGATTCCCCCTCCCCTCCTTTTTGGCCTCACTTAAGCAGTGACAATAAACATTTGCCTTATGCCATCACTGCGCTCTATCCGTGCTCAGCCCTGATTTACACGATGCTTCAGGCGACACAACTCCTGCTTAATCCCATGCAATTCCTCCATGAACCAAGCCTGATTACATAACTTATTCACTTAAATATGAATCTGATGCAGTTGTGCAACCTCCTCCAAGGCTCTCTGCGATGCATCTACCAATTCATGCATCTGGGCCTCCATTGGATCTTCGACCTGCCCTGTTTTCTGCTTTAAAGCAGCTGTCCAGAACCTGGTCTCATCAATCGTCCCCCTTTGCCAGAATTCTGATTCTCACCCCCCACTTCCCCACAAAAAAGAGAAGGTAATTAAGAAGTGATCTACAACTATTCCCAACTGCTCTACCAACCCAGTGGACCCAAAAATCAAATCCAACATGTTAGCCTTACAATACCAAAGACTCAAAATCAAATCCAACATTTTAGCCAAACCAATTGCCAAAGACCCAAATCAGAGATAAGATGGAGCTCCCAGGACTCAGCAAATTAAAATCCCCCAAAACTATCATCTCTTGAAAATCCAGCCTTGCCAATGGTATACCATCCCCCACCTCCTCCCATTGGTTCTGGGTCAGTCCCGGGGTACGGTATAACAATAACAACCCCAACCTACCCTGCCCCTGCAACTCCACCAACAAACCCTCACGATTCTTTGGAGCTTCCCAATTCTGCTGACATACCCCCCACCTCTTATGAGACTAAAGTCACCCCCCTCCCTTACCCACTCTTGCCACCTGAAAACATTCATATGAAGCAGGACCCAGCAAAAAACTACCAACCTCATCAACAGACGCAGTCCCTCATCCACAGTCATATCAGACAAAATATACTACTACTACTACTGATCATTTGTATAGCGCTATAAAGGCATACACAGCGCTGAACAGACACAGGTAAAAATCCCTGCTCATCAGAGCTGACAATCTACTGTAGCTAGGATGGTCAACACAAACAGCTGAGGACAAGGAAATGTCAAGGGGAATGGTAAGGAAATACATAAGAGTCGAAGCAGACCAGGATCCAAAAGCCACCTCGCAGAGGGAGGTTTTAGGCTGGTTTTGAAAAAGAACAGAGATGAAGCCTGACGCACAGGTAGTTTGTTCCAGGCATAAGGAGCAGCAAGGTGGAAGGATCGAAGTCTGGAGTTGGTAGTATTTATTTATTTGGTTTTATATACCACACTTTTAAAATCAGCACGGTTTACATAGTAGTAGAGAAGGGCACAGATAGAAGGGATCTGCCATAAGAGCTGAAGTATGCCTCTTCTGACTAGCCGAACAAGTATTCACTAAAGCACAGCTTAACACCTGCCCACCCATAACCTGCCTCTTCCGAGCCAACACTTGCAGCACTTTCCCTTCCCACCCCTATCTACCCTCCAATGCCTTCTAGTCCCTGCCCAGAGTTAACCTCGATCACCAGTTTTAGCAAAACACATCTCATACAAACAAAGCTGAAAACCCTAACAATCAAGCTCCACACAAACGAACAGACCTCCAACCCACCAGCGGTGTTCCAAATGGCATGTAAAAGGCAGAAACAAGCCCAGCAGCAAAAAAAATGGAATAAACTGCAGCAGCACACCAAATTCCTTCAATCATTTTAGCAGTTTTGTGTCAGATACTCTGGCATTTCCAAACCACCAATCTCTCGATATTTTAGGGATGGCTCAAGCCTTCAGAATGCTAGGTGGGCTTACTCTGAGTAATGGCAAATTGGAAGTCCAGTCCATACCTATTTCACATTGCTCATAGCTACCCCACATCCCTGTTCTAGCAAGGGGCGGGTGGATGCTCCAATACCTCTGGATCAGCTCCAACTATGTTCCTACCATGTGCAGGCAGTGAACTGCCTTCTGATCTGTCATATATTGCATGCAGAGAGTTGTCCTTTGGTCCCTGTTCTGGCATCATTTTATGTAATGGGAACTCTTGGCAGAATTCCCTTCCTGAGATGGGTTCTGAGGTTGTATAAATGTCATTTGTTGGTGGGTCTTGCGAAGAAGAGGGAAGACTCCTCTTCTAGGTCTACCCACTGTGTACTAATGTCCCTTCAAATATTTTATTCCCTCTTTTTCAGTGGGGTAGGGCAGAAGAGTCCACAGGGAAGTATACTGCAAAAATCCAACTTTATTTAGTTAAAATATTTATATTCCGTTCTCTTCTTTGAACTAGGTGGATTACAATTAAACACTCATAAGCAATAAATTACATAGTAAAACAATGAAAAAATACTTTAAAATATAAAAAACAACTTCAGTCAAATATAAGACAAAACAACAGATTCACTGAAGAGACAAACAATATAAATCATGGCTGCTTTAAATGGCTATAAACACCATTCTACAATCTCAATCTAGTCATTCTGCATATTTAAATTAGAGAATGGCTGTTGAAAAAGATGTACTTTTCATTTCTTCCTAAATATTGTGAGTTGTAAAATTATGAAGTTTGGCTGGCAATAAATTTCAAAGTCTGGGAGCTGCAACAGAGAACTTGCAATCTCGTAGCTCATGTAGATGAGCAAGCCTAAAGCTGGGACATTCAGTAGCAAAGTATCTTGCAAATGTTGGGGGAATTTGAAAATCTGAGGCACTTCTTGATTCAGTGTCTTAAAGGCCAATATCTGAATTTTAAAGATGATTCACCATTTAATAGGTAGCCAATACAGGATTATACAGTATAAGATAAGTGAAGCCTAGTCATAGTGTCCTTCCCCAGTACTGGACTATGGAAACTTCCTCTATCAAGGCCTACCTAAACAGACAACCCACCCACTCCAACTGGTGCAAAACACAGCAGCCCGCATCATAACTGGCACAGCCAAGAATGAGCACATCACCCCTGTACTCCAACACCTACACTAGCTCCCAATACATGTAATGGCAAGATTCAAAACAACCACAAACATATATAAAATCATGCAGCATTGCACAGCAGATGTACTCCATAGCCTGATAACCAAGGACACAACCAACCGACCCAGATGAACTGGCAACTACAACAAACTACGCACACCAGCTGGATATCATAGAACAAAACAAGTAACTTCCAGAAGAGCCATATCCCTCTCAGCACCGGCCCTCTGGAATACTCTCCTGGATGAACTGAGGGTGCCAAATGACCTCAAAGACTTCCGCAAATCTCTTAAAACCTTCTTATTCACAGATTACTATGACCAATCAGACAAAGGACCCTCTAACTGCACTTGAACATAATGATAACCCACACTTCTAACATTTATATACATAATGTCTATCCTTTATGTACATAGTGTCATCCTACTCAATGTAAACCCAATGTGTGTAGCCCAACACTTTGATTGAAGGAGAAAGTGGAATACAAATCTGGATAAACAAATAAATAAAAACATATATCATTCTTTCAGGCTTCACGAGCCTTGCTGTTTCTGCTGCTGCAAAGCATCGTCACACCATACTATTAGTTTAGTGTTAGCAGGGTGCTGTACTGTTTCCTTTATGCCACACATATCACTCAGCATTGAGATCAAAAAGTTCCATTTTAGACCCATCATTCACAAAGCATTCTTTCAAGTGCCTGGTGCCCACAAGTATTTCTTCACAAACCATCATATGTTTTTTCTTCAACAGTGGCTTGCCACCCTCCCATATAAACCACTTTTGGGGAGTAATCTTGAAATTGTTTAACATTAAACATATTTCCTTATCTCAGTCAATGATTGTTTTTAAAGTAAGCAGGCCTTGCGACAACTCCCCAAAGGGATGGATTAGGTGGTGGTGGTAGGGTCTTACAATGGAGTATTGTCCCAAGATTGTGATGTTGATGTTGAATGTAAAGCACTGATGTACATCTTGTTCTGTTTGCAAATAAAATTCAATAAAAAGTTCAAGGCTGCGGGGCAAGGTCCCCAGTGGCCGCCCGTAATCGGGTGTGTGGCCCGGTGCGGGGACCCTGCATGCGGCATACAGCTGGGGCATCGGATGGCAAGGGGGAGGGCAAGGTGCCGGCATCATTTAAATTTATTGGCTCCCGCTGCGTGTGGGAACATGGGGGAGCCAATGAGGGCGAGGAGCGGCACTGGAAGGAAGTGGGAGGAGTTGGGCGATGTCAGTGGCGGCTGGCATTCTTCCTCGTGCAGGCTGAGGGTTGCTGGTGCTGGCGGAGAGCTCTTGATGGCGGAATTAGGAAGAGAAGAAGTAGGCAGCAGGTGAAAAATAAAATACAATAAAACAAATAAAGGGGGGGGGGTAGTAATAAAAAAACAAAAATAGGAAGGAGCTGCTGGGCGGTGGGCGCATCGGCACAACCTGTGAGCAGGTTTCCAGTCGTGGCTCTCCGGGGGGTTTAAGGCAGGACACTGTGCCCTCCAATCTTTCCTTGGCCAGAAGGGAGGAAGAGCAGCAGACAAGCAAGTGTCTTTGATCATTGGAGCATTGGGGTAAGTGTTGTTTAAAAAAAAAAAGAGTAAAAGGAAAGCTTTAGAGACAGCTGCAGCTGATGCCAGCTCGCAGGGGCCGGGAGGGCCGGGCAGGGTAGTCAGGGCTGTTGGCCAGCATGCCTTGTCTTCCCTGGCAGGGCAGGAGGGGCGAGGGGACACTAGAGGGGCAGAGAGCAATGCAGTAGAGGGGGAGAGTGCTACAACGGCAAGGGGGCAGTCTGGCCATGTGGCTAGCCGCCGTGGCTCAGCAACAGCAGGGAGGTCCAGTAAGGGATGCAGGGGTCATTAGCCCTGCCCGTGCAGGGTAGGGGTCGAGCTAGGGCCCGGGGGGCTCATGCATGGGGGAAAAGTGTTACACTCAGAGGCGAGTGGAGGTCTCCCCTGGGGGAGTTGAGGCCTAGGGATCCAGAGGAGGGGCCTAGTGGGGTAGTAGGGGAGAATAATTTCAGGCCCTGCTTGGGACCTGGAGTTAGCAGCTCGGACAGAACTTTAGAAAATGCCGGCGGAAGTCATGCACAGTGGCAGTAGGAGGCTATTCCTTTCTGGTGGGAGGGCAGGGTAGGGGTCGGGGACAGGGTCATGCCAGCACAGGGGGCCTCCAGTTTCAGAGGTCAGGCTCTAACCTCCCTCGTTGGCTGGCCGGCAGATCAAGGTGGGTATCGCCTGCTCTGCCAGCCATGGGATCATTGGCTAGGGGGGGGGGCCAAGGTTCATTCAGGGCAGAGTGGCTGGGGGCTTGGCAATCTCCCTGGCCTCCGGCATTTCCCCCCCCCCCCCCTGTTTTTTCATTTATGCCTCCACAGGTACCTGCAACATTTCAACACCCTGTGGGGCAAGGAGGGAGAAGCCAATCGGGAGCAGAGAACATGGAAGTGGGAGCAGCATCAAGACGGGGTTTCTTGGAAGAGGCTACCAGTGTGGGAAGTGAGGGACGGAAGCAGCGAGGGGATCGAGCTGGATTCAGTGGAGATGGTCGCTCGCCTTCCTCCAGAGAAGGTGTCGAGGCTGCAGGCGTTAGTGGCAAACGTTTTGGCTTCCAGCAAGATAACTTTGAGGGAGATGCAAGCCTTGATAGGTTCTCTGAATTTTGCTTGCAGGGTTATCCTGATGGGGAGAGTGTTTTTGCTTCAGCTGGCAGCGGCTACATCAGGAATGCTCAAACCGCATTACCGGATTGGGGTGTCGAGGAGTATGCGGGTGGATTTGGGAGTCTAGGATAGGTTTTTGGAAGACTAATGGGATGTCGGTGCTGATGGAAGCCGAGATCTCCAGTGTAGACTTGCAACTATTCACGGATGCAGCAGGAGGTATAGGCTTGGGTATTTATTTCGGGGGGTCGTGGTGCGCCGGTGGATAGCTGCAGTCTTGGCGTGATTCGGGTTTAACCAGCAACATAACCTTCTTGGAACTGTTTCCTGTTTTGGTGGTATTAGAGTTGTGGCCTGATAGGCTTTGGAACCGTAAGGCAGTTTGGTGGTGTGATAATGCAGCAGTGGTTAGCGTGATTAATCATTATGCACCACACTGTGTGCAAGTAGCTATCTTAATGAGGGAAGTGGTGTTAGCCTGTTTGCATCTGAATGTGTCCGTGAAGGCCCGGCATATCCTGGGATGCACTAACAAGATTGCTGACGTTGTTTCCCGTTTCAAGTGGGACCTGTTCCGGACTTTGGAACCAGAAGCGGATGCCAAGGGATTGTCGGTCCCGGAGCAATTATGGCAAGTTGGCCAACAGAGATGCTGAATCTGTTGCAGAGTTCGGTGTCGGTGGTGACATCGTTGGCGTATTAGCGAGCTGCGACAGAGTTGTAGACTTCTTGGTGGCCAGAGGATGGCAGCCAGGGCTGATATCCGATCAGCTCATTGAACAATATATAGTTTTTGTTAAGGCAAAAGGGGCCTCCAGAGCATCTGTGCAAACCCAATTAGCTGGGTTTGCCTTTTTTGCCAGAGCAGTGGGATGGGGCTCCCCGACTTGGGGATTCTTGGCATGCAGGCTGCTACAGGGGTGTGAGCATTCTCGGCCACCCCCTCAGGACTCCAGGCAGCCTATTACGCATGAATTGCTGGTGAGACTCTGCACAGCTTTACACATGGTGGCGGCGTCTCCTTACAAAGCCACTCTTTTCCAGGCAGTTCTTTGTTTGGCATTTTTTGGTGCTTTCTGTATTACGGAGTTTGTAGCAAACTCCAGCCGATCTACAGCTGGAGGTGGTATGGAGCGCCAGCATGTGCAGGTGGAGGATGGGCAGCTCCGGGTACTGCTAGTGAGATCCAAGATGGATCAGATGGGAAAAGGATTGTGGGTCATCTTGAGGGCGATTGTTGGCTTCTCAACATGCCTGGTGGCCGCCCTGAGAGCATACTTGCGGGTGTGGCCTGCGGTAGAGGGTTTGCTCTTCCTGCATGAGGATTCACGTCTGTTGACACGTTTTCAGGTTTCAGCAGGTGAAAATCCTCATCTATTTGCCCCGCATTCCTTCCGCATTGGCGCAGCAACCAGTGCAGCAGCGGCTGGTTTACCTGAACAAGAGATATGATGCATAGGCAGATGGCATTCTCAGGCTTTTCGGGGATATGTACGTCTATGAGTGGAGAGGGTAATGACCATCTACTGCTTCTAACTGGTATTTTCTTTTTCAGATGGGGGGCAGTGGCCTTGTTGCTGTTGGCTGATCGGGCATTCATTCATTCATTGGGCTGGCCAACGAGCAGCGGTGCGGCCGGTAGGGCCTAATCTGGGACTTGATTCGACTGTGGTGTCCATGCTATGGCTGGGCGAGCAGGGTCTCCATTGGACACAGCTTATGCCTTTGCTGCGGCACCATAGGCATGAGAGGACCAAGCTAGCAATGATACTGCTACATTTGGGGGGCAATGATCTTGCATCATGGACTTGCAAGCAATTGATAAGAGCGGCAAAGAGGGACCTCGCAGATGTTTTACGAATGTTTCAGGACATGGTGTTATTGTGGTCCGATATCATTCTAAGGCCTGCATGCTGGGACCAGTGGCGTTGGTCACAGGGATTGATAAAGATTAATTGCCAGATTGGCCGTTGGGTCTGCGAGCATGGGGGATATCAGATTATGCATTCCTGAGTGGAGATTGATTGTGTGGGCTTGTACCGACAGGATGGAGTGAACTTATCCCCAGTGGGTGTAGATTTTCTGCTCAACAACTGGCAGGAGGCCTTGGAATGTGTGATTCGGTGGGAGGTGGGCTGGTCACAGCTTGATGGTGGGGGGCAGCGCAGGGACATTGATGTCACCTGTGCCGGTGGCGGGATCCCAGAGGTTTCCGGGGTCCGGAGCCTTAGGCAATACTTGGGGCGGGGGTTGGGTGCCCCCGACCCGGACAACCCCTGGTGGGCTTTTGCTAATAACATGGCGAGGCTGGAAAAAGGGGGGGGGGGTAGGTAAGCTTGCTGTTGGCCTGTCCGCGGTGGAAGCGGAGACAATCTCACCTTGCTAATTGCATGGCTGGTGAGGCATTGTTCCGCTAGTTGGATTGTTATGAGGATTATTGTTGGAATGTAATGTTGGTTAACATTATGGAAGTTAATAAAGCTGCGACCAGTTGATTCCCAATGGTATTGTTTGTGGTCTCTGTGAGGAATGGGGGTCAGGGAAAAGGGGGGGCTGCATTTTAGGGGTGGGGGTGAAGTGGGAGGGGGAGGTTGGAAAGGGGGAGCACCAGGTTCGACCTACCTCGGTTATTACTTGGAAAAAATGATAAGGTAAACTGAGCCTCATGGTGACTTTCCTCAGCAATTTCCTTTATGCACAGCTACTGACTTTGGAGGGATAGCCTAAATAAGTCTGTTTCTTGGTGATACCAAACGGTTTTCAATTTACTTTACTTTTTACTTTTTCTTTTAACCTTTATTGCAATTCCAGTTTACATCAAAGAATAAACTTTGATACAAGAAAACATACCCTATTCAAAGAAACAAAACAATAAGGAAACAAAAAAAGGGGGAAAATATGGTCATGAATAGACCACAAGAAAGAGGAGGGAGAGCCAAGCAACCACTCCATGAGAAAATGGATACAAAAGAAAAGATACAAGGAAATTAGGGTAGATGCTAAGTCTCAAATAATCAAAGGTTCCTTAACACTTCTGGTTGAGCCCTTCAATGGCTTAGCATCTAGGAAGAAACATAATTGAGATAGCTCAAAGAAATGATGTCTTATTCTGATAGGAAAGGACACATTTCCATGGAAATCTTAATTGAAATTTCGCTCCTAAAGCTTCCACTTCAGAGCAAAAAAACCCCCCAAATTCCTTTCTTCTCTACTGCATCCAGTTTGAAACATCTGGAAATATCTGTATTTTCCTTCTGAAAAACAGTGCCTCTATCTTGAAGAAAAACAAGATACCAAAAATGTTGCTCTAGCTTCCACCTCCTCTTGTGACTTCTCAAGTATACCAGTCAAACTGGCCAAATCTGAACTGTCTGATAAGACCCTCATCCAAAGAGGTTTCTACCTTATGTTTGTTATCCTTAATGGTTTTCACTTTATAATGATGGATCTGCCAGTGCCCCAAGGGATATTCAAACACATTAAAATTTTCTTATAGCCTTCCCCCAAACTATACTTTTGAATAACTTTATCCTTGAGTTCTTTCAGTAGCTCTGTGTTTGGCATGTTTAGACCTTTGCTTCAACTTCACTTCTTACAATAAACAGCTTGTTTTTTTCATCCAGGAATTTTCAGATTAGTTCAACTGTTGTGCTTGAACAGAGTGGGCTCTATTTATCTTATTCTAGGTCTTGCTAAAGCAATTTTTGGAGATGGAGCTAACTTAAGTTTGCTATGAAAAAGGATGTGAATGAAGACTTATGCAATCACAACTTTTTAGTTTCTTATTATTTAATTACTTTTTGAATACATCTGTCATTGTTCTTTTACATTGAAAATGTAGAGGGAGATCAATGTAGATCAGATAAACCAACTCATTTAATGCATTTGGCACTGTATTTTAAGACAGCAGAATTTTCAAAAATGTACAAAGGTGTGAAGACCTTTTACAAGGTAGTCTTTGTGTAAAATATTTTTAAACTGACATACTGTTTTATCTTGACTATTTTAGCTCCATTTGTATCTTTTGCTGTCCTCACTTCCCTCAACCTTTTACTTCTACCACTACTGTCCTTTTTCAGAAACACCATGTGTAGTGACTACAGAAAGCCTATACCACACATTTCCAAAATATTCATCTTTTGTTACCTTTAGCTTGGAACTAAAATGTATTACAGCAGCATTTGCTCCATGTATCATAGAAACATAGAAACATGATGACAGAAAAAGACCACATGGCCTATCTAGTCTGTCCTTCCATAACAACAACTACAACAGTCCACTTTTTACCTTTAGAGATCCTCTGTGTTGGTCCCATGCTTTTTTGAATTCAGTTACTGTCCTCATCTCTACCACCTCCACTGGGAGACTATTCCATGGATCCACTACTCTTTCCGTAAAGAAATATTTCTGCTTATCACTCCTGAATCTATGTCCCTTTACCCTCATCCCATGTCCCCTCGTAGCAGAACTTGCTTTCAATTGAAAGAGGCTCTCTCTCTGAACATTTATGCCACGGAGGTATTTAAACATCTCAATCATATCACCTCTATCCCGCCTTTCCTCTAAGGTGTACATATTAAGATCCTTAAGTCTGTCCTCATATGCTTTATAATGAAGCCCATTAATCATTTTAGTAGCAACCCTCTGCACCGACTCCATCCTGTTCACATCCTTTTGAAGGTGCGGTCTCCAGAATTGCACACCATACTCCAAATGAGGTCGCACCAAAGACTTATACAGAGGCATTATCACCTCCTTTTTTCTGCTAGCCATTCCTCTCCGTATGCACCCAAGCATCCTTCTAGCTTTTGCCGTCGCCTTTTCTACCTGTTTAGCTACTTTAAGATCATCAGACACAACCACGCCTAGGTCCCGCTCTTCTTTAGTGGACAAAAGTACTTCACCTCCTATACTGTATTGCTCCCTTGGATTGCTGCAGCCCAAATGCATGACCTTACATTTTTTAACATTAAATCCCAGCTGCCAAATTCTAGACCATTCTTCAAGCTTAGCTAGATCCCTCCTCATGTTATCTACCCCTTCCTGGGTGTCTACTCTATTGCAGATTTTGGTATCATCCGCAAAGAGGCAAACCTTACCCGACAGCCCTTCCGCTATATCACTAACAAAGATGTTAAAAAGAATCGGACCAAGGACAGATCCCTGGGGCACACCACTGGTAACATCCTTCTCCTCAGAGTGAGTTCCATTGACTTGTACTCTTTGTCGCCTCCCACCCAACCAATTTCTAACCCAAGCAGTAACTTTAGGGTCCATCCCTAGGGTGCTCAGTTTGTTTATAAGTCGCCATATACCTTACCCCACAACAGCCTAATGAAATATATATTCCATAAATCCTTAGAAAATTAAGTAAACAAAAAGAATATTGAATTGCTTAATTGGATAAATATCCACATTCCTCCTCTGTTCTTCTGTAACAATCCTAAGTTCTGGTGTGATCAGGGCTGATGTTAGACATGCAGGGGCCCAGGACAGAAATTGGTAAGGGGGCCCAAAAGCCTGCCTGCAGGCTATGCCTCCTTCAACTTGAGGCCCTTTGAGGCATGGGGGGCCCAAGGCAATTGCCCTGTTTGCCACCCCGTAACGCCAGCCCTGGGTATAATCAATGGCTTTCAGAAACATACAAATTGAACTGACCCCACTTGTGTTAAATTCAGTAGTTACTTTTAGTTCCCATTTCAAAACAAAGACTCAAACATAAGCACCAAGGATCTGGCAAAAGAACCTGAGGCAAAACTGTGAAAGGACATACATCAGAGGAAGGGTATGAATCAATTACAAAGTCTTTGAATATCCCTTGATGCATGGTCATGACAATTATTAAGATATAGAAGGTGTAAAACACCAACAAGATCCTGCCTAAATCAGACTTCCACTCTAAACTGGATGACTAAGTTAGACGACTGATCAAGGAGGCAACCAAGACGCCAATGACAACTGTGAAAGAACTGCAGGCTTCCATGGCCAAGACTGATCAAAGTGTGCATGTGACAATAACATCCCAAGCACTGGAAGTAATTACTCAAGAAACCCCACTTTGAATCGTATCTGAAGCATGTAAAGGAACGCTTGGGAGATACTGCAGCAATGTGTCAAATATTTTGCGGTTTGATAAAAATAAAATAGTATTTTCTGATAAGAAATGTTACATGTAGAACAAACCAGCACACCACCCTAAGACCACCATCCCTCCTATAAAGCACAAATTGGGGCATCTTCAAGAACAGAAGGGGCAATAAATGGAGAAAAGTCAGAAACATCTTTGAAGAAAACTGAGACTGATATTCATCCTTCAGCATGACAACAACCTTAAGCATGCAGCCAAAGCTATAGTGGAATGACTAAACTGTTCTACAAATTTTCAAAAATTGTTTGCTTTAGAAATTAAATGTGCTATTTCTAAATAAATTTGATACACTGAATTCAAATATGATAGTGAAATTGGTCAATTAGCTCCTGTTTCTATGATATGTTGAAGAATGTACATTTTACCACTATGTATGGTGAAAATTGAGCCTAAATCCTTAGATGTAAATCAAAATCTTATTACAAATGAAACTTTTCACAATAACAAGCATGTTTTTATAAAATAAAGTTCATAAACATACCTAGAAGAAACAGAGGAGTAATTATGTCTGCAATTTAACTTTCATTAAGAACATTTGTTTCTTGAATGTATTACTCTGTGTGGTATTTGTTTTTTTGTAATGTTTCTTGCATTTGAGAAAATTTAAATAAACAATTAAAAAAAAAAAAAAAAGAACATTTGTAAGTACATTCTAGCAAGTTTTGTTCTCATTCAGTGGCTTCACGACTCTTCCTGATCTGTTTCTTGTACTGAAGCAATGGAATATCCCTTGTCACTGTCCAGCAGTAGTCTGCAAGTATTGATTGACTCCATTTGGAGTGGAGGAGTAGCCTAGTGGTTGGGGCAAGGTACTTCAGGCCAGAAGGTCAGGGGTTCAAATCCCACTAGAGGACAACAACCTTGGGCCAGAAGGACTGGGGTTTCTAGTCCCACAGGTGCTCCTTGTGGTCTTGGGCAAGCCACTTAACCCTCCATAGCCCATGTTCCCTGTAAAATAGTTATCTCCAAGTTATAATGCCCTGTTCAATGTAATTTCAGTTTGTTCAATGTAAACTGCACTGATGCAGAATAGCACAGTATATAAGAGAATGTAAATAAATAAATAAATTTACCCCAATACCTCTTTTCCATGGCTGCAATGTCTTGGTGAAATCGTTCTCCATGTTCATCACTTACTGCTCCGCAATTTGGTGGGAAAATATCTAGATGAGAGTGTAGAAAATGAATCTTTAAGGATATGTTGCAACCAAGGTTTTTCTATGCCTTGAGAAGATCTTGAACAATCTTTTGGTAATTATTTGCTTTGTTGTTTCTAAGAAAATTGTGTGCCACTGATTCAAATGCTATCCATGCAGCCTTTTCCTTTCCATGTAATAAACAAAGAAATTCGTCATCTTGAAGAAGTGCACAAATCTGAGAGCCAACAAAAACTTCTTCCTTAACTTTGGCATCACTCAGTCTAGGAAATTTACCACTAATATAACTGAAAGCATATTTCGTTTTATCCATTGCCTTGACAAAGTTTTTCATTAGTCCCAACTTGATGTGCAAGGAAGGCATCAAAATCTTGTTGCTGTCTACAAGTGCTGGAAACAGAACATTTTTGCTTCCAGGATCCAGTGACTGACAGAGTGGCCAGTCCTTTTTGATGAAATGACAATCTCTAGCACTCAGGAAGCAGCAGTACTTGGTGTATCCACCCTGAAGACCAAGCAAGAGGGCGACCACTTTGAAGTCACCACAGATTGACCATAGATGTTGTTCATAGTTTATACATGTCAAAAGTTGTTTCATATTGTCATAAGTCTCTTTCATAAAAGCTGAATGACCAATAGGAATTGATGGTAGCAAGTTGCCATTATTCAGCAATACAGCTTTAAGACTTGCTTTGGATGAATCAATGAAGAGCCTCCAAACATCTGCATTGTAATTGATATTGAGAGCTGCCATTAAACCTTTTATGTTATTGCATGCAGCAAGATCACCTTCTTTGAAAAAGAATGACACCAAGGGGCTTGTTTACAAAGCCGCGGTAGCAGTTCGCGATCGTTATCGGAGCTGCGACCCCATTGATTTCAATGGGGCCGCAGCTCTGATAACGATCGTGAATCGCTACCACGGCTTTGTAAACAAGCCCCCAAGTCTTTCTGACGGTCCCGGAAAAAAGAAATTTGAAAGTCACCAGCCAGAAGATTCCACTGCTGTAGTCTGGAACCCAAAAGCTCAGCTTTATTCTTTGGGAGATCCAAATCCCTGACAAGGTCGATCAATTCACCTTGCGCTATGAGGTGTGGCTCAATAGCAGTGGCCAGAAGAAACTCTGGGTCACATGAGGTTGACGGTTCATGACTACAAATTTCTTCCTCTTCCTCACTTGATTCTAATGATAATGATTCTGACATTTTGGGAATCGGCAACCCTTCTCCCTCCGTATTGCAGATGGAATGTTTGGATATTGCATGGTCCACTTACTCTTTCTGGATATGCCTTTCTGAATTGGAGGAACCATGCAGAAGTAGCAATTGCTGACGTGATCCGTGCAGGGCCGGCCTGTCCATTGAGCAAGAATGTTTTTTGCACAGGGCCCCGCGTTTCAGGGGGCCCCGCGCAAAAAACATCTTGCATCAGCCCAACTAGGTTAAAAAAACACAAACCGGCTGCTGCTGCCGCCATGGCAGCGGCAGAATCGAGCATCCCGCTGGGCCCCCCCCTGCCCTGCAGAGTCCTCCATGCGGACTCAGCATCGGCTGTCAGAGCCGAGTGAAGAGAGAGAGCTTCTCCTCTCGCGGCTCTGTTAATCCCGCTGCGGGGCTGATGGGATTTCCCATCAGCCCTGCGGAGGGCTTAACAGAGCCATGAGAAAGGGAAACTCTCCCTTTGCGCGGCTCTGAAAAGAGCGCGCTGAGGCAACATGGAAGACTCTGCAGGGCAGGGGGGCCCCGCGGTATGCTCGATTCTGCTGCTGCCACAGCGGCAGTGGCAGCAGCAGCCAGTTTGTGTTTTTTTAACCTAGCTGGGCTGATGGGGGGGGGGGGAGGACGGACGGGGTTAGGACTGGTAATGGGCTATGGGGGGGTTAGGACTGTTAATGGGCTGTGGGGGGGTTAGGACAGGTAATAGGCTATGGGGGCTAAGACTGGAAATGGGCTGATGGGTGGGGTTAGGACTGGAAATGGGCTATAGGGGGTTAGGACTGGAAATGGGCTGATGGGGGTTAGGACTGATAATGAGCTATGGGGGGGGGGGCTAAGACTGGAAGTGGGCGGATGGGGGGTTACGACAGGTAATGGGCTGTGGGGGGGGGGGCTAAGACTACCAGTGGGCTGATGGGGGGCTTATGACTGGTAATGGGCTATGGGGGGGACTAGGAGTGTAAATGGGCTGTTGGGGGGTTATGAATGGAAGTGTGCTGTTGGGGGGTTAGTAATGGTAATGGGCTGTGGGGGGGGGGCTAAGACTACAATTGGGCTGATAGGGGGCTTAAGACTGGTAATGGGCTATGGGGGGCTAGGACTGGAAATGGTCTTATGGGGGGTTAGGACTGGAATTGGGCTGATGGGGGGGTTAGGACTGGTAATGGGCTATGGGGGGGCTAAGACTGGAAGTGGGCTGATGGGGGTTACAACAGGTAATAGGCTGTGGGGGGGCTAAGACTACCAGTGGGCTGATGGGGGGCTTATGACTGGTAATGGGCTATGGGGGGGGGGGGGGACTAGGACTGGAAATGGGCTGATGGGGGGGGTTAGGACTGGAAGTGGGCTGATGGGGGGTTAGGACTGGTAATGGGCTGTGGAGGGGGGTTAAGACTACAATTGGGCTGATAGGGGGCTTAAGACTGGTAATGGGCTATGGGGGGCTAGGATTGGAAATGGGTTGATGGGGGGCTAGGACTGGTAATGGGCTATGGGGGGGGCTAAGGCTGGAAGTGGGCTGATGGGTTACAACAGGTAATGGGCTGGGGGGGGGCTAAAACTACAAGTGGGCTGATGGGGGGCTTAGGACTGGTAATGGGCTATGGGGGGGGGCTAGGACTTGAAATGGGATGATGGGGGGTTAGGACTAGAAGTGGGCTGATGGGGGGTTAGGGCTGGTAATGGGCTATGGGGGGCTAAGACTGGAAGTGGGCTGATGGGGGGATATGACAGGTAATGGGCTGTGGGAGGGCTATTACTGGAAATGGGCTGATGGGGGGGGGTTAGGACTGGAAGTGGGCTGATGGGGGGGTTAGGACTGGTAATGGGCTATGGGGGGCTAAGACTGGAAGTGGGCTGATGGGGGCTTATGACAGATAATGGGCTGTGGGGGGGGCTAAGACTACAAGTGGGCTGATGGGGGGCTTAGGACTGGTAATGGGCTATGGGGGAGCTAGGACTGGTAATGGGCTGATGGGGGGTTATGACTGGAAATGGGCTGACGGGGTGGGGGGGATAAGACTACAAGTGGGCTGATGGGGGGCGTATGACTGGTAATGGGCTATGGGGGCTAGGACTGGAAATGGGCAGATGGGGGGGTTAGGACTGGAAGTGGGCTGATGGGGGGGTAGGACTGGTAATTGGCTATGGGGGGCTAAGACTGGAAGTGGGCTGATGGGGGATTACGACAGGTAATGGGCTGTGGGGGGGGGCTAGTACTGGAAGTGGGCTGATGGGGGGATAGGACTGGTAATGGGCTATGGGGGGGCTAAGACTGGAAGTGGGCTGATGGGGGGTTATGACAGGAAAAGGGCACTGGTGGGGTAAAGACAACAAGTGGGCTGAGGGGGGGCTTAAGACTGGTAATGGGCTATGGGGGGGCTAGGACGAAATGGGCTGATGGGGGTTAGGACTGGAAGTGGGCTGATGGGGTGGTTAGGACTGGTAATGGGCTATGGGGGGTTAAGACTGGAAGTGGGCTGATGGGGGTTATGACAGATAATGGGCTGTGGGGGGGCTAAGACTACAAGTGGGCTAATGGGGGGCTTAGGACTGGTAATGGACTATGGGGGGCTAGGACTGGAAATGGGCTGATGGGGGAGTTAGGACTGAAAGTGGGCTGATGGGGGGGGTAGGACTGGTAATGGGCTATGGGGGGGCTAAGACTGGAAGTGGGCTGATGGGGGGGGTAGGACTGGTAATGGGCTGTGGGGGGCTAAGACTACAAGTGGGCTGATGGGGGCTTATGACTGGTAATGGGCTATGGTGGGGCTAGGACTGGAAGTAGGCTGATGGGGGGATAGGACTGGAAGTGGGCTGATGGGGTGGTTAGGACTGGTAATGGGCTATGGGGGGGCTAGGACTGGAAGTGGGCTGATGGGGGGTTACGACAGGTAATGGGCTGTGGGGGGGCTAAGACTACCAGTGGGCTGATGGGGGGCTTAGGACAGGTAATGGGCTATGGGCTTTGGGGCAGGGGGCTGACTGGAAATGGGCTGATGGGGTGGTTAGGACTGGTAATGGGCTATGGGGCAGCTAAGACTGGAAGTGGGCTGATGGGGGGTTACGACAAGTAATGGGCTGTGGAGGGGTTAAGATTACAAGTGGACTGATGGGTGGTTAGGACTAGTAATGGGCTGTAGGGGGGGGGGTAAGACTGAAAATGGGCTGATGGGTGGTTAGGACTGATAATGGGCTATGGGGGGGGGCTAGGACTGGAAATGTGGAAATGGGCTGAGTGGAAGGGGGTGCTTGAACTGCAAATAGCTGATGGGAAGGGGGCTTGCAATGAAAATGGGCTGTGAGGGGAGGGAGTTAGGACTGGAAATGGGCTGAGTGGGAGGGGGCTAGGACAGGAAATGGGTTGATGGAGGGGCTAGGATAGGACTGGAAATGGGCTGTTGGGGGGTTAGGACTGTTAATGGGCTATGGGTGGGTTAGGACAGGTAATAGGCTATGGGGGCTAAGACTGGAAATGGGCTGATGGGCTGGGTAGGGGGACTGGTAATGGGCTATAGGGGGTTAGAACTGGAAATGGGCTGATGAGGGGGTTAGGACTGGTAATGGGCTATGGGTGGGCTAAGACTGGACGTGGGCTGATGGGGGCTTACGACAGGTAATGGGCTTGGAGGGGTTAAGACTACAAGTGGGCTGATGGGGGGCTTATGACTGGTAATGGACTATGGGGGGCTAGGAAAGGACATGTGCTGATGAGCGGGATAGTGCTGTACGTGGGCTGACGGGTGTTAGGAATGGTAATGGGCTATGGGGGGCTAAGACTGGAAGTGGGCTGATGGGGGGTTATGACAGGTAATAGGCTGTGGGGGGGGGCTGAGACTACAAGTGGCCAGTTGGGGGGCAAATCACAGGAACTGGGCTATGGGGCTGGGGGCTATCTGGAAATGGGCTGATGGGGCGTTAGGACTGGTAATGGGCTGATGGGGGGGTTAGGACTGGTAATGGACTGTTTGGGGGATAAGACTGAAAATGGGTTGATGAGGGTTAGGACTGGTAATGGGCTTTGGGGGCGGGGGCTGACTGGAAATGGGCTGATGGGGTGGTTAGGACTGGTAATGGGCTATGGGGGGGGCTAAGACTGGAAGTGGGCTGATGGGGGGTTACGACAGGTAATGGGCTGTGGAGGGGTTAAGATTACAAGTGGACTGATGGGTGGTTAGGACTGGTAATGGGCTGTAGGGGGGGGTAAGACTGAAAATGGGCTGATGAGGGGTTAGGACTGGTAATGAGTTATGGGGGGCTAGGACTGGTAATGGGATGGGGGGTTGCTAGGACTGGAAATGTGGAAATGGGCTGAGTGGAAGGGGGGCTTGAACTGCAAATAGCTGATGGGGACAGGGTCTTGGAATGGAATTGGGTTGAGTGGAAGGGGGGTGCTTGAACTGCAAATAGCTGATGGGGATGGGGCTTGCAATGAAAATGGGCTGTGAGGGGAGGGAGCTAGGACTGGAAATGGGCTGAGTGGGGGGGGGGGGCTAGGACAGGAAATGGGTTAATGGAGGGGCTAGGATAGGACTGGAAATGGGCTGATGGGGGGTTAGGAATGGAAGTTGGGTGATGGGGGGGTTAGGACTGTTAATGGGCAATGGGGGCTAAGACTGGAAGTGGGCTGATGGGGGTACGACAGGCAATGGGCTGCGGGGGGGGGGGGGCGAAGAAAACAAGTTGTGTGATGGGGGCATATGACTGGTAATGGGGGATGGGGGGCAAGGACAAGAAATGGGCTGATGGGGGGGGGGTTAGGACTGGAAATGGGCTGATGGGGGGGGTTAGGACTGGTAATGGGCTATGGGGCGGCTAAGACTGGAAGTGGGCTGATGGGGGATTACGACAGGTAATGGGCTGTGGGGGGGGCTAGTACTGGAAGTGGGCTGATGGGGGGATAGGACTGTAAGGGGGCTGAGGGGGTGGTTAGGACTGGTAATGGGCTATGGGGGGGCTAAGACTGGAAGTGGGCTGATGGGGGGTTATGACAGGAAATGGGCTGTGGAGGGGTTAAGACTACAAGAGGGCTGATGGGGGGCTTAAGACTGGTAATGGGCTATGGGGGGGCTAGGACGAAATGGGCTGATGGGGGGTTAGGACTGGAAGTGGGCTGATGGGGGGGTTAGGACTGGTAATGGGCTATGGGGGGTTAAGACTGGAAGTGGGCTGATGGGGGTTATGACAGATAATGGGCTGTGGGGGGGCTAAGACTACAAGTGGGCTAATGGGGGGCTTAGGACTGTAAATGGAATATGGGGGGCTAGGACTGGAAATGGGCTGATGGGGGAGTTAGGACTGAATGTGGGCTGATGGGGGGGGGTAGGACTGGTATGGGCTATGGGGGGGCTAAGACTGGAAGTGGGCTGCTGGGGAGGGTAGGACAGGTAATGGGCTGTGGGGGGGCTAAGACTACAAGTGGGCTGATGGGGGCTTATGACTGGTAATGGGCTATGGTGGGGCTAGGACTGGAAATGGGTTGTTGGGGGGTTAGGACTGGAGGTGGGCTGATGGGGGGGGTAGGACTGGTGATGGGCTATGGGGGGGCTAGGACTGGAAGTGGGCTGATGGGGGGTTACGAACAGGTAATGGGCTGTGGGGGGGCTAGACTACCAGTGGGCTGATGGGGGGCTTAGGACTGGTAATGCGCTATGGGCTTTGGGGCAGGGGGCTGACTGGAAATGGGCTGATGGGGTGTTTAGGACGGTTAATGGGCTATGGGGCGGCTAAGACTGGAAGTGGGCTGATGGGGGGTTACGACAAGTAATGGGCTGTGGAGGGGTTAAGATTACAAGTGGACTGATGGGTGGTTAGGACTGGTAATGGGCTGTAGGGGGGGGGGTAAGACTGAAAATGGGCTGATGGGTGGGTAGGACTGATAATGGCTATGGGGGGGGGGGGGCTAGGACTGGAAATGTGGAAATGGGCTGAGTGGAAGGGGTGCTTGAACTGCAAATAGCTGATGGGAAGGGGGCTTGCAATGAAAATGGGCTGTGAGGGGAGGGAGTTAGGACTGCAAATGGGCTGAGTGTGAGGGGGCTAGGACAGGAAATGGGTTGATGGAGGGGCTAGGATAGGACTGGAAATGGGCTGTTGGGGGGTTAGGACTGTTAATGGGCTATGGGGGTTAGGACAGGTAATAGGCTATGGGGGCTAAGACTGGAAATGGGCTGATGGGCTGGTTAGGGGGACTGGTAATGGGCTATAGGGGGTTAGGACTGTAAATGGGCTGATGAGGGGGTTAGGACTGCTAATGGGCTATGGGTTGGCTAAGACTGGAAGTGGGCCTGATGGGGGCTTACGACAGGTAATGGGCTTGGAGGGGTTAAGACTACAAGTGGGCTGATGGGGGGCTTATGACTGGTAATGGACTATGGGGGGCTAGGACTGGAAATGGGCTGATGAGGGGGTTAGGGCTGGAAGTGGGCTGAGGGGGGTTAGGAATGGTAATGGGCTATGGGGGGCTAAGACTGGAAGTGGGCTGATGGGGGGTTATGACAGGTAATAGGCTGTGGGGGGGGGCTGAGACTACAAGTGGGCTGATGGGGGGCTTAGGACTGGTAATGGGCTATGGGGCTGGGGGCTATCTGGAAATGGGCTGATGGGGCGTTAGGACTGGTAATGGGCTGATGGGGGGGTTAGGACTGGTAATGGACTGTTTGGGGGATAAGACTGAAAATGGTTGATGAGGGTTAGGACTGGTAATGGGCTTTGGGGGCGGGGGCTGACTGGAAATGGGCTGATGGGGTGGTTAGGACTGGTAATGGGGCTATGGGGGGGGCTAAGACTGGAAGTGGGCTGATGGGGGGTTACGACAGGTAATGGGCTGTGGAGGGGTTAAGATTACAAGTGGACTGATGGGTGGTTAGGACTGGTAATGGGCTGTAGGGGGGGGGGGTAAGACTGAAAATGGGCTGATGAGGGGTTAGGACTGGTAATGAGTTATGGGGCCTAGGACTGGTAATGGGATGGGGGGTTGCTAGGACTGGAAATGTGGAAAATGGGCTGAGTGGAAGGGGGGCTTGAACTGCAAATAGCTGATGGGGACCGGGTCTTGGAATGGAATTGGGTTGAGTGGAAGGGGGGTGCTTGAACTGCAAATAGCTGATGGGGATGGGGCTTGCAATGAAAATGGGCTGTGAGGGGAGGGAGCTAGGACTGGAAATGGGCTGAGTGGGGGGGGGGGGGCTAGGACAGGAAATGGGTTAATGGAGGGGCTAGGATAGGACTGGAAATGGGCTGATGGGGGGTTAGGAAAGGAAGTGGGGTGATGGGGGGGTTAGGACTGTTAATGGGCAATGGGGGCTAAGACTGGAAGTGGGATGATGAGGGTACGACAGGCAATGGGCTGCGGGGGGGGGGGGCTAAGACTACAAGTGGGCTGATGGGGGGCTTAGGACTGGTAATGGGCTATGGGGGGCTAGGACTAGAAATGGGCTGATGGGGGGGGGTTAGGACTGGAAATGGGCTGATGGGGGGGTTAGGACTGGTAATGGGCTATGGGGCGGCTAAGACTGGAAGTGGGCTGATGGGGGGTTATGACTGGTAATGGGCTGTGGGGGAGCTAAGACTACAAGTGGGCTATTGGGGGGCTTATGACTGGTAATGGGCTATGGGGCGGCTAGTACTGGAAATGGGCTGATGGGGGGCTAAGACTGGAAGTGGGCTGATGGGGGGGTTAGGACTGGTAATTGGCTATGGGGGGCTAAGACAGGAAATGGGCAGATGGGGGGTAACGACAGGAAAAGGGCTGAGGGGGTGGGCAAATACTACAATTGGGCTGATGGGGGCTTAGGAGTGGTAATGAGCTATGAGGGAGCTAGGATTGATAATAGGCTGATGGGGGGGGGGGGGAGTTAGGACGAAGTGGGCTATAGGGGGTTAGGACTGGAAATGGGCTGATGGGGTGGTTAGGACTGGTAATGGGCTATGGGAGGGCTAAGACTGGAAGTGCGCTGATGGGGGGTTACGACAGGTAATGGGCTGCGGGGGGGCTAAGACAACAAGTGGGCTTGGATGGGGGCTTATGACTGGTAATGGGCCTATGGGGGGGTAGACGGGAAGTGGGCGGTTGGGGGGTTACGACAGGTAATGGGCTGTGGGGGGGGGCTAAGACTACAAGTGGGCTGATGGGGGCTTATGACTGGTAATGGGCTATGGTGGGGCTAGGACTGGAAATTGGTTGATGTGTGGTTAGGACTGGAATTGGGCTGATGGGGGGGTTAGGACTGGTAATGGGCTAAGGGGGGGCTAAGACTGAAAGTGGGCTGATGGGGGGTTACGACAGGTAATGGGTGTGGGGGGGGCTAAGACTGCAAGTGGGCTGATGGGGGGCTTAGGACTGGTAATGGGCTTTGGGGGGGGGGCTAGGACTGGAAATGGGCTGATGGGGGGCTAGGATAGGAAATGGGTTGATGGAGGGGCTAGGATAGGACTGGAAATGGGCTGTTGCGGGGTTAGGACTGTTAATGGGCTATGGGGGGGGGGGTTAGGACAGGTAATAGGCTATGGGGGCTAAGACTGGAAATGGGCTGATGGGCGGGGTTAGGACTGGTAATGGGCTATAGGGGGTTAGGTCTGGAAATGGGCTGATGAGGGGGTTAGGACTGGTAATGGGCTGTGGGGGGGCTAAGACTACAAGTGGGCTGATGGGGGCTACTGAGCTGGTAATGGGCTATGGGGGGCTAGGACTGGGAAATGTGCTGATGGGGGGGTTAGGACTGGAAGTGGGCTGATGGGGGGTATAGGACTGGTAATGGCTGTAGGGGGGGGGCTAGGACTACAAGTGGGCTGATGGGGGCTTAGGACTGGTAATGGGCTATGGGGGGCTTAGGACTGGAAATGGGCTGATGGGGGTTAGGAATGGAAGTGGGGTGATGGAGGTTAGGACTGGAAATGGGCTGATGGGGTGGTTAGGACTGGAAGTGGGCTATAGGGGGTTAGGACTGGAAATGGGCTGATGCGGTGGTTGGGACTGGCAATGGGCTATGGGGGGGTAAGATTGGAAGTGGGCTGATGGGGGGTTACGACAGGTAATGGGCTGTGGGGGGGGGGGCTAAGACTACACGTGGGCTGATGGGGGCTTAAGACTGGTAATGGGCTATGGGGGGGCTAGGACTGGTAATGGGATGGGGGGTTGCTAGGACTGGAAATGTGGAAATGGGCTGAGTGGAAAGGGGGCTTGAACTGCAAATAACTGATGGGGACAGGGTCTTGGAATGGAATTGGGTTGAGTGGAAGGGGGGTGCTTGAACTGCAAATAGCTGATGGGGAGGGGGCTTGCAATGAAAATGGGCTGTGAGGGGAGGGAGCTAGGACTGGAAATGGGCTGAGTGGGGGGGGGGGGCCTAGGACAGGAAATGGGTTGATGGAGGGGCTAGGATAGGACTGGAAATGGGCTGATGGGGGTTTAGGAATGGAAGTGGGGTGATGGGGGGTTAGGACTGGTAATGGGCAATGGGGGCTAAGACTGGAAGTGGGATGATGGGGGTACGACAGGTAATGGCCTGCGGGGGGGCTAAGACTACAAGTGGGCTGATGGGGGTGATTCTTAGCGGACTGGTAATGGGCTATGGGGGGCTAGGGACTGGCGAAATGGGCTGATTGGGGGGGGTTAGGACTGAAAGGTGGGCTGATGGGGGGTTAGGACTGGAAGGGGCTGATGGGGGGGTTAGGACTGGTAATGGCTATGGGGGGTCTTAAGACTGGAAGTGGGCTGATGGGGGATTAACGACAGGGTAATGGGCTGTGGAGGGGTTACGACTACAAGTGGGCTATGGGGGGTTAGGACTGGTAATGGGCTAATGGGGGGTCTAGGACTGGCATATGGGCTGATGGGGGTTTAGGGCTGGAAGTGGGCTGATGGGGTGGTTAGGACTGGCAATGGGCTATGGGGGGCTAAGACTGGAAGTGAGCTGATGGGGTTTTACAACAGGCAATAGGCTGTGGGGGGGGGCTTAGACTATAAGAGGGCTGATGGGGGGCTTAGGACTGGTAATGGGCTATGGGGGGCTAGGACTGGAAATGGGCTGATGGGAGGGGTTAGAGACTGGAAGTGGGCTGATGGCGGGAGTGTAGGAATGGTTAAGGGCTAGTATGGGGGGCTAAGACTGGAAGGGGGTGCTGATGGGGGGGTTACGACAGGTAATGGGCCTGTGGGGGGGGGGCATGGCAAGACTATCAAGTGGGCTGTGATGGGGGATTAGGAGTAGGAATGAGCCTTATGTGGGAGCCTAGGACTGGTAATAGGCTGATGGGGGGGTTAGGACTGAAAGCTGCTGATGGGAGGGTTTTTTTTTTGGGGGGGTTTTGTTTTTACAGCAATAATGGGCTGTGGGGGAGGCTAGACTACAAGTGGGCTAATGGGGGCTTATGACCTGGTAATGGGCTATGGTTGGGGGCTAGGACTGGAAATGGCTTATGATTTGGGGGTAAGCGACTGTGAAGTGGGTCTGATGGGGGGGATAGGGACTAGTAATGGGCTACAGGGAGGCTTGAAGACTGAAAGTGGGCTGATGGGGGTTACAACAGGTACTGGTGGGCGTTGTGGGGGGGGGGCTAAGACTACCAGTTGGTATGGGGGGCCTTAGGACCCTGGGTAATAAGGTGGCTATGAGTGGTGGGGCTAGTACTGGAAATGGGCTAAATGGGTGGGCTAGGACAGGAAATGGTTTTGATGGAGGGGCTAGGATAGGGACTGGAAAATGGCCTGTTGGTGGTTAGGGACTGTTAATGGGCTATGGTGGGGGGTCTAGGACAGAGGTAATAGGGCTATGGGGCTGGCTAAAGAACTGGAAATGGGCTGATAGGCGGGGAATAGGCACTGGTAATGGGCTTATAGGGGGTTAGGATTGGGAATGGGTAGCTGTGATGGAGGGGTTAGGACTGGTAATTGGGCTATGGGGGGGCTAGAAGACTGGAAATGGTGCTGATGGGTGGGGGTTATAGGATGACAATGTTCCCCTCTAATTTTCGTAGGCTCGTGTGCGCAATAAAAATCACTGTGCAGCTTTTGAAGGAAGGTTACAATTTTTGTGCGCCACAATAACGACACTCTGTGTTCATATACTTTAAAAATTTGCCTACACGTCAGAATGCAGTATGTTACACCAAAATGAGTGCACTAGAAAACTATTGTAGAACTTGTGAGAAAACCGTTATTTAAATTACAGAACAACTTTCTTTAAATTTTAAGACGTCTGTGTTGTTTTTTTTTATCAGAATTCAGAAACCGTCATTTTTCGTTCCGGTCTGTTGTAAAGTATGTGGCGCTCGCTCGGCGAGGTGTGTGCTGCCGCGGCACAACGGCGCACAGCTTAGAGGGAAACAGGTGGTTAGGACTACAAGTGGGCTACGTGGGGGGCTTAGGACTGGTAATGGGCTAATTGGGTTGGGCTATGGTACTGGAGCGGGGCGGATGGGGGGATACGACTCAGGTAATGGACTGTGGGGGGGGAGCTAAGACTACAAGTGGGCTTATGACTGGTAAATGGGCTTATGGGGGCTAGTACCTGAAATGTGGCTTGATGGGGGGGGGGGGTGTAGTGGGGTTAGGGACTGGAAGTGGGGCTGATGGGGGGTGGTAGGACTGGGGACAGTGGGCTCGATGGGGTGGGGTTAGGACTGGTAATGGGCTATGGGGGGGCTTAAGACTGG